>CM057388.1:95372259-95987259 GCA_030015415.1 Cynopterus sphinx
TTCTAATGCTTATTGCAATCGTATATCTTCTTTGGTAAAATCTGTGTTCAGATCTTTGACTCATTTATTATTAAGTTTTTCTTGTTGAGTTTTAACTTTCTATTACATAGAGAATATATAATCACATAAATATTATTTGCAAACCTTTTTCCCATTTTGCAGCTTGTCTTTTCATTTCATTAGCAGTACTTTTGCAAAGCAAAAGTTTTTTAATTTTCATAAAGTCCAGTTTATCAACTTATTATTTGATGGGTTACACTTTAAACATTTTATCTAAAAGCTCTTTGATCAACCTAAAGTCACAGAAATTTTTAGCTACTTTTAGTATAAGTTGTGCAGTATGTGGCAAAGTTCATTTTTATACTTATAAATGTTCTACTATTCCATCATCATTTGTCAAAAAGATTATTGAATTGCCTTCACATCATTGTTAAAAATCACTTGACTCTATTTGAGTGAGAACTTCTCTAGGTCTGGTATTTGTTACATTGATAAAAGTGGAGATCCTAGTGCCAATAACCCCAGTGTTCACTGTAGCTTTATAATAAGTCTTGAGATGGAATAGTTTGAATACTCGAACATTGTTCTTTTTCAAAATTGTTTTGAATACTCTAGTTTCTGTGCCTTTACAGATAAATTCTAGATTTAGGTTGTCAATATCTACAAAAAGCTTGCTGCTATTTTGATGGATTATGTTGAATTTATGGACCAAATCAGAGGTAACTGACATTTTAACAATATTGATTAACTTAGATTAGCAACATAATCCATGATTATTATATTTCTCTCCAGTTACTTGAATCTTCTCTGATTTCATCACTCCATTTTGTAGCATGCAGTGCAATGATCTGGTGCATATTTTGTTAGAATCATACCTAATTATTTATTTCTATTTCAGTGTTCATGCCAGTGGTACTGTATTATTTATTTCCAATTCAGTTGTTCATTGCTATTGTAAGAACATGCTTTATTTTGTATTTGACCTTGTATCTTACATAGGCAATAATGTTATCTGCTACTAGAGACAGTTTGAATTCTTTATTTCAAATTATTTTTTTCTGACTTATAAAATAGTGTAGGACTTAAAGTATGATGTTTAAAAGCAGTAGTGAGAGAGGACATCTTTGCCTTGTTCTTGAACTTAGGGGAAACGTATTCATACTCTCACCATTAAGTATGTTGTTAACTACAGGGTTTTAAATATGTGACCTTTACTCGGTTAAGTAAATTATCTTCTATTCCAAATTTCTTGACAATTTATTATAATTTGCTTTTGATAGTTGTTGAATATTTTTTAGTGTATTGAAATCATCACATTATTTTTCTTCTATATAGTCTGTCCATATGTTAAAATATATTGATTGATTTTCAAATGTCAAATGGCCTTTCATTCTTGGAATGAAATACACTTATTTTTTGGAATATTATCCTTATTATGTATGGGTAGACTGGATTTGTGATTATTTTGTTGATGATTTTTGTATTTCTGTTCATGAAGGATATTGAGCTATACAGATATTGTTCTGTAATGTCATTGTCTATTTTTGATATTAGGATAATGCCGAATTATAATATGGGAAAAGAAGTGTTTATTACTATTCTACTTTCTGGATGATACTGTATATAATTGGTATTTCTTGCACATTAAATATTTAATAGACTTCACCAGTAAAACCATTCAGGCCTGGAGTTTGTTTTGTATAGTTTTACAACTACAAACTCAATTTCTTTAGTAAATGTAGGATTGTTCAGATTAGATATTTCATTCAAGTGGGTTTTGGAGATTATTATCTTTGCAGAAATTCATCATCCAGTTCATCTAAATTGTTAAATTTTGGATGAGTTGTTTGTGACATTCCCTTATTAATTATTTAGTGTCACTTAGGCACAATTGATGCCTTCTCTTCCATTGCTGATAGTGATAACATGTCTATTCAATCTTTTTTTTTTTTTTTTGGTAAGAATGACTAGAAGTTTATTGATTTTTTTTATTGTAATTCTCAAGAAAACTTTTGATTTGATTGATTTTTTCTATTGTTTTTTTACTTTAATTCATTTCTGCTCAAATCTTTGTTATTTCCTCTCTTCTGATTATTTTGCATTTAATTTATTCTTTTTACATATTTTTTTCTTAAAGTTGAAGATTAGTTTATCATTTTAAAGCTTTCTCTTTTTACTTTTTTAAAAATAAATTTATTTAAATTAGTTTCAAGTATACAGTACATTGGTTAGACATCTGTAATGTTCATAAAATGATCCCCACAATTGCTCTCTCCCCCACCCTCAGCCCTCCAATTAGCCATCTTATTAATGCTAACTGCATTCCCTCTGCCATGCCCCCTGTGCCCAACTATCAACTACTAATTTGTACTTCTTTAACCCTTCACCCCATTCACCCAGCCTCCCAACACTTCTCTCCTCTGCCCGTCACCAAATTGTCCACTATATTTGTGAGTCTGTTTTTGATTAGTTTGTTCTTTTTGTTCCTTAGATTCTACATATAAGTGAAATCATATGGGATTTATCTTTCTCAGTCTGACTTATTTCACTCAGCATAATAACCTTAAAGTCCATCCATGGTGTTGCAAATGGTAGGATTACATTTTTTGAATGGCTGAGTAACATTCCATTCTATATATGAGCCATAATTTCTTTATCCAGTCATCTGTTGATGGGCATTTAGGTTGCTTCCATATCATGGCTATTGTAAATTGTGCTGCCATGAATATTGGGGTGCATATGTCTTTACAAATTATTGTTTTGGTTTTCTTTGGATAAATACCCAGAAGTGCAATTCCTGGGTCAAAAGGTATACCCATTTTTAATTTTTTGAGGAACCTCCATACTGTTTTCCATAGTGGCTGTACCAGTCTGCAATCCCACCAACAATGTATGAGGGTTCCCTTTTCTCCACATCCTCACCAACACTTGCTGTTTCTGATTTATTGGTGATAGCCATTCTGACAGGTATAAAATAATACCTTATTGTTGTTTTCATTGCATTTCTCTGATGATTAGTGACCTTGAGCATCTTTTCATATGTCTGTTAGCCATCTGTATTTCCTCTTTGGAGAAGTATCTGTTCAGGTCTTCTGCCCATTTTTTTAATTGGATTGTTTGTTTTTTGTTGTTGAGTTGTATACGTTTTTTATAAATTTTGGATATTAACCTTTATAAGATGTATCATTAGCAAATATCTTTTCCCTTCTAGTTGGCTGTGTTTTTTGTTTTGTTGATGGTTTCCTTTGCTGTACAAAAACTTTTTCAGTTTGATGTAGTCCCATTTGTTTATTTTTTCTTTTGTTTCCTTTCCTGAAGAAATATGTCTGAAAAGAAATTTCTGTTTTCTATGTTTTCTTCTAAAAGTTTTATGGTTTTTGGTCTTACGTTTAAGTCTTTAATACATTTTGAGTCTATTGTTGTATATGGTATAAGAAGATAAACCAACTTCTTTTTTTTTGCATGTATCTTTCCAGCTTTCCCAGCATCATTTATTGAAGAGACTATCTTTACCCCATTGTATATTCTTACCTCCTTCTAAGTGAGTGTTTAGGCATAGATTTATTTTTGGGCTCTCTATTCTGTTCAATTTATCAGTGTATCTGTTTTTATGCCAGTACCATGTTGTTTTGATTACTGTAGCCTTGTAGTGTAGTCTGACATAAGGTAGTATGGTACCTCCAACTTTGTTCTTCTTTCTCAAGATTGCCATGGCTATTTGTTTTTTTTTGTTTGTTTGTTTGTTTTTTTTATGGCTCCACATAAATTTTAGAATTATTTGTTCTAGCTCTCTGAAAAATGTCATTGGCATTTTGATAGGGATTGCATTTAGTCTATAGATTGCTTTGGGTAGTATGGCCATTTAAACAATGTTGATTCTTCCTACCCATGAACAGGGGATATGTTTTCATTTATTTATATCCTCTTCAATTTTTTTTTCAATGACATAATTTTCTGAAAACAGGTCTTTTACCTTCTTGGTTAATTTGATGCCCAGGTATTTTACAGTTTTTAATGCAATTGTAAATAGGATTGCTTTCTTCATTTTTCTTTCTGAAAGTTCATCATTGGTGTATAAAAATGCTACTGACTTCTGAATATTATATTTTTCATCCTGCTACTTTACTGAATTTATTGATCAATTCTAACAGTTTTTTGTGGAATCTTTAGGGCTCTCTAGTATCATGTTATCAGCAAATAACGAGAGTTTTACTTCTTCCTTTCCAATTCAGATGCCTTTTATATCTCTTTTTGTCTTATTGCTGTGGTTAAGATATCCAATACAATATTGAAGAGGAGTGGTGAAAGTGGGCATAATCATCTTGTTCCTGATCTTAAGGAAAATACTTTTAGCCTTTCCCCATTGAATATGGTGTTAGCTGTAGGTTTGTCATATATGTCCTTTTTATGTTGACTTATGTTCCCTCTATTCCCACTTTGCTGAGAATTTTTACCATAAATGAATGCTAGATTTTGTCGAATACTTTTTCTGCATCTATTGATATGTCATGTGGTTTTTATCTTTCAATTTGTTAATGTGGTGTATCACATTAATTTATTTGCAGATATTGTACCAACCTTGCACCCCAGGAATAAATCCAACTTGATCTTGGTGTACGATAGTTTTAATGTATTAATGAATTCAGTTCGCTAATATTTTGTTGAGAATTTTTGCATTAATTTTCATAAAAGATATCGGCCTATAGTTTTCTTTTTTGTAATGCCTTTGCCTGAATTTAGAATCAAGGTAATAATGGCTTCATAAAAGGAGTTAGGAAGCCTCCCTCTTTCTGAATTTTTGGGAATAGTTTGAGAAGAATAGGTGTTAATTCTTGGAATGTTTTGTGGTAAAATTTGCTTATAAAGCCATCTGGCCCAGGACTTTTGTTTTTTTGGGAGGTTTTTGATTATTGATTCTATTTCATTGGTGGCAATCTATAGATTCAGATGTTCTGTTTCTTCTTGACTCAGTCTTTATTGTATGTTTCTGGGAATGTGTCTATTTCTTATAGATTGTCCAGTTTGTTGGCATATAATTGCTCATAGCATTTTATTATGATCCATTGTATTTCTGTGAAGTCTGTGGTTATTTCTCCTTTTTTTGTTTTTGATTTTATTTATTTGAGTCCCGTCTCCTTTTTTTTCCTTGATGAGTCTGCTTAAGGGTCTGTCAATTTTGTTTATCCTTTCAAAGAACCAGCTCCTGGTTTCATTAGTCTTTCGTATTGTTTTTCTAGACTCTATTTCCTTTATTTCCACTCTGATCTTTATTATTTCCTTCCTTCTATTCACTTTGGGCTTTGTTTGCTATTCTTTTTCTAGTTCTTTTAAATGTAAGGTTAGATTGTTTATTTGAGCTTTGTCTTGTTTCTTGAGGTAGGCCTATATTGCTATGAATTTCCCTATTAGGACTGCTTTCCCTGTGTCTCATAAATTTTGAGTTGTTGTGTTTTCATTTTCATTTATCTCTAGGTATCTTTCGATTTATTCTGTGATCTCATTAATAATCTATTCAATGTTTAGTAGCATGTTATTTAGTCTCCTTGTGTTTATGTATTTTCCAGTTTTTTTCTTGTTAATTTCTAGTTTCATATCATTGTGATCAGAGAAGACAGTTGATATGATTTCAATCTTCTAAAATTTATTGAGACTTGATTTGTGTCGTAACATGTGGTCTATCCTTGAAAATGTTCCATGAGCACTTGAGGCAAATGTATATTTTGCTGCTTTGGGGTGAAGTTCTCTGAAAATATGTTAAGTCTATCTGTTCTAGTGTATCTTTTAGGTCTATTGTTTCCTTGTTGATTTTTTGCCTGGAAGATCTGTCCATTGGTGTCAATGAGGTGTAAAAGTCTCCTACTATGAGTGTATTACTTTTGATCTCTCCTTTTATGTCAGTCAATAATTACTTTATGTACGTAGGTGCTCCTATGTTGGGTGCATGCATGTTTACTAGGGTTATGTCCTCTTGATTTATCGATAACTTTATTGTTATGTAATCCCCTTTTTTATCTCTTATTATAGCTTTTGTTTTAAAATCTATTTTATCTTATATAAGTATTGCTATCCTGGCTTGTTTTTCATTTCTGTTTGTGTGAAATACCTTTTTCCATCCTTTTACTTTCAGTCTGTGAGTGTCATTTGATCTGAAGTGGGTCTCTTATAGACAGCATGTGCATGGGTCTTGTTTTCTTATCCATTTGGTTACCCTATGTCTTTAGATTGAAGCGTTTACTCTGTTTACATTTAAAGTGATTACCAAAAGGTACACAGTTACTGCCATTTTATTATTTGCATTTATTACTTTTATTTTCTTTTTTACCCCTTTTCTTTTTACAAAAGACTCTTTAACATGTCTTGAAATGCTGGCTTGTTGGTGATGAATTCCCTAAGCTTTTTTCTGTCTGAGAAGCTCTTTATCTCACCTTCCATTTTAATTGAAAGCCTTCCTGGGTAGAGTATCTGTGGTTGTAGATTCTTGTTTTTCATAACTGACTATTTCTTGCCATTCCTCTCTGGCCAGCAAAGTAGACATTCTTATGGGGGTACCCTTGTAAGTAACCAGCTTCCTTTCCTTTGCTGCTTCTAAGATTTTTTCTTTGTCTTTGACCTTTGGCATTTTAATTATGATGGGTCTTGGTGTGGGTCTGTTTGAATTCCTCTTGTTTGGGACTCTTTCTGCTTCCTGAACTTGTATGTCTACAATTCCTTTGCCAGGTTAGGAAAGTTTTCTGTCATTATTTCTTCAAATAGATTCTCAATCCCTTGCTCTCTCTCTTCTCCTTCAGGTATTCCTATGAACTGGATATTTTTATGCTTCATATTGTTCCAGAGGTCTATTAAACTATCCTTATTTTTTTTTTCAATTCTTTTCTCTTTTTGTTGTCTGACTGGGTGTATTTTGCTACCTTGTCTTCCAGTTCACTGATTTGATCTTCTACTTCAGCCAATCTACTGTTGAATTCTTCTAGTGTATTCTTCATTTCAGTTGTTGTAGTCTTCATTTTTGTCTGGTTCTTTTTAATGGTTTCTATGTCTTTTTTTTTTTTTTACATTTACTATCTTTCTGTTGAGGTTCTCACTGAGCTCATCCATTCTCTCCCCTAAGTTCATTGAAAATTCTTATAACCATTATTTTGAACTCTGTCTCTTGTAAGTTGCTTGCCTCCATTTCATTTAGCTTATTTTATGGAGTTTTCTGTTTCATTTGTGGCATGTTTCTTTATTGTTTTATTTTATTAGCCTCTCTGTGTTCGTTTCCTTGTACTAGGAATATTTGTTTCATCTCTCAGCCTTGGCCTAATGTGGAAGTTGCCCTGTGTGGCCCAGTGGTGCACTCCCTCTGATCCCCTATGCCAGGAGCTCTGGATGTGATCTCTGTGAGGGTTGTGTGTGATCTTCTGTTGTCACCAAGCCTTTATTGTTAGTACATCAGTGGATGGTGTTAACGTTCTGCGTGACTAATTGTGGGAATTGGCTGCACCCACAGGGTAAGAGTTGCTATGTGTGGCTGACCCCACTGAGTGGGAGGTGCCCTAGCAGGCTTGTGTACTTTTTGCAACCACCCTTTGTGTGTATGGCTAATGGGACTAGTCAGGAGTTGCTCTGTTGTGGGCTGGTGTCAGCCTCCAAATGCATTGGTTTTGTGGCCCGTTGGAAAGAGCTTCCCAGTAGGCCAAGGTCAGCAGCTGCTTTTGATTGCTTAGGGCTACCCGGTGAGAACAACAAAGTGATCACAGATGGTTGTTTCCTATGCTGGATCTATAGGTAAGTGGAAGAGACAAGGCTGTAGGCAGCAGTTGGTTATCCCCCTTCCCTGACCTAGGGCAGTTTAGCAGAGGGACCAGTGCTCTTCAAGGCCTGACACTGCCCGTCAGTTGACTGTAAGTCTCTGAAACTGGAAGAGCCTCTGGGTGATGTGTGTTGGGTGGAGCAGGGACCCCAGAAGTCTCCTGGATCTATGGAGTAAATTTTCCCTTGCCACTGCAGTGCCAGTTTACATGCCAGTGCTATCTCTGTGGCTTTTTGTACAAGTTTCCAATTGTTGCAAGGTCAGCGGCTGCCCTCCTCGGTCCTAAGTGTGTTACTTCAGGGCAGGGGCCTATCAATGTGCAGCGAGTACTTTGTGGTATTAGATGGGGCAGGATCTCAGGGTGTCCAGGGCCATCAGGCCAGTAGCTTCAGTTTTCTGTATTTTCTGTGTCCATACTTTCCCACAATCGTCACATATCACAGGGAGACAAGCTGCTGTCGGATGATCCCACAGACTCCTGTGATTCCCCCACATGATAATGCAACTCTTGCAGGCAGCAGAGGTCTGCCTGCAACTGATTCCCTTGTAGTGCCTGCCCTGTGCTTGCCAAAGTTTTTTTGCCTTTGTAGATTGGGGGAGAAGGGGCAGGGCTATGGCAGTTCACTGTCAATGGCCTGCCTGGGGCAATTTGTGGGTAGAGTGGGGCAGGGTCTCAGAAAGACAATGGCAGTGGGATCAATGCAGCCTCAGTCTTGGTGCAACTTCGGTAACCATTTGCACAGTCCCATAGAAGTTCCAGATCAGCTTTTGTCTGGGACTGACCCACAGAGCCCCGGGATCCCCCCAAGTTCATGTTAGCAGCAGTGATCTGTATGACCCTATGTCAGAAATGCACACAGTGTTGGCTGCCAGCTGGGACTGTTTGGCCCTGAAGCGGCACAGGGCCATCCGTAGAGCCATGCTGGTGGCAGCCATCCAGCAACAATAGTCCTGGGCCATCTGCAGGTTGGATAGAGAGAGCCGATCCCCTCAGGGCGGGGCTTCCTAGTGGCCCTGTGGGCGGGGTCTGCCCTGTCAAGCCGGTGCGGCCTGTACATTGCCTTGCAGGGGGACTGGACTAAGGCCCACTGGGGCTGCCCTTCCAGCCCTCATTCTGGCACCAGGCAATGCAGACTTTCTCAGTATGGATCCCGCGAGCCTCTACCCACCGCTGGTGTCCCAGGTGAGTGTCTGTAGGTCAGAGAGCCTGTGCATGAGTCCCTCAAAAGGGCATCTAGGGGTTCAGTCCGCTTCTGTCTCACCCAGATGGCTGGAATCCCCTCTGGTTTCTACAGTCAGAGTTATTGGAATCTCCTCTCCCCTAGGCTGAGGAACCCCCAAATGAGGCCAGGAACCCCGTCTCCTTCAGCGGAGCCTCTGTAGCCTTGGTGTCCCTCCTGGTGCTCCTCCTCCACTCACGGGTGCAGGTCCATCCCAATTTATGACTTCTCCTCCCATGGGCTTCCATGTGGCTCCTTTATATCACCAAAGTAGGTTTTATGATCAGCTGCAGTTCAGGTGATTCTCCACATTGATTATTTTATAATTTGGTTGTAATTTCAACGCAGTCCTGGGAGGAGGCGAACCCTGCTTTTACCTAGACCACCATCTTCTCTTGACTCCTAAAGCTCTCTTCTTTTAATGCTTCATTAAGTATAATTTAATTTAATAAATGTCATTAAATATAAGCATTTAATGTTATAATACTCTGTTTTGTTTAAGTGCATCCTGTAAATTTTGATGTTCTTTCTATAATTTTAATTTATTTCAATAATTTCTATTTTCCTTTAAGATTTAGATGCATGTCACATAATTTTAAAATATTTCATGATTTTCTAGGTATCCTTATTTATTTCTACTTCCTTTGTGGGCCAAGAACATATTTCATATTTCTATTTTTAAATGCATTAAGATTTATGTCTAATTTGGAAAACATTCCATGTATACTTGAGCAAAACTCTCTGCTGTTGTTATGTGGACTGTTGCATAAATGTCAATTAGATCTAGTGAGTTGATAGAATTTTCAAATCATCAATATCCTTATTAATACTATGCATAATTGGTCTATCAATTACTGAGAAATGATTATTGAAATCTCCAATATAATTGTGGATTTGTCCATTTCTCCTTTCAGTTTTCTTTTTGCCTTGTGCATGTTGAAGCTGTGTTTTCAGGGGCACACACATTTAGGGTCATTAAATAAATCTTCGCACATTAAAAATTGAAATTTCAATCCACAGCCATGCCACCCGGAACAAGCCCAATCCCATATGATCTTGGAAGCTAAGCAGGGTAGGGCCTGGTTAGTACTTGGATGGGAGACCACCTAGGAAAACCAGGTGCTGTAGGCATAAAAAAATAAAAAAAAAAATAAGGGATTGTAAACTGACAAGGTCCTTGCAATCTGTGAGGTCAAACAAGGGTTGCCGCACCTAAAAAAAAAAAAAATAGAAACGATAGTCTGGCAGTAGCATGCAGATTGGATTGAAGAAAAAAATAGAAATACATATATTGTTTAAAATTTAGAGTTAATATCAAAGGATATTTACAAGGAGCATCAAGAAACTTCCCCTAAAGAATAGCAAGGGAATTAACCCCTTCAGGAATTAAAATATACTGTAAAACAATTTTAATTAAGAGTGTGGCACTGGCACAGGAATAAATAGATAACTTAGTGAAACTGGGTTGCACACTCAGGAAGAATTTCTAATATGCATGGGAAATATATTATGAAAGTGCTTTGGTTTAAATCTCAACTCTTCTACTTCTTAAGGCTATAACCATGAAAAAAGTATTTGTTATGTCATATCTCCTTGAATAATTAACCACTGTATCATTGTCTAATGTAATGTTTCTATTTATCCATTATAGTATTGCTTGTTCTGATTTCTACCTTTGTGATATTCCAAAACTACTCCGACTTTTAACAAATAAAATAATAACCTAATCTTCAACTTTAACATAATTTCATCATCTTTTTCTTTTTAAGAGCTCTATGGTCTCCCATTCAAATACTAACCAGGACTAACTCTGCTTATATATCTTTATATATAAAGTGGGTTTCATGAAAATAGAATATACTCATGTCATGCTTTTTTTTTAAATTTATTTTGAGAATCTCTGACCTTTAACTGAGATATTTAGACTATTCACATTTAAAATCATTATTGATTGGGTTGGATTCAAATCTATATCTCACTATTTTCTATTTCTTCCATCATTTTTTATTTTGTTTCTACTCCCTTCTGCCTTCACTTGGGTTAATTGAGCAATCTTATTTAATTTTATCTTTTCTATTTACTCATTGTATATACCTTGAAAAAAGTTTGTCAGCTGCTGCCCTAGGGTTTCTAGTATACGTTTTAGTTTTAATTAACATCAGGCTGCCTTCACATAAAAATAGACCATTTTGAAATGTTCCTTTGAAGCTGAAGCTATTTGCGACAGCATAGATGGAGCTTGAGGGCATTATGCTAATTGAGATAAACTGGGCAGAGAAAGACAAATACTGCATGGTATCACCCATATGTGGAATCTGAAAATATAAAGTTAAACTCATAGAAACAGATTGAAAAAGTGGTTACTGGGGGTAGGAAATAGAAGTTGGTAAAAGTACAAGCTTTCAGCTCTAAGATAAGTAAAGTCTGAGGACCTAATGTAAAACCTTGTGGCGATTGTTGATAACACTCTATTGTATAATTAATATTTGCTGAAAGAGTAGAACTTAAATGTTCTCACACACACACAAAAAGGTAAGTATGTGAGGTGATAGATGTGTTAATTAATTAGATGGTGGAAACCTTGCCCCATGTATAGCATATCAAATCACCATGAAATACAACTTTACATGTCAGTTGATTTTACCTCCGTAAAGCTGAAGAAAAAGAAACAAAAAGAACAATGCACTATTACCTTTGTAATGTTTGCTGCTCAGTAGAAGAGAGCTCATTGGCTTTTGTCTGAGGACACACTGTCTTGCAATGTAGTGTTCCCCTTTGTCCAGGAAAAAGAGAAATATAAGATATGGACAAGTACTTGAAGTTTCTCCTATAAGCTGTCAATTGTAGTTCTCAACCAAATTAACGATTAAGGTGTGTTATAACAACACTCTTCATTTCTTGGAGGCGTTCCAGAGAAAGCTAGATTTACTTTGACAGCCTCTAACTTTTCAAGTGCCTACTACATGATGGGTGCTTTCAAACCTAGGATCATATTTGGTTTTCAAAGGATCATGTAAATGCCAGGAAGAATTTGCTGTTCTTCACTCAATAGCACTTTTCTGCACTGCCCTTTGCAAAAACCTCTATAATCTCAGTAGGCTGAAAATTTTCTCCTTCCTTTTGATGCATGGTCAAAATTTGAACTTGTGAGCCTCTGCTATTGTCCACGAGACTGAACATGTCTGAACACCTGCACAGATGCCATTAGGCAAACTGAAAACCAGGGTTTTCTTGTGGGGAAGGTACACAGACCAAAGGCAGTGAAAAGATATCCTTTTCTTTTTAAATCGGTGTTAGCATGTCCACTAAAGAAACAATTTTCAACACCTAGAATTCTAGAGTTTTAGGAATTCAGTTTTAGTAGATGTTTGCTCCACAGTGATTTCTGTGGTCTTTCTTCATCTACCATTTATGAGGGGGCTTTTATTTTATTTTATTTTTTTACCTGCTCATTCACCTGTATATGTGTTCACTGGCCAGTTTCAAAGAAGACATTTCATTAAAACCCTACTGCAAGTATCAGAGTGGTTAAAAAAAAATCTCTAATTTCAGAGTTATAGTCCCCAAACCAGTAGATTATGTGCCAAGTCAGGATCTACTCACCAGCCCTTTTGGAAAACACTTGAAGAGGTTAAAGATGCCAAGGGGGTGGGTGACCAGGCATCTGAACATCAGTGTCCAAAGTGAACCTTTAAGTCAAAGGGACAGAGAGGTTCCAGGAGGGATGGGACAGGAAGGAGTCTTCTGCAAGTAGTAGCAACGCTTTATGTCAGGAGAAGGGCAGGTGGTTCTAGGCTGTTCTACTGGAAGTAGGGCACAGCCTTAGAGGAACATGTAGTAAAGAGATGGTAAGCCTGTCAGGTTCCAGAGTTGGACAGGGTGGCATACAGGGGAAGACCAGGGGAAGGTTGCTATAAATCAGAAAAGTGCTGGAACCAGAGGAAATACAGAATCAGCTCTAGAGGAATGCTAGGACTTGGGCAGGAGGACACTAGGTTAATAAAACCCACAGGCAGTACCCAAATCATGTTCAATTCACATGGTCACCTTCTTTCTTTAGGCCTGCTTTGAGTATCCTGATAGAGACCTTTTTGTGTGTATGGCTTGAGAGACATTATGGAGAACTGACACGAGAATTTAACTAAGAGATGGAAGGTCTGCCTCAGGCTAGGAACAACATGGACTTCAGATGAATTTAGACCAAATGTCTAGTCTCAGCCTGTCACTTACTAGCCATGTGATCAGAGGGAAACTATCAAGTGCTCAGAGCCTCAGTTTTATCCTCTGAAGTGAATATGATAAGCTCTGTCTTGTGGAACTGTTGGAGTGTATGTATGCAAAGCCCCTGGCACAGTGCCTGGAATATATTGGATCTTTAATGAATGGTGAGGGATCTGGCTTCTGGTGAAAAGCCCTAATATGTGCTTTTTCAGGTGTGAGCATAGGCAATTACAAAGGCTTTACCTGGTAGGCCTCCTAGACAAAGCTGCCCTCCCCACCTGAGACTAGACAACCATGGAGTGCAGTCTCCGAAGGAGGTGGCAGTGAAAGACTGAGGCCCTTCTGACTGGTTATTCTCTGCTCATATTTGCATTCCTAGCTTCTGTGCTTTCATTTCCGAGTGTCTTCATCTGAGACCTTGGACAGAGGCGTCCTTATATGGAGAGAAGGAGGAAACCTTGAAGGTACTTTTCCCAACTATTTTCCCACTTCTAGTCCTCCCCCCATTTTCTTCCTTTGATTCCAGGATCCCTAAAATCATCAGAGCTGTTTGTTCTGGCTCTCTCAATAGTGAGGTGACCACCAGATCTCTGCTGATCTACCTGACCCTCACTGGTGAGCTGTTCCATGGAGGAAGACAAAACAGGAGGAATTGGCACTTCTTCCCATTTTATGCTCTTGTTATATCATCACAGGAAGCGATCGAAGGTTTAAGTCTATTGAATTTGGCTTGTTGCTTCACTCAGCGACTCTGACACCTGCTGGCTTAGCTCTCACTCCAGCTCAGCCCAGCTCCTGACAATGACAGTTTTTAATGTTGTTTTGACCCCAGAATCTACCGCTCTCTCCTCTGGGAGTGTTTTGTTATCCAAGATCTCTCTGAGAATAAGCAGTGAGTGCTCCTAGACACCAAATCAGCCCAAAATGCTGCTTCATAAATAAAACTCTTAGAGAATACGTTATTTAATTTGGGTGTGAGTTAGTCTTCCCCAGCTGGATTCAACTCAAAACTCCTAGAATTCAAGTTGAAAACCAACTCTTTCCTTCCTTCCTGGCTGCTGTCCCATCCAAAACACTATTCTCATTCATTTAGCTACCAAAAATCTCATCCTTGCTTACAGTTGGCCAAAACATATTCAAGATAACCTAATTATAATGCCATTTTTTAATGGAAAGTCACTGGCTTTCCCAGGTCAATGAAAAGGGTGCCAGCCTAGTGGTTTCTGGGCATCACTTCAAGGGAATATCACACTTTTTTTTTTTTTAAGGAAAACCCTGCAGATGATATGTCTAAAATCCCTAATTCAAACAAACTGGGTTTTTACAAGAGTTCAGGACATCTTCCATAGCTGTCCCAGATAGAGATTTTTCTGCGGTTTATCCAAGACCCAAAGGTAACTGCTAAATTCAGTGTTCTATTTTAGACTTTTCTCTCAACTGTAAGAAACTCCATGTGAGGATCTGGCACCTTCCACCACTCAGCTTCACTGCAACCAAATCCCACAGAAGCAATCTTAGTTTCCTCAAGCCTCAGACTGTCTTGCCTAAGGGCACTTGTATTTGCCTGCTTGCATCTGGAGTCCCACCGCCTCTCCTCCTTTTACCTCCTTAGCTCTTAGAAGACATCTCATCATCCTGATGTGATTGCTACTCCTAGCCTTTACCATTCAATGGGTAGTGGTGCGTCCTGCTGATCCTAATGTCCCCACTGCTAACACAGGGCCTTCTGAAGAGCAAGCACTCAATTCATGTTTGGGGAATAAGTGAGCCAGTGAGAAAGAGATTTCATTTAATATTTAATTTCTCCCATATTCTTGAATAAGCCAAGCAAATACGTATAATTTAATTTTACAGAATGACAGACTAAAAGGAATAAATGAACCTCAAAATTAGCCATCCTTTATGTTTTTTTTTTTTTCTTTCTGTTCTTTGAAACCTTCTATCTTACTGCTGGGTTCTTTCACATTTCCAAGGAAATTCCTATTCTAATGCCATGTTATCTTGTTCCAGATCACAAAAGAAGGGTGATTTCCCAACTTCTTTTGCTAAATTGCAAAACTCTTATTCTTAACCCTGATAAACGGCTATAAATGTGTGACCACTGTCATTCATAAACTTAGATTCTGAAGCTAATTAAACTTTTTATTACAAGAAACATTTGAAAACAAAGAAGCAAATAAACAAAAAGACAAATCTTCAAATCACTCATATCAAAAAGGAACACAAAGATGTTATAACATTACTGTGTTCCCTCCAGATCCAGCCTGGCCCTCTACGACTTAGATCTTTCACTGTCGTCTTCCAACGAAGAGTGAAGAGACTGCTTCAGACTTCACTCAGGGCAGGAGAAGCTGCTAGACGTGACATTGGAACTTACAGTGGCCGTGGCAGTAGCATCATCCACGGCAACTCCAGCCTCGGCTCGCTCTCTCTCATCCCTCAAAGCTTCTTCATACCAGTAAGGGAAGGAAGCAGGGTCAGTCCCACTGATCTTGGCAAAAAACTTCAAGACTTTCATCTTGCTGGTTTCAGCATGGGCCCTGGGACCCCACAGGAACTCGTAGCGTGGAGGATCACTGTTGGGCACCTGCCTGTACTCCAGGTACTTCTCCTGCACTAAATCTTTGGTGATGAGCTTCCTGGGCTCTCCATAGATGAAATCTTTCTTCCCAGCAAACACTCCCATCATATTCAGCACTTCCCAGATTTTCTCCTCAGGGGCACGGTTGCCCTCCATGAAGATTATGCCCAAGATAAGTATCAGGAGGCCGGTCTTGGGCATGCCTTGGTCATCACTCAGCATCCCATCGTAGGTGAGGTCTAGTGTTTTGACGAGCACGTAGAAATGACTGGTGGGGTCCACTTCTTTCACTTCAATGCCAAAGACAACCTCCATGCATTCGCAGACTTTCTTGAAGACCACAGGGAAGTGGTCCTTGTGATCTTTGAGGATGCTTTTCAGCATTTCTGCCTTTGTGATAGGCTCCTTTGTTACATACTTGACACTCAGGAACTGCACCAATTCAGCCACCTTCTTGTGTAGCACATCAGTGAGCAAGGACTCGGGGTCCTCTGGAGGTGGTGGGGTGCTGGGTCCCTCCTCTTCTTGGCTTCTGGAACTCTCATCAGATTGACTCAATGGAGTGGCTATTATGGCAGTGGGTGAGGAGCAGGCTCTCTGGGAACTCTGGGGAACACTTGGTGTTCCAGCAGCAGGCACCACCTCTGGGGTGCCCTGGGCCAAAGGAGAGAGAGAGGAGGAGGTGGTGGTGGCTTCCTCCTCAGCCATGGAAGCCTGCAAACTTTCCAGGCCTTGTGCCTCTCTTGGGTCCTGAAGGTCTTCCTCAAGCTTGCAGTGCTCGCTCTTCTGACTGTGAGACATGACTTGTCTTGTGGGCAGCTGGCAGGAGGGTGGGCAATTTGGACTCACAGACCTGAGGGAGAGAGGGAGAGTGTCAGTGACCTTAGCTGAGAAACTCACCCATGATGCCTCTAACAAAGGCAACTCACAGGTCTCCTCTTTAGGGGTGCTCTCGGTCCTCAAAGGGCTCCTGTTCTCCAGGTTGACCTTTCTCCTAAGAACTGAAATAGCAAGTGCAATGGCTCTTCAGGGTGTATGTAGCCAGCCAATGCAGCCCTAGGATTCCAGGACTGAGCTTAGGGCGACTAGTCACATACTATGGGGTCCTTCTGTTCTGGGGTGGGTGGTACCCTTGGTAGACATTTATGGTGTGCACCTCACCTTGACTTCTGGGATTGCCCAGGCCTCCTCTGATATACTAACTTGAAGATACGTGCCTCAGACCAAGCGTAACTGCACACAAACTTCATTTCTTGAATATACCTTGTTTTATCTCTGATTCAAGCTGGTTTTGCCCAGATAATGGCATCGTGACTCTCTTGCTTCCCCCTCCCCATCCTCTCCCCCTACACCTGCTCTTGTAATCATTAAGCCTCAGGACATAAGATTAACTGAGTCTCAGGATTATCATGAGGACAATGCGTTTCTGTTGGAATTTAGACTAAGGATAACATCTTGGCTTTAGATGTGTTTCAGCAGCAGGCTGATCTCGGCAGAACAAAAACCCACCAGGCAGAACAACTCTATCAGGCCAAGGGACCAAAAGGGATGGCATGGTGGCTGATTCCACAATAGAACACAATTATCATCCTCCTCCAATTGTCAAATCAGTAGCACCCACTACCCCAACTCTCAGTTTCCATGACAAAAGATTTTCCCTTATATAATCTTTACTCCCGGGACACCTAGAGAGCCAAGCCCTTGCATGATAGCTCACCTGTGTCTCCCGGACTTGCAACTCTAATTAAGCTTATGTTCTTTGTTGCAAAACCTGCACCTATATCTCTTCTTTGGCTTAGACGCATGCAGGCAGGCAGACCCCATTTTTGTCCCAGTAACACAAGGCCCTCACCTCCCAGCTCCTAGAGGAACTGAGGGGATATCTTGGGATGCAGACTACAGGCACAGTTCTGGGTCCCGCGGTGTTGACAGGAGGAATGGGGCCAGACTCTGTGATGTCCCCATTATTCTGGGTTAGATGGTTCTTTCAATGCTCACTCGAACTCCTAATCTTTCGCCTACCAAGACCTGGGCCATACCACTCTACTTACCTCCTGACTTGCTGAGGAGAAAGTGGGGGAGCCACTGCATCTAGGCACACTGGCCTAGGGCCTTCCTGGGCTGATAGCAGGGGTACCCATGGGTTTCGGTGGGGCCTCTTTTGTCATAATGGGTAAGAGGCCCATTATGATTAATCTTTACTCCTGAAAGGGCCTGCTCTAGCCCCCACCTCAGCTAACCTGACATGCATCCTCATATAGAAGCTTCCACTCTCTGAGAGGAACCACCCCACCCCCACCCCAGTGGTGGAAGTGATCACCTACCACAATCCACAACGGCCCATTTCTGCTTACTGTTTTCCAGGTAAGACAGCAGGGACTTGGGCCCATGTGTTCTGGGGCGGGGGTGCTCTCAGTCCTCCTACAGGGAATTCGATTCTACATTGAGCAGGGCCTCGACCCACCCTTCCCCCACCTCACCTGCTTTCTTGTCTTCAGACGTCCCTGAGACCACCAAGACAAAACTGAAAAGATGCCACACTCCTTGCCTGAGTTTTCCCCTGGCTGGCAGCAGGAGCAGGGCGTTTCTGTGAGATGCCCTTTCTGGAGTGGGGAGGTACCTTAAATCTTTTTCAGTATAATCACAACTAATCTACATTCTGCTGACCTGAGAAGGCCCCCCTCAGGCCATGGCCTTAATCTTCCTGAAAACTTGTCAAAAGAGGCAGAGGCTTGAGGGAGGTGCCTCTGCCTCACAGCTTTTTGCCCAGCGGTAACAGCAGGAGTGAGCCAGGTGTCAGGAGGTGGGGCCCTCTCTGAGTACACAGAAAAGTTTCATTAATCTTCCTTCAGGGTCTTCACTGTGAAGCTTGCCCTCCCTCAGAATTCTCACTTTGATGCTTGGCAGGGCCTGGAATTTTTCTTCCTGCAAATCCCTGATCCAGGAATGGGGGAGAGGAAATGCTTATTCTCCTAGCACCGAGGGGGGTCTCAACAGTTGACAGCAGGAGTCAGATTGAATTTCTGTGGGGATCTCTCTGGTTCAGAGCTGGGGGATATCTCAGTCTTCCTCAAGGGATTGACATTTACTCCTGATAGGGCCTGGCACCCCTTCCTGAAGGTTAAGGCCCCCATCTCTCTCCTTCCCCAACGTGCGAGTGAGGGTGGGGGTGCTTTGTCAACTATGCTTGGAGTCTCACAGGGCTGATAGCAGAAGCTGGTGTCTGCGGGTTCACCTTGATGCGCCCTTTGTTTACAGTGGGAGGTTTTTTCAGGACCCACCCCTTGAGGACTGGCAGAATCTGGGACTCTTCACCTTACTGACCTGAGTCTCATCACCTGGGTTGAAGCCTCATCTCCTTCAGACTCCAAAGTTCCGGAAACACTACATCCAAGGATAGGTCCTCTGCATAGGGCCTCACTGAGCTGAAAGCAGGCTCAGAGTGGGCTGGGGCTCCTTTCCGACCATGGGAGGTCAGTTCAGTTGTCCCATAGGACTGTCACTTTGACTCTTGGAAGTGCCTGAGCCCCTCTCCCTTGGTGAACCAGAGTCTGTCTCCCCCTAATTAAACTGATCCTCTGAGTCCCCAGAGTTGGGAATGGGGGGGGGAGGGGAAGGGTTATTTACCCTGATAGGTCTGCCAAGTCTCCTGGGGCTGATGTCAGGGGTGGAGTGGAAATTTTTTTTTGGGGGGGGGCACACTGTTCTCACATGTGTATAGACCTCTCAGTCCTCACTCGCAAGGGTTCTCATCTTGGTTCCTGGCTCCTTGATGAAGTGCTGTCTGGAAGATTCTGCCCTCTCTGCCAGCTGGGTGCATTTGCCCAACTGCAACTCTTTCAGAGAAAGTTTTGGTTCCCAGGCTAAATGCTAAACGAGAGAGCAGCAGCGGCAGTGACAGGTGGTAGAGATTCAGCAAAGAAGCCGACATTCCTATGGGGTCACCTCACCCATAGTTCATAGACTTTGGAAATGTTTTCTTCCGTTTATTCTCTACACTGAAGTGGCTGAAGAGCACGATTTGGGAAGTCTCTGCTCCTTTGAGGTTATCTAACATTGCATTGTTCAGTACAGTAATTTCCTTTTTTCTTAAGCCTCGCTGATATTGAGGAATGCATTTTACATCTCTACCAAGCATGGGTATGTCTGCTTCACCCTGATGCTCGCTATTGCATTTTCAATCCATTCCTTTTATTCTATTAAAAGACATTTTTCAAAAGGCCAGGCTTTATCACTAAAGTGGTTTCAGCTGGCTATTAACACGGACTCTGGAGTCGCACAGCATCAACCCAAGCCATTCTTCCCTGATATCTCATACTACGCCTGGGCTACTGGCATCTTTGGTCTGAGGTGAAGCAGGGTCAGAAGTTTTAAAAGTTGCCTCCTACCTATCCGGTCATTTGCCATTTATTACAGGCTACAGACCCTCCTAAACTTCAATGCTTCCTCCCACTTCCCCATCAGAAATACAAGTGCCAGTTCAACACAAGGTTTTCTCATTGTTTGTTATTTAGATTTTGTTGTTGATATATTCTGTAAACTGAAATATCCTTCCCCGGCCTCCCCCGTCGCCAACATATTATACCCTAGTTCCCAGAACCTATAAAATGCTGCCCTCTTTCGAAAAAGAGTCTTTGTAGATGTGATTAATTTAAGACTTTTGATGGGGGGATTTTTCTAGATTCTCCAGGTGGGACCTAAATACAACCACTTGTATACTTTTAAGGGGGAGGCGGAAGAAGAATTGACAAACAGAAGAAAATGTGAACGTGGAGAACAGAGATATTTGAAGATGCTGACCTTGAAGATTGCAGTCATGTCGCCCAAGCCAAGGAGCGGCAGGAGCTACTGGAATCTGGAAGAAGCCAGGAATGGATTCTACCCCAGTCTCCAGAGAAAGTGCACCCCTTCTGGCACCTTGATTTCAGCCGAGTGAAATTGATCTTGGGCATCTGGCTTCCAGAACTGTAAGAGAATAAATTTCTGTTGTATAAGCCATGATATCGTGGTAGTTTGATATAGTAGCCCCAGGAAACTGATACATCCTTGATCATTTTCATTCTTTCTTCTACTGTTTTCCAAGGTTGATTTTGGGAGGAGAAGATAGCAGCACAAACTTCATTGTCATTACAGGTAAGGCACTAAATCTGCCATGTTTACAATGTTTTGTTTCACATTAATGAACATGGCACACTTCTATTTATTTGGGACTTATAAAAGTATCTGAATCCATCAGTAAACTTTTATATATGTCTCCATGCAGAATTTATACATTTTGTGATTTGAAATTCCTCTTAAGTAACTTTGGACGTGTTGCAGTTGTAAATGGGATATTGTCTATTACATGTTCTGATTAGTTATTGTTTTCATGTGGCAAGGCTCTTGATTTTTGCTATATTGACCTCCCATGCACTATTTTTCTGAACTCCCTTATTTATTTGCATATTCTACAGACTTATTTCTTTTATTTTTCTAGATAGTTGGTTGTATTGTTACCAAATAGCAACTCTTTCTTTTCAGTATTCATATCTCTTACTTATTTTTATATCCACATCTCTGGCTTTATGTTCCAGTGCAGTTTTGAACAGTAAAGGTGAGAGTATATATTTTCTTTGTTCCTGACTTGAATGACAATGCTTCTAACATTGCTGTAGACTCAGGGGTCCTCAACCCCTGGGCAGTGGACCGATCCTGTTCTGCGGCCTGTTAGGAACCAGGCTACACAGTAAGAAGTGAGCGGTGGGTGAGCAAGCAAAGCTTCATCTGTATCTGCAGCCGTTCCCCAGCACTAGCATCACCACCTCAGCTCCGACTCATATCATCAGGCATTAGATTCTCATAGGAACATGGGTCCCTGGTGACAAAAAGGTTGTGGACCGTTGGTAGAATTTGGGAAAAGGAAGTTCCCTTCTATTCTTAGTTTGCCATAAGTATGTACTATGAACTCATGCTGAATGTCTTGCAAAGGCTTTTTCTCCTCTAATTTGTTAATGTGGACAATTACAATTCAACGTATTTTCTAATGTTAAATCATGTTTTCATTTCTTGGCCACAACCTGTTTGCTTATTTAATTCATTGCTGTGTTGACTATACTATTTTATTTAAGGTAGTTACTGCTATGTGAATGAGCTTGGCTCAAGTGTTCTTTTGGTGGGGGTGGGGGCTGAGATCCTCATTTGGTTTTTGAATCAAGGAGAGCTGGCTAGGGATGCTTTGGAAAAGTTTATGAAAAGCTAGCAGTTAAGGACATCAAAGTCTCGGTATGCTGCCAGCACACTTGGGCATTTGGTAGAAGTTGCCTCCAAAATAATCTTGTTCTGAACATTTAAGAGTGTCTTGAATTGTAAATAGTTTCCATTTGTATTTTGAAGTTCTTTTTGTAGATCAATTTTTTTTCCCCCTAAAAAGTGGTCCCTTTTGTTCAGGATTTAAAAATTAATGGTATGATATTTATAATAAAAATTATTGCAGAAACTCCCAAACTTATAGACCAATTGACAGAAGAACACAATGAGTACAATACGCCTGATATTTAGCATCAACAATAATTAATTCATGGCCAGTGTGTTACCACCTATCCCCCCACAACCCCACACCCTCTGTTTCTGCAAATGGAATAATGTGAAGTAAGTTCAAGGCATCACACCTAAGTATTTCAGTAGTCATTTCTAAAAGATAAAGAATATTTTCAAAAGCATAAACTTGTTACAACTAAGTAGTCCTAAAAATCTTGGTCATTAGTATCAAATATCCAGTTATTTTTCACACTTATCTGAGAGCCTACTACTTAAAGAAAATTTAATTTCTTTGCATTGATGTCCAAATACCGTCTATACATTCTGATTATATCCCTTAAGGCTTTTTTTTTAGCTATAGATTTCCCACATATCACTGCTTTCCCCTTGCATTAAGAAAAAAAAAGTCTTATGTTTTGTCCTATTTCCCATAGTCTGGATTTTGCTAACTGTGACACTTTGGTATACTTTAACGTGTTCTTCGGACCCCTGTATATCTTTAAATTGGGAGTTAGAATTAGAAGCTTGATCAGATTGCTGTCTTCCTTCCTTCCTTCCTTCCTTCCTTCCTTCCTTCCTTCCTTCCTTCCTTCCTTCCTTCCTACCTTCCTTCCTTCCTAAGACCATTCTATAGGTGATGCCATGTACCTCCATTAGCAGGTATGTAATGCTTTGTTGTCTCCTTTTGTACTGATGTTAGCAGTCACTGATGATCACGATCTTTATTAATCTTTTAGAGGTCAAAGAATGTTCACCCTCTCATTTCTCTTTAATTAGCTGAAATACCTCTCTACAGGCATGCCTCAGAGATATTGTAGGTTTGGTTCCAGACCACTGCAATAAAGCAAATCATAATCTTTTTGTTGGTGTAGGGTTTTGCCTTCAATTTGTAAAAAAAAAATTGCAACATCTGTGAAGCATAATGAAATGAAGTATGCTTCTCTGTAGAAACATTTTCCTGTCCATGGTTTGATTATTCTGAAGGGAACTTGTGTTCCATTAGATTAAAATCTTTGCTGCATCTCAATTTTGTACAAATTTACTTGATTGTTCCTGCTTTTCTCTGTAGTAATTGATTGTATTTGCAAAAATGTGTATAAATAGGTCTAAATCAATGGCTTGTATTAGTCAGCGCTGCTGTTTTCTAATTCATTATTTCTGCATTTATCTTCGTTGTTTCCTGGTTTCTACCTCTTTAGGTTAAATATGCTATTTATTCAGTAGCTTCTTGAATTGGTTGGCTGTTTAAATATTTCTTGTTTTCTAATATACTTATTTAAAATTATACATTCCTCACTGAATACTGCTTGAGCTGCATCACACAGTGTTATAGCTTCATGTGTATTGCTTGGATATTTGACAAGTTGAGTATGTCATTCTTACTTATGCTTTTAGAAATTATATTTTTTTCTCGTAACAATGTATTTTACAGAGTAAGAGATTTCAGTTTCGATGATGCCCAATTCATCATTTTTTCCACATCTATGCATTGTGCTTTTGGTTTCAAGTGTAAGAACTCTTTGCTTAATCTGTGTTGCAATGATCTCTCTTTTCTAAATATTTTTGTTTTACATTTTATATTTACACCTATGATTCATTTAAAAAATTTTTTAAATAAAATGTGAGGTGCAAAGGTTTGTTTTTACCTTTCATAGAAGAGAACTTTCTTCCTCTATTGACTTGCTTTTGAACCTTTGTCAAAATGTTATCTGCATTTTTGTGTGGCTCTATTTCTGTGCTCTTTGTTATGTTACATTCATCTAAATGTCTATTCTTTTGCCAATACCACATTGTTTTGATTACTGTAGCTTGAATCAGATGTCTTAAAACTGCATAATATAGTCCTTCCCACTTTCTCCCCCCCCCAACATTGTTTTATTTACTCTAGGTGCCTTTACCCTTCCATATTAATCTTAGAATCAGCTTATCTAGATCTATAAAAATCCTGTTAGAATTTTGATTGGAATCGTGTTCAATCTATAGATCATTTTGGAGAGAGTAGACATTTGTTATTTTGCATCTTCCGATCCATTAAATTATCTCTTTATTTATGCAAGTTTTTATTTTATTTCTTTCATCAATGTTTTGTACTATAAAAACACTTTAGCATACAGATCTAGTACATGTTTTCTTAGATTAATAACTCAGTATTTCCATTTTTGAGTTATTTTAAATGGTATTTTAAAAAGTTTTCACTTTACAATTGTACATTAGTAATATATAGAAATTGGATTGGTTTTATTGGTTGACCTTGTAACCTGTGACCTTGTTATTCTTACTTGTTAGTTCTAGGTGTAATACTAAGATTTGAGCACAGATATTAGTCTGGTGGGCACAGATCTAAAGAGGACACGTAGCACTGTAGTCCTTTGCATAGTAGAAAGGTCCTCTACACAATGAAGAGACAAATGAGAGAACTCTTCTTTTGAGTGACAGTGAGCTATTTCTTGGGCTCAGAGAATTTAAGATAATCTAGAGGTTCAAGATTCTCAAATGCATTTACACAGGTATCACTCTCCCATATGCCAGCTTCTAAGTCCTTCCCTTTTAGGAGCTTGATTTTGTCACAGGGCACTCGCCAAAGATAAGAATCCATTTAATGTTTTTGAAATTCTGCTACTCTAGCAATTAAATCTTGAGGCTTATCTGTAGCTCTGTCAACTCAAAGGTAACAGAAAATGGAAGTCTTTTTAAACACTGCTGAGGGATTTAGCTGTAACTTACACATTGATTTGAATTGACTACTCAATTGACCTGAACCTGTTGCTTTTTCTCTTTAAACCATCACTGGCACTCAACAATGGCCACTGAATTTCATGATTCTTCTTATTATTTTCTCTTAAATGCCACAGTTATTGCAA
Source organism: Cynopterus sphinx (assembly GCA_030015415.1). Classification (NCBI taxonomy): domain Eukaryota; kingdom Metazoa; phylum Chordata; class Mammalia; order Chiroptera; family Pteropodidae; genus Cynopterus; species Cynopterus sphinx. The sequence goes on from CM057388.1 coordinate 95,397,451, forward strand.
AAGAAAAACAAAATTGAAGAACTTACTCTACCCAATTTGAAAACATGCTATAAAATTACAAGAATCAATATAGCGAAGTACTGATTAGAGTATTGGTGTACAGATCAAAAGAATAGAACTAAGAGTGCAGATATACACACTTAAATTTATGGTCAATTGATTTTTGAGAAAAATGCCAACGTGGTGGAAGAAAAGATAGGTTTTTTCAACAAATAGTGCTAGGAAATTAGGGTATCTACATGCAAAAATATATTATAAATTAGAGTTCATCAAAATTAAAAACTTTTACTTCAAAAGACACAATTAAAAAATGAAGACAATCCATAGACAAGGAGAGAGTACTTGAACATTATGTATATGTTAAAAACTCATATCCAGAATATATAAATTCTTATAAATCAACAATAAGTCAAACTACCTAATAATAAATGAGTAAAAGGTTTAAATTAACAGTTCATCAAAGAATATATATAAATAGATATATGAAAATATGCTAAACAAAATGCTAAGGTCATTAGAGAAATTCAAATTAAAACTACAGTGAGATACCACTTTATATTCACCTGAATGGCCAAAATAATAATTTTAAAAAGCAATAAATGTTTATGATATTTTAGAGATACTGGCACTTTCACATATTGCTGTTAGGCATTTAAATTGTATACCCACTTCGTAAAACAGTTAATATTTTTAAAAGTTAAAACATCAACTTACAGTAACATTCAGCTAAAGTCCACACAAAGACTTGTAAGTGAATGTTCATAGCAGTATTATTTATAATAGCCAAGAAGTAGAAGCAATCCAAATGTCCATCAATTGGTAAATGAATTTTAAAAATGCAGTAAGCCCATATAATAGAATTACATTCTTCAATTCAAAGGAACAAAAGTACCGATGCATTGTAAAAACATGGTAGAGCCTCAAAGACATGCTAAATGAAAAAAGCCAGACACAAAGAACACATAATATGATTGTATTTTCATGAAATTTCCAGAAAAGGCAAGTCAGGCAAAAACCATATAAATGTTTTTCTGTGGCTAGAGTGGGAATGGAGACTGATTGTAAATTATTTTGAGGGAATTTGGGGGGGGGTACTATTGTTTGAATATGTCCCCTAAAATTCATATATTAAAATCCTTTACCCACAAAAGGGATGGTATTAGTAGGTGGGACCTTTGGAAGGTGCTTAGGGCATGAAGGTAGGGCCCTCATGAATGGGATTAGTACCTTATGAAACAGGATCTAGTGAGCAGATTTCATCTGGCCAATGCAGATTAGATTTGGTGCCAGTGCTGAATCTGTAGGTGCTTATAAAAGTCAGATTGCAGGGAGACCAGCCCTTGCCCATTTTGGGCCCACTGATTCCCAAGATTTGTCCAAGAAATACTGTAGTTTGGGCTGGGGCTGGTTGCCTGTCACTGAGATTGTCTCTGAAGGTGTGTGAGCAGAGCCCTGTTGATTGTTGCTAACAGAGCTTCCTGCCAAGAGTCTATGTATAGTGCCAGATAGGTACTAGAGTAATCAGGGGGATCACCTCATAAACTACATAAATGTCTAACCATTGTACTGTATACCTGAAACTAATATAAAATTTAAAAAATAAAAAAAATGTTCAGAAAAAAAGAAGATCTAGAAAGATCCATAGCCGCTTTCAAGTGAAGACACAGCAAGAAGGCTCTGAACCAGGAAGAGGGCCTTCACCAGAATATGTCCAGACTGGTGCTTTGATCTTGGAGTTCCCAACTTCTGGAACTGTGGGAAATAAATTTGTTTTTATAAGCCAACCATTCTGTGGAATTTTGTTAATGCAACCTGAACAGACTAAGACAGGAGGTGATATAAATGTCCTAAAATTACATTTTCAGGTGATTGTTGTGCAGTTCTATAAATATAGTAAAAGTCATTGTATTTGTACTTATAATGGGTAAATTTTATGGCATGTAAATTATATTTTATTAAAAATATAAAAGTGTGAATCTGCTAATAGTTATAACAATGAGTCTGATTGTTAGCCACCACTAGCCTAGATGAGCCAAAGTGGCATTGTGCATATTAGTGCCATTAAGCATAAACTGAATTGTTATCCATTAAAAAAAATGTTTTGATAAATCTTACTCTAATGTCAATGGCCAATAAATATTATCACTCACTATGCCTTGGTGGCTCAACTAGGGCTTTTATGAAATGAACTTTATCCCACTAGGGCATCAGAGATGAATCATTGTCTGATCCAGCCCTTGAACAGCTAAGGAATAATTACAAAAACTACTTAATCCCTTTAAGTCTCAGACTTTTAATTTAATGGAGGCCCATGAAAACAGTAAGTTGATAAAATATATCTACATTGGAGAGCGTAAAATGGCTATCAGTTTTACTGAGTTTTAGGAAGCCATGTCTGATTTGTAAATCTTTGCTTCTCACATAATATGTAATATAAAACCATCAGTAGTTTTTATTTTACTCCTTTTTTAAAGAGGTATGTTGATAGTTCGATGCAGTGGACTTTAGCAGCTTTAATCTGCAGCATGACAGAAACATGGTATCATGATACTCTGAACTTAATGGCTCACTGTCTTGGTCTGTTCTGGCTGCTATAACAAAGTGCTATAGATGGAATGGCTTATGAACAGCAGGAATTTATTTATTATAGTTGTGGAGGCTGGAAGTCCAAGATCAGGGTGCCTGCATGGTTGGTGTCTGGTGAGCACCCTCTTCTGGGTTGCAAACTGCTGTCTTCCCATTGTGTCCTTACATGGTGGAAAGAGAGCTAGAACTGTCTCTTTTATAAGGGCACAAATCCCATTTGTGAAGGATCCATCCTCATGACCTCATCACCTCTCAAATGTCCTGCGTCCTAATACTATCACGTTGTGAGATAGGATTTCAACATGTAAATTGTGGGGAAGGACACAAAAATTCACTCCATTATACTCACTGTCGCCACATGATAATGTCCATATCCCCCATCAAGGTTCAGGAAACCTATCACAAATTCATCTCAACCTCCTACAGTGCCAGCTTCTGTCACTCCATCCATGCCCTATACTCTAGCCACATTCACCTTCTCTCTGTCCCTTGAGAAATCTAAGCTCTCTCACAACTACATTCACTGTGCTTGTTATTCCCTTGGCTAGTACTCAGTTTATCCTTCCAGGAATGGCTAAAATAGCACCTCTTTTATGAAGCCTTCCTCAAAGATCCCCATCCCATTTTCTCCTTCCTCCAGTTCACATGGCTATTTATAATTACTTCTTTTGGTGCACTTATTACAGTATATTATGCATTTTATTCCTGATAAGGTGTACATCTCTCAAGGTAGAGACTATACCTATCTATGCTTCAATCCTTAAGTCCTGGTATAGTCTATGGAACATGGTAACCATTGAGTTACTGCATAAATGAATCAAGGATGAATGATGTTCAGTCACTATTGCTATCTTGAAAAATATACACAATTCCAAACCTCCAAGTGACATCATCTTTCAGAGTAGGATAAATAAGATAGGCTGAACTATATGCAACTTGTAAGAAGGACAGTGTTTAGAGAAAAGAGTGGTGAGGAACAGAGCTAGGGGGTCTAAAATATCGTTGTCATGCATTCATATATATGTGGCATCTGAAATCAGAGATATCACAAGATTAGAAATTTGCAGGTATAAAAGGTGAAAAAGTAACTCTGTTAAGTTATAGATGTCTTAATTCAATTGTGGGAACCGTTTCACAATTCAAACAAATATCAAGTCATCTCATTGTACACTCTAAATGCATTATAATTTTACTTATCAATTATACCCCAATAAAATTGGAAGAAAAACAAATTTACAGATGAAAAGTTAATGATATTTTTAGAAATTTTCTTTAGGTATTATTTTAAAAAATGCTTTATATCAACTATTAATAAACAGCTTTTGTATAGGAAATATTTTTCTGGAGATAAAATACAGAGCTGGTTATACCATCCATTGCCAAAAACACCATCTTGACTCTTATCATAAGTGGCATTCCCTTTGATGTAATCAAAATAGTAATAATTACCTACTGAACATCAGCTACACACCAGTAATTGTCCTAGTTACTTTTCATATACTATTCCAAATTTTAATACACCAACAATATGAGGTTATTTTACAGATGAGTAAATTGGAGTTCAGAAAGTTATTGCAAATTTTTAAAGATTACTTAAAAGAGCCAAGATGTAAATACAGCTTTCATCTTATCTAGAATTCATGATCTGCTCTCTGTTTCATGAACAATTTTGCTTCATAAGTGTTAAAGGGAGGTATAGGTAGATGATAAAACTATATACATATAAGTATAGATAGTTGTTATATATATAAACTCCATATATTGATGATAAATATACATATATATCTATAGTAACAGTGAATTGTGAGTATGTTGTTTCAGAAATAATTACAAATTTGGTGACCAAGTAATTACATCAGATTCCTTTAAGAAATAGTATAATAGTTATTCTAGCAGTAAATAGTAGCTATAGTTAATACTTAGGACATTTATTTATTGAATAGTAATAGACTGTTCCACATATAAGAACACTTGAGAAAATATAAGCCAGCACTGTTGGGTATTAACAACTTTTAAAGAAATCTGAAAACTGAAAACATGCTTTATAAAGTATATCTTTATTAAACAGAGCAACCTAAACGTTGAGGAATAAAGTCATATCAGAAGCAATCATTTAAGTTTTGTCTGTGCCTCAGTGCACTTCAATTGCTATTTTAATAATATCAGAAAAATGTATTTCTATATGTAAATTCCAAAACCAGATATTTTGCATTACATTTACATAAGCACTCAGGTCACTGCTTAGGACAAATATGCACTATTTGGCATATTGTGGAGCTGCAGGGTTTGAGTTATTATCAAAAGGATCTTTCTCTCTAAATACGAGCTGTGTACCTTCAATAGGCTCGTAAAATATTAGAGCCACAGGCTTGTTGGAGAAACATTATAATAATAAGATTATTAAAACCATGACAAGTAAACAATAAGAGCATGGGTAAAAAGCATAATTATTTAAAAATATTTTAAAGAGAAAATATTTGTCTATATAAAATTTAGTAATAAATGACTTTACATCCCTTCTTGATATGGAGAGCTGGAGCGTGTCACTCCACATTGCAATTTTAAAAAGCTTTAAAAAACTTCATGAGTTTTCATGAATTTGTGAGAGATTTGAGGTTGAAAGGCAATCAAGTATCCCAAAATCTGAGGAAAAGATGTGAGCACTGGCTTACTTGGAGAAGACACAGCCAGATGTCGGTAAATAGAATTCGCCCAGGGTGATGGGCAAATTGGTAGAGACTGTGAACCCCATGAAGACCACAAAAATGGGGGAAGTCTGCACTATCTTCAAGGCTTTCTCTGCATGTACCTTACCGAGTGTTCATAGGGAAGATTAGTGGGAATCTTTAAGAAAGTTCCCTTCCAGTGCAGACCAAGAGGAGGGAAACAGCAGCCACTCACTGTGGGAGGGCATGAGAGTCCACTAAGACACTTCTCATGTATTGTCTCTGTTAAACAAAATCCTTCATCCGTGGGGTAAAGAAAAATAATACCCTTGCATTTAGGGTACTGGTGAAAATCTATCGCAGTTGGAAGAAAGGAACAGATTTTTAAAAATCTCTTCTGGAGGAGGGGTAAGAATTGAGTGCTGAGGCCAGAACTAGAGCTATAGGAAGAATAAGAGGACTGAGAAGGCCAGGTCCATGAGACCTAAGGATTCTGCCTCCCTGTGAGGCATTGAGAAGGATTCAACCTTATCAATATCACATCCATACTGTTTTTGCAGAAGAGGCATAACTTTAAAATTCATTCATGAGAAAATATCAGATAAAATTAAATCGAGGGGCATTCTATAACATATATGACTAGTACTCTTCAAAACTGTCAATGTCCTGAAAGATAAGGAAAGACTGAGGAACTCTCACGGATGAGAGGAAACTAAGGAGACATGACAACTAAATGTAATGTGCTATCATGGATTGGGTCAGAAAAAGGACTTTATTAGAAAAACTGGTAAAATCTGAATACAGTCTATAGTTTAATCATATTGTACGGATTTTGATCTCTTAGTTTTCATAACTGAATTCCGGTTATGTGAGATGTTAACATTAGAGGGAGCTGAATGAAGGGCATACGGAAACTTTCTGTATTATATTTACAACTCTTCTGGGATTTTAAAATGATCTCAACTTTATTTAATACCTTGTAGTCTTGGCTATGCATTTCAAGAATTTTTTTTTCTTGCCTGGCATTTTTTGTGTTTTGTAGTCCATGGTTTTTCAGATTGCCTATTTTTCCAAATTGCTAGAAATAGAAATATTCATTTACTCTTAGGTGTCCACTAAAACTGTTCTGACAGTAGGTCCAGGTTACCAGTGACATACTTGATGTCAAATCCACTAACAACTTTTAAATCTTTTCCTAGTATCATTTAATATCACTTGATACACTACCATGTTCCTTGAAGAATTCTTTTCCTTTAGACTCTATGACAGCATACTCTCCTTTTTTCTTCACACGTATATGTAGCTCTGCTTTTTGACGATTCCTTGCAGGTATCTGTTTCTTTGCTGGGCTTATCCCAAGACTTAGAAGTCTCCTTTTGTTCATCTTCTACATCTCATAGATCACCAAGTCTTGTTGATTTTATTTCTCAAATGCTTTTTGTATCTGTTCATTGATCTCCATCACCACTCTTTCTTTGTCCAGGAAAACACTGTCTCAATTGCTCTGACAGCCTCTAGTCATGTCTAGGTCTCTGGCCCATTCATCTAGCATAATTGTTCAAAACTGAGCCTGATCATGATAAGGATGCATTTAAAAATCGCTCAGTTGTTTCCCCATTGCCATCAGCATGGTTTTCAAGGCGTTTCATAGGCTCACCCCTACTTGCTTCTTCAGTCCTGTTGCTTTCATCCTTGAGTTTTCTTTTTCACTCATATCCAGAATAGACTTATCTCTCCTTCCAAGTGCTAATCATCTTTGCCCTTAGAACATTATCCCTTGTTCTCCCTGGTTTGTCACCTAGTTAATTCTTATTCCTCCCTTGCATCTCTCCTTTGATATTATGTCCTCTGCAGGCTGTCTCTGACTCCCAGAACTGGGTTAAATGCCCCATTGTACAAACTTCCATCATAACCTTTAATTGCTTCTATCAAAGTGCTTACTGCACCACTTCTAATTGTTTGTTTGTATCCCTATCTGAACTGTAACTTCCCGAAAAGCAGCAACCTTGTCTTGTTCACTATGTTACCCCACAACAGCACTCAATAATTTTTAGTTGAGTGAATAAATGACAGTTGGAGAGATATAGTATCATCTGTGAGTGATACCACAGATGAGGGTCTAGGCTTTGGTTAGGCATGTTCATCAATCAGTCCTTAATGATTCGTAGACTAATTTCCATCATAGTATTCTAAATGCTCATGTCTTCCCTGCATCCTCTCTGCCACGTAGCTATTTTACCAACTTCACCATACCTGAGAGGCAGTAAATGGAAAACAAGTCAGTGACATTTATGGGCTGTCCAAAAGCATACGCACCACATACAGTGTCTACTACACATTCCACTCTCTCCCATATCACTTACCATCAGCTAGTGGAAATAAATTAATTGAAAAAGATAGTTGCTTTTTGTTTGTTTCAAAAATGGTAGCACATGGTCTGATGGTGTGGAGACATAGTAGAGAACCTATGGTGAGACCATAGCTTCTCATTGTTTCTCTTTTAGGAACACCATTCATAGCTGTTTGCCTTTGGCATTCATTTTCTCCCTGTTAAATGGAGATGTTGCATTGCAGTCAGTAAATTTAGTAATGGTTTCAACCTCTCAATTTGGGGATAGTCTTCATAAAGTAGTCACAGAGAGACTCGTGCCAAGAAGATGAGGTCATGTGCTTGAACATACTCATTTTTTTATTCGATCACTTTTTTTCCCTTAGCCAGGGAGTCCAAATCATTTAGTTTTTGGCCTATACTATCCTGTTTGAGTGTTGATTTTTTTAATGCTATGTATCATCTTACTACTTAGGCTATAAAGTTTTCAAGGGCAATGAGCAAGTGTTAATGCTTTTCACATAATGATTCACTTGATAAATTTTTGAAGATGAAGATCATGTATTAGCTATCATTATTCTATGCAATAATAATAAATACAAATGTTACCCTTTATTAAATACATGCCATATTCATGGTACATTGATGTGCGACTTTGTTTCAGAAGCAAAATATGTTTGTAAAATAGTTTTCACATTTTATAGATAAGAAAACTGAAACTTAGAGAGTTAAGTTACGTGCCCCAGATCACATAGTTGTAACCAGGATTGAAACCTACTGACTGATTCCAAAAATTGTACAGCTCAGTGGTTTAAAAAAAATTTCCCATGGACCTTTTTGTAAAAAACACATTATTATCCAAGCACAGTTTATAAAGACAAAATCAGAACTGCTCTTTTGAATCAAGGAGTCAAACATTCCTTTGACTGCCCCTTTCCTCGCTTCCCACAGTGACCCATGTGACATAGGCTTTGATTTATCAGGGCTCCAGAGTATAAAGTTGAAACCCCCCTCACTATTCTTTGTTACCTCTGTTCACCTTGTGACCATTTCTTATTTGATTGAAGAAAGGATTATACTGAAATGATGAAATCACATTTTATTCTTGACACACTTTATGAAGAGAGAGCATTTTTATGACATAGTTTCTATGCAACTGCTTAAGCCAAGTGCTGTAGGTAGCTCATAATAATTTGAATAGCAATGCAGATTTTGTTTCCAACAGCAGGGGTTTCAAGCAAAAACCACATTTGCATTTCACAGTAATAAGGAATACCTGGAGAAACAAATGAAAACTGGTAATTCTTCTCAAATGAAATGTAGGTGGTTGCGAAGATCTAGTTCAGCATGAGGAAAAGCCTATGTACAAAGATAAGCTGGCTTACAAATGAAAACCGTCAAACTGACTTCTCCCATATTCAGTCTATAAAAATGGGATGCAATTTATGATGTGTGTCTGACACTGGATCATCTGGAGTAGAATTCAGTCACTTTCAGGTTAGTCTGAAACAAAAATAGAAGCCAGGAGCCTGATGATGAAGCTGTGGGTAAAAATTTTGGAATAATAACAGAATGGGGAACAATAATGCAAAGTACAGATGTTAAAGATACACTATGGTCTTAAAGGGCCAAAGTTAAGCCTAGTTTCTAATATTATTTATCTTATAGTTTTTCTAAATGATATTCTAAGTAAATGGTATTGTTTTTGCACAAACATACATAAATAGATTACTTATTGCAACCCATTAGTGTGTCTTTGGAAGATTCTCTTCAGTGCTGTTTTCTCTTCATAATGAACAAATGATTGCATAAAAGCACTCATTGTGACTTGGGTAAAAATAATCTGAGAAAATAGTAACAAAAATGAAGAGAAGTTAAAGATACAAAGGGGAATGCTACTTCCAACCCTTATGAATTTGAAAACTCGTAAGCTATGTGATTAAAAACAAGTCTCTAACTACTCTGAGCCACATTTTTCTTTTAAAAAACGAGAGTATGTTGAGAATGAGCACAAGAGGGTGATCAAAAACAAATAATCAGTCTTAAAGCCTCCACTTGGAGCTATTATACTGTAACTTATACTTGTACTCCACATGTTGCAACTCTCATGGTGAAACCCAAAATCAATGGGACAGGGAAGGCATGAGAAGGACTTGAAGGAAATAACTGTGAACAGTGTCTACCACACCACCCTTATTAAATAACCATTGTCAACATGTTTGTGTATAGCTTTTAAACTATGCATATTTGACCTGAATTTTTATGGACAAATAGACATTAGTAGTGCTATAAATTTTCATTCATAAATATATCACCTCTCTACAAAAAGCTCTATAATCCTTAACCAAAATAGCCATACATCCCAACTTTCTTTTCTAAATCATACAAAATCACATCCATTTCAGAGATCAAGTTCTATAGTTTTAGCAGTAATGTACTTTTTGAATCTTCTAAGTTTACTTACAAACTTGGTTTAAATGAACTTTGGAATATCCTAAGTGGGAGACAAATTCAAGTTAATACATAACTGTTTTGATCATTCTGTTCATTTAACTGTATAATTCATTTAGGGAAAAAAAACACTTATCTTCCTAATTATCCCTATATCAGCCTGCCCAGGTATTATAGAATTTACATAAGACAAGAGGCAGAGAAATTTATTCTAAATAACAATTCTCTACTCGAATATATCCCTAGAATTCTAATAATAATGAGTCCACATAAGAAAATAATTTGAAATATTCTGTCAGTGTTTAATGTAAAACAATACACCCAGAAAGAAAGCACTCAATATAAATACTAAAATTGGAAGGGTGAGCCTCCAGAATGAAATTAATGACTGACCTGTCAATCGCTTTTTGAAAACACTTTTGAAAATGTCAATTGCTGTCATTTTTCTTAAGACGATACTGGATGCCAAACAAGATTCAAATGCTATGAAGATAGGCCTTGCAAGCACTTCAAGGCAAATACCAGGGCAACTTCTAAAAAATCCGACGTAGTAGATTTTTTTATGGATACTGACAGACATCTCAGGGACTAGAGAGTAGGAGAAATAGATACATGGTTCATTCCATCTCTGCTGTGGTGTGGACTTACTGTACAGAATCTTCCTTTACAAGGTATGATCTCTTATTGAGCTTCTCCTACTATATAGCTATGTGACCTTGGGCCAGTCTCCATCACTCTAGAACTCAGGTTCCTCATCCTGGCTTTTACATCAGAACACCTCTGAAATCTGACCAACTATATAAAATATTATTTCCAAATCTCAGTTTCCTTTCTATGAAATAAAAATAATGCTAGCATCTCTATTATGAAGCCGTTGTGGTTATAATAAATGAGACAGTGTATGTGAAAGCACTTTGTAAATTACGGAGTTCTATACGGATGCTCAAAGGAATATCTATGCAGCTTACCTCAAAAGACTGTAATAAAAGTATGAGGTAATTTGTATTAATGAATGATCGATTTCACTACCCTTAAGGGTAATTTTTCCTTCCCATCTCATCCTTATTTGTGGCTTTGTTATGGCCCTGGCTATAGTCTGCCATACAATGCAGGTATTTATGTTTCTGCCTTGCCCACTAGAATCTGGGTACTTAAAAGGCTCAATTCTTTTTTTATTTATCTCTTTGTTTCCTGTAATGCACTTGGGCACATGGTGAATGCTCATTAGGTTGAGTCATGCTGTGTCAGACACTATTCCAAGCACCTTCATGTATGAATTATTTAATTTTCAAATGCTCAAGTATGAATAATGAAAGCTTAGACCAATTTGGTGACAGTGAGAATGGAATATAATGATAAATTTAAGAGAAATGGGCCTTCTTAACAGTTTTTTGAAAATCTGCTATCAAATTCAAGGCAATAGACCAGGAGATATTTGAGAATTTATCATCTGTTAGAATTTTACCTTCTTTCCTCCATGATATGCTTCCACCTTAGCTAATAAAACACAGGACACAAGTTCCCAAGTCCTCTAATTTTTAATGCAATGTTTCTCCACCACCAGAGAAATTCCGTTAGGACAAAACACATTCCAGTTCCATTTCTTTGTGTTAGTGAACATTGGACAAATCATTTCCTCGTGTTTTTCTCTCTGTGTATTCTGAATTGTAGGAAATTATCATGGCTATTTCCTTCAAAGGACAAAATACAAATAATTCATAGCCATATTGGCCTCTTCCTTGGAGCATAGTTAATGTATAAAGTGAGACTATTTTATGCTGTTCCTGTCATTAGAAATCCTGGTTTCTGTGTGACCTTAGTAGAAAGAAATGCATTTTTTTTTTAGATTGCAAGTAAAATCTGAATATTAAAGAATAATCTAACAGGAAAAAATAACAAGCAATTAAGTATGCTATCAGGAGTATCCATTTAAAAAGTTACCTATAGGACAAAATGCCCATGGATTGATTCTGTGAGGAGGAAGGTACATTTTCTATCTCAACACTTTGAGATCAGGGTTAACTTTTCACTGTAAACAGAAAGTGGAAGCTGCTTATACTATAATCCATGAATTGGCAGCAAGAGAAAGGATGATTCCTTTTACCTCAGTTATTCTCTCCATAGGATTCTTAGGTACCTTGAAGAAGAAATCCTGGCAACAATAACTGGCTTAAAATACATCATGTTTGGCCTTAGGATATCCTAGTAGTTGAAACTCCTAGAACAGTCATCTTATACTATGCTCTTAGGATAGGCAGAATTTGAGGGCTCTAATTCAGCTTTTGTCTGTTTGTTCTGTTTTGCCCTTACTGAAAATATGTTTTACCTACATAATTGGTTGAAAGTTAGAAAAATTCAAACAAATTTGTTACCTAACATTAGATAGAACCCCATCCCTCCCTTAATTCCTGGCCATTTTACTGAAGTCAGTCCATTGGTTAGAGACTTTAGCTAATAGTTCCTTAATTATTGGCATAAGAAAATCTGCCCAAGGACCTCATGGAAGCCTGCCAATGAGGTAACTATCATAAAGAGAGGACAAAGAATATGAAGGATTGCATATGTATTTCAGTAGTATTTGAATAGAACTGGTGTTAAATATTTTTTTCACTCATAATTCTCCAACTTCATGTTATTACATCTATTTCTATTCCCTATGCATTATTTATAGAGAAACAGATAACTTCTGATTTGCCTTACAAAATATAAAACATTTGAATAAATTCAAATTCTGAAAAATCTTGGAATAGAATTTAAACTCTGAATATACAAAGTGTGACTTAAAAATAAGGTAATTGATTTTATAATGTGAAGATTTGAACTCATCCATCCAAATAAGTGTCATCCCCTTCTAAGTCGTCCACATGGGAGAATATAAACTTATTTCAGTGATGAAACTACTGCTCAAATAATTCATGAAACTACATTCTTGGAGTTATCTCTGGAGCTTGTATCTCACAATCTATGAAACATTAATTTCACGTCTTCCACCCACCTGTCACCATTTTTGTATTACTTCCATCATTTGTAGGTGGATTTTTTTAAACCAAAAAGTAACATGAATTACTCTAAAAATATGAAGTTGACTAATATTTTGGTCTAAAACAAGGTAGAGTAACTACTTTGACAAATTTCTCAAGTGGTTTTCAGCTGGCTTCGAAGAAAATTCCAAATGATTAAGTCCAAACCTTTTCTGAGCATTAGTGGTAGTGTTGGAGCAAGTTTTATTTTAAAGCAACACCTTCATTGAACATGTAAGGTGTACTGTATATTCAAAGTAATATCTTTAATTTCATAGAAAGAATGTAAATTCTTATAGGTTTAAATGTGTTAAATTATTTAATATCCCGAGTATATTTTATATTGTGCTTTTTTTTCTTAAAACCAAAACAATGTCTATCATTTCTGTCATCTGCTCTATTCATGTGCTGTCAGTTGTTTAAGACTCCTCACAAAGAGTCAAACCTACCTATAAGCTTTACAAACCAAACCAATGAAATGAGTAAAGCTTCAGAATTATCATTTAATTCCATAAATTTTATATTGATGCTTCATTCCAGGATGATATAATTATAATATATAATGATACATCCTTAACTGGAGCATCATGCTTTATTGTCAGTATCAACTGCTGACTTATTACTGGATTGTTTTTATTGGGTACATTCTCACCAGCAGAGCTGTTAATCTTTGAAACTTTAAATGATATTAACATTATTTTTGCCCATGAGCAGCTAAAAGATGTAATCTGGTTGTCTTTGATTATATTTTTCTTTTTCACTTATCATATCATTTGTCAACATGTCAGCACTAAAACAATTAATGTTTTTATAATATCAGAAGTATTAATAGTCTTATTAAGATGACGTGGATTATAAATATTCTCAGAGCTGATCAATACAGCATATCATTATAGAAAAATCTAGCGGACTGAAGAAATGATGCACATGCTTTTCAAACATTGAGTGTACGAGAATGATTGAGGTTGACTTGACTCAGTATGAATAAATATATTCTTCAAAACACAAAAGTTCCAGTAGAGTGCAGAATGTAGATATTCTGTGAATAAATGGTAGGCATCCAGTACTTTTTCTTCTTGTCAGAGTACTCTGGCTTCAAAGGCCTATGCAATCCAAAAAGTCCATCAAAACAATAGAAAGGATGAAAATCTATGTAGAAAGGCCAAGCTGCAATGAACAAGTGTTATGATGATTTCTTACCAGATTAAAGAAGATAGCATTGCCAGTGACTGTAAGGGCTCTGTTGTCAGACTGCCTGCATCTGAAATCCAGTTCTGCTGTTAACTAGTTGTGTGACCTTGAACAGATTTATTTCACCTCTCTGCACCTCAGTTTCATCATCTCTAAAATGAGGATAATAATCCTGTCTTCATCCAGGATTACATGAGTTCATGCGTGTAAGCACTTAGAACAGTGCGTAGCATATAGTGACTGCTCTCATCACTACGTATCATTGAGATATTTTGTTTTTATCTAAATTTTAAAAAGTGATTATTTTTTTCCTCCCATGGCTACTATTGGGAAATATCTTTCATTTTATGTTTTGCTCGTGGCAATCTGGGTCACATATGTATATTTTGAATAGGAATTATTTAAAAACTTTAAAAATTGAGTTTGGTTAGTTGACTTTTAAGGTTTCTTCAGACTCTGAGATGTGATACTTTAATTCTTTGAAATATGTATATAATAAAATATTGTGCATGCCCAGGAGTAATTAACCTGTATTAAAGATAATTACAATAATAAAAATGCCAACTCTAAAAATAGGTTCATAAACTACCTATAATTACTAGATACTTTAACAATTATGTTAAAACCGAACTTGATTTTTATAATCCAAATCAACAGAAAGTGTGAAAGGACAGAAATGTTTACTGTGCACAACAAATTTAACTATTGAAGAATTAGAACAATTGGAATACTGTAAATATTTAGGTCTCCTTGAAAGAATTAGACATCTCATAACTAAATTAAAAAACAACAACAACAGGAAAGTAAAACAAAACAAAAATGCATTCGTTTTGGCATAAAAATTATACAACCTTTAGTTGCACAAAACAAAATTAAAACAATATTTATTATAAGTATAACGTATTCTAAGTAGTTGGTATACTAAAGCAGTCAAATGTAGACCTAAAAATGATCATACTTAATCTTGCAAATCTATTTCTCATATCTGCCCCATCTTCCTTATCTGCCCTTCAAACCACAAATAAAAGGATCTTTAACCACTTGGAGTAAGTAGGCAGAAATAATTAACATTTTGGTTCAAATTCACAACAGTAGTACTTACTAGTTACATGACATTGGCAATTAATCTCTCTGTGCTTTGGTTAACATATTTTTTCAAGTGGGGAAGATAATATTCACCTTGTAGTTTTTAAGTATTGATTAAGATAACATATATAAAACATCCATGCAAGGCACAATGTAAATACTCAATAGAGTGTATTGGCTTGGTGAACAAGCAGAAAACAATGATAGCATTCCTGTTGATAGTTTTCTCATGGGAAGATATAGGGAATAGCAAACCAAGGTAAGTAGAGAAATCAGCACGGTCAGAGGAACATGTTGGCCTGAGAAGTCTTAGGTGTGAAGTGATCAACGCTCTGGGTTGTAAGCTCTAGGAGATGAGAGATGATAACTAATGCATCTTTTATCTTCCACATTGCCTGCTATATGTTAAATGTTAAATTCCTATTGGAAGTGAGCTCACAGGCCAGGTGGAGGAGCCCTAAGGTGAAGTCCTGAAAGCAGTCAGCAGGAACCATATCCCTTAAATGCCCTTTTATATTCCTAACTGCCTCTTTCCTGATCTCCCTTCCTATATACAGTCTTTGGGGTACCACTTCAATACTCTGGGCGCTGCTGGAGAGAAACCGGAGTCTCCAGCATCATCCCACATAGCCAGGTGCTCGCTCACTCTTCCTTTCCTCCACAGGAGAGGCCACTGCCATTTAGTTCAACCCCACACTGTCACCTTGTGGAAGGAGTGGTGCTGGCAGTTTCTCTTAAACTCCAGTACATCCAAACTTTTTGTTGTTCCAACACAGTTGAGACTCTCCTTGGGAAGGCTGGAAAGCTGGAGTACTTTACAAAGGCTCTTTTATCTATGGGTGTTTGCCCAAATCAGCACTCAGCACTTTCCTGGTTTTACACATGTGTGGCCTAGAGAGTCTTTGGCTGGTTAGCAAGCTCCTGCTGCTTCCACAACCCATACTGTGGTCTGTCTGCCGAATACCCTACAGAGGGAAGTGAGACCCTCCCAGGTCCCTTGGTGTATAGTCTTGGATCCCACAAATCCCAGAGGTACTTTTGTTTGTCGATGGGCACCAAATTTAGTTGTTAAAAAGGGGAGACTAAAAAGAGGGATATCTTATGCTGCCATAATGCCAACATCACCCTCTCTGTAATACAATCTTTAAATAATTATCTACTCTCCAAATCAGAGGGATGCCTAGAGCTCTAGAAAGCCATTGTGTAGGAGGTGAAGGTGGAATGAGGTTCCAGCAACTCCAACTTTTGAAAGATTCAGTAGTAGTGCACTATAAACTATTCTTTACTTTTTGATGGCATGTGTTACTCAGCTTGGCCTGCCATACAATGCACCATAATCTGGATGGCTTAAAAAAAAATCAAAATTTATTTTTTCACAGTTCTAGAGATTAGAGTCTTCGATCACAATGCCAGCATGGTTAGGTTTGGGTGAAAGCTCTCTTTGTGGCTTAAAAATGGCCATCTTCTTGCTGTGTGCTCACATGGCCTTTCCTCAATGCATGCATGTGGGGTGGGGAGAAAGAGAGAGACATCTCTTCCTCTTCTTACAAGGCCACCAATCTTTATAAACTCATCTAACCCTAATTATCTCCCGAAAGCCCCATTGCATCAAAGGCTAAGACTTCAAGATATGAATAGTTTTTGGTTGGGGGGGGCTCAATTTAGTCTGTAGCAGGCTAGTAATAATGAACTGGTTAAACGCCTGTATTTTATTGTTGGATACTTAGATTCAAGAACTCATTTAGTCAGTTATTGGCAATGGATAGTTTCTTTTTTTAATTTTGTGATGATCACAGTTCCTACCATATGGGGTTGCTGTGAGGTGAAAGTTAAAGTACTTTGCATTGTGCTAAGCACATGCTTGCTGCTCAGTAAATGTTAGTTGTAATTATTATTATTATTATTACTATTATTTTATTTTATTTTTTGAGCCTATATCATCTGGTATTTCCAAGTGGTCTCCCATCCAAGTACTAACCAGGCCTGACCCTGCTTAGCTTCTGAGATCAGACGAGATCGGGCTTGTTCAGGGTGGCATGGCTGTAGACAGTTGTAATTATTATTACTAGGAATTTTTGAAGAAAACTATACACGATAGTGTTATTATAGTGTTATTCTTGAATGTGGAGCTTGTCCAGGGCTTCTGAATATATTCCTTGAAAATATCAACAGACTCTTCTGTCTGGATGTTGGTTGGTCAGGCTCCTCCACTCTGTGGTGAGGGACATAAAACCATATATGCATGCACTGCGCATATGCACACATACACAGTTGCAGAAATGATGGGCAAAGTGTCTTGACAAATCTGTGTGTGTAGAGCTTAGTGTTTAAAACAATCAAGGATAAAAAGAAAATAGTAAATATTTTAGGACTTCATTACCTCAAATTCTAGTTTTAATTCAAAGAAATTACTGTATACATCCATTAAAGTTAATTGTTGACAAAGTAAATGTTGTTTCAATTTTGAAAACTGGAAATATTCCATGGTTTTGAACAAATTATGCAGAAGTGGACAGGATGAATATATTTCAAATTATACTGAATATTTCAGAAGTAAATCTATGCTAGTCTTATTCATACACTAGACGTTTCTAATCATGTTTATTATATTTAAGACTATACATGAATAGTATGGATAATGATAGATGAGAAATTTTTCTTTGCTACCTGTGAAATGACAATAGAAAATTTCATTAAATGTAAATCTGAATCCTTGAAACTTGCTCTTTCTCTAGAGAAATCTTTATGGACCAGCCAAGAATGCTTGTTTTGTATATGCTTTCTGTCAAATTATTTGGGTAGAAAAATTATATCCACTAAACAATTCTCTGAAATAATTTATCTGCTTCAATTCTTTTTGTACATTAGTATTAAAAATAATGACAGGTAAAACATATATAAGCTATGGACTATTTAGAAAGAAATATTTTGGGAAAATATCTCAGGTTTAAATAACTAAAAGCAGAAGTATTCTCCAAAAGATGAAATCATAGCATATAAATTAAACAAAATAAAGCATTAGGCAGTTTCAGCTATGTCATCAGTCTAAGCTATGCCCTTAAACATACAGCAACTATGTAGTCATAAGAATATTTTAGAGGAACATCTAATTCAATGGGATAATGGTGATGGTAGATTGGTAGATAGTTAAGTTAAAAATCTTATAAAGTAAGATCATATAAAGGAGGATTCACCTTTGTGGGTAAAATGTAGGCATGTAATACATTCAAATAGAGAAAACTGGGAAAACATATGACCATGTCAATTTTTAACTTTGGGTCATTAACTATAGGTATTCTCTGTGTTAAAATTTTCTTCACTATTATGTTTTTTCCTCAGTGTGACTTTTATAACTACAGGTAAAAGTAATATATGTTTTTAAATTTTTAAAGTAGAAATTACATATAGAAAAACCTGGTATCTGTTACCTGGTATCTTCATAAGGATATGCTGATCCTGTCCCCCAACATTCAATGCTAGCTTTATAATGGGGTTCACTGCCAGTAGAATGTTTTAATGCTGCAGTAATAGAAATTGCTTTCATAGGGATTTGTCAGTAATTCTGTAATGTCTAGGAGGAAACTTGGCAAAGTCCTAGAATGGAGTTACATATTTAGGATTTTTACATTTCCATTCTCCACAGTAAGAAAATAATGAGTTGCTTACAAGCCTTAAAGACATTCATGAATGTTTCATATCCTTTCTTAAGTAGAATTGCAACACAGACTCTGATGGAAACAATTTGGATATAGAGAAAATAATGATATTGTTCCCATTTCCGCTTGTTAATTAACAACCAGGGCTTGATTTAGAAATGCTATGGCAGTTTGGAAAGCAATTATAGATCACATGGATGCAGGATTTTCCTGATAAAACCTATCACAATTTCATAAGTCAATAAATTCCTAAGCCATCTTAAAAATCTTTTCTAAAAAAAAAAACTTATTAAATTAATGCTGAACAATATTATCCTACCCAGAGCAAAGAAACAGTACAAAAATTTGCTGTAGCTAATGAACCCCTTTGAGGTTGCTCCTGACAGTTCCCATTTGTGGTCTAATTTTAATATTGTGTTTCTTTTCTGATTTATTATTGATATTGAAATTATGCAAATTATTATTTAAAACTGGACATTTAATTTGGTGGCAGTATGTGAAATGGATTAAATACAGCATTAGGGGCACTGATGACAAGATTTAGACTATTCTTGGCAGCTGCCTCCTAGCCCTAAAAAAAGGAAATGAGTTTTTCTGCCTTGGTTTGTTACAAGTGTCCACTAGTGCACTTACATATCTTTCCAAATGCTCTCAGGACATCTCTCTAATGATTCAGTAAACATGTGTCTAATATTATTGTCATGTGCCTTGGACTGCACTCTGGGGAATATGTTTTCTAATTCTTCTGAAAACTATGACCTGATTGGCCTATCATAATTTTCCATCATTTCTCTCATTCCTTATGATTTTTTAATGATTACTGAGAATGGCTTGAAAACTCTTACCTGAAAGTTGTTTCAATAATCAGAATATAATTTATTATTTCAGGAACTTAAAGGAAAATATTTTTTTCAAAACAGAGTTCTGAGACTATATATAAAGAGAAGATAAAGAAGTTAAAGGATATTTACTCAGTAAATAAAATGACATAATTACAAAATAAATTAATGGGGGAGAAAAATTCACTCTTCTATTCTATTCTATTCTATTCTATTCTATTCTATTCTATTCTATTCTATTCTATTCTATTCTATTCTATTCTATTCCATTCCATTCCATTCCATTCCATTCCATTCCATTCCATTCCATTCCATTCCATTCCTCTACTTTATCCTAAAATAAAAATTTAGGGCTAAAAGTGAAGTAAGTCTCCTCTGCTGAGACACCCAAAAGGAATATTTACTTCATTATCTAAATATTATTTTCATGAGTAAGAGTCCATATCAACATTTACATAAACTTTATATGCTATGGGATGTTGAGAAATTGTCTAACCACTTTGTGCATTAGTTTCTTTATCTGTATAATGGAAATAATAATACACAGAGTTGCTCTAGTTAATGGATAGGAAAATCTCTTAAAACCTCTGGCACAGTTATTTAGATATAATTTAAAGGTAAGCACAAAAATAATTGAATGAGTTATCTCTTGATTTGCATTTTCTGAGTTTTTTTTATCTAATCAGATATTTTAACATCTTAAAATTTGAAATATTTATTAGGCTTTTATCTTAGAACACATCATATTCTTGACACAATTTTCTTGAAGGATTAGTTATGTTTTTGCTTGTAATTGAGAAATATTGATTTCTGAAATATTTGCTCTGACTCCTTTGCTGACATTTTTAACAAAAACTTAAAAAAAGCATAAATTATTTAAACTTCTAAAACATTAAAATGTTGTCAAAGCAAGCCAGAAGGTAAGTTTTCATTTCTTCTCAGGTGTTGACAATATTCTTTCTGCTACCTAAATCTGCTTCTTTTTTCAGTTTATCTCAGACTATAAGTGTCTCCTTTCCTGGAATAGTAAATATTTTAGACAAAAAAAAAATAGAATTCTTCAGCAGTACACTTCTGAGTGGTTCTTGCACTCCTTTATAGGAGTGTCTGTCATCAGGGTCACAGCCAGTCTGGGATCACTTTCTTGGGAACAATTGGCAAAGTAGACTCCATACCAGCTCTAATTCATAACGAGAATTTCAATTTCCCTTAAATGGGTTTGACTTGTGTTTACTTCTTTATATACATTTCTGTTGCTCTTACTAGACTGACTGGTTTTGCAAGAAATCAAAGATCACTTTATGTTTCTTTTTTACTCCCGTGATGTCTGGAACCGTATTTAAACCATATACCGCTAAAATCTATAAGAACTCTGTAAATCACAGGGTCAAAAATCACTCATCAGACAGGACTCTGAAGACTTTTTCAACTCTCTAGGTTCTGAGGCTTACTCAAGTGTGGGTCTGCCCATCTCTCCATCAATGGGTGGGGTTTAACCTATAACAATGCTGTGATGAGAATAGCCCCTATCCGACACAGAAAGTAAGTCAGAAAACAAGCAAAAGATGAAATCTCAAGTCTATCCTATTTTTTTAAACTACTGATTATGATGTGGCCAGGTGGGATTCTTCTAGGTAATTTTTCCTTCCATAGAAAAAGTGTCATTTTACTTTCATTAAACCACTTCTGTTTTACAGATATAAATATGTATTCTGCATTGACACCTCAAGAGTTGCCAAAATTCCCAAGTAAGAATAATTCAGGAATATTTTTAGAAGTACAAAATGAGGGTTGTGAACATCTAGGACTTATGACTGGCCTAAAGGTGCCAGATCATGAATAATTCCTTAAGAAAGTGTTCTGAACCCCCTGCCCCCACCCGCCACCGCCAAAATAGGGTAGGTCCCTATATTATATCCTCTCATAGCACTATGTGTATCTCTGGGTAGTATATTTTATTTTATTTTATTTTATTTTATTTTGTTTTGTTTTGTTTTATTATTTTATTTTATTTTATCTTATCTTATCTTATCTTATTATTTTATTTTATCTTATTTTATTTTAATTTTATCTTTTTAATTTTATTTAATTTTATTTATTTTATTTTATTTTATTTTATTTTTTTAGCTATAAAAGCGTTATTGTTTTCATTTGGCCACAGCCTAGGACAGGAATCCAGGGTAGTTAAAATAATGCCTGGTGGCTGGAGAGAGAGACTTATGCAGAAGCCGTGACATCAGGGAGATGAGGGGGGCCTGCCAAAGGTTGCTAGGCTCCAAGGGCTCCTAGCTTGGAGGCTGGCCGGCATATCAGGTTGTTGCTCATCTTCTTGATGAGTTTAATCTCCTTCTTTAGGCAGTGGCTCTCCAGGAAGTCACAGAGATGAAGTCTGTGATGGCAGAACCCAGGACATGCAGTTCTAAAAGGGCCTGGTTCATGCTCTTCTTCAGGGCCATGGCAGCTTCCATGGCATTCAGGCTACTGCCTCACTCATCTTGGGATAGCTTCTGCCCATCCTAGAAGAGAGCACAGTTTCTGCACTAGTTTTGCATCTTCAGAGATGTTTAGTACCCCTGCACTTCTCCAGGGCCATTTCACAGAAATAGCCCATGCTCTCTGTGGCCACATGGTTCTCTTCTAAATACAAGCCAAGAAAGTGATAGATATAGGAGGCCTGTAGATTCAGGCTGACCATGCAGTTCATGGCAGTCTCCATCTTGGTGAAATAATTATGGTGAATCTGGGAGCTCATAGTTGGTAATAAGGAGCTTACCACAACAAATAGTATTGGCTGGTTCCAGGAGCAGAGGATGGGCAAGAAGATGTTCTCAGAAGTAGTAACCAGAAAAGAGTTTGGAGGGTAGTTAAGAACATAGAACAGTTTCCTGTAGCTGTTTCATCCAAACAATATTGAAGCAAGAGAGAAATCCATAAGACTACCAGGCTGACATGCTGCCCATTTGCTTTTATATAAGTTCTAATTTGCAGAAAAGTTATAAGAATAGTACAAAAAATCTTGAATGTGCTTTACCCAGATTCTCCCATTGTTTACCTTTTATCCCTTCATTTGTGTTCTTTCTCCTTCTCTCTATACCCTTCCTCTCTCTGTATGTCTGTCTCTCTAATTTCTTTCTGCCTCCAATTATGTGAGAATAAGCTGCACACATGCTCATTCACCTGTAAGAATTTAGGTGTCGTTTCCATAAGACTTCTATACATCACCACCATAAACCGCAGTAGAGCTATCATAGTAAGGACAGTTGACATTGATACAATATTATTATCTAATTCAGAATGAAAATTCAAATATGTCAAAAGTCTCAATAAAGAGATAAAAATCTTATAGGTTTTTATCCCCTAGTGCATGAGACAGCCAAGAATCAGGCATTGTTTGTCAGCAACATGGTTGAATAAAATGTCCCTCATCTTATCCCCAACAACAATTTGTCATCCATCCCCAGATAAAAGTTCTTTTGTGAGATCTATAGGATCCAGGAACGTATGCCAAGGGAATCTGGAGGAGTCTCACTTGCCTGTGCATTAGTCAATAGGTCCCAGCTGTAAATCCTGCATGGACCCATGAACCCAGTCCAGCCCCTTTTGGCTGCAGTCCAGGAGCCCCTGGAGCATACTGTCTTAGACAATCTCCCACAAATGAAAGAGTTTCTATGGAAGTCTAGGTTTCTAGTGAAGAAGTTCCAGTATACCATTTGAGGAATGCAAAACAAGTTTGGATGTGTTAGAGAGTTGTACTGAATCACATGCTGCATGATTGGGTCTTCAAGTGGGAAAAGGCTGGGGGAGTGGGAAATAGTATTCTTGGAGGACATTGAAGAGACAAGAATCCTACTAACCGCATCACAGACTCCATCAAGAAGCCCAACCAAAAGCTACTGGGGATACCTCACCTGCAAATCTCACCAACCGACCAATGGGTACACCACTTCTCGGCATGCCTCATATGTGCCACTCCTCCACACACTCACCATGTGGCTGGCTCCTTGTGTATGCTCCCAGTGGAAGCAAATGTGAATATTGGAAGATAGCTAGTGAGCAAATAGAGAAAACCAGACTGAATAGGCATGCCAAGGAGAGACCACAAACTTGAGCTTTACCTCTGCTTTTGAGAAACCAAATGGTGGTTGTCACCACTTGGGTTGGTGCATTGCAGGATGGAGAGAAGGCATACAAGCTTAAGAATTCTACCACAAAAGGGGGCAAGAAGGGTGGATCAGACATCTCTATAGAAGGTCTGAGAAAGCCTCAGAATCACTAACAGCACTGACAAAAAGTGCTTCTCTCCTGAAGGCAGTTAAAGACTGAGATGGTAGCTACTACTTCAAGTGTTGAAAGATTTTACAAAAGCATGTAAGATTAAGGAAACATGACACCACCACAGATCACAATAATATTATAGTAACCAACCCCAAAGACATGAAGATCTGTGTGGTTTTTCTGAAAAATAATTCAAAATATCTGTTTTAAAGAAGGTCAGTGAACTACAAGAAAACATAGACAATTCAATGAAATAGGGAAAACAATACAAGACAAAATGAAAAGTTTAACAAAGACATAGTACTCATATAAAGGAGCCAAGCAGAAATTTTGGAGCTGAAGTATTCAATGAATTAAATGATAAATGATATAGAGAGTATCAGCATCAGAAAAAAATGAGAAGAGAAAACATGTAAATAAGAAGGACCTTTGAGATTATCCAACAGAGGAGAAGAAAGAAAAAGAATGAAAAAGAGTGAAGAAAATCTATGTGATCTATGGGATACCATTAAAAGATGCAATATGCAAATTAATGAAGTCCTAGAAGAAGTGAGGCAGAAGAGGGTAAAAAGCTTATTTAAAGAAATTAACGTCTGAGAACATTCCAAATCTAGAGAGAGATTTGGGCATCCAAATTCATGAATCTCACAGGTCACCAAACTCAAATAAAAGTGATCTTCTTCAAAATACATTAGAAGAAAACTGTCAAAAACCACAGACACAGAGATAATCTAAAAAGCAGCAAAAAGAAAAGAATCTCGTAACTTAAAAGGGAGTCCTGATAAGGCTATCAGAAGATTATTCCGAAATCTTACAATCCAGGAAAGAGTGGGATGATATCTATAAAGTAATGAAACTAAAAATGCCACCCGCAAATATTCTATCTGACAAAGTTGTCCTTCAGAAATGAAGGAGATGAAAATACAGTTAAGCAAAAGCTGAGCAAGTTCATCGGGACTATACCTGCCTTACAAGAAATGCTAAAAGGAGTTCTTAAGAAAGAAATTAGACACTAATTAGTAACATATAAATATATAAAAATATACAACACTGGAAAAGGTAAATATATAGTTAGATTCCGGATATTCTAATAGTGTTATATGGTTGTGTATTTTCCACTTAATTCTAGTATAAAAGTTAAAACAAAAATGGTAAAAATAACGACAATAATTTGTTAATACATAATACAAAAAGATATAAATTGTTACATCGAAAATGCAAAAGTAGGAAGGGGTAAAAGGGCGAAAAGATTATATGAGATCAAAGTTAACTTGTTATAAGCTTAAAATAGACTGTTACAGCTATAAAATGTTTAATGCAAGCTTCATGGAAATAACAAAGCAAAAACCTTCAGCAGAAACACAAAAGATAAAGAGAAGCAAAGTATACCATACAGAAAATCATCAATATACAAAGGAAGGCAACAAGAGAGAAGAACAAGGGAACTACAAATCACCCAGAAAACAATAAGATGGCATTAGTAATCTCACATCTATAAATAATTGCTCTAAATGTAAATGGATTGAATTCTCCAATCAAAAGGCCTAGTGTGGTTGAATATATAGTAAAAAAAGAACTAAACTATATGCTGCTTAAAAGAGAATCACTTCAGATTTAAGGACACATGTAACTCAAAGTGAAGGGAAGTAAAACGATATTGCATGCAAGTAGAAACTGAAAAAGAGCAGGGGTAGCTATACTTATATCAGACAAATAGATTTTAAAGCAGAGCTATAACAAGGGACAAAGCAACTCATTATTTAATGTTAAAGGGGTTAATTCTTCAAGAAGATAGAACAATAATAAATACATGCACCCCATATCAGAGCACCTAAATATATTAAGCAAATACTAAGAGAACTGCAGGGGAAAATATATAATAATGCAATAATAGTAGAGGACTTCAATATCCCACTTAAAGGAATGGATAGATCATCTAGACAGAAAATCAACAAGGTAACATTGAACTTGAAGCATATTTTACATCAATAAAACTAATAGACATATACAGAACATTCCATCTAACTCCAGTGGAATACACGTTCTTCTCAAGCATGCGCAGAATACTGTCTATATGAGACTATGTTAGGTCAGAAAACAAAAACCACAAAGATTGGAGCAGAAATGAAAAACATAACACTTTCTGAGACTGAATCATGAATAAACAGAAAATCTGAACAGACCCATAATGAGTAAGGAGATTGAATCAGAAATCAAAAATTCCCCAAGGGAAAAAAAATAAACCCAGAACTAGAACCAGGTTTCCCTGGTGAATACTACTGAACATTTAAAAAGAATTAACACCAATCCTTCTCTAACTCTTTCAAAAACTGGAATAGGATGGAATGCTTAGAAACTCATTTTACAAAACCAGAATTCCCTTGATACCAAAGCTTCTTAATGACACTATAATGAAAGAAAACTACAGGCCAATATAGTTTGTGAATATAGGTGCCAAAAATTTCAACAAAACACTAGCAGACCAAATTTGATAGTACATTGAAAGGATCATATGCCAGAATTAATTGGGATTTATCTCTTGCAAGCAAGGATGTTTCAATACATGTAAATCAATAAATGTAAAACACCACATTATTAAAAATAAAAATCATGTCTTAATAGATTATCTTAATAGATACAGAAAAACATTTCACAAAATACAACATCTTTTCATGACAAAAACTTCAATAAGTTTGATATAGAAGAAACAAACCTCAACATAATAAAGGCCATCTATGAGAAGGCAACAGCTGACATCACACTCAATGGTAAAAAAACTGAAAATTCCTCTAAGATCAGGAACAAGGTAAGGGTGGCCATGCTCACTACTCCTGTTCAACATAGAACTGGAAGTTCTAGCCAGAGCAATTAGGCAAGAAAAAGAAATAAAAGTCATCTAAATTGGAAAAAAAAAGTAAAATTGTTTCTGTTTGCAGATGATATGGTCTTATATATAAAAAATCTTAAAGACTCAACCAAAACAATATTAGCACTTAATCAATGAATTCAGTAAAGTTGCAGGATTTAAAATCAACAAACAGAAATCTGTTGCATTTCTCTGCACTAATGCTGAAATATTCAAAATGAAATAAAGAAAGCAATCCCATTCACTATAGCATCAAAACCAATAAAATACTTATTCTGAAAACTATAAGACTGTGATGAAAGAAGTTGAAGAAAAAGTAAATAAATGGAAAGATATCTCATGTTCAAGGATCAGAAAATTAATACTGTGAAAACATTCATACAACCCAATGCTATCTAAAGATTCATTGAATCCCTGCCAAAATTCCAATAGCATTTTTCACAGAAAGAAAAAACAATCCTGAAATTCATATATAACCAACCACAAAAGACCCCACATAGCCAAAACAATCCTGAGAAAGAAGAACAAAGCTGGAGACATCACACTTGCTGATTTCAAACTACACTACAAATTGTTGTAAGCAACATAGTATGGTACTGGCATAAATATAAATACGTAGGCCAATGGAACAAAACTGAGAACCCAGAAATAAATGCATACATATATAGTCAACTAATACTTGACAAGAGAGCCAAGAATACTCAATGGGAAAAGGCTGGTCTCTTCAATAATTGTTGGTGGGAATACAAGATAATCATATGCATAAGAATGAAATTGGTCCCTATCTTACACTACTCAAATATTTAAGTTATAATGCATTAGAGACATAAACATAATATTTGAAACCATAAATCTTTAAAAAAAACGGAAAAGCTGCTTGACATGGCTCTTAGCAACAATTTTTTTTGGATATGATAACAAAAGCACAAGCAACAAAAGCAAAAATAAATATGTGGGAGTACATCAAACAAAAATCTCCCTCAAAGAAAAAAGAAACAATCATCAAAATGAAAAGACAACATACTGAATGATAGAAAATGTGATGTGTACACCATGTATCTGATATGAGGTTAATCTCCAAAATATATAAGGAACTCGTTCAACCTAATAGCAAAAGAAAATCTGATTTAAATATAGGTAGAGGAACTGAGTAGACATTTTATCAAAGAAGATATACAAATGGACAACAGGTGCATGAAAAGATACTCAAGGTCACTAATCACCAGGGAAATGCAAATAAAACACAATGAGATATAAATTTGAGTGTGTTTGAATGGTTATTATCAACATGACAAGAGACAAATTCTGGAGGGGATCGGGGCAAAAAGAAACCCTTGTGCATTGTTGGTGGTATTGTAAATTGTTACAGCCACTGTAGAAAACAGTATGGAGGTTCCTTCAAAATATATTTAAAATAAAACTACCTTATGATCCAGAAATTCTAATTACAACTATATATTCAAAGGAAATTAAATCAGGATCTTGAAGAGATACCTGCACTACCACATTCACAGCAGGCAAGATAGGAAAACAATATAAGTGTTCATATATGGATGACTGGATAAAGAAGGCAATATATGATAGATATTATATAAATTAATTATATATAAAAATTTAAACGGCGCAATATTATTCAGCCATGGGAAAGATAGAAATTCTGGCTTTTGCAAGGACATTAATGGACTCTGACGGCATTATGCTAAGTGAAATAACTCAGACAAAGACAAATAGTATATGATTTCACTTATATGTGGAATTTAAAAATGTCTAATTCATAGAAACAAAGTAGAATGGTGGTTGCAGGGAAATGGGGAGATGTCAAAGGGAACAAACTTCCCCTTGTACGATGAATAAGTTCTGGAGATCTAATGTACACCATAGTGGCTATAGTTTACAAATCTGGACTATATACTTGAAAGTTGCTAAGAGAGTAGATAATAAATGTTCTTACCCCCAAAAAGAAATGGTAATTATGTGAGGTTATGGAGGTGTTAACTAACTCTACTGTGGTAATCATTTTGAAAGATAGAAATGTACCAAATCATACATTATCTACCTTAAACTTACACAATGTTATATGTCATTTATAGATCAATAAAGCTAGAAAGCAATAAAATATAATTGATGATATTAAAAACAATAAAATATAATAATGTTAAAAAAACAATCAGGCACTGCATTAAGTTGACATGTCTTTTTAATCCCCATAAGTGAATTATTAGGAGTGATGGTCATTATAGTTGCTCCTGATTGCACCCCTAATTTCCCAGACCCATGTCTTCTTACTGTTGTAGACTGTATTAGTGCCCTATTGCTGCTGTAACAAATTACCACAAACTCAATAGCTTAAACAAATGTATTCCCTTAAATACTACTGGGAGTCTTCAGTGTAAAATTGATTTCACTGGGCTAACGTCAAGGTGTTGACAAAGCTGGTTCCTTAATTCTTTGCCTTTTCCAGCTTCTTGTGTCCTATGTTCACTGGTTTGTGGCCTCTTCCTCCATTATCGAAGTACATCACTCCTAATTCTGCTCTGTTATGATATCAACTTCTCCTCCTCTGTAGTCAAATATCTCTCTACATCCTTCTTATAAGGACACTTGTGTTATATTTACAGCCCACCTGGATAATCCAACATAATGTCTCTATCTCAAGATCATTAATTACATCTACAATGCTCCTTTCTCCACAAAATAACATTTACAGGTTCTGGGGATTAGAACATAAACATGCTGTGAGAGGTATTATTCAGCCTGTCACAAGGACGCAGTGTCAGATAAATATTTCTGATTCATTGTATATATTCTGACTTAGAGGATGGTGTCCCATTCTCAAATAATATTGCCAAGTGCTTCAATTATGTCTTCAACTTTTTTTCTTTTTCCTGTTGTTCTACCAATTACTTAGTGAAGCATCTTAAAGTCTCCAACTATCTTTGTGAATCTATTTCTCTTTTTACTTTTATCAGTTTCTTCCTCCATGTATTTCAAAGCTCCGTATGAGGCATATTCACATTTATAATTGTTACTTTTTCCTAATGAATCATTCTTTTTGTCTTTGAGGAATATTATAGGTTCTCAATAACTGTTGGATTAATTTAAGTAACAAAATACAGCATATTATTAAGTTCAACATAAATGCAAAGTAAGGTAATAGGACTTGATATTTTTGAAATAAAGACACTGGCCAGAGTTCCAACAAAGAAAATTCTCAGAATACTTTCTCAAGTGTTTAGGCCCTTATTCCTTATCACAAATATACCTGTGCATGCTATTTGGATCTGGGACATCTGAAGAAGGTCACTATTGTATTATTTACAGCAGAAAGAATGAACCTTAACAAATCAACCACCCACCCAAATTCTTTAGTATGAACATGAAGAGAGTTCTTGATGTTAACGGTATGTAGTTGATTTTGCCAGGTTCTTTCTCAGAGTCTCCTGGAAATCTTGGTAATCGTGACTTTCAGTTTGGATGGCCTCCACTAGAGGGCAATCGTAGTCTCTGATATATAGTTTTTAATCCAATATGCTTTGTATTTAAAAACAAAAAGGTATGGATGTATAGATATCAAATTAATCTGGAGAAATAATTGAGTAGACCAAAAATTCTGAATTCCATATAGAACAACAGAGGTCTTAGACACTCTGAAGAAATTCTACCTCCCAAACATGCTAGAAACCTGGTTGCTTATCTACTGAACTTCCTACCTCAAACAAGTGACAAATCCAACATATCTTTCATTCATTACTGGCCAGAAATCTCAGAACTAATCTTAAGCTTATAATTCTTATTAAAATTCAGCTGCAGAATAAAGGTTAACCTGCTCAGGCTTATATCTATGTTAGCTCAAGGATCACTGACAGAGTACCTTCTTCTGCTAATCTAGGCTAAATGGCAGTAGAACCTATTTGGAGTTGAACTATTCCTCCAAAGCATTCATTCCTCTTCCTTAAATTCAAACTGAACTTCTCATACTTAGCAACTTGGAGTAAGCCTCCATTATAGCTTCTCTCTCTCACTGATTACTACTAAAAAAGTAGACTGACTATAAAAAGCAACTACTTGAAGACTTTGAAAAGTAAGAAATAACATGCTATCTGGAGAGGAAATTCAAAACGTGAAGGACAACCACCATGATGTGCTTCTTGTTTGCTGTTTCTCTCAGTTATCTCCTGGCTTTGACTCAAGTCACAGTAATCCATAGAAAGAAAACTCCTAGATAAGTCTATTATGGCCAGAGGACTGAGATGGAAAGTTCACCTGAGAAATGGGGAGAATCTCCTTCCCCTTTTTCCTCTCTTTTTTCTTTCTTTTTCTTTTTGCTGATTAGGAGGGGAGAAAGTTTTCTCTCCAAAAGGGTACCATGAGGAGATTTTGGGGGAAGTTATTGAACTGTTCCCTCTGTTGATTGTGGAGGTGGTTACATGTATTTGTCAAAACTCATACACCCAAGGAGTGGATTTTACTGTACTTAAATTAGAAGTAAATTGCTAAAAACTCAAATTGGCCCCAGGTGGTAAGCTCTTTTGAACAGAACATGAGGTTTAAAATTGGGAAGTCCTAGGTTCAGAATAGTAGTTCTGCTACCTACCAGCTTTGTGATCTTTTTCATACTCTGATAATTAAAATAAGAATTAAAATGACATAATATGAATAATATTTTAGAACCAAAACATTTAAATGTTAGCTTCCCCACACACATAAGTGGTAATACATATATTCTACTTTTTTAGTAGTAATCAGTGAGGGAGAGAAGCTATAATGGAGGCTTACTCCAAGTTGCTAAGCATGAGAAGTTCAGTTTGAATTTAAGGAAGAGGCATGAATGCTCCAATCAGACCTGTCCAACCCAGCTAGCTTCCATCTCTGCCAATTATACAGTACTAACAAGAATGTGGATTCTCAGATCCTTCTCAGCCTACTATAGATATGGCTGATGGCTTAAAGACCCAATAGAGCCTTGTTCTTTTTGTGATATCAGAGTGAATTGCAAAAAAAAAAAGTCTCCATTACAAAACTAAGTAAATTCAATATTAATATCTGGCTTACTTATATAAGTTTGTGTCAGTAATGAAAGGCTAAACAAAGCTGCACTAACAATCTAAAACAACAGGTTTTTTGGGTACCCTGATAATTATAATAGTAATTAAAATATGATGATACAATATAATATGAATAATATATTAGAATAAATCAAAATATTTAAATATTAACTTCCCTATACACATAGGTGGTTGGAGTTAGAAAGGATTTTAGTTAGCAATGTCTCAGTGCTCAAATAATCCTAAAGAGGTTTTTGTTGTGGTTTTTTTTTTTTCAATTTAATTTGATTTGCTTTCCAATGAGAAGTCTAACCTTTTATGAGGCAGAAGCCTGAAAAACTTTGGAGGGAAATTATCGGATTTTAACAGCCAGGTTGTTGCTGTATTAATGTACTTAGTTGAAAAATACTTAGGATTTTGGTATGTTGATCGATTCAAAGGTTTTTGAGTTATGTACTGAAGAAAAATAAATTATAAAAGATTATAAAATTCCAAGATATATAGACACTGTTTTGAGTTTAGACACAAAACAATCTTTGATCATAGCTTCTTCTTAAACCACCCCTAGATCTGATTGCAAATAGGAATACTTGGTGCAGTCATCTTGAATTCAGATGACCCCCTCTTTGCAAAGAATTTTTATACTGAGAACTTGCATCACAAAAGAAAAAGAGAAATGCTGTACTATTTTGACCCAAGATAATGTCCATTAGCTTTCTCTGATTCAGTGATTATAGAATGATGTATTTTCTGTGAAATGACATATTCTCTGAAGAATGTACTTGTGGGCAAGGATAGAGGCCAGAGGGGAATGACAGCCCAATTTATATCCCTATAGCATTCTGGAAAGCTGAATTTGAGTTCCCACTATAAGACAATGATCTCACTTTTTCTTCATTCTGTCTAGGAAAACATTCTGTTGCTGGTACTTGGTATAATTTCATAATTCTGAAAGCATCTTATAAAAGTTAAAGAGCAAATTGAAGGAA
Source organism: Cynopterus sphinx (assembly GCA_030015415.1). Lineage (NCBI taxonomy): Eukaryota > Metazoa > Chordata > Mammalia > Chiroptera > Pteropodidae > Cynopterus > Cynopterus sphinx. The sequence continues at coordinate 95,430,450 of CM057388.1, forward strand.
ATCCCTTCTGAGTTGCAAATATTAATGATGAAGATGTTAATCCTGTAAGGTCAAATCTACATTAATATAATGATAAGATGAAACAGAAATAGCTCATCCATGGTGGCTAGTGAAAAAAGTTTAACCATTTAAGTTGACAATGCTATGATTCATGTGGATGGCCATCCTTATGGTAAATCATATATTCTTCAAGGTGGAAGGGGCCTTAGAGGCCATTTCTAATTCAATCTTTTTTCTAATTCAGAACTCCCTTTTTCAAAGGGTTTGGCATATTGGTATCCAGCCATTGCCTCACTCCTTTCAGTGATAAGGGGCCTCACTGACTTAATTCTTTGTGAGGCACTAGGCATCCCATAATAATATTAGAATACCTTACACTCTAACAAATCTTAAAAAGAACTCAATGCCCAAATCTAAACCAGCAAGAATGGTAGTGAGCATTATTTATACAAATAGTACATCGAAAAAATTAAAGCTTATATGAATTTAGAAACATGGAAGAAACTTTTATAAATTAATACACTGTAATAAAGATAAAAATGGGGTGTGTTAAATTTTTTATATATTTGAATTGTACAGATATTTTGGTCACCAGATGACTGTGAAGAGGCTATGCCTTGGTTTTAACATTCTTCAGTTTGTGTTTCTAAGATTACTTACTTCATTGATTAATTATAACCAATGTTTACTGAGTTGTGCTATGTGCTCCATATGGTGGGAGTTGGGGAATACTGGTTCAACATTTATCAGTGGTTACCGAGGAACCATATTTTAAAGGGTTAATGTAACTCCATATATAACTGTACTCAAAGCTAGATCACATTCAAGTTTACAAATCTGATGATACACATGTACTTAAATAAATATAACTTGAACCAGGTATATGTACAATGACCTATCATAGAATATGACAAAAAGCAAAAGAAAACTGAAATGTTCGAAAATGATAACAGCTATGTGATACTTTTGTGTCCAGTATACTATTGCTTACATTACAAAGAAAAGTTATTTGAAAAAATTGAGTGACTATCTTAGTAGGACCAGAGGACATATAAAGTGCTGTGTAAGTGACCAAGTCACTCCCTGATGATATGTCTATTAAAAGAGAACAATTTAAAGAGGCAGGAAAAATCTTAAGTGGTAGTGTAGAACTGTCATCCATACGGACTCCACATTAATTCCTATCAATACAAATTTACTAGCTTAAAATTCCTATTAATACAAACTTACTTGCTTAAAACAACACAAATTTATTATCTTACAGTTAAGGAGGTCAGAAGTTCAAAATGAATCAAGGCTGGGTCCCTTTTGGCAGTTCTAGGGAAGAATCCATTTTCTCACCCTTTCCAGCCACAAAGGCCACCCATATTCCTGACTCACGGCCCTGTCCTCTTATTCAAAGCCAGCAACATACGTAGCGACTTCAAATCTCTCCCCCTCTCTCTTTCTATTCCTTTTCCATTCCATCTTTTTTTTCTCTTCCCACCTCCCTCCCCCCACAACACACACAGACACATCCCTCTGTTTCCATCATCTCCTCTCCTCCTCTGGACTCTGAGCCTCCATTCCCCTTCTTAAAAGTACCCTTGTGATTACATAGGGGTCACCTGAATAATCCAGGCTAATCTCCTCACCTCAAAATCTTTAACCTTAATCACATCTGCAAAGTCCCTTTTACCATATAAATTAACATATTTGCAAATTTTAAAAATTAGAACATAGCCGTTTTTCGTGGCCATTATTTCTCTATCTGCCTGAATGTAGGTTGTATAACACAGATGACCTAAATGTAGTAGTTGTGTGTGTGTGTGTGTGTGTGTGTGTGTGTGTTTAAAAAAAGTCCCCCAAAGTAAAGAAAGTTGTAAGATAGTTTATATGTTTATTTTAGGCCAAACTCTTTTAAGAAATAAAATGTGACCATAATTAAACAAATTAGTGATTATTATGCATTTAAGTGTTGATTAAGAACAGTCCTACTAGAAAAGTTTAAATGAGAAATTCCAATAGAATGTTAGGTCATTCTGTTATTGTTTTATCTACCAAAAAACACAATTTTCACAAGTTTATTTAAACAGTTGTCTGAATTCTGCTTTTTATAATACTCATTTTTTATGCTCTTTTCCCCAAGTTAGTATAACATTGACAAATATTTGAAGAGTAATCATTTGCTTCAGTCCATATAGATTCAAAATATAAAAATAGTACCTTCTATTAGGTAGTATACTTCTTGAATAATAAATATATTCTGAGTCAGTGTTCCTCTTTACCTATGCAAATGATACACTTTGATATTAAACTGGTCTTATATGCTTTATTTGGGTACCATCTGTTTTTTGTAGATAACTGTAATCTATTGGTTTGAATTGAACAACTGACACAAATATGCAAATACAGTAAGTATAGAAAGTATTTCTACCATAGTTCCTTTCTGCACTATTGATTGAAATATGATACTTAAAAATAGTTCTGTAGAGCTAGTCTATTTGAATAGTTTGTAATTACATTCATTTTCAATTGTTTACATTCAGGGATATGGTGCTAACAAGGAAAAATGACTGACCGGGCTCATTTATTTAACACAGTACCAACACTGGGAGAACATTATACTTGTGATTATTTGTATTTGGTTAGCACAAAATCAGCATGTTTCTCAATAAAACTGCTGTTAAGGATATACTGTTGTATCACAAAATTCTATGTTATTAGGCTAATGTTAGATTGCATTCTTGGTAAAGTTGTTATTTTTAAAGGAACCCACATCATAGAAAAACTTTTTCTTTCTTTCCTTTTAGGCAACTTCTTACCCTTTAAAAATAAAATGGAAAGCCAAGTGGAGTTGCTTTAATTAAGGTCTCTAGTTAGTTCTACTCTGTGTTATTTGCCATCATCCCTTTTATTCCTCTGACCTTCCACAATCTGTTCACATTAGGTATGAGGTGGACCATGTCATCAGTGAGCATATTCTCATTTGAAGGCCTGCCAGCATAGCTTTCTGCTGTTCCCTTCCATTAACTCAAAAGTATTGATGGGACTACAACCCACTTAAGGTTTTGTTTCTATATAGTTAACAAAAATTTGTCAATAAAAAGAGTCAATCCTGATCACTCTTTACCTTTATGTCTCATCATTTTCCTTCTTATTGTGGAACATTTCTATTGTGTTTATTAATATTTTGCTGCATTCCAAAGTGTAGTTTCCCCATGAATATATGTTCTTATAAAACTCAATGAGACAGAAAGTACCAAGAAGAGGAAGTACATTTTCTACTTCATTTTTTAAAAAATAATTTTATTTATTTGAATTAGTTTCAAGTATACAGTACATTGGTTAGACATCAATATGTTCATAAAATGATTGCCCCAATTGCTCCCTCCCTCCCTCCCTCCCTCCCCTGGCCCTCCATTTAGCCATCATATTAATGTTAACTGCATTCCCTCTGCCAAGTTCCCCATCCCTGTGACCAGCTATCAACTACTAATTTGTACTTCTTTAACCCTTCATCCCATTCTTCCAGCCCTCCAACCCCACTCCTCTCTCACCGTCACCAAATTGTCCACTATCTCTGTGAGTCTGTTTTTGATTAGTTTGTTCTTTTCGTTCCTTCGATTCCACATATATGTGAAATCATATGGTATTTATCTTTCTGTGTCTGACTTATTCCACTCAGCATAATAACCTCAAGGTCCATCTACTTTATGTATTTCCCCATAATAACTACCATGATACTACATACAATAGGAACTCATCAAATGCTAAAGACTATCAGCCCATATATATTCATAGCATACTGTAAAGTCATGCATTCCATCAGGCATTTTTTTTTTGCAGTATATAGTTAGTCTCTATGTGCAACTGCTATAGTTTTTTGAGGAGGTGGGGATAATTTACTTCAGTCACTGAGATGCTACCAAAGAACAATTTTATTTAGTCAATTAATTGATATCTTAATAATAGTTTGCAATTATTAGACTATCTCCAGAATTTCAAAATGACTAATTAGACATACAAAATCTTGTTGGGCTGATTTTTCCCTTCAGGTCAATCAGGCTGATAAAATTAACTTTAAAGTAGCTACTTATTTCTTTAGGAGAAACCTATGTTCAAGGAGACTGTTGATTTGTGCCTCATTTTAAATTGATCCAACAATGAAGCACAAAGATAACCAGAGACTGAAAACAATTCAATAAGGTACACTACTTTGAGTTAATCACCTTCTATTTTGCAATGATCTAGGAGTGTTAACATGGTAGCATGACCTTGATATTATTTCTTGGTTAGAATGTCTTCACATAAACTGTCAAAGTATGGCCACTATTAAGTTCTGGGTGCTTTTTCTCTTTGAGGAAAGCAAATCACTCTCCCTTTAGAGAGTGGATCATACGGTGGCATTTGTGCAAACACTGAATCATTTTTTAATTTTTGTTTTTTTTTTTGTCCAGGCATTTTTCACTAAAGCTGGTAATTCTTTTGATAACAGTAGTTCAGTGTACAAGACAAAATAACAAGGATAATGGAAAAGGTTTCTAAAGAATGCAATTTCTTTTTACTCACTGGTACTTTGAAAACTATTACTATAGTAATTTGACTTTGTAACATATTTATTCTTTTAATGATGTGAGCATTACCCCTTATTTACTCTTAATGACATACAAATGGAACCATATACATGGATACATGTCAGGGATATTTGCTGTGTTTGAACTGGTTGAGAATCAGACCACTAAAAACTAAATTAATGCTATGTGACATAGAAACCAGATGGAGGAATGGGCAAGGGTTGTGTGTAATGACCCCACTATATAGGGTACAAATTCATTTTTTGCCAAGATGCCCTTTGAATTCTCACTAGGGACTCTCACTCACTTCTGTATCTTCATGTGCCATCTGAGCTCTGTCCATCTGTGATTCACCTTCAGGCCAAGAATCACTTGTGTTTTAAATCCTAATGAAAATAAAACTCATATATAGATTCTTGCTTTCTCTAACACATGTTTTCATGCTAAGTCTACCTCTTGACAATAGCCATCTCTGTACCATCTTGAATTAAGAAAGAATAAAGAAACAAGCTAACTATCTCCTGACCAAGAAGAAACCATTGCCATAATGGCAGATCATATTTAGCATTTAAATGTCTTGCAGTGACACAGGAGGTATATCATGCATGACCCCTACTTGCTCACAAACAAGGCTCATCAAGACATCCATATGGACCATGGTTAATTGGAATAAATCCTAAACTGTTGTGTGTAGCCAACTGAAAAGGAAAATAATACATGGTGAAAAGGATTCTAAAAGTAAAAAAGAACTACATTATAAATGTAAATTACTAGCGAGAATCTGCAGAGCAAATATAACAAGGAGTAAGACATAGAGTTCAATGTAACATCTAATAAATCTTCAGTATTTATAGAAACTTTCTATCTTTACCAATAACCAAATTGATGTATTTGGGATATTATCATTATCATTACTATTATTATCATTATTGCTACTACTATTAATTTAGTGCCATATATTGGTTCATTAGAAAGCATTGATCAAATTCTGGGAAGTGAGGTGTCTTCCTCATGTGTCACACTGGTGAGCACTATTCTATGTGCATCTCTTCTAAAGCCATGCTATCAAAGAGGACAGCTTTTCCACATGATGAAGAAATATTCATTATTCAAGAATAAACAAATAGCTGAAATCCCTGACTAGAATAACAGCTACTAAATAGATCTAGGGTTCTTTAAGTCAAACTTTCTAAGCATGTTCAATTCATTGCTTTATGAGTTGATCACATCTCAAGTGTAGTACTGTCAACGGGTAAGGCTGAGTCTATATAATGTCAAAATTACTCAGTTCAGTAATTAAAAAGCAAACAAGAACAGTCAAGCCAGTAGCTGGATGTCACAGTTGCCAAAAATATTTATTTAATTTTTTTTAACTTTTAAGTAGGCATTATATTTTGAATTAAACATTTTGTTAACTATATCATTATTTGCTTATATTTTTGCATTTATATTTACAGATATAAAGAAACTTGGATTCTTCCTCTATGTATAAACTCAGTATCATGATTTCTTGATAAAAAATACCAGTAATAATTCTTTGATTTGAGGTTACTTGTCATGGACTTGACAATATCATGTTATCCTGTATGGTTCTCTCTAGAAATACTTATTACCAAAGATATCTTTTCTGTGGTTTTTTAAAAAATATATAAATGGGGGATAGCATCCTATACAGACCATAATTATTAGATTAGAACTCTTGTATGTAATTAAAGAGAATTTTAAACAAAAGACTTTGGCAGTGAAGAGGGGACCATAATTAATTTTCACTGTGGTGATTGGGAAGGACTTGATAGAAACAGGCACATTTGAATTAGATCTCAAATCATGAGTTAATTCATTCATAGTAAAGACAGAGTAGCTGAGGAAATTGTATTAACTATATTTCCATTTTTTTTTTGTATTTTTGATGCTCTGGTATCAGGGGCCTGGCTGACCCTTTCCAGTGGGTTAGCTAATTCCTGCAAATAGCAAACATCTCACCCATGAGCATGCCTTTCATGTGCAAACCAACCAATCTCAAGCCTATACTCCTCTACTACCTCCTTTATTAGTTCTTAAACTCTAGGTCACTCTCTGCCATAATCACTCAGGGCCAGGTACCAGACAACAACAGGCAGCCTTTAAACCCAGAGCCTACTGAAATTATTCAGACTAGCCAATCCTAAACTTCCTTACCCTGTATTGTCTTGTCTTTTCACAAAACCAACAATAAGGATTCTTGCCTGTTTTTTCCATTCCCCTGCTCCCTGATTGACTCCAATGCTTCCCCTTGGCCCTACACGTTTCTAGGGGACTGTGAGTAAAAGCTTCTTCATCATAACATTCATTTCCATGTATGTGTGTCTTATACTTAATTAATACAAATCCAAGTACATTTAAAAACAACAATAGTATAAATAGAAACAAAGAGGCATGGCAAGACATGGTATGTTCACTGAATGGATAGAATGTGGATTTGTAGCAGGTGGGTTAAAAAACAAGTGATGAATTTGGTCAAGAAGCTATTAAGAAAGACCTTGAATGACAAAATAGGATATAAGAATTAGTGATTTCACCAAAATATAGCTTTGCCATCCAGTATAGGTAAAGATAAAAGAGAAAATAGGTTGAGGACATACTGTAAAGATTAAATGGGTATAGGAAGGTATTGTCATATATGCTAAATACTCGTTGAATCTGAATGTGGACCCTTGGAATTTATTTTCCTCTCTATGTTATCCTTTCCAATGATGCTAGAATAATCATTTCAAAACAGCAAACTTGATTTTGTGGTTCCTCTGAAGATTTCTTTTTTTGCTTCCTCTTCTTTTTTCTTTTTCTTTCTTTTTTTTTTCTTTTTCTTTTTTTTTTTATGGAGTCAAAGGTAGAAAATTTATTTTTATTTTTTAAAATTATTTTTCAATTACAGTTGACATTCAATATTATTTTATATTAGTTTCAGATGTACAACATAGTGGTTAGAGGCTTATATAATTTAAAGAGTTATCTCCTGATTAGTCTAGTACCCACCTGGCACTATACATACTTGTTACAATATTAATGACTATACTCACTATGCTGTACTCTACATCCCTCTGATTATTTTGTAACTACCAATTTGTACTTTTTAATCCCTTTAGTACTTTTATCCAGCACCCCAACCTCCCTCTGTATGGCAACTATAAGTTTGTTTTCCATATCTGAGTATGTTTCTGTTTTATTTGTTTATTTTGTTTACATTCCACATATAAGTGAGATCATATGGTAATTCTCAGTCTGACTTATTTCATTTAGCATAATACCTTCTAGGTCCATCTATATTGTAACAAATGTTAAGATTTCATTCTTTTATATGGCTGAGTAATATTCCATGGCATATAGGTACCAATTCTTTATCTAATCATCTATTGATAGGTACTTAGGTTGCTTCCATATCTTACTATTGTAAATAGCACTGCAGTGAACATAGGGGTGCATGTATCTTTTTAAATTCGTGTTTTGAATTTCTTTGGATAAATACCCAGTAGTAGAATTACTGGGTCATAAGGTAGTTCTATTTGTATTTATTTATTTATTCATTCATTCATTCATTTATTTGAGAAACCTCCATATTATTTTCCATAGCGGCTGCACCAATTTGCAATCCCACCAACATTGTACTAGGATTCCCTTTTCTCCACATCCCTGCCAATACTTGTTTGTTGATTTATTGATGATAGCCATTCTGAGAGGTACGAGGTGATATCTCATTGTAGTTTTAATTTATATTTCTCTGATTACTGACATTGAACATCTTTTCATATATCTACTGGCTATCTGTATGTCTTCTTTGGAGAAATGTCTATTAAGGTCCTCTGCCCATTTTTAATAGGATTGTTTGTTATTTTGGTGTTGAGTTGTATAAATTCTTCATCAATTTTGGATATTAACCCCTTATCAGATGTATCATTAGCAAATATCTTCTCCCATTCAGTAGGCTGTCTTTTCGTTTTGTTGATGGTTTCCTTTGCTGTGCAAACCCTTTTTAGTTCAATGTAGTCCCCTTTGTTTATTATTTTTTGTTTACCTTGCCTGAGGCGTATATCAGAAAAAAAATATTACAAAGAGCAATGTCAGAGACTTTACTGCCTATGTTTTCTTCTAGGAGTTTTACGGTTTTAGGTTTTACATTTAAGGTTTAATCTATTTTGAGTTTATTCTTGTATATGGTATAAAAAGGTGGTCCAGTTACATTTTGCTGCATATATCTATCTAGTTTTCCCAACACCATTTATTGAATAGACTGTTTTTATCCCATTGTATTTTCTTGTTTCCTTTTTTATAGATGAAATGACCATATAGGAATGAGTTTCCTTCTGAGCTCCTTATTCTGTTCCACTGATCTATGTGCTTGTTTTTATGCCAACACCATGCTGTTTTGATTACTGTAGCCTTGTAGTATAGTTTGACATCGGGCAGTGTGATACCTCTGACTCTGTTCTTCTTTCTTAAGATTTCTGTAGCTATTTGGCATCTTTAAGGTTCCATATAAATTTTAGGATTATTCTACTTTTGAAAAATGCCATTGGTATTTTGATAGGCATTGCATTGAATCTATAGATTGCTTTGGGTAGTATGGCCATTTTAAAGATGTTAAATATTCACATCCATGAACACTGTGTGCTTCCATTTATTTGTATCTTCTTCAGTTTCTTTCTTCAATATTTTATCGTTTTAAAAGTACAGTTCTTTTCCCTCAGTTAATTTTATTACTAGGTATTTTACTTATTTATTTATTTTTGATGCTTTTGTAACTAGGATTTTTCTTAATTTCTCTTTCTGATAGTTCATTATTGTTGTATAGAAATGCAACCAATTTCTGAATATTAATTTTGTATTTTGTTACTTTACTGAATTCATTGATCAGTTCTAATAGGTTTTTGTTGGAATCTTTAGGGTCCTCTACAGATATTATCATGTCATCTACAAATAATAGCAGTTTTACTTCTTCCTTTCCCATTTGGATGGCTTTTATTTCTTGTTTGAGTGCTGCAGTGAAAGTGGACATCCTTGTCTTGTTCCCAATCTTATGGAAATAAAACTTAGATTTTAATCATTGAGAATGATGTTAGATGTGGGTTTGTAATATATGGCTTGTATTATGTTGAGGTATTTCTCTTTATTCCAACTTTGCTGACAGTTTATTTTTAATCATAAACTGGTGGAGGGCTCATACAGGACAGATGGCAGCTGTCTCTATAACCTAGAGTGATCTTTTACTGAGCTATACTTACTGAACAAACTATGGTAAATGGAAACCCATGGCAAATGGGTACTTTACTTAAATGTTTTATTGTGCTTTAATAATGGACATAGTAGTTAGAAAAACTTAGATTCTTGTTATAAGGACTTTATAATAGTTTTAGGGAAATCAAATTACTTAGTAGAGAGACTATCAAGTACAATTCACATATTTATTCATTTGTAGTCTTATTGGAATAATATTTATACAATTCAATTGATCTTCCTAAGACAGAAGTTGTTAAAATGAAGAGCTCTTATTAGAGAAAAGCGTTAGCACCATAACTAATGTCTTTGTTGAATTGCCTTATTAATTTTTAAATTAACTTTCTCTACAAACAGGAGTTAGAATAAAACTAATCTCTAAGTGGGTTCAATGTAACAGAAAAGTTTATTCTGCCTATTGACATGTTGATATGGAGTTTTTTTATTGTCAGGTGCCAATAAATTTATTAATTTGCAGCATCTTTGCTCCCCTTTCCTATGCCATGCAGAAAGAAAAATAGAACTGGTAGTCACCAAACACTCATCCATTCTCTTAAATTGTTTTACATGGTCACCCCTTCAGGAACAGAAAACCTGGAAGAACTATGTAGTATATCTTGAAAGTCTTCAGTTAATGAAAAACTTCTTTGTTTTTATATTTTGTCTGATTTAAAATTAGGCACATAGGTCAATAGGTTCTAGCTTGTGAGTTCTTCAAGAACAACTCATAGAGCCAACCTATACATGCCCAGAAAGGTGAGAATTTAAAAAAATCCTTCATGATTATGAAGCTTGTAGTATTTAATGATTCCAGATACAGTGAACTTCTCAGAATGGAAACACTTCCTTTTCATTCACACAGAAAATCACCAAGACAAAATTAGCTTAAATTGAAGTGAGGATTTCCAAAAGGAAAGTGATCATGAACTAGGTGTTTAATCCCTCTATGGTCCCAGAGTTCAACAGTGATTTATACAACAATGCGGTATGCATTCAGGATTTTAAATCGCTCTTAAATGTTTGTTATGTCTCTGTCTATTTCCAAAGAGTATCGGAGGAGAGATATTCAATTCTCAAAATAAACATAGAGATGACTTAGGATAAACATGAAATGAGCGTTTAGAGATTATATAGAGAAAGGGGAGAGATAATTATCTGGGAAAAATGAGAAAACTGATCTGCAGAAATAATATTATCACAGTTAAAATTGTAATCTTACTTCCCAAGAGGAAAAGTAACAACTTTAACAACAAAGGCTGAAAACAAAACAGAAAAAAGACCACATCATAGGATTCTCATTGATTATTTTTTTCCCCGAAGACAAACGTTTTCCTTATTCTAATATTTAGGAAAATTTTATAAGGTAACATATTACAAAAGAAGTGGATAATTAGTCTTACCATGGAATATGCAGATGTGATATTTAAAAATCTATTTCATTTATTTACCTGTCATAAAAGCTCAGGCCATAGAAAAGAGTTGTGGCTGTTCAAGGAGCAGGCCAGGAGTGTAATCCAGATATTCCAAGAGTTCCAGACTCAGCCTGGCCTGGGTGGGGTCATCCTCCTCTGTTGCTATTGCCACTGCCTTCTTATTGAGCCCAAGGATTTGCTGTCACTACCTCTGTCCCTTCTCTGAGCAGGTTACCCTGAAAGCAGATAATCATCATACTTAAAATCATAAAGAGGTGGAAAATTTAGAAATCCTTTCAATTACTCTTTTTTTTCCCCAACTTGTGTTATGTGGCACATAGATTGCAAAACCACAGAATAGATATTATATCAATTCTTTGAATCAGTTTACTTGAATGTTGCAGGGGGAGATATTTTGAAGCAATTTCATAAGTAATTTAAAATCTATTAATAGTTAGAAAGGTGTAGCTTTATGAAATAAAAAATTCACATGAATGTAAACATAAAATAAAAGACATAAAAGAAATCTTACTTTTTTGTGGTCTACTTTAGACTGTTTCTCCCAGATCCATTTGGAGTTCAAGTGTCCTCTCCTTTGTCATAGAGACAATCACTGGACACAAACAGTCCTTTTCTATATTGTTTATAAGATACCAAAGATTTCATCTCTATAGGGAAGTCAATCAAAATTAGATTCTTTGATAAACATTTGGAAATGTGAGATTCCAGCAACGTATGAAATGTGAGTGTTGTAACAGGTTTATTACTTGTAGTTTTTCTTAAAAATGTGTGTTCTTTAGAAAGAAAGTATAGTATAGAGTTTGAGAACATGAATTTTGAAGTTGGATCTGCCCCATCTCTGGCACATAATAGTTGTGTGACTATTAGACAATTAACCACTCTGTGCCTAAGTTTCACCGTTGTATAAAATAACAAAAATAATATTACCTACCTTATGAGTTTAGGGGAAGATTAAATAAGATAATGCACATGAAACACTCTGCACAATATCTGGCACATAGAAACTTTTACATGGGAGTAATTATTATTGTATATGAATATTTATAACATACAGAAGAGTAAAATAATCCAAAAAATCACCCATATTCTTGATACTTAAGGTTAGCTACTCTGTGTGTGTGTGTACACATGTATGTGTATATTGCCCATGTGTGTGTATCGCAGGTTATGCATTCCTAAATTTCATCATCTTAGGGAGGATTTTACTTTATTACTCTAACCAATAAATACTCAAGTATATAGTTATCATGAGAAAACCATGTCTATTATTCTACAAATAAGGACACTTTGCATTGGTCTGGTAGTTATTTTATTAGAGTAAGATACATTTATGAGTATTTGGTTGTTTACTTTTTTAAAAAGTTATTTATAAAGTCAGTGAAATAATTGTTGATTGCCTACTAATTTCCAGGCACTGAACTAGGCCCTAGGGAAAGGGTAAAGAATGAAATAGACTCTTTTTTCATTCAGTATTATGTTCTTCTTTCATTCAGTGCTTCACTCAGTATTTACATTGTAGTTGGGAAAAAGACAGTAAACAAATTAGAAATGTATGAGAAGTACACATTATGTTCTAAAGGCAATAACAATGGACCTAATAGGGTGAATAACAGAGGTAGGCAGAATGATCATGAAAGGCTTCTCTGAATAGGGGATATTTGAGATAAGATCATACAAAGTTGGGGGAAAGCAATTCAGGTCAAGGGGGAAAACTGTGCAAAGACTCAGGAGAAAGTGCTTAGAGTACTTTGCAAAGAAACTGAAAGAACACCAGCACAGCCGGAACTTAGTAAATATGGGGAACAGTGGTATCAAGTGAGGCTGAAGTAGACCACGGACAGCATATGAAAGGCTTCATAGGACATAGAATGGAGTTGGCATTTATTCTAATTATACTTGGAAGCCATTGTGAACTTTAAGCAGGGGGTTGGTGTGATCCAATTATAATGAGGAACATGTTTAGTGGGGGGTGATCTAAGTAGTTATTAGAAGGTTGCTGTAATAATACAGTCAATGGATGATAGTTTAGAATAAGATGATGGCAGTAGTGAAGGAGAGAAGAAAAAGGATTTAAAATATACTTTGGAGGTTGAAGCAACTGTACTTGTTGATTTTTTGGATGATGAGTAGGAGGTAGTAGAAAAAAAGAAAAAGCAGGATTCAAAGATGACTCAGTTTCTGGCTTGAGAATTTGATAGATTTGGATCCCATTTATTTAAAAAAGGAATACTATGGGAAAATACATTTAAGAGAGAAAAGAGTGCTATGACAGTCAAGATTAAGTGTATGATGTTTGTAAAATCTTCAAATGGAAGCAAGTAGGTAGTTGAAGAAGATGAGTCTTAAGACTCAGAGGAACGGACAGAGATATTAATTTGTGATCATTACAACAACTATTGTATTTAAATAGATGGGTCTAGGTAAGAAGACCTTAAAATACAGTATAGAGAAGAAAAGAAAGCCTAGAACCAAGCCTTGAGGAATCCCAAACATTTTCATTAGAGAATGAAGGTACTTGAAGGAAAATGAGAAAAAAATAGCCAGTGGGGAAGAAGAAAAACTGGTAGAGAAGGGCAATATCTGAAAATCAAAAGAGGAGACTATTTTAAGAAGCCATATGGTCAAGATGAGAAAGATGTCAGCAGAGAAAGATAGAGGGGTTCATTAGATTTGGCTACAAGGGGATTGCTGCTTAACCTTAGCAACTGCAATTTCAGTGGAGTAATAGGAGTAGAAAGATTTTGATGACAGCATCGATAAGTTCCAGATTCCTATGAGCAGCATATCAGAGCATTCATTATTCACATCCTGTTATACTGGTTTTCACTGCGCTCTTCAATTGTATAGTATGGCTGAAGATAATTGTATTTAATTGTTATTTAGTTTGCATGATCCTGACTGCTAGTGACACTGAGCATCTTCTCATTCATTTACTTAATCATACAAGAAATATTTATCGAGCGACATAGCAAAAACAAAACAGAAAAAAAATCACTTTTCATTGGGTAGAATACTTATATTTATTATCTAGCTTTATCTCTTCTTTTATGAATTTATCATTCACATTTTTCTACTTTTTTTGCCTTTCTCTTACTATTATTGAATTTTCTTAGTATTCTGGAAATTTTGTTCCTTTCCTATTTTATGCAATGTTAATATTTCTCCTAGTTTTTGACATTCAGAAGTTTTAAGTTTTTAGGTAGTCCTATCTGTCCAATGTTGTCATATCTCAGCCAGACATATAACTAAATAACATATAATAACATAATAATATAATATGGTAACACAACATGATACAGTGTGGTATGGTGTGATAGAGCATGAGAATGTAATAAACACTTGTGATTCCTCCCCACAACTCAAAAGCCAGAATAATTTGCAATTATCTACATTCAATCCCCAAGACATCCAAACCCTTTCCTATCTCTATACCACCATCTTTCATTTTTGCTTATTCCCTTGTTCCTTTTTAAAGATACCACTGTTCTTCATTTCTCATGGACTCTGTATTTGCAAATTCACTTACTAACATTTATTTGTACCCCACAAATCAGTACTTGAGGTGATTTTGCAGTCATTCACAGACAGGTGCAGAGTAGCAAAAAATTTGAGTCTCCAACAGGCGTATTCCCAGCGGAAAGTGATGCTCTACGTTCTTGTTTCAGCTCTCATACTGTAAAGTGTCCTTTCTTCAGTCTATATGCTGTCACTTTTTTTTGTATTTTTGTGTCTTTTAGTGGTGATTTTGCTGTATAAAATGGCCCCCAACCACAATGATGAAATGCTGTCTTTTGTTCCTAAGTGTAAGAAGACTATGATGTGCCTTACAGAGAACATAACCATGTTAGACACACTTTACTCAAGCATGAGTTATACTGCTGTTGCTGTGAGTTCAGTGTTAGTTAATTGACAATACATTACATCCAGAAAAAAGAAAGAGAACATTCACTGATCTGTACATGCAGCTGCACCAGAAAGTATAAAGTAACATCTTTAATGGGTGAGGAAATTATGGAAAACATGAAAACTACCTAAATTTGTGGATTCATGACATGACACCTGATAACATAAAAGCATAGTGCACAGTATTATCATGAGGCTGAAGTCCTAACAAACTTACAGTCACATTACCCAGGGTCAGGAAAATGTTAAACCCTTTGTTAGGGTTTTATTATAAAGAAATAGAGCATAAATTATTTGTGAGAAATACATATCAAATAAGTAGTCTATAAATAGAAACACACACATATAGCAGGGTTATGTATGGAAGAGATGATGAAATGTGACCAGAGGCTCAAAGGAACTTAACCCTGTACTTCCTCTTGGAACAAGACTCAGTATTTGCTAATTCAGTGTTTGCAGCAACTTTATAGAACATAAATACCAGAAATAACAAGAATCAACTGCATTTCCCCTTTTTTGAATTGCCTGTTCATAGACTGCCCATTTTTCTTTTCAGTTATTTGGGTCATATGTATTTGAAAGAGTTGTTTACATATCCTTGATATGTATCTTTTACCTGCATAAATGCAGCAAGTATCATTCTATTTACTGTCACTTCCTCGCCTTTACTTTTATTCTAGCTTCATTGAGATATAATTGACATGTGACATTGTGAAAGTTTAAGGTACAGAAAGTATTGATTTGATACACATAAATATTGTAACAATTACCACTGTAGCATTACCTAATATCTCCATCAACTCACATAATTACCATTTCTTTTTTGAGGTGAGAACAGTTAAGATTTACTCTAAGTAACTTTCAAATATTTAACACAGTATTTTAACTATAGTCACCATGTTGTACATTAGATACCCGAAACTTATTTCATCATACAACTGAACATTTATCCCCTTTGACCAACATCTCTCCATTTCCCTAACCCCCAGTCCCTGGTAACCACCAATCTACTCACTATATCTATGAGTTCGGCTTTTTTAGATTCCATAAATAAGTGAGATTAGACAGCATTTATCTTTCTCTGTCTGACTTATTTCACTTAGCATAATACCCCCAATGTTGTCCATGTTGTCACAAAAGTCAGGATTTTCTTTTTCACAGGGCTGAACAGTATTTCATTGTGTACATATATACTACATCTTTATCCATTCATCCACAGATGGACATTTACGTTGTTTCCATCACCTGGCTATCGTGAGTTATGCTGCAATAAACATGGTAGTGTGGATATTTCTTTGAGATCCTCACTTCATGTTTTTGGATATATACTCAGAAGTAGAATTTCTGGATCATATTATCGTTATATTTTAATTTTTGAGGAATTTTCACATTGTTTTCATAGTGACTGTACCAATTTACAATCCCACCAACAGTGTCCAAGGGTTCCCTTTGCTCCACATCCTTACCAACACTTATCTTTTACTTTTTGATAATAGCTATTCTAACAAGTATAAGATGATATCATATTGTGGTTTTGATTTGCATTTTCCTGATGATTAGTGATAACAAGCACCTTTTTGTATATCTGTGTTTCTTTGAGAAAATACTTATTCAGGTCCTTTGTTAATTTTCTAATTGGATTTTTGTTTGTCTGTTTTTGATGTTTTTGCTATTGAGTTTTATGAGGTCTTTATGTCTTTTGGATATTAACCATTTATGAGATATAAGTTCTGCAAATATATTATCCCATTCTTTAGGATTCCTTTTCATTTTGTTGTTTCTTTTGCTGTGAAGAAGCTTTTTATTTTGATGTAGTATAACATAAATTTTTACTTTTGTTGTTTATACTTGTGGTCTCATATCTAAAAAAAAAAATTGCTGCCTAAGACTAACAGCAAGGAGCTTTTACTCTAAATTTTCTTCTAGGAGTTTTACAATTTCAAGCCTTATGTTTAAGTCTTTAATGCATTTCAATTTAATTTTGGGGAGTAGTGTAAGATAGGAGTCCAATTTCATTCTTTTGCATATGTTTATCTAGTTTTCCCAACAACATAAATTGAAGATAATTTTATTTCCTCATTAAGGACTCTTGATTCCCTCATAAAATATTAGTTGACTGTGTACGAAAGGATTTATTTCTAGGCTCTTCATTCTATTTCATTGGTCTATGTGTCCTTTTTTAAGCCAGTACCATACTGTTTTGATTACTTTAGTTTTATAGGATAGTCTACAATCAGGAAATGTGAAGCCTCCGGTTTTGTTCCTTTTTCTCAAGATTGCCTTGGCTATTTGGGTTTTTAGGGAGTTCCATACAAATTTTAGGATAGTTTTTTTTCTACTTCTGTGAAAAATACCATTAGAATTTTGATAAGTATTGCATTAAATCTATAGATAATTTTGAGTAGTACAGATACTTTAACAAAATTAATTCCTCTAATCTATGAACACAGGATATCTTTCCATTTCTTCCATTAATTACTTTCATCAAAGTCTTATAGTTTTCTGTGTATATATCTTTTACTTCCTAGGTTAAATTTATTCCTAAGTATTACACTGTTTTGATGTTATCTTGAATGGAATTTAAAAAAAATTATTTCAGATATTTTGCTGTTAGTGTATAGAAACACAACTGAATTCTGTAAGTTGAGTTTTTATCTTGGAACTTTACTACCCTTGTTGATCAGTGTTTGTTTTATTTCGTTTTTTGGGTTTTTTTTTTTTTTTTTGGTGGATTCATTGGGATTTCCTCTATATAAGTTCATATTATCTGCAAACAAAGACAATTTTACTTCTTCCTTTCCAATTTGAATGACTTTTATTCCTTTTCTTGACTGATTGTTCTAGCAAGGACTGTTAGTACTATGCTGAATATGAGTGGTAAGAGCTGAAACCACTGTCTTGCTCCTGATCTTGGAGGAAAAGCTTTCAATCTTTCACAATTGAATGTGGTGTCAGCTCTGTCTTTGTCATATATGACCTTTATTATGTTGAGGTATGCCCCTTCTATTCCCAACTTGCTGATAGTTTTTATCAGAGAAGGATGTTGTAGTTTGTCTTCTCTTTCATTTCTGATTTTATTTCTTTTCGTAAGTCTTACTTAGTTTTCTTAGTCTAGCTATTGATTTGCCAAATTTATTTATCTTCTCAAAAAATACCCAGCTCTTTGTTTTATTGATCTTTTCTGTTTTTCTGGTTTCTATTTCATTTATTTTTGCTCTGATCATTGTTATTTCTTTCCTTATGCTGACTTTGGGCTTAGTTTGCTCTTTTTTTTCTAGTTCCTTAAGGTATTAAGTTAGGTTGTTTATTTGAGATATTTCTTTTTCCTTAACATAAGAATTCATCACTATAAACTTCCCTCTTAGAACTTCTTTTGCTGTATCTCAAAGGTTTTGATATATTCTGTATTCTAATTTAACTTATTTCAAGACTTAAAAAATTGTCTTTTTATTTCTTCTTTGACCCATTGGTTATTCAGGAGTATATTGATTAATTTCCACATATTTTGAATTTTTCAGCTTTCCTCATGTTATTGACTTTTAGTTTCATACCATTATGGTCAGAAAAGATACTTGGTATAATTTTAATCTTTTAAAATTTGCTAAGACTTGTTATCTTAGAGAATGTTCAATGTCTGCCTATTCAATTCTTTGTGATTCTATTCTGTTTCTGATCCTCAGAAATGTATCGTTTTTTGTTTTTTTTTTTTTGAGAATGGACATGCCTATTTTTGTTTTGTTTTGTTTTAATCTGTAATTGCCATATGATTGAAATATATGTATGAATGCATAAACTCTTTGAGCCATATTGACCAAAGTTTGATATATCTCATTTCAAAAAAAAAAAAAAAAACCTCAAAAAACAAAAAATGCTATCCTTCTACAATATTGGGCTAAGATCAGGAAATCATGGCAAACACGAGGGTTTATTTCTGTTAAAATATAATTATTTATCCCAAGTGTACACATTTTTTAGACTAACTCATGGGTATAAATGCATTTAATAAGTTACTAATGTTTTTGACATATATGGAGGATCGTGTGTTTAATAAAGTAGTGGGGATGATATTCAGCAATAATTAATAGAATGGCAGGGAGAATAACATAAGGAGGAGCTAGTTATTTGCCATCCTATCATTATTTTCAGATTTTCAGATATTAAAAGACATCCTAAGAGAACAATTTGATCACTATGAAGAAGGGTTTCATTGTAGAAGGAAGCTTTCCAGAATGATAGCAACAAGTCAGATGAGAGGAAAATAAAAGCAAACAGTAACCAAGATTTGTAACCATATAAGATATAATAATTCTACCTCCAAGAATTTGTTCTAAGTAAATAGAGCAGTAGCAGAAAAAAATTGTAAAAAGACATTCATCACAGTGTCAGGTATAAAAAATTAGAAACCACGTAAGTTACTTTGAAGAGGATGTAGGTAAAACAAATCATGATGTATTCATGAGAGTATTTTTGAGTCCTAAAAAAAGATACCTACACTAAGAAAGTTATTAGGGTATTGTATATGTAGGGCAATTACAATAATAACAGTAACGGTAACTACAACTGACATTTATTGAGCACTTACTATGTGCTAGGGAGTACACCAAATGCTCTACATTTACTTGTTTAAATCTCACAACATCCTTTTGAGGTTGGGAAAATTATTTTCCCCATTTAAAAAATGAAAACTCCAAGGCTTATTGAACTTACATGATTTGACTGGTATTCCACAGCCAATAATAGTAGGGCCATGGTTCATGAATACATGAGTATGTATGCCATGAATGTACACGTATGCATGTAATAGGTGGGAAAGATAATTTGAATTCAAACGACCAAAATATTAAAAGATCAGTATACTTATATGGGTTGTTTTCTTTTTTTTCATATAGACACACATATGTGGTATTTGTGTATGTACATGTATAAACATTTATGTATATTTTCCAAATTATCTACAGTGAACATGGATGTCCTTTACAATTAGAAATAAAAATTATTACAAATATTCCGTGATCTTCACCCATCTTTTTTTTTTTTTTTGACTTTTACCTCACTGGTATGGTTCAAAATGTAAGAAGGATTCTTTAAGTGAAATCTCATTGTGTTTCTTGTGATGACAGGTGAATGAAATCATCATGATTGAATTTACCATGGATGGTATTAAACCCACTGTTTTTTATATGGTGTATGTGTGTGTGTAAAACCAATCTAATGAATTTTAATTGAGTCCATATTCTAAAAACCGTCTTTGAGAATACAGAACTATAGTGTGCTGCATTAAAGCAAATTCTGAGCTAGAGAGATGAGACAGTAAGTGGCATTATAAATGTGAAGATGAATTTGATGGAATAGGATTTGAATGAAACATATTATGGTATAAAGTGAAGTAGAAACTACTAATAGCACAATAAGATGTAAGAGTGCCAAGAGTTTTGTGATAGGAGTTTACGCTACATGGTATTATTAATTAGTAGACTGGGGTTAACCATATTCTCCTGGTATATTCATATAATTACAGGGAATCATGTATCCTCGCTCACCCATTGCATCCCATTTATCATATTAATATGCTTTTATAATATCAATGCCAACACAAAAGAAAATACAGGATAAAAATTCTATGTTTTTCTCTTTAGTGTGTAACGTTCCACAAATACTGAACTCTATTTTGCTTTGTTTAGAAGAATTTTCAGAACACTCTAAAGGAGCGGTCTTCATATGTTTGGATGAGATTACAGTGCTTCAGGGAAGAAAGTTAAGTCTTCAAAAAGAGGTTAGTCTTCTTGGGAATTTCTTTCCCTGATGACATCTACTACTTGAGAGAATATCCTATTAAGATTTCTTAAGTCTTCATCTGGTGCCCCACAGAACTTACCAGGTGACCAAGATATATATCCCAAAACTTTATTACTTCTCAAGACTTATTTACACATTTCTGTTTTTTCAAC
Organism: Cynopterus sphinx; assembly: GCA_030015415.1. NCBI lineage: Eukaryota > Metazoa > Chordata > Mammalia > Chiroptera > Pteropodidae > Cynopterus > Cynopterus sphinx. The sequence goes on from CM057388.1 coordinate 95,451,537, forward strand.
CTTATGAGCTAGTCTGAACTATATATTTCCTACTGGAACTCTACTAATATCTCCCTCCACCCAGACTGACAGCCATATGCTTGTTTGACTACCACCCTGATTGTCAAATTCATTGAGTTGACAGAAGAAAAATAAAAGTCAGGAAAGTATTGGCTACAGATTAAACTTTAGGGCAGTGGTTCTTAATTTAGGAGGCGGGTCCAAAGATCCTGTTGAGACTCTGATGAAAGCAGTGGACCTTTCCCCCTCAAATGTTTTTGAATACATATATGCTGTGATTCTCATAAAAAATGAATATTTTTTAAACTTCATGAAACTCATACTTAAAAGTATGGACTCCTTAAAAGTATGCAAATTCCAGGTCTAGAACTTCTCAAGCAGAGTTCAAGGCCTTTCTCTCATTTTACCCTACAGAAAAATCAGATCTGCTATCATGGAGTTCACTGTGATAAACTGGATCATGGAGATAGAGGATTGGATTTCCAGCATAAATGAACCTAGAATAGCAATATCCTGATATAAAAGATTAGGATGAGGACTAGGGCATAAATGACTATAAGGCCACTGGAAGTGTACTCCAGTTTAGTCAAGTTATCTTGCTTCTTAAATGAGTTTATTTCAGTTCCAAGGGCCTAGGGTTGCAGAGCTAAATCCCTAAGTGATATATGCATTTATGTAGAGTATCCTTTTGTTGATAAGTCCATGTATATGAGATGACAGCAAATGGTTAAAAGAGAAATGGAGTTTGAAATGTGCTCCCACCACATCTTTTTATTATTATTATTATTATTGATTATCATTATTATAGGCAAAATTAACACCAGCCAACTAGGAAGAAGAAACTAGGGTGACAGCAAACTAAGCTTTGAAATCTACTGGAAGAGTCTTTCTCATATAGCTTTGTGTGTGTGAACTAAGACATGAGTGTCTGCTAACACATGTTGGCTACAATCGATGAAATACACCCCAGGGATAATCAAGTATGGACTCTGATTTTCATTAAATGATGTAATTTTGGAGCAGCATACTTCAATGAAAGGAATACAGGTTTTGGAGTCATACACAGCTGGGGCCAAATTCTAATTCAGACACTTCCTGTGATGTCTTCCGTATTTCTCTTCGTCTATGAGCCTGTTTTCTAATCTGTGGAAAGGGTATAAATAATACCTATCTCAGGATCGCTGTGAGAATTCAAATAGTTTAAACTTCCTAATCTTAGCTCTCAGTAAATAGTAGCTATATCTTATTATCACCTTGAGGTTAATGCTTGTATGTGCCAGTATGATCCTTTCAAGGTTATTATTCAAGCCATTGCACAAATTGTACATCTTAATACCAAAATAAGAAGCCCATACTTTAATCTGTAGACAATGGGGAGTCATTCAAGAATTTTCCTAATTTTTTATGTGAATGAAAACAAAACAAAGTAGGCTGATGGAAAATGAGGAGAAATTACTTCTTCAGTACTGCAAATTTAGATTGATTTAATTATATTCTGCAGACCTCAAAACAGTCATTTTTCAAATAAATGATTTAGCATTTCAATGACATTGCACTCTATTGCAGCTAGTGTTTTCATTATTAGAAAGGCATGCTGTAGACAATTAGCTTACACTTAAGTGAAAACATTTGTTCAAAAGTCGCCATTATCACTCATGAAAATGTGAGCTGCTTATCTGAAGAAAAGTGAAGGACTAGGAGATGTGAAATTTTATGTAAATCATATCTACTTCTACAATAGGAGTTATAATTGCTGGAAGTCTTCTTAGATGGCTAAGCTCAGAAAATGGAGGCCAAGGTAAAGAAGGAGAGTTGCATAGCAAGATAGTACCAGATCAGAACACAGAAAACAAACATGAATTTTCTTTCTAATACTGAGAAATGTAAATGAAACTTTTGCAAGGGGAATTGGTTCATTCAACAGATGTGAGTTCCTACACTTGTGGAGTTGGGGGGATGGTCATTCATTCCACAAATACATAAGTTCCTGCTATGTACCAGGCACTAGAGTAAGTGAACGGGTCAGACAAACTCCATCCCTCATGGAATTTATGGACTAGAGTGAGTCAGACAGAAAAATATGTGCAAATTATTTATTCAGTTTAATTATAATTCCTTGACTCTCATGCAGGAGATGCATAGGGTAAAAATTACTACTAGCAGAAATATATTTTTAAATATTTTTAAGGCTGCTCTATCTAGGAAAATAATTCTCATGGCTATAGGAATATTTTGTTAAATTTGTTTATTTTATAGGAGTATTTATATACCAAGTAGTTCACAATTTATTTGCATCCCTTAGAAACTATGACCTTAATTTAAGGTATCAATCAATATACTGCCTTACGTGACTTTATATTTTGTTCCTACTACATTAACAGAAAAATAATCCTCAGATTTCCGTTTGTTTCATTGGTTTGAAGCTATTACCTTCACCAGGGAGTGATCTGGGCTTATCTAACCACTAGGGGTCGCCTTGGGCCAGGGCAGCTGCAAGAATACCTCTTAACCTACATCTGCGGCTGTAGTCAGCAAGAATACAAAATAGTGCTTAGGATTTGAGTTGGGCCTGCGAGAGCGGTAAGATTTTGGATATACAGAGCTGAACAAGAGAAGAACCTCAGTTATTTATTCCAATATTAGCAAACGCAGAGAGGGGAATATGTAGGAGGTTAATGGAGAATAACAACTAAATCAGTTGGGCTGGAACATTGAGTGCGTGAAGAACACAAATAGAACATAAGATTGGAAGGGTGGTTTAGGATGAAATTTTTGAATCTTAAGTACCAGGCTAAAAAAATTTTAACTTTATCATGTTAGCAATTGGGAGTCTTTGAAGATTTTAAAGAAGGACATATAAACAGAGTTAGCATGGTTTAAGAAGCTTTTAAATATCCCAGTGAGACATAATGAAAGAATTTTCAGTAATGGCCAATCATTGAAATACAGAATGCAGAAAGAGGAGGAGTACTGGCAGAGAGCTGAGTTAAAGTTTATATACGGTTTGGACTTATTGGTTTACTGCACCAGTAAGTAACCCACATGGAACACAGAACAGGCAGTAGGATATGAAAAATGGGAGCCTAATTGAAAAGGAGGGCTACCCCACAAAATCAAGGAAAATAAGCTTAAATATAATAGTTAAAGCCTGGAGATAGGGCATAAGAACAAAAGCAGAGAGAACCTCGAATGGGCATTTGGAAAATTTCCAGCATGTGGATAAAGCAATAGAGAAAGGGACAGAAAAAAAGTGTCTAAAATGGTTCTGATTCTGCTGGAAACAGTCAAATTGGAACAAGACTGGCAAAAACAACTTTTGTGTACTCTATGGAGTTAGAAATTGACATGAAAGAATAAAAGTCAGTGGAAACGAAGCTCTGTTCCCATGGCTTTAGCTTTCATAACCATCGAATGGGCAGTAGAGCAAAGAAATGAAAAGATGGGTAGCTGAGTCAGATGGACTGAAGATGGAATCCCACTTTGTGTGACCCTACACACCTTCCTTTCCTCTCCAAGCATACTCTTTCTCTTCAGTTAAATACAGGCACTAATAATACCTCCTCTGGGGTTTCTGAAACTAGTATATGTGATAATGCATATCAAATGTATTTAACATACTACTTAGCCATAATACATATATTAAGTGCTTGCTTTGTGTTGCTTATTATGACACAATATTTGTTATAAAGAAAATGGCCCTTCTGTCTCTTGATGACCTCTTAATAAAGCCTCAAATGCAAGATTTATTTTAGAATATGGTTTCACGAAAAAAATTTGGCTTTCCGTAGAAATTGATGAACTTTCTGCTTTGCGATAATGAGTTTTTATTATTGCAATTATTCATAGGTTTCCTTTTGATTTGTTTTTCTGAAATATTGGGACAAATTTTGAAACTAAAACCCAACAAACAAGGTAACCTTTATAGTTTTCATATTTGAGTCTGCTTCTTCATTTCCATGCTTCTGATTTGGTATGTTTAACTGATTTTACTGTTTTCAATTATCATTTATTATATACCCATTTTTTTTCTGGCATAGTATTAGTTATACTACATGCATATTCAAAACCCCCTTGTAAGGTAGAAATTCCCAAACTTATTTAACATATATGAAAACTAAAGTTCAGGGTGGTGGGGTAATATCCAAGTCAGAGTTAACGAGTGTAAGAGTAGTAATTTGAAACTACGTCTCTCAAACCCTAAATTTTTGCTGTTTCTCTTATGTTTGTCATGTGTCAAAAGACTAGATAAAGGAATCATTTTTTTAAACATGATTTAAAAGCAGTACAGTTGAAAATGTTGGAATTTTAACTAGCCGTGCACAGAAAATATGTGAACTCTATCATACGGCCAACAAAAAACATGTCATGGGGGACCCTCCACTTCTCTGTGGTCTGACTATATTTGGTTCTAGGTATTGCATCCTGGGATGGGCATAGTTAAGCTAGACTGTGTTCAAAAAAAGATAACTAGGTGGTAAAGAGACCTTGAACAATGTCACGTGAGTATTATCAACATAAACTTGAAAATTTTGCATAAAGAAAATACATTTGTACAGCTACCTCTATTGCCATTATATTTGTCAACTGTTAAGGAATTAGATTTACTATACATGGTCCACAAGGCCAGAATGGGGACTTATGGCAAAGTCTCAGGGCAGAAGATCTTGCTTGACATAAAGATGGAATGTTCTGGTATTAAAGACTTCCCATTAGTAGAATAAGGTGGCTCAAGAGAACTTCAGAGCAATTTAGGTTTTTCAGAAGACGTTTGATATGGGGAAAAGGGGTCAAATATATGGTGATGAAAAGAAATTTAACTTGAGGTGGTGAATACACCATGTAATATACATTTGACATATTATTGAAATGTACACTTAAAATTTATATAATTTTATTAACCAATGTCACCCCAATAATTTTAATTAAAAAAAAAAAGAGGTTGGATAGCCACTTGGCAGAAGTATGACAAAGCTGTTTCAAGCAATGAGTATGAGATATACAGATGATCTCTAAGTCCTCTGCAACCATGAGTTTTTCATTGTATTGAAGATAACTGTATAGGTCTGTCCATATGTTTTCTGTCGGATGTTTATGCATCATAAATGTAAGCTGAGATATGCAAAGTAGTATAGAACTCTAGCATCCCAGTTGTGTCAAACAACAAAGCTTTATTTTTTTCCACATCTAAAGCCCTCTTGTGGATGAACAGGTAATTTCTACTCAGTTAAGTCACTCAGGGTAATGACTTCTGGTGCTTACTACCCAGAGTTAGGCTGAACTTCACAAGTTAAGAGTATAGTCCTCCACAAGACTGCCCTCACTTTAGACATCAGCCATACACTTGGGGGTTCCAGGGCCATTCACACTTCTGACCAACTAGCTAAAAATTGGTGGGTTCACACTACCTCCTCGGTTTCAATAATTCACTCGGTTTCAATAATTCAACTCACAGGATTCATGAAAGCGCTATACTTAATATCATAGTTTTATTATAGCAAAATAGATACAAATCAAAACAGAACAAAAGAGATACATAGAACCTGGTCTGGTAGTATCCCAAATGTGCAGCTTCTATAGCCTTCTCCCTGTGGAATTAGGACAGATCACACTCTCAGTACAGAGTATTGTTAACCAGGGAAGCTCACAAAAGCTTCAGTGTCAGGATTTTATTGGGGCTCTTTATTGTGGCTTTATTATGTAGGCATGATTGGTTGATTGATTGGGAGAGGAAGAGAGAGAAGAAGGAATTGAGGGAGTGAGGGAGGGAAAGAGAAAGAGAGAAGAGAGAAAGGAGAAAAAGGAGAGAGAGAGAGAGAGATCTAAAAGTTTCATATTGGTGTTTAAATGCCTAGGACCAGAATTGGTATGGCAGTTCTCACAATTCATTGTTCCAAACTAGCCACATGGATTCACCCAAGCACACAGAGGGCATGAAGTGCAACCCTCCCATAGGTTAGAAGGAGAGAGTAAAAATATATATTTGATTAGTAGCCTCGATGATGTATAAGTCCTTCAATTGGGCAGTCATTTCTCTTAGTATAGCCATATTTGTCAATATTTCCATTTGCATATTATTTTTTCTTACATGAAGGTGGTCTTTAAACCTAGCTAAATATCATTACAATGTATGAGCTTATTTGGAAACTCATTATTTTTATAGGTTTAAAGTTTTTTAACAATATAAAATAATTTCTATATAAAGCATTTGTGTTCATCTTTTATTTCCATTAAGCACATTAACTTTAAATTGTGTGTTGAAAATAAAAATGATAAGAGGAAGGATATGGACACAATTTTTTTGTTTGTGAAGTTATTTCAACAAAAATAATTTTAAAGGGTAAAATATAACCATTTTTTATATTAAATTAAAAACTTGGACTTTAGAAACAAATATTTCCTTTGTATTTGCTAAGTAATCTAGGCTTCTATCTGCTTTATTTTAATATCATAAATACTAAAAGGAATGAAGCAGTCTTAAACTATTAGTCATAATGTCATGCAAACACACAGATAAGTAGTTATTAATATGACTTCAGTAGGTAATAGATTTTTCCTTTACAAAATAGAACTTATAAATAGATTAAATGAAGCAGGAAGCTCAAAAGCAGTATTCAAGGCCATTAATCTGACATTCAAATTCTCAATATATATAACCATTTCTGGATGATGTCAAGGATATCACATCTGTGGGAAAGAATGAAAAGAACTGAGAAGAGGAAAGATAATTATTTTAGAGAACAAGCTTGCTTTTGTTTAGAGACTTAGAATAGTTGAATCTCCTCCCTATCTCCATGCCCCAGGCCTATGTGAATAATTGGTGGGTATGTTACTTTACATCAATCATCACCTAATAAGATGGCATTTCTAGGATCTTCCTGAAATTACATCATCCCTCCTCATCTACTCTTCTCTTAGGAATTCAAAGGAGGAAATGACTAACTAGTCATGCAGCATGGGAATTTACAGTTAATTTTGAAAAGACTCTTAAAGTATTAGAAACTTTGTTGAAAATTCAGTTAAAGTAAGGATGGCCTCCAAATCAACTGAGCTCTTCCAAGTCCAAAGAGATCATATGGAATAGTTAAAAAATAATGCTGACAATGATGACGACAATGAAAACTCCCATGGAACTTGATCACCGGTCCTTAAACAGTAGTAATGAAAAGAATAAAAATGATTTCTTTAAATTGAAGGCCTAACATATATAAGTTATATTTATTATCTCTAGTAATCCAAATAACCTGCAAAATAAATGTTTGGATCCTTAATTTAAGATGAGTAAGTAGAAATTTCAAAGAACAAAATCACTTGACCGAAACCACACTGCTATATCCAATGGTAGACCAGTCACGAGATTCACGTCTAGGACTATCTTTTTCTTCCAACCAGTGGCTTGCTGGAGCTGACTTGTACTACTGATGTGCAAGGGCTAACTTAAATCTTCAGGGATTTTTCAGCCATTTTTAAAAATAAGTTGTATACATCTACAATCAAATAAACCATAGTTTAAAAAGGTACTACTCAAAACTCATCACTTGCTCATTCCTTTACTACATTTAACTATTATCTGTGTTCTTGAGGTTATTATATCCGTATGGTGGAAATAATATACAATGGAGCACTACTGTGTATCTCTTTTGGGCTCCCTAATCAGTGATGTCATGTTGGTAGCTTGAAATCAGACATAGGAAGGTATTTGCACCATGGAAATCAGCAAATGCTACAAACCTGAGGTTGGTGTATTGTTCTGGTGCTTTCCCAGATTTAGTAAAGTGATAGAGAAAGTGTTAATAATGAAGATTTAACATAAAGTCATTCCATGCTTGTAGCTATTATGTTGTAAATAGTAGAAATAAATGAGGGACTATACTTCCAACATTCAAAATCTATCATTAAATTCACCAAAATTTTATTCATGTTAGAACTACATTAATCCATCAATTATGACCTGAATACAGAAGTTTGGCAAAAATCAACAAATGCACTCTATGAGAATAATTTGACTATACAGAATTGACAATAAGGTACAAGAAAGAGTATTGTATATTTCATTAGTATGTAAATTGCATGCTGCACAATCCTTAATAGTATTAAAATTAATTAAAAATATATCTATGTATGTACACCACACTTTTTTTTTTTGAGAGCTGGTTAAACATTCGCCAGAACACCAGAGCTTTCAACATCATGATTTTGTCAAAATTGAAACTGCTTTTGCCAAAGTCACTGATTCCTGGTTGCTAAATTCAATTCTTTTTTATTTGATTTCTTTGTAGCATTTGGTACTTCAACAACTCTTCTTTTATGTGAAATATACTTAGCTTCCAGAACTCACTCCTTTGCTTTTATCATAGTTCAATCTGAGTCCTTTATTTTGATCTCTCTTCTATTTCATACATCTTAAATAGTGATATTCCAAGGTGTTCTATCCTAAGGTCTCTACTCTTATAATATTCATTCTTTGGATAATGACAGCTATTCATAAGGTTTAATAAATTATGGTTTGATAACTTGCAAATCTCCATTTCTGGCTTAGATATCTTTCTTAGCATTATATAGGCAAGTGTCTACATATCTATCCCTAAATAGGTATCTTTTAGTGACTGCCATAAGCTGAATGTTTGTGTTCTCAAAAGTTCATGTGTCTAAACCTAATCCTAATGTGATGGTATTTGCAGGTGGGGCATTTGGGAGTTGATGAGGTCATGAGGGTGAGGTCCTCATGAATGGGATTAGTTCCCTTATAAAAGAGACCCCAGAGAGCTTCCTCATCACTTCTACCATATGAGGACACAGCAAGAAGATGGCCATCTGTGAACCAGAAAGTTGGCCTTTACCAGACACCAAATCTGCTCTGACCTTGATTTTAAATTTTCCAGCCTCCCAAACTATGCTAAACTTCTCTTGTTTATAAGCCACCTAGTCTATGATATTTTTGTAATAGCAGCTGAAACTAACAAAGACAGAAATCTTGCACCATGTATAGCCAAAAATCAATACATATGTTTTTCCTCACAAATGTGCTCCTTTTTTGATATTTTCTAATCTGAAAAATAGCATTATGCAACCATCCAAGGAATATGTGAGTCATCCTAGACTTTTCACTGAACTCCAATTTCAATCAATTACTAAGTCCCTTTCTGGTACATCTCTCCTTTTCTGTCTAAACCTTAAGCTAATGCTTTAGTTGGGCTCTAACCATCTGTTGTCTGGACTATTGTAATAAGTTTCTAACTGTTCTCCTCACATGTACTTTTGCCCACCTATAATCAATCCAACATACTGCTACCAGAGTTGCATTTCTAAAATGTAATGTAATCATGTCATTCTCCCACATGAAATCTGATTTTCTATAGCAGTGTTTTCCAGTCTTTTTCACCGCAACTTCATAGGAAGACATACTTTGTTTATCAAAAGCCAGTGTGTGCACACATGCACGTACACACATGAACCTACACACACACACACACACACACACACACACCCCAAAAATGTAACAAAATAACAGTTAACTTTCTTATATGTCTGCATTCTGCTATTTAGTACATATTATTTATTCTTTTAAATGGTGGCTTATTTCAGGCCACTAATTTTATGGTTTACTAATGGGATGTGAACCCTCAGTTTGTAAAATACTGAAGTAGAAGGAAAAAAATCTGTATCCATAAAGCATACCATACAAAGCATTTCATAATCAAAAGTCAACTGGAAAATATTTTAAAATAAATGATAATAAAATGTAACCTATCAAAAATTTTCTGTATGATTCTGTAAAATCTAAAGCTATTCTAAAACAAGGCTTAACAAAATTTTGTTGGATATAGCTAAAGGAGTATTCATAAATTTAAAGTAATGTGAGGCTTACCTAAAAATGAGCATGAGAAAGCTTTGTGGAATGATGCTTATGTTCTGTACCTTGAAAGCTTAGGCTACACAGATGTATGTAGTCATTAAAATTCAAGAAATAATATTCCTAATATGTATATATTTTATCATATGTAAAATGTACCACTCAAGAAAAAAAATATAAAGACATTTTAAATTATAATGATACTCATGCTAAAGTGTTTAGGAAATATTATGGTAATGTATGTAATTGATTTTGATTATGTATCAAAATCTAAGATTTACTGATAAATAGACATGTGGGAGAGAGTATAGTAAAAGGTTGATGGTAGATTACCTGAGGTTTTTACATTCAAACCCTTGCAACTTTTTAATATGTTTGAAATACTTCTTAACAAAATGTTTAAAAAATCATGCTGTGAGAAAGAATCCAGACATAAAAGGGTACAGATTGTAAGATTCCATTTATATGCTATTTAGGAACAGTCAAAAGTAATCTGTGGGCAGCAAAATGAGAACAGTGATTGACATGACTGGAAGGGGTAAAAGGAAATATTCTGAGGTAATAGAAATGCTCTATGTAGTAGTGGTTATATGGACATATATTTATTAAAATAACATCATGTCTATACTTAAGATCTGTGCATTTCATTCTATATAAATTTTGACTGAATACAAATATAAATAAAAAATAGGTTATGACATTGATATCAGAAACAAAAGTATTAAAAACACAATGAAGGGCACTTCATAATGAGGAAATGAACTATTAGCAATGTATATGTTAGGTTATAAACTTTATATTCCAAATAACATAGCATTAAAATGTATAGTGTATTATCACGGGTATAATAAAGAGTCTGACTCCATTGTTGTTGTTTAACTACTGGTGGCATTTAAGTCCCACTACTCTTCCTTTGCCTTTTGCAAAGTGACAAGTCTTTTTCTCTTTTGCTGCTAGTGGGAAATTCCAACCATGCAAGCCCTGGCCCACACGAGGGAGAACTCCCACTTGAACTCACCCCCTATCCATTATAAAAACCTCAAGCCAGTCTCCTTTTCCTGCCCTATTTGCAGATCTTCTTGGGAGCCACCAGCTCTCTCTAGAAAGCCTTATTATATGAGTGATAAATCATTTCAAATGCTTTTGGTACATGTATGGTATCATCAGTCTTGACATTTGTACCAAATTTGGAGTGAAAGGGTCCTTGGCACTTCTATGGAGTGGCCATTTAAAGCAGGGCATGCAATAAATAGAAAGGTCATAGAAATATCCTTTGATTTACTTCTTTTACCCTTGAAATATCATGTAAATAAACAAAAATATGTATCTTTTGCTGCATGACAAAATACCTCATTACTTAGAGGTGAAAAAATAACTTACTATTTCTGACAGTTTTTAGTGTTGACTGAGCTCAGGTGAGTAGTTCTCACTAGGGTGCCATCAAATGCCATGAGTGGAATCAACTGTAGGCTTCTTCGCTCAAATGTCTGGTTCCTGAGCTGGGGTCTGGAAAAGCTGGGAGCTGTCAGTCTCTCCATGGGGTCTAGGATTTTATCACAGCACATCATTCTCAGGTTAGTCACATTCCCTACTGCTGTCTGACTTCCAAGAAGCAGGAGGTAGAAGCTGCCAGGCATGGTGTGTGACATGTCTGGAAATGGCAGTGCCACTTCTGCATTATTTTGTTGGTCGAAACAGTTAAGTGATTTGTCAAGATTCAAAGGGTGAAGAAGCAGGCTCCTCCTTTTAATGGGAGAGGGGCAAGTCTCATTGCAGAAAAGCATGGGGAATGGGAATTATTGTTGTGGTCATCTTTGGAAAAAACCATCTTTCATAAGAAGGATAAAAGACTGAATTACATAATATAAAGCAGAGCTTACTGATTGATGTATGTTAAACTTTATAACCTAAAAACTGAAACTCTACATCCTATTGTAATACACATAAAACACTCACGACACTGACCATAAAGAAAAATTAATATATTCCCATTTGTTAGAACCAGGGCAGACAACATTTTCTGATCGTTACATCTGAATGATAATACTTATTGAATACAAAACTAAAAAAGCACATATTTACGCCCTCTGGGAAGTTTAAATGCAGTGAAACTTTTAAGTCTTCTACTAAACAACTTGATTCAGAGAGACTATCACAACTAAAATGTTAGAATCTTAGGAGACAGCAATAATGAAAATGTTACATATAAGAAACTCTAAGATACAACTCAATCATAGCTCAGAGGTGAATTATACAGAAATTTTTACTTATAATAGGCTGATGGCTAACATGATTTGCATGTATAATGGCTCAAAAATAACCCAAGTGTATCTCTTACTCACTTAAAAGCAGAGGACGGTGAAGAGCTTAGAGGGCTGCCTTCCTCCACAGAGTCATTTGGAATCTCTGGCTAATGGAGGTTCTGCCATATTGACTTTCTGGCTTTCAGGGTTTCCCTAGTTGTCATCTCCATTCCATCCACCTAGAAGAGCAAAAGAGCAGAGAGGAATGGATAAAGTGGGTGTTTTTGGTTTCTTTTGTTTTCTGTTTTTACAGTGCAAGCCTTAAAGTGGCACAACTCATTTTGGCTCACATTCCATTGGCTAGAACTCATTCACATAGCTACTCATAGCTACACCTCCAGGGAAGATGAGCTAAAGGAGCAGAGTCAACATTTATAAAAGCAATCTTTCCCTTAACAAACGTTTATGGAGTGTCTAGTATTTACTGGGACCTGTACTAGGAATATGGGATTTAGTGAGGAATATAAATGAGACACATACTCTCAAGAATCTTACAGTCTAATGAGAAAGCAAATAATTACAATAATATAGGAGTTATTTTCATATAATAGAATGTTTTTATCAGTGGAAGTATATGAATTAGAGCAGTATTGACATGTATACATCTTAAAAACATGCTGCATAGTGAAAAACAAATCGCATGAAGTTACATCTTACGTGTTATGTGAGTGTACATGTTATGTGAGTGTACCTTTTTAAGGAACCTTACATATTAGTAAACTAATTAAGACGTGTGTGAGTAATAAATACCAAATTCAGGACAATGGACAGCACTGGAAAAGTAGCAGGGTGAAAGGGGCAAGGAAAGTAATTTCAAGGAGGTGTAAGGGACTTTCACTTGAATTTATAATGCTTTATTCTTTATTCTAACTTATTTTTGACAAATAAAAGTTACATATATTTGGGGTATATGATTTGCTATTTTGATATATGTATACATTTTGAAATAATTACTACAATCAAACTAATTAACCTATTGTTACTACTTTCGTGAATGTATGTTAAGAACATGAGATCTGCTCTCAGCAAATTTCAAGTAAAAAAAATACATTATGGACGTGGTTTTATAGTGTAACGGTTAGCACGTCTGCTTTACATACAGAAGGTCCTAGGTTCATGCCCCAGTGGAGGCACCGTCCATGGTCTATGCCACCCTGAATGTGCCCAATCTCGTCTGATCTCGGAAGCTAAGAGGCGTCAGGCCTGATTAGTACTTAGATGGGAGACCACCTAGGAAGACTAGGTGCCGTAGGCATAAATAATAATAATTAATAAAAAATACATTATGACTAACTATAGTTACCATGCTATAAATTTTGTTTCCACAACTTATTCACCTTATACCTGAAAGTTTGTACCATTTGATCAATGTCTCTTATTTCTCTGGACCAGAGACTCTGGTAACCACCATTCTACTACCTGTTATACTATGAGTTCGAATTTTTGTTGTTGTAATGCTTCGTTCTTTACCTTGGCCATGAGAATACTGGTGTTCATTTTATTATATTTTTCATGTTTTTTTAATGTCTGAAATTTTTATAATGTGAAGAAAATTCTGAAAGTGCTTTAAAATAAAACCATGTACAAGTGCTTTTGTTATAACCATCAGTAAATATTTATGGAAAGTTTTTTTAAGAGCACGGAAAGACACAACATTCATAATTTCCTGTTCTAAAGAGTGACTGTATTATGCCAGAAAGGAGGAAAAAGTTCAGTGATTGGATGAGTGACTCTGATGAGCATCTCCCGGACAAACAATGAGTGCCTTATGTGGCCATTCTTGCCACTTCTGCTTTTGCCTATCCAGATGATTTTCCTTTAAAGTGTCCCTAAATTCCACTGACAAATTTGTAAGGGTTTCTCCATGGCTGGGTCAGGGTGGTTATTTCTACTGAGATGGCCATTACTGCTTGGTGCTGGCCTTGGGGATTAGAATTGATGGAGAGGCTGAACAACCAAAAGTAACTGCTAGATTTGCTTTCTTTCTGGAATTATAGATCAAGTAAAATTTAAATTGACTGCCTGACAATTCATTCTGGAGAATTCTATCTGATAGCAACTAATGCCCAAAGCCCCATTGGGGCATGCCATTTGAATCCCTGAGTGGGCAAATGGAAAGATCAGGAATATGCTAACCCCCTTGGGGTTTCTTTTTTTTCTCCTGGATGGAAAGCTTTTTCTCTTGGATAAGAAAGCCATTAGGCTAGGGTATTGGGTTGGGAAACATCTCTAATCTTCCTTAAAATGTAAAGTTGGCTTCCATGCAGCATTTCAGCCTACCCAGTACCATTTTTTCCATTTAGTAGAGGTAGTGCAGAAGGTGCACTGGAGAGGCTCTGAGTTCTGGGTTCTCCAATTCCTCTGGCTCCTCTAAGATAACCCCATTTAAAACAATATAGCACATGTTTAGTTTATCAGCCCAGTTATTTTAATTTTAGAATTTGGAGAATTGACTACTTCAGCTCTGCAAAGTTCATGATTATATGAATTTTGGCAGTCTCACTGGCTGAAGTCAGAAAAGACTTCTTTAACAGAGCTTTCTGTCATTCTAGATTTTCAGGTAAACATCTGTGGATTGCGGCACTTACTGTTTAAATTTTTTTTAAAAAAATCTTTCAGCACCCTGCAAGACATTGATGACATGCTCAAAATGAGTGATTTGAAAATAAATTAGTAAATAGACTATTAATATAGGTGTGCTCAGGCTTTAGGAAAACCAGTGATGCAGAGGGTGGTATCCCATGACTAAAACCATGTATGTATATGTGTAGGTAGGTCAACTGAAGATGATAAATTACACACACTCACACACACACACACACACACACACACATACACACACACATTAGATAGACAGACAGATAATAGATGATAGATGATAGTCTTCCAACAATTAGAAAATACACATTTTCTCAAGTACACATGGAATGTAAAACATTGAACTAGGCCATACCACAAAGAAAACCTCAACAAATTTCAAGGACTGGCTGTCATACAAACCATGATCTCAAAAAATCTCACTTCAATTACATTAGAAGTTAATAAGAAAAAATATGCCCACCCATATTTGGACAATAAAATATATTCTACCAACAAACTTGTAGGTCAACAAAAAAAATTTTAAAAACCGTTTCAAATATAAAATCCAACTTTGTATGAGTCCAAGGTCTTTTGTAATCTTATGACCTTTCAAATACAAGGCACTTCTTTACTACGAAAAGTCTCAAAACAACTTTACTGTGGATTTCTGCTCTCTTGCTTCATTTTATTCCCTGGGCATTTCCCTAATTTTATTGTGAGTTCAGAGATTCATTTAAAAGAATGTTATTTTATTTTATCAAGTATTTCTTGGTGGCTTTTTCATTTGGATCTGTGTTTAGCTGGAGGATTTTCTGGATATCTAGTCTGCCATTTTGCTGGAAATGGAAGTCATTGTTCTCTTGTTCATATAAATCTATCCACCTTATTTGCTTCAAACCTAGGTTTCCACCATACATTATTTAACAGATACAATCTAAGTTAAAAAAAATGTATCATAAACATTCTTAAAAAATGAAATTTAAAGATAGATGTTAAAACCAACTGAGAAAATACCAGCATTTTTCTATCCATAACCAAATGATGCGTGGTAATTCACATCTGTCTATTTCCTGCCTTCCTGATATTTTCTAGATTTAGTCATATTATGTGCAGTTCCTGCGCCTGGCACAGCTAGAAACATAAACCAACTGGGATTTTCAATGCTATGACTGTGAATATAATTACTGTCATTTGGACCAGAAAACAAACAATAAACTCAGTGACAGTTAAGAAACCCAAAAATCTGACAAGTAACCAAACCCACCTTCACCTTCAGCACATAGAGATTGTATAAGAGGTCACAAATACCAAAGGTTTCTGCCTAGCATGTGGATGGTAGATACACGCTCAAACTTGAATCTGGCAATAGACTAGATGTCAAAAACAGGGTTCTGATGTTTATGATGTCATATGACTTGTTTATTTGAAGAAGCATCTCTCAGAGTGACCAAAATAAAGAGAATTCACCTGTGCTAATAATAACCCCCAAACAATCTGAAGTTAAATTTGTACTTATCTTTTTTTTCTTTCATTATTTAAGTATATCACCTAGTTGAATTGCCTCTGAAGCCAATATAATTCAGTAATTTCTTTCCACAGTTCCCTGTCCCATTCTAGTAGCCTATAGTGTCTTGTGTGTGTTCTATATCTTTGCAGCTGTCTTCCCAATGTCTCTTTTCACATCAGTAAGTTGATAGAGTGACAGCTGACTGAGCTGTAGCTTATGAGTATAAAACAAGTAATTGCCTCTCCCTTTCAACCTGACAGAGTCTTGTATAGATTGATATTACGGAAACTACAAGTGATTTTTAAACTTCAGCAAAATAGAACAATCCTGGAGCTTTTACCCTGGGATATGGAGTGTCATATGTAGTTTAAAACATTCAATAAATATCCTGACTTTCTCCTTTATAAAATGTGCTCTTTACTGTGCTAACTTCCAAGAAGTCATCATAGAATTACCCATTATTTTTAATCATTAAATTTTAAAAGTGAAAATAACCTCTTATGTATTTCATTTAATGTTCTTATAATGGGTGGGTAGGCAGTGCAAAAGTTCAATTTAATTTTACTTAAGTTCTGTAGCACAAAGCATTCCATAACTCCATTTCCCACTAACCCATTTTTTACAATTAACACTCCAGCTGCACTGGTATATGGATTTTTTTTAATCAGTTACCAAAATACCCTTATCCCTATTTTAGCCTGTCAGATATTGGTGGCAACAAAACTATTCCCCTCATAAGTAAGCTTCCATGGTGTAAACTTTCTTGCAAGTAGCAAGCATTTGATAAGTGTTGAATTAAATTAAACATACTTAAAATTCTACTTTAAACATCATTTATTTTTTCAGAGAACAAAATTGTCACATATTAGTTCTACAGAAATCTAATTAATTCAGATTTCATGTTTTATATTCCTGTTTCTCTATTCTCTTTTCTTTATCAATATGAGGCTGAAACTTCAGGCAGATCTGAAGCCTAGTTCTAAAGAGGTAGGCAACTGAGAGTGGTCTCTGATTTAATCCATGCCACAGTGTCTTGTACTAGCTCCCTTATAAGGTGAGTGAATGGATATGAACGTTCAAGGGCAAGATGCATTAATGCCCTAATGCAATTGATTTATACATGGCTGCATCAAGCCAGCAGGCTGGCATGAAGTCAGGATTTCTTCATGCTTCTCAGAGCAATTAGAGGTTGCCAGAGGGAAATGAGACCTTCCCAAACAACAAAAAGGTGAGGGGGAGAATGCTCAGCTCTATCTTCTCGAAAGACTTGATCAAAGCCTAATCTTGATTACACAACATCATTGACAATTGTGTTGCCTCATGTGGAGCCAAGGGAGTTGCACCTCCAGCTGAGAAAATGCTATGTCTCTTTCTCTATGTAGCCATCTTAGATCAGATAAATCACTATAACTTTTACTTATATTAAAGAAACTTGTATTACGTGTCTCTGGGTTGATAATAATGCCATTGTTATGATACCTGCCTATGTCTTAGCTATTCCATATAATTTGAAAGCATGATGATTGAAACATGAGTGATGTTTTCGTACAAACTCTATAACTTATACAAACAAATGGGGACCGTCATTTTTTTGAACTACTTTCCAGGAATTTGTTGTGTAAAATTGTGTTTCCTCTAAAAAATACATCTACTTTGCTTTAATTTTCTTATTTTTTACAGTAAATAATAATTCCATTGCTATTTAATAACTGTTAAGACTTGGGTAAATTAACCCTTTATGAATCTCTTTTTCATCTATAAAATTGAAATAACATCATATATTTAATAGTGAGGCATAAACCCACCATTTGGTGTTGTACCATTCTGGCTTCTGTCAGCACCTCGCCTTCCCCCAAATACTACAGTTTGTGCTGGGAAACCACTGTTACCCTGTGCCTCTGTTCTCACTATACAGATTATGTAAGTTTAGTTTTAAATTTGCAGTTTGTGGTTCTTGTGGGAAAGTTAAGAGATGGTTAGTAAGAAAGGGAAATATGAATCTGTAACTCAGGAGAAAATTCTGGGATTGAGCTTGCTCTTATAGAAGCATCAGTATATACATGGTGGTTTTAGATATGGATGCTCATCTTATCACCTTGGAACCAAGTATGATGTTATAACAATGGAGGCAGAAACATGGGTCACAGTCATATTTAAAAGATGTGGGGAGGAAGCAGAGCCTACGAAGTATATTAGAACAGATACATATCTGTGTGGGCTAGCTGGCAAATACTTTATACTCAGATATTTCAAAGAGTGCAAATAACTGGGTCTAAAAAATTAGATAACTTTTTTTAAACAAGGACTGATTTGCATTTTTTTTCCCAAAAAGTCAGCTATCTGCAGGTACAGTATGAGGAAAGTTTGGTTTAATATAAGTTGGTGTTGAAAAGACCTAGCAGAATCGGGGTTAGTTGACGACAATCTCAATGCCAAGGGTAAGATATAATCCATCTGATCAAAACTGATTTTTCAAAATAGTTTTCTTCCTTCCTTTCTTTATCTTATAAGGCCTTTTCTTTTAAAATTAGCAGTCGGCTCTTTTCTGGCTCTTAAGGATGCCAAGTGTGTATAACTTTATCTGCTATTTTTGCCACCTTCTGCTTTAGGTGTCCCATAATTGTGATCCTATAATATCAGCATCATCCAGTGTCTAATATCCTCATCACTTCGTCATGAAATAGCTTGGCTAACATACCTTATTTCATTTTCTCTCTTGGCCACTTTAGTACTTTTCATCCTCAAAAGTTAGGCTAATTCAGAATTGAATTCATTACACCCAGACCCCTTTGATTCAACGACTTGGATCGAATAGTCAGTTGTCAAGCTGAGATGAATAACTCAAACTGATACACTTCTTTGGCCAACTAGTATGAAGCCAAAACTCAGGTCAGTTTGGCTACCCGTATTTAAGCCTGTCATTCAATATATTTGTGGGCAATTAGAATAAATGTGTTAATGAGCCCACTAAAAACTAAAGACACCATAAGTTGGATCCTTGAGAAGCTGATGATTATCTCTTTGTAAACCCGCCCCAAGCTTCATCTCCCAATTATCCTCTTTAGATTACTTCACTTTCACAATTTCTCCAATATCATCTTTTTGTCCTCTCTGCCATTACTGACTTGACCCTGACAATCTAGACTTTATTTATTTATTTGTTTGTTTATTTATTTATTTATGGTAATTCTTGAACATCTTTGTACTGTCTGAAAACTGCATTAAACTGTGAATATATTTATTTCATTTTTGTAAATTTACTACTACTACGACTACTACTACTACTACTACTACTACTACTACTACTACTATTACTACTACTACTAGAATTACTACCACTGCAGCAGTAATCACCATAATTAACCTCAGCAACAGCACCAGCTCTTATTCATTAACTTGATATTATAATTGCGATGGGTCCTTAAACCTGTGTGTATGCTTCTGAAACATGTAACATTCTTACTCTATCACTATTTTAATTCATGTAAATGGCATTG
The DNA here is from genome assembly GCA_030015415.1 of Cynopterus sphinx. NCBI lineage: Eukaryota > Metazoa > Chordata > Mammalia > Chiroptera > Pteropodidae > Cynopterus > Cynopterus sphinx. Next base: position 95,471,274 of record CM057388.1, read on the forward strand.
TGTATAGATTCCATTATCTTCTTTAATTCTTCTGCTGAACTATACAATGTTAACATATAACTATGTTGTTGTGTTTACCTAGTTCATTGCTTCTCACTTCTACAAAGTATACATAGCATGCATCTATCACATTTTACTATTCTTTTTACAAAAATGATGAATTAACGCCATGTTTCTGCTCCTTTTATAATAAAACTTATTGAAGATATGTTTACATTTGTCTTCGCTTCCTCACCTCTAATTCTTTCTTGAACACTGAACAATCAGACTCTTGTCCCCAACACTACACTGTAACACAGCACAGAAGATACATTTGTCAAAGTCTCCAATGAATTCTGAGTTGCCAAATCCAGTTGTCATTTTTTAGTTGTCATCTTACTTACCTTTTGACTGCATGATCCCGCTTATCTTTTCAATCTCATACTCCAGTACTTTCCACTTCATTCACTGGAGTCCAACTGCATGTACTACATTGTTATTTTTCAAACACATATTACACCTGATTTAACATCATCATCTTTGGTTTTTCTTGTTGGTCTGCCTAAGACCCTCTTGTCTTCAGATAGATACATTCATCCATTAATCAGCACCTGCTCAGGACAGCCCTGCTGCTGCCATTTTCTCTTCTCTTACCCTATTTCATGTTAACTCAGAACACTTAATATTATGTGAAATCCCATTAAAGCATTACTTATTTATTTTGTTTATTCCCTGTCTCTCCTCATTAGAATATGAGCTCCCCAAGGGCAGGAATATTTTCTATTTCTTTCACTGCTATATTGCCATGGTCTAATACAATGCATGGCTCATAGATTTTGAGAAAATTTAAGTTGAATTAATAACTCAATCACGTCACATGAAGTGCTCTTATAGTTTCTGTAAAAAAAAGGTCTTCATTTAATTTTTTCTTTGTCATTTTAGTAGTTTAGTAGAAAAGAGACAAACCAGACAATCAAATTCTGATTGGCTGTTACTATGGCCAATTATTTCTGCCCGAGGATGTGTCATGTCATGGGTCCCTTCAAAATAAGCAATGAGATAGATATTATAGGAACCAAGAAATATAAACCAGTTAAATATTTTTCTGCTGCCTCTTTATCTTATACTTTAAACAGCATGCAGATATCATTCAGATAGTTTTGGCTCCCTCCTTGTGATTTTTCTATTTTTCCACTGTCTATATAATTCTATGCTTCCTACAAGTTGTGGAGAGGGGTGGTAGACACTGAGTTTTGTCTCATTGCTTATTTCGAAGAGATCAGAATTAGTTCTAACCAAAGAAGAGAGTCCTCCTTGAATTTAGTAAGTACCTAAAAGAGCTATAAACCTGTAAGAACTATAGAATATTTAACATGTATCAAAAGTAATACAAATTTTATAGAAATAAAAAATAGCTTTTTCTCCTACAAATATTGAAATAGCTCTTTCTCCTTAATATTGAAAACAATTTACAAATTATATATTTGCCTCAAAATAATAGCCTTATTGTATATGTCAAATTATAAACCCAAAGAAACAGCTTGCTGTTTCCTAAATAGCTAATTCTTCCTTTAACAGATAGTATTGCCTCCTCTATAAATAAATAGTAACAATCAGTATATTGTGAATTAATAGAGGACAAGATGACCAGACTGACCTCTATTCTAGAAGACCTACAAAACCATATCTGAAAAACAGAAACTAGTAATTATGTCACTTGTTATTGCAATTTGCACTCCAAAATTAAGCTGTCTTATTGTTTCATCCCTTGTTGTACTAACTGCCATTTGTTCTGGAAACAGATGGGCCCTTGCTAATTAAGAAAACTGCTGTGGTTCATTAAAGAAATAGCAAACAACCAAATGAAATGTCAGTTCTTAGGGTCACTCAATGTACTAAGCTTGATCGCATTACTCATTTGTTCTATCTTCCTCTGAAATATTGACTTAACCTAATGATTTACCATATATTACGTTTAAGTACTGTAATTACAAAAACCACAGCACAGCAAAGGCTTAAGTATGTGTGGCATTAGTTGGGGAGTGAATATTTCATTAGTTATTTTAGACCCCTGAAAAGATGATCTATAAAGGTATTGCCTTCATACTTGAAAGAGACCTTAGGAATCTTTTAGGTCAATGTCTTTCACTCACTCAGTTGTTCAATACTTATTAAGTTCCCTCTTCTTACTAGAATTTGTGCTAAATGCTCATGATGCATGTATCAATAGGACTATTCTGTCCTCAAGTTTTCAAAGTCTTTTTTTGGAACAGAAATACATATAAGGTAATCATAATAAAATACATTATTTTGTCATTGAAATGTATAAGAAATTTTCTAAGTGCAGAGAGAAAGAAACATCTAGCTCTAACAGGGTGAAAGATGGTTATATAAGTTTTTTTGTGGAAGAGACAATGTTAGTATACAGAAAACTTTTTACTTTTTTTTGTTTTTCTTGCAGCTATCTTGAATGCCATTTTATTGATCTCCCCTACTAGCTCTAATCATTTGTTATTCTCATTGATTTCATATGTAGATGAGAATATCACCGGTAATAATAACTTTTTGCCTTCATTTCCAATGTTTAACAATCATTTCTTATTTTTTTATTTTATTGTAGAGAATAAGATATCCAGAGCTTTAATGTGTTCTATGTTCTGTTCTATTCAATAATGAATAAAAATCGTATCCAATTCCAGTTAGGATATAGAAAGTCAAAAGAGATTTTCCTTCTCACCCTATCAATGAGGAAAACCTAGATAATATACAAAGTCATCAATTTTAAAAAACAATCAGAGAGCTGAGAATTTTTCAATAAATTAAATACATAGATTCAAGCCTTTCTAGGTGATAAGAGAATGAATGCCATTTCCATCCCAGGCAGAGTGGGAAGGAAGAGAAAAAACTCTGTTAGATGTGCATAGGAGAAAAGAACAAAACTTTTCCTAACATTTAATAGTTATACATGGCTTGGAGTTACATGATAGAATTCTTAAGAGTCCTTGTGTCAGAACAAGTCTGCATCTGCCTGTTAACTTTTCCCATAGGCCTTCAACAGGATATCAGGAGTAGCCCAGCAAAGACTAAGTATGAAAGGCAAAAGCCTGAAGATATGACAGGAGAGCTTGTTCTTCATCAGGGTCATTGCAGTGGCCCTCCAAAGGCTTTGAGCAAGGAAGAGATCACCCGAGGAGCAGAAATCCCGGGGCAAAAAAGCAAAGAAATTCTAAGGCAACCCAATCATTGTCAGCCAAAGTATAAAGCTGTGATTTCCCCTGGATCTGCAAGCTTGTGACTACAGTATTAAGCATAAAAAGTTCTTTAGAGTTTGTGGCTGCTTTTATCTCCTTTGAAGGAGAAGTTCTGATCCCACCATTGAAATAATCTAAATTAATGGTGAAATAAATCTAAATAAAGTTGAAGAAAAAGTCCATATTTAGGTTAACTATAGATTAAATTGACTTGATTCCCCACCTCCAACACATTAGGGCCCAATAGAAGAAGAGATATGACTTTTCCTGAGATAAATGTTATACTTTAGATTCTACTGTGTTTTTTTTTTACACACAGTATCTGGCACACAATAAATTATGAAAAACATTTAAAAGCACTAAATTATAACCTATGATCAAGAGAAGAAATAGTCAATAGAAGCAGATCCGGAGATAATTGAGCTTATCAAGTGGGGCTTTCCAATGTCTATGATAAATAGGTAGGGTATTTATATGAAAAGGCAGATAGATGAAGAATTTCACTGAAGAGACAAAATATATTTTTAAAAACCCTTCAAAATAAAAATGCGAGGATTAGAAAATACATCATAAATGAAGAACTTATCTAAGGATTAATAATGGACTAGGCACAATATAACAAATATTGTTCAGTATGAAAAACAAGAGAAACTATCACATGTTCCTGGTAGATGTGCAAAATATTACAATGATTTTGGGTAATTATCCGTCAATCTCTTATAAAAATTAAACATGCATCCATACTAAGATCCAGTGTTTCCACTCCTAGGTATTTACCGAAGAGAAATGAAAACAGAGATCCAAAAATAGACTTCCATAGAAATGATAATGGCATCATTATTCATAACAGCCCAAACTAGAGAACTGAAATGTCAATCAATTGGTGAATAGATAAAGTGTGGTATGGTCATATAAAATGCAACTTCAAAATAAGAATGTAACAGATGGATGAATCTCAAGAACATTATGATCAATAAAGCCAAACATAAAACAGTACATTCTATGTTTTTCCCATTTATATAAAGTTCATAAGAGACAAATCTAATCTTTATTAATAGAAATTTGGACATATTGCCTACGGGGATTGATGGGAAGAGACGAGGGAGTTTCTGTCCTAAAAAAAATATTTTTGGGGGGGTGGTTATATGAGATTATAAATTTTAACAAGAACTGAACACCTTTTGAAGGTGTATGCATTTTATTGTATGTAATTTGCACCTGAAGCATAAAAATATATATTCTCAGAGTTAAGGCTAAATAACAAATAAACATCAATATACACTGGCTTATATGAAACCAAAGTTAATTTTTTCTCTCCTATAATGGTTAAGCTGTTCTGAGCTGGAGGAACTACTCTGTTCAAAGTAGTCACTTAGGGAACAATCAATATATTCTTTTTGCTCTGCCATTTCCTTAGAATTGTCTTCAACTGAATGGTCAAAGTAGGGTTGCTGCTATGTCCATGTTCTAGTTCATGAGTAGAGAAAAACAATCCATGGGAGTTCATTTTCTTTAGGATGACCTGAAATTCAAACAGATGACTCCCACTTCCCATTCCAAAATCTTAAAATTGGTCACATGGCCGCTCCTAGTAGAACACTCATTGTCTGAGAGTTTAACCAAGGGAGCTGAAAGAGCATTAAGGAAAGAGATGGTAAACAGGGACAATAATAGACTACTGGTTACCAGAAGGTGGGGAAGGGGAGGCGGAGGTAGATAAGGTAAAAGGGGTCAAATATATGGTGACAAAAAGAAACCTAAGTATGGGTGGTGAAACATACAATGCAAAATATATATGACTTACTGTTGAAAAATTAATAATTTAATATATATATATATGTGTGTCTGTGTATATATGATTTTAAATTTGTATACATTATACACACACACACACACACACACACACAGTCACCTAAGCAAGTACAAAAGTAAACTGGGGAAAGTAGCATGGCTTTAGAAGTACTGAATGCCTAGTTTGGGTATATGATTAGGAATTTCAAGTGAGACCAGTTAAAACAAAGTTATTTTGTTTCTAACCATTCTCAGCTCCACAATATACACACAGAAGAGCCTGAGAGTTGTATTCAACCAGGGTGCCTTGCTAAAGGAGTATGATGAAAAGAGAGATGATCCATTGTAAGTGTATGCATGGGAGTGATTATAATGATTAAGCACTTTGTGGACAAATAAACAGGCTCATAGAAAGTCATCCATTGTCATGGACCTAAAAATGTGTGGAACCAGGGTTTGAACCCAGGTCAACCTTCTGCCAATTTCTGTCCTTATTACACATAGCACAGTGAATCACTGCTTTAAGTGGGAGCTGAACAATATAATTTGATGGATCATGTAATATCTATGTATCAGGGAGGTAGATGTACAACTTTACACAGTAGTAATCAATGATTCGACTTCATGATTAGGGAGAAAATAGGATTTAAGTAGAAAAAGGTGTAAATGATATAAAATAAAAACAAAACTCTAATGGACCTATCCAGTTAAGGCAAATTTAATTAAAAGGTATTTTCTTATCTAGTAACTAGAGGAGTCCAACCACTTATTTTTGTAAATGAAGAGACTAAGATCTAGAAAATATAAGGCAGAGCCTGAACTAGAACAGAGGCCTTCCGAGATCTAGGCTGTCATCCTTTCCATTACACCATGCAATTTTAGAGGGTTTAGATAGAGTCCTGCCTAATGCCAAAAAGATTGGACAGATGACCTCTTGACATTGCCTTCATTCTTTTAAGATATATTCTCTGATTCTATAATACCTGTCACAAGATTATACACAATGATACCTAGTAACAGTATTATCTTAGTCTCTTTTTCTTCTAGCTTTATTGAGGTATAACCGACAGATAAAAATTATGTATACTTAAGGTGTATGATGTGATGATTTTATATTTGTATACATTGCAAAATGCTTACCACAATCAAGCCATCTTACCCTCTTCATGAGTCTTTGTATTCTTTATCCTAAAGATTCATGGAGGCTAAGAATCCGATGCATTAATTTGGCTGTTTTGAAAAAAAAATTGAGTAAAAATAAATATGGGATGCTAATTTTCATTCAGATTGTAATAGAAAAGGTAGCAACTTTCCACAATCTCCTAAATAATTTTCAGCTGAAGAAATGTGAGGATAAACTTAAGAACTATACCTGGTAGGCAGTGCTTATTGAATTTTTTCTTACATTGCTGAATAATTTCACATTACTTAGGCTGTGTCATTATGTTTCTAGCACAATGGGGGAAAAACATTAAAGTAATGAATGTCGTGCCTCATTTGTCAAGATCTGAGTCACTGGCATGAAGCATCTTTCAGTGTAAACGCAATTTGGGAGAATAAACCACACTCTTACTATTTGAAAATACCCAAGTGGTTAGCACTGAGCCATTTTGCTAATACACTGAACACTAAAAACAATTTGGCATATGGGAAAGGTATTCGAGACTAGATGGTTAAAAAGGAAGAGTAAATAAAAAGCTTCATGTTTTACTTATACAAGTCACAGTTTACCCTTTTGTGAAGAACAACAAGGCTTTTCTGAAAATGTGTGCTTACAGAATGTCATACTGTGCAAAATGTTATGAAGAAATCAATTTCCATTTTCTGATACACTTCTCTCAATATGCTGCTCTTGCAAGCATCAAGTGGGTGTCCTTCATTGTATACACCTCAAGACATGAAGGAATTAATGGATAAAAGTTTAAAATGAGTAACTGGCTAATTCATATTTGTAGTGTCAAACTACTGAGGCCTGGAGAAACTTCAGGGCAAGGGTGGTAAAAAAAAAAGTGAAAGAAGAAGCAGGTGTCAGACGTTCCCTCTTCCATCCCTGTTTATGATTTTGGGACCTCTAACCTCTAAAAAGAAAAGAGAGGAGAAATTATGCCTAGGAAAATGAGAAAGGGTTTTACAGGATTCATGAGATAGCCTTTTTTTTTTTTTTGGCAGATATTGGGTGTGAAATTTTGAATATTAGAATTCATGCCAAAACCATAAAACATCATCTGTATACCTGGAAGAAAATGGAATTGAGAACCTGCCTGGAGATCTTTTCATCATGGCTGGGTGGCCTGCCTACAGTGACTGGTCGAGTGACAAATTATGCAGTGGGATATGAGAGTCTCATATGAAAGATTATCCTGCCATATCCTAAAATGACCTCTAATGATTCCCACTTCTTGGTAGTCATGCCTTTGTGTGATCCCCTTCTCTTAAGAGTGGACACAATCTGTGACTTGCTTCTAACCAACAGATCATGGCAAAGGTGATGGATATCACTGCCATGACTTGGTTATAATATAACTGTAACTATGTTATGTTATATAAGACTCTATTTATATAAGGTTTCATTTTAACAGACCAGAATGAGAGACTCTCCTTGTAGGCTTGAAGTAAGCAGCCATGTTGAAGAAGCCCATGTGGGAAAGAACTACGGGTGGCCTCTAGGATATGGAGGTAGCCTCCAGCCTGTAGTAAATATCCAGGGCTCTTAATAATATAGTTTCAAGAAAATGAATTCTGCAGTTGCCTGAATGAACTTAGAAGTGAATTCTTCCACAGTCAAGACCCCAGAAGAGAATCTCAATTCCAGCGGACATTTTGATTGCATCTTTGTGAGACTCTGAAACAGAGGACCCAACTAAGTCATGCCTACAGACTCCTGGTCCACTGTCAATGTACTTGCATTCAGCACTGATACTTAATGGTACAAAAGTTTAAGCTGTGGTGGGAAAGAAGAAGCATGAGCCAAATCAACTTCTCCATCATACTGACATCATTACTAATTCCCAATACAGAAATCTGCCCTCTGACAGAACAGTCTAGAACGCATCTGCATCCCACTTCGCTCTCATGCAATGACTTTACATACATGTTTCTATAAAATGACATTTATTCAGTGCTCACCACATTCAGTAAAATAACTTGTCTAAGGTCACACAGTCAGTAAATTAAAGAGGTACAATGAAAACCCAGGAAGGAAATGCAGGTAGCTTGGCTCAACAGCCTACACCCTTAACCATTACACTGTGGTATATCTCATGACACAGTTGGGAGAACAGCCATCCTCTGGGACTCCAGATATATTGCTCCAGACAAGTATTTCTTTAATATTGGAATGTCTATGATGATTGTTTAATGTTTTATTTCCATGTAAATGATAATCTAAAATATATTAATAAAAGCATATTCTGCATTACTTGGATTATTATCTAAGAGTTCTACCCATACATCAGTGCCCCTGCATTTCTGTTTGTGTTTAAATGGTACTAAATAACCACCTAAAGTGACATCCTTCAGATTCTGCTGCCCTTTTTCTTAAACTATGACCCACAGACTCTTGGGCACCTATATTTTCATGAGATAAGTTTCCAGACTTATAAAATATTCACCAGACCAAGGGTAAAGGTCAATCATGAACAAGTCAGAAAAATAGGACATTGCATACCAGACTTAAATTCAGAGTAGAGAGCCTGGAACACAGGATAGGTACTTTGGTCAGAAATAAAAGGTAGGGACCTACAGTCACCACCTCTACCTTACAGGACCTAGGGTGCCTGAATAAAAGAGCAAGAGAGTGAGTGAGGATGTACACACACACACACACACACACACACACACACACACACACACACACACACACGTACAAAGGAGTATTTTGATTATAGGGAGAAAGAAATGTGACTGGGAGATAACTAGAAGGAGGGGAATCAGGGACACTTCTGAGGGACTAAGCTCTAGGTCTGACTCTCAGCACCATTGAAGAAAATATAAGAGTCCAACCTGCTTGCCAAGAACCCTGGATCTGGGAGGATAATTTAATTGTAAATCTCAGACCCTCTTTACTTAAAACATGATCCCTAGAGCAGCAGTAGCAGTGCATCTGAGCTTATCAAAATGCAGAATCTCAGGCCCCACCTCAGACCTACTGAATCATCATCTGCATTTCAACATGATCACCAGGTGATTGCTATGCACACTAAATTTGAGAACCAGGAATCTAGCACAGTAGTTCTCAGACTCGGCATTTATGAAAAGGAGAGCTTATTAAAAGGAGAGCTTATTAAAAAACAGATTTTGGATGTCAAATTCCAGTGCTTCTGATTTAATAGACCTCATCTGGAGGCTTTCTAATAAGTTCACAAATGATGCTGTTTCTGATGCTGCTGCTCTGAGGGCTAAACTTTGAGAACTACTGTACTTGTATATGGTGGCAGTAGACAGCAAGATAGAGGGTATAGTCATATTTCTGTTGTATTCAGCATTTGAACAGATGATGGGGTGAGCCTGAGCCTGTGGGTGGAAAATGTCAGTTGATTCAGTCTTGAAGAGCTAGCAATATTTGAATGCTCTTTATCATTTGAATGTTATATATTTCTTCCTATCCATGAGCAGGCCTTGTACATTATTTTAGTAATTCCTATACACCTTGTATTAGTCAGAGGTTCTCCAGAGAAACAGACCCAATAGGATGTGGGCATATACATGTAAATATGTATGAGTATATATGCATACATATGTATGTATATATGTATGTATATATAAACACACATACATACATACATATGGAAGAGAGAGAGGGAGGGACGGGGAGAGAAAGGGAGAGTGAGAGAGAGAGAGAGAGAGAGAGAGAGAGAGAGAGAGAGAGAGAGAGAAATTGAAATTGATTGATTTTAAGGAGTTGGCTCATTTGATTACAGAGACTGAGAATTCCCAAGATCTGCAGTCAATAAGATGCAGACTCAGGAGAGCTGATGTTTATTTCTGGTCTAAAAGTCTGAAAACCAGGAAAGCCAACAGTGTAACTGCTGGTCACAAAACTGGCAGGCTGGAGACCCAACCCAAGAAGAGCCAATGTGTCAGCCTGAGTCCAAAGACCAAAAAAGACCATTGTCACATTCGAAGTTGTCAAGCAGGAGGAGTTTCCTTTTACTCAGCCTTTTTAATTTTATTAAAGTCTTCAAGTAATTGGATGAGGCTCAAACACATTATGGAAGAAAAGCTGCTTTACTCAGTCTACCTCATTGAGAAATACCTTCACAGACACACCCTGAGTAACAGTTGGCCAAACGTCTGGACACCTGGTAGCCCAGTCAGATTGAGACATAAAATTATTACAACCCCATAGTTTCAGTTGCTACTATGAATCTTTTAATCATTGTAACCTTGTTTAATTGGTTGTGGTGGTTATGTCGAAATGTTTTTGGTACCTTGATCTTGTATGTACAAATTGCTGACAAAATTCCTAAAATTGATTCTGTAGAGTTTAAAAAAAATTCTATGTAAATAATCATATCATCTACTTACTTTCTAAACAAAAGACACCTTATTGCTTCTTGTTATCTGAAATGTTATGAGTGGTTAGGAGTGTTGAATTCCTAGCCAACTTCCTGATATCAGTTACAGCTATAGGATTTATGGTAAAATCTTAAGTTATCTCACATCTCTATATCTCAATTTTATCATGATAGTTAGACCTGGCATATATCGTCATACTGAAGCACCGTTGTGAAAATTAAACACAGAAATTGAACTAAACAAAATGGATGGAATCTAGTTACAATTTATCTGGCTTTTATGTCTCTTGTTCTCTGGCACAAGGGTACTTCCCCTTATTTCAAACTCAGCCAGATAGTAAATTTTCGTTAAGTGTTATTCAGTATTTCTGTGTTTGTAGTGCAAAGGAGCCTATCAGTATCAGCTTACTCCCCCAGATTTCACAAAGTAGCCAGGGTCAGTTTTCCTTAAATTGTAATCTAAGTTTGACCAAGATAACAGGGGTTGTAGTTACAAAGGCAGATTCCTTGACACCCTAGACAACACCTACTAAAATAGATCTTTGGAGTATGGTTCCTGGAAACCTGCATTTTAAATTAAAACATCATACCTTTGGACTATAAAGTTTAACAGCCATTTTTTTGGGATTTCTGAATTAGTGCTCCAGAATGGAAAAAGCAACCAAAGCCATATCAAAAAGTACCAATGATACAGATTTCTTTACTCGATTTTCCATATGAATAAATTCTCAGTCTCATAAAGTGAAGGGAGAAATGCTCAAAATGCCAGAGTAATTGTGCTTCTTCACAGCATCATTGACTTTCTGATTCTGCTTGCTTCAATAATGAATTCCTAAGTCTTTGAGTGCTTGTTGAGTACACTTCCCTAGCAGACCTGAAAGAAGCAAGGCAATTGCAAACCGAGCAGAGACACTGGATGCAAATCTGGTATGATTTAGGTGAAGACAAGAAGGAGGAATTTTCCACTTTGACCTTATTGGAGGCTACAGTGACACTCTATTCCATCGGTTTGAAGAGTCTTCTTATACCAATTAAATGTGGTATTGTTTTAATTTAGCTTCTAATGAGTTTAAGTTGTATAGTTCAAAGCTTTTTGTTTTTAGGAGGCATTCTCCACCACATGACAGTTTAGTACCTAACCCGGTAAGTTCAGTGGTCGCTAAGGGACTATTCAGTTCATGCTTGAACTATCAAAGCTATACCTTCAATGGACACAGAGTTAAGGTTAAGAGATGCAACCAGCCACCTGGGAAATGTCCTTATAAATGTGAGAGGATGATCACAGGTTGACTGTGGGAGCACAGTGCTTATGAGTATTTTTTTCTCTCTTTACAAATTTAAATAAAGACTCAGGTATGCTTAGCATTCAAGCATCTTAATTTTGAACTCTGGGAAAGAAACCCAACATCTTGTTACTGGTCATTTGTCAATAGAAGGAAGACTCCTCCTGAACAGACAACAGCTGAGGACAGAGATGTGATCAAGAAAAGACAATCATAAAACATCTCTGAGGGAACCAGGGGAGGTGCAGGAGCCAGTGATACCACTCATACAGAAGGAAGATTCTGCCCATCGAAAAATCTACTCACAGAGATTCTAAATAAACTCTTGATTCTTCCCAAGTATTTTGAGGACTGAATACATGCCATGCCTGCCCGTATACTACATGCCAGTGACTAAGAAAATACACACACACACACACACTCCCTGAGTGTTTACAGGGAGTCTAGGTAAATGAAATAATTATTTTCCAAGTGCAACATCCCTCAGAAGCACCCAGTCCTAGGACATCTTAACATCTACTTTTAAACTACAAAAGCTTTTCATGGAAAATTATCCAGATATGTCAGAGGTGAAACCATTATTGCAAAAGTTTAAATATTTTAAGGAAAAGAGTAGAGTTGGAAGAAATGTTATTTAGAGAAGATGGTGGTTATACTAAGCCGTAGTAAAATTGAGTAGTGATTGATCGATAAGAAGGATCAGCAAGTAAAATATAAAATTGACCTTAGGTATTGGGTTCTTTTCAGTCTTGCTTTCGATCATAACCTATTAGATAGGTCAGTAGTATTTGCTAATGAGCAATTTTCATAAAGAAGAATTTGGATATTTTCCATTCATAGGCAGGACCTCTCAGAGAGAGCTGCTGCTGTAAAACCCTTGAGCACACTTTATCATATGTCCTCAAACTATGGCTTTCAAGATTCATTTTCCTAGGGAAGGTCTTAACACTAAAGGGTTGGCCATGGCCTTGGGTACCTTTCTTGCATTTCTGAAGGCCCTTGCTTGCTGACCACTGGCTCTCCCTAGTCTGGCCTCCCCTGAAGCATCCTGAGTCAATGACACTCCCTCAGGCCAGGCCAGCTAGCTAAGTGTAAGGTTCTGTGGTATCTTGTTTTGCTCAGTCACCTGAAGAGAATCTTATATATAAAAGGAGGCTATTAAGATATAGACAGGGAAGAAGCAAATTACCATTTCTGGGGGCAAACAAAGATGAAAACAGTGTCCTTCCCTGTGCCTGCTGTGTTTTGACATTTCTAAAATCCAGGGAGGAAGGCTCAGGCAGGGGACAGAGGGACTGGAGTGGAAACTGCTCCTCCCAGTGCAGAGTCGGGGTGAGCAGACAAAGTAATGATGACGCTGTGTGTATTACGTTGGATCTGAGAGAATGTCTACATATATGAGAGCACAGGAAAGTCACACCCAACCAGACCCAAGTGAGATGAGAAAGAGATCGGAGAGGTGGTGCCCTATGATCGGAATCCTCAGGGAGCAAGATACCCTCGATAGAATAAGGGGGAGGAGCAATGCAGCCTAAGGAGTTGGGGGTGAGTTGAAAAGCACAGGTCAAAATCAATTGGCAAAACGCATCTCAACATAGTTAGAAATCTGAGATAGGAAGATGACCTCGGCAGAGTAATCAGTGTGAGGAGAAAGCACTTTTTCTAGGACATTAAGAGAGGAGTAACTTATGAGGGTGGTGCTGCCCCAGTCATCCTGAGACTTTCGTGAGGGAGCCAGACTGAGAGAAAGATAGGCACCTGGACTAGCATGGATATTTACATCCTTGATGACTCTGCCAACAAGGGAGCCAGCCCCACCTAAGGCTTCTCATTAGGTAAGGGAGTGAATGTCCTTAAGGGGAAACTAGTTTGACTGGTCTTCTATTGCATGTAGCCAAATACATCTTGATCAGTGCAGGGAGGATGAAGGAATCATGAGGATTCTGTAGAGCAGTAAATTGCAGAAGACACCAGTACTCAGAGACAGTTCATTCATTCATTCATTCACTCAATTTATGCATTCATTCATTGGACAAAGACTTCCTGAGGGTTTACTATGTTTTTGACACTTGTAGGAGCTGGGACTTCAACAGTGAACAAAACAGACAAAGGTCCTGATTTTCTAGAATTATATTATATCAGGGACAAGATAATAAACACAATAAATGAGTGAATTTGGAAGTCTGTTAGAAAGTGTTGAGAGCTATGGAAGGAAATAAAACTGAGGAGAGGGTTAGGGAACGTGGAAAAGGGATTAACCTCTAATAGAGTGGTCACTGAGGTGTTTGTGTTATTTTACATTGGGCACTTATCTCAAAACAGACCTTGTATAAGGAGCTTTAAAAGAACTTTTTCATGTAATCCATACCTCAACTCCAATGGGTGCTTATCATTCCATCTCATAGATAAGAAAACCAGGGCTCAGAGGTCAGAGAACTTAACTGAAGTCCTGTGACTGATGGGTGGCAAAGTGTGGCCTGTGATTAGCTCCTATTATCCACACAGGTTTTCCAGGCTAGAGTCGAGAATTCAGGAAATTTCAGGATTGATGGCTGGATCCCCTTCAATGAAGAAATTCTGACACACACCCCATAATATTCCAGAGAAGGGGTAGTGTCCACCAGTCTGACATGGGAGAGACTGTGGATGCTGAGGCTAGGAGAGCCCTGCCAGAGGGAGCCATCTGGTCATCTCAGACAAGGGAGCCCTTAGGCTTCTATTCAATTCCTATTCAGACCAGTTCCTTAGTAAATAAATGACCAAAGTTTGGTTGGGAAGACATGGAATGTACTCATTTATTTGACAAAAATAGTGGATAGCACTTGCTGTGTTCCAAGTTCTTCTTAAGAGCTTTACAAATACAAATTTACTTTAACTCATATATAACAACACTGTGAAGCCAGTACTGCTATTGTTCTCACAGATGAAGAAACTGAGGCCCAGAGAGATTCAATAACATGCTCCATGTCCCACAGTCAGTCAGTCGCAGTGCCAAGATTCACCCCATGATTCCCAAACGTGGATGCTTCATTTGGCATGCTGCCATGGGAATTTTAATCCTAGAAGGAAGACTAAAACTGACATTATGGGGTGTTACCATGTTTCAAGGACTGCAGCAAGCACTTTGAATGCATTCATATACTTTGGTTAAGTTTATGGACTAAACTGGAGAAGATGTGACACAGTTAACGTATTGAGTCTCACCATTCCAGAACACGGTATAGATCTTCATTGATCCAAGGCTTGAAAATGTCCTCAGCAAAGTACTACACTGTCTTTCCTGCTGTGGGCCCTGTACTATAAAATTCTATTTCTGGTTTTTCTCACAGCATCCTCAGGAAGCAGGTGTTGTAACAAGTGCCATATTACAAATGAAGGCACTGAATGCTCAGCAATATAAACTGATTTGTCATAGGGCATGCCTGGAAATGGTGAGTGGTAGAGCCAAGACATGGCAGAGACTGATATGGCTGTTTCTGGTATTTGTGATGTTTATCCAGAGCTACATGACATGGCTCCTGGAGGTGCAGCATCCAGGCATGCTGATGATAATGACACTGATGACGACGATGACAATATCAATCATAATCATGATCACAGTAGCAATCATAACTGCTAACTCACACAGTCAGTCAGCACCATACTCAGATAAGCCTCATCATAAATTAATCTATTTGCCCTGTGAATAGATACTATAGTACCCCATTCTATCAACAAGGAAACTGAGGCACAGAGATACTAGGTAACTTGCCCAGGGTCACAGAGTTCAGGAGCACAAAACTGGGATTTGTCACCAGGCAGTCTGGCTCCAGAGCCTGAGCTCCTGAGTGTGACACTAAAGAGGAAACAGCCCAGAGCTCAGTGTGGGGCAAGCAGCCTTGGAGAAAGTGAGCTGCAGAGATGAAGGAATGTGAATGGGAAGATTTACTCTTTGGAAAATAGGGGCCAGTGGGAGTGACTAACAGTGATTCCAAGACTTTGGCATTGCATGAGCTAATAAAAAATGAAAACCTGGATAAACCACACACTTATTTGGTCAATTAAGGACATTTATTCAGACATCATGTATCATCTACTCTCATCAATATTTTGTAAATGAAAGGACTTTTTAAAACCAAAAAAGGAAGAGGACATCATTTCAAAAGCAAAGGCTGTCTTCTAAATTGAGACTCAGTGCACTGGCTGAATTGTCCTTCATTGCCAAGGACAGAGATGCTGGGAGAATGACATGAGTGGAGCATGCACACTGCCCAGAGCAGCCCTGACACGTGGTCAGTGCTCATGGAATGGTAGTCGATTCTCTTTATTGTGACCCACAAGAGAAGGGGAAAAGACAGGGCTTTCTTGGAGTGTCCATCAATGCCATTTGACGATGTGTCTGTGCATCTTCTACAATCATCTCCAGTACCAATGGAGGACCTTGGCCCATGTTTAAGAAACAAGAGATGACCTTGTTGGCACCTGGGAACAACTGAGCTTTTGAACCTTTAACTGAAACTGGTTTTTCCTCCAAAAGATACCCAGTGACAGCAATGGCAAATACCTGTCTGACTTACCCTCCTCCTTGGAGACTAGCTCATCACCGAGGGTCCCTGCTGTGGGGACTATGGGGAACCCCTGACCTAGCCAAGCTGGGCCGGACATCTTCCCTCTTGTTGAATTCTGGGGTAAGGGTCTCAGACTGAGGATAGCCTGGGGTAAGAAGTCAGTGAAAATATAGTCCTGGGTGGCCATTTCCTTCCTCAAGGCTGCCCATGAAGAAAAGTCCAACTGCAAGAGAGATTGGGAGTAAAGATGGAAAATTGGCAGAGAAAAGTAGAGACAAGGTATCTGTGGGCCTCAGAGGGTAAGAACTGGGCTGGCTGATTCCTGTCTACCACAGATTCACTGCAGCAGAAAGAGCCAATCAGGAGAGACTGGCATGAGCAGACACAAAGAGAGAAGCAATGACAAGAGACCCATGGCCAGGACATAGTGTGGGTGCTTTCATTTCTTGATTTCAGTCTCTCACAGGGCCCAGCTGGAAATTCTGCCCTTGGCTTCTGCAATATATCCCCGTTCCCTTCCACTAAATTATCCCTTTGTCCCAAATCATACAGACAGGGATTCTGATTCTAGCCCCACCAATTCCTGGTGGAGACACAGGAGATCAGGCAGTATGTGAGACCGAAACAAGGCAGGAACTGTGGGCACAGGAGGGAGGGCAGGCCTCCATGTTTTCTGGGCTACTCAGGCCTAGAGAGCAAGGGCAGATTAGAGAACACTGCAGGCTCCCTAAGGGGGCATGCGTGAAGACCTACCCAATGAGAACAGGCTGTCTAGGTCTGCAGCATCACCTCCTGGTACAGGGTCCTTTGGGCTCTGTCCTCTGAGCCAGGACCTCCAACTGAAGGTCAGGCCACATCCTCAAAGGTCACCAATTCCTAGAAAGTCAAAGAGAGGCAGGAATGTTGGTCTTATGGCCATAGGATGGGATTAGAGTCTGTCACTAAGTAACTTGAAAAGATCCAGGGGGAGGGACCCAAAGTCTGAATCACTGTGCACCTCCTGAGGGCCTACCTCTGTGTTGGGCTAAGCAGGGGTAGACAAAAGCTGCTTTTGCACAGAATGCAATTGTGTCAGAGTGAAAAGTCTTCGATGGGTGAAGAAGCCATTGGAGAATGACACAAGAAAATAACAAGCCCTCGTGTTGTAAGAGGAGCAGACAGTGAGCCCTGGGGGACATTAAAGGAAAGAGGACATAATTTTAACAATAATCCCAACACCAACAATGGTTAACAGCAGCAGCTGCTGAGTCTTGGTGGTCCTCACCGAGTGCCTGGCTCCATAATGAGCACTTCACATGCCACATTAAAGTGATGAAATGCTCCCAGCACTGGATCCAGACTCCTAGGGTTGAATCCTGCTCCTTGAATCTAACATTTGCTAGCTGTGTGACCTTGGGAGTGCCACTTCTTTTCCTTGAGCACCGATTTCTGTATCAATATACTAATAGTTCCCACTTCACCAGGCTGTTGTGAGAATGAAAGGGAAAATACCCACAGGGCAAACACTGGAATACTGGGCACATGTCTGTGTTTTTGCAACTTGGACTAAATCTTCCCACAGCTCATGAGGTCAACACTGTTACCATCTCCTTCACGTAGTCAGCATACTGAGACTCAGGGAGAGGCAACCAGACTTCAAACAGAATCACATGTCTAATAAGCAGAGTACTGAACCCAAGTCCCAGTCCATGTCTCCTACACTCACCAGTGATGGTGAAATGAACATCCAGCAAATGATCTCACAATCTTGCCCTTGGGGACTATCTCAGCAGATAGAGGGGGCCCTCAACAACCAAACAGGCCCTTGAAGGCCTTCATGAACAATATATATCCCTACCTTTCTGCATGTGGTTCCCTCTGCCTGGAATGCCCCCAAGTCCTCCTCATGCCTAAGCCTAATATCACTCTGTGTCCCCAGTCTACTGTATTGTCATGGTTAAGAGTGGAGGCTCTGGTGGTTGACATACTGACTCTGAGTTTCTACTACTTAACACCTGTGTGACCTTGTGCAGGTAACTTCTCTGAGCCTCAAGTTCCTTTTCTATTAAGTAAGGACAAAAACAGAAACTAAGAAGGTGAGAGTTAAACAAAGTGGTGCATATAACTGCCCCTCTGTGCATACCAAGGGCATGATGAAGGCCAATTATTGTTTAGTAGAATTTTTTGCCATTAGCTCCCTCAGCGACCTGGAAAAGCTCAAACCAGCCTGGATCTTTGCTACTGTAATTATGCCAAATTCCCTGCACAAACATGCCAAAATGAGGGCAGGCAGGGACAGGGGCTATTTTAGCTGAAACTTCCAGGAAAGTCCTCTTCAAAGGAGTAGCATTTGAGTGGAGCCTGGAACTATGTGAAAGGGTGGCCAAGGGGAGATTTGGCGAAGATGTCCCAGTCAAAGGGAACTCCACGGACAAAGGCTGGGAAGTGGGAAGAGGTGGGCATACTCAGGTTGGCACAACTGGATGGCAGTGAGCAAGGAAAGAAGAGGAGACAAGGTCAGAGATGGTCCCCAGAATGGGGCCTTTCAAGGCCTCACAGGGAGTTTGGACTTGTTCTCAGGGTGATGCCAGGCCCTGAAGAGGAGCATCATATACTCATTTACTGGGCCCATGTTAGAGACAGCAGTGCTCTAAGTCCTGGGGTTAGAGCATGAGGGGAGCTCAAACCCCAGGGTTGGAGACAGATAATCCCTAAGAAAGTTTAGACTGAAAAAGAGAATCCTGAAGATAAGAAAATAAGATTGAAGAGACAGGAGAGATGAGGGGCAACTTTCTGTGGGGTGACCAAGGAAGGGTTCTCAGAAGAGGGGACACTGAGAGAGCCTGGAATGAGGTGAGAGATCAAGCTACGTGGACAACGAAGGAAAAACTAAGGCAAGTTCTGACACTAATCAGGGCTATGGTGAGAGTAAAGAAGATGGCTGCCAGAGAGTTAACTGGGCCTGGCACATGTCTACAGCCAAATGGACATGACATCTGGCTTCAAATTAAATTTCTGCCTGTGCTGCAAGATCCTGCACAAGGACCCCACCTCTCTGTGCCTCAATGTCCTCATTTTTCAAATACGTATAATATTGGTATCCATCTCATTAGGGGTGTTGTTGGTATCAAATGCTTTACTATAGGGATCCCCAACCCCTGGGCTGCAGACCAGTACCAGTCCATGGCCTGTGAATGAACAGGGACACACAGCAGGGAGTGAGAGGCAATTGAGAGAGCGAAGCTTCATCTGTATCTGCAGCTGCTCCCCAGCACTAGCATCACTGCCTCAGCTCCGCCTCAGATCATCAGGCATTAGATTCTCATAGGAGCACGGGGCCCTCATGCCAAAAAGGTTGGGGACCACTGCGGTAGAACATGTCAAGTGCTGAGAATCAGCTTTTACTGTCCACAAGGTTAAAACTTTGGTAAATACTTTTGGTACAAATAAGGTGAGGAGCTTTTGAAAAACGTGGGTGGCTTTCCTGCTCTTTAAGCATTTAAGAGAATGTGACATTTAAGACTTTTGATTTGAATAAAATGTTTCAAAACATGGTGTAACTTTTCAAACAATTAGTAAGAATTTGCATAACTTTAACTAGTTAATTTCCCAAGTTTTAAATTTTTATTGTGTTCTTATTTAGGAATATGTTTCAAGAAGCAATTATTTCATAAATAAATCAATAAATTCTGAGGCAGGCCTGAGCAGGCTAGTGGGATGCTAGCTCTTTCAGCGATGCAGCCTGGCTTCTGCATGCTCCCCTGAAGAACCCGCTCAGGGAAACTTCAGGTGGAACACTGGATCATCCCCCTCTGCCACAGGGCTCAAAGAGCCAGAGGTGCTAATATACTCTCGCTCTGGTCTGGCCTGGGTTGCTCTACTGGCCTAGCTAACTTTCTCTTGCTCATAGGGAGCAGACGCAGGTCCTGCTGAGCTCACAGGACAGTGAACATACACCATTCCACAGCTCGGTCTCTGTTCCTGTTTGGCTCTTTCCCCACAACATGCCTTCCTCCTGTCAGCTAACAGCTAGAACTCACTGGCACTAAAGTACCGCTCCGCACTGGTGTCAGCCTCAGGGATGCCCACCCCATGTGTCCACCCTCCAGTCCTTGCCTCTTTCACTTCAGACCCTTGTGAAATGACAACATTAAGACTCCCTCTCCTAAATCTGATCCCCAGGCTATGGCCTGGTCCAGATCTAAAGCCCCACCCCCAGACCTCCCCAGTGTAGACACTTCCTAAAGCTGCAGCCTTGCTTGTTCAGCTGTCTCTCTATATATCTCTCACATACACACACATGCTTCTGGAACATCTCAGAATCGCCAAGTCCAACATCCAACCTCTAACCTTCCGCCCACAACCTGCTTACTCCATGCAAGTTCTCCATCTCCATTCTTCCAGATGCTCAGCGAAATTTTTTAAAAAGAAAACAAACAAATGGGGGGGGGACTCAGGATAGTCTTTCATTCCATACTTTTGGTTCAAGCGCCTGATGCAGCAGGAAACCCTGAGGGCTCTATCCTTAGGCTCTTTAGGAATCAGATTACCTTGGCCTCCTCTACTGCCATGACTCTGGTCTGGATCCCACCATAACTCTCCTGGAGTCTACTGCAGCAGCTTCCTCCTCACTGTCCCTACATCCACCTACATCGCAGCTCCCTCCAGCCCCAAATCTTCCGTAAGCAACCTTTGGGAAACTTAGAAAATAACCCAGAGTGTATCCCTTTTCTGTTCACGATGCCTCATGGCTTGGAGCATCCTAGGAGTGAAGGCCCAGCTGTTCAGGTTGCCATTCCAGGTGTGGCTCCTCCCACCATGCTCTTATTCCTCCTTGCAGCCAGCCGCACGCATCCTGGGGTTCCCCCGAGGTTTCCCAAATGCTCCTGATTCAGGAGCACATCTAGGCCTCAGCACAAACTGGTCCCTCTGCCTGCAAATATCCCATATCTCTCACTGGCTGTCAGATATGAGGATCCCACTCACGAGCACCCCACTGTCCTGGCCACAGAGGCCTGGGCTTCAGTGATCTGAGCAGGAGCCCTCATTCTGGGCTTTGAAAATTTGGGTCGGGTGACGACCTGGGAATGGCAGCACCCACCTGCGCCAGGTCCAACAGCGCGGCCGCCGCCATCGGAGCCTGCAGGCGGAATGTGGCCGAGAGCAGCAGGCGACAGGGTGGGAATCCGGGATCCGTCGTCCCCAGCCCAGCCCCAGCGATGGGTGACACTGGGCGGCGACTCTGCCCAACCTCAGACCTGCCTCTGTGCAGGGGGGACAACGCTCTCTCCCCCGTCAGCTCGTATATGACATAGTGCTCCGGAGCCTCTCATCCGGTGGCCCAAGCCCAGAACAGATGAAATAGCCGCCGCGAGAACATGGCCAAAGTCCCGCCCCGAAGTGGCGAGGAAAGCACGGAAACGTCCCTCTCCCGGTTCTCCATTGGCTCACGGTGGAGAGCCTTCTGGGTAGTGTAGTTCCGCAGCCCAGCCAAAGTGCAAGCACCTGGGAGCTAATAAACACAGTCTCATTCAATACAAATGGATATCCTAAGGCTTTGCAGTCGGTTTTGTGAATATCATTATTTTCGGTCGGGGACAAAAGACTTCAAACAGGACCACAGTGGCGATGGTGGAGGAGGCATGCCTAGTGGTCCTGAAGCAGGTAAACAGGGAGCTCCTCGCAAAAGGTTCTATCCGAAGAAAAAAAGAAAGAAAAAAGAAAAAGAAAAGAAAAGGAAAAAGAAAGAGAAATAAATCTCTCCTGCCTGTCTAGTTAGAGACTGTGTTCCAAACCAGCAAGCAATCCTGTTTTACCCAGATGTTTCTTTTTGTCATATCCTGAGATATATTCAGTTCCTTTTAGGAATTTGAGACCTACCTGGGAAAAAAAGTGACTTTACCAAGTGTCATTTCCTGTGGGGATAGTGGCTGCCATGGTCACAGTACATGTGGACAGGGACCGTCTGAACCCGGGTAAAAGTTTGGGACACCATGATCTCATCTTCTTGCTGGGAAGACATTATCATTTTAGTGGTAATGTCTACACAGGGAGTTGAGATCATGTCAGAAAAATGGCTGTGAAATATCTACTTAATTAAAGCTACTAATAATGATTATGTAGTTATTGTAAACTAATGGCAAAAAGACCACTGGGTTAACTTGTGCCTAACATATGAAAAAAATTGGGACCACATTGATGTTTGACCAGAGGACATAGAAGTCTGAGAAGCTGAGGAAATGGTTACACTGGAACCTTGGCTGTCCCAAGGCTTTGACTTTCTAAAGTATATTTTTATCATCCTTAACAACACTTAACAATACCAATTTGAAGAGAGGCAAAGTGAGAATTCAGAAAAATGTTTTTCTGAATGGTAATGACCAAGTGCTCACACAATTACTCATCAGTAACCCACTGGTTTAACCAACTCTTAGATGGCTTCTCTCCTCTCAACACACCCCTAAATTGTGGCTCACTCTCAAGCTTAAACAAGCACTAAGGTGTCGGTCATTCCTGGCTGTCCAGAAGATAAATTTTTCTAGTCAAACCACCCCAAATTGCTGTCTAGTCAGCCTCACAGCTCTCCCAACCCCACCACCACCGCACACTGCACAGTTCCTGCTAGCCCTACCGATTCCTCCCTATTACAAAAAGCATTTTTCTGTTTGATGCTGAGAAAGCCTATGGATCTCATAGTCAGAGTGTCCTCATTGTTGCAATATTTTTTAAATAAAGTCTCTCTTTACCTAAGTCTGCATTTATTTTATTTGACAGTTTGACAATGCCATGACTGCATTCAAGATTGGACTTCACTCATGGAACCCAGTCATCCCTGCACATTTAATTAATGGCACCTCACAAATCTTTTTAACTCCTCTCTTGAATTCTGGAATCCTTTGGTGAATTCACTTCTTGAACCAGCGCTCTGAGCACCATGTCTGTTTCAGCACAGTAAGAAGAGACTTTGGGTCTTCTGAGCAAAGAAATTGTTCTTTGGCATTTTTAGTGAAGAATCATTCCCTGGGGTGTGAGCAGGAATTTCTCTACTCTTCTGTGTGAGGATATTTCTGCTTTTCTTTGTCTTCTCTACTGAGAATTGGGGGAAGGAATTCCATTAGCCCTTTAAACAGGATGGCGACAATGCCAGGGAGTAATCTAACATGACTCTGTTCTAGCTCCTTTAAAGATTCTCTCTGATTTACTTAACTAATCCATGGGTAACTCTCACTTTATGGGGTGCCCTCCCTCTTCTTTACTTGCCGACTGTATGCTCTACCATTATGGCATTCATTCAGTTCAATATGCTAAAACTGGCAACATTTTACTAAAGGCAATTTAGAACTTCAATGGCCTCTTCTCAAAATATAGGATCTCCCCATAATATGTCATCAATTACCTATTCCTTCCCATCTCCATGCCCTATATCCTCTTTCTTCCTTTTCAAGACCTTCAGACTCTGCTTCAGCTCCCTTGTTTCTTTTGATATCTGATCACTTCAACACTCCTCCACATCTCTGTCCACCCCTGCTAAACCTTTTCCATCACACTTCGGCCCTTCAACATGCTATAGTCACTTAAACTCTAGGCCCCTTCTCTGTTGGAGGCTCGTGAAGAGCTCAGGGACCCCAAAAGCAAATACCTAATGCTGAAAAGCTATTTGGAAACATGCAGGATGATTTATCAACCCGGCTGAGCTTTAGAGACACCCAGATGGTCACTTGGTCCATTCTCAATCCTTTGCCCACAATTCAGTACACAGCATCCATAAGATGATATATTAAGACAAAGAAAATCTTAAGGATCTCCTCCGCTAATATTGTTGGGGACACTTCAGCTTTTCTATTGAGTAGTTATTCTCAACTTGTCCTATCTACCAGAAACAGAACTCTGATTTTTTTAAAAAATGTAAACGTCCTCAAGGGCAAGAGCCAGCTCTTTTATATAAACCAATGAGTTAGAACTTTAAAATTAAAGCTATCCTCTATTCGTGCCTGAATGTATATTTATATATGTATATTATGTATGTCATTTTCCTACCTACTGCTAGTATTACCATATTAGACTATAAAATACCTTAAAGAAACTCTATTCTGATTGGCTTAGAGATGAATAAGTACTTCTATAAATTAAATATTTCTAAAATTCTCAAGTGTTAAGGAAATTTAACATCTAAGACTTTCAAAAATATTCTTAAAGAGACTAACCCAAATATTTTAAAAGCTCAAGTTCACATAATTTAAGTAAATCTTGGCAAACATAATTAGTTTAATAAAAATCAGCTATGTCTCCTGAGTTATCAAGTTTAGATAAAATATAAGCATACATTTTTGTTCTATTTGAGATTTTCTTCCTGAACTTATATAAGTTACTGATTGAGTAGAGTACATCTATTAAATATGTAAAATTATTAAAAATGTAAATTTATGTTTAACCATAGTAAATCGTTATCTTGACAAACTTTACTTAAACACTAATCATGTTTTACAACATGTCAGCTTGAAAACAGTTTTTAAGATCTTTCGGTAAGTTAAAATCTTTAGACTTATGATAAAATAATTAATGAATATTTATTAAGTAACTAGGTCATTTTTAAATAAGATGAAATACTGAAATATTAATTACTAAGCATATTTTTGAGGCTGTATATATTTGTATCTATTAATGAATATATTCATTTTGCCTCATTGAAAAGTTGTACTATAAGGGATAGTTCTGGCTAGAAAAAAATGTGAGATGTGTATTCATAAGCTCTGGTAGTCTGCTAAAAATACTATATGACAGATAGTTCACAATTATCCACCTCCCAGTTTCACCAAAATATAAATTCCTGTGAATGAATGCTATATTGACTTATGTGAATAAAACTACTAGGAGCATTCATAGCACATTAGAACAGCATTGCTTATAAAATATAGAAATTATGTTTTTATTAAGAAAAAAATGTTTTCTCCTAAAGTAAAGTGACTGGCTGCTCCAAAATAAAAAAAGAAGAAAATATAGGATAAAACTTTTATGAATATAAGAACTTTTAAAGGGGAATTTTATTAGTTGTAATCAAAACTGGAGAAGAATTAATGGGTTTATTTATAAATTTTAAAAGGGAACTTTAATATCAAATATTATATTGATGCAAAAATGGAATTTGGTTTTTTTCTCAACTAAATGACAGAATTTTCTTGGATTGTTGATCTTAAAAAGAAATTATAATTTAAAAAGTTTTTCTCTGACTTCTAAGTACTTTGCCTAAAAGACAAAAATGCTGTGTCATATTACAGGGAATTCCTGGGGTTTTCTGTTGATTTTATCATGTCCTCAATTAAGAAACTAAAATCTCACTTTTAGAAGTCCTAAAGTTTTCTACAAATTGCTACATTTTTCATAATTTGCACTGGAAAGTAACCAGGACTGTGGACAATCTTACCAAAACTACCGATGTGATCACCATAGAAGTACATCAACTCCAGCAAGTGGTCCTCTAAAACTGTCTGGCATTGGACTTGATTCTGGCTTCTCAGAAGGACACTTACACAATGGTCAGTGCTCAGAAGTGGCCGCTATGCATATGTTCCCATACACATCTCTGTTGTCTGTGCCATCACCAAAAATATTTGAAACACAAACCTGAAAATTCATTGGATTGTCACAGTGATTCTTACTCTGCCAGCTGAGGACTCTTTCAGTCCAATGTCCTGGAGTCCTCTTAACTGACATTCTTCCAACCTCAGATTTTGGTTTTACTCTCTTATTTAACTTTTAATAACCATTCTTGTAAATAATATTCTCAGGCATATCCTCACCAGTGCCTCATCTCTAAGACCCTCCAGCAGCTGTCAGTTGACAACATGCTCAATGTGTAATATAGGTATTCCCTCAGAGCCAACAAGAACGTGATGGCCAGCTCACCCTTGAAAACTAGTTTGACCAACCTTAACCTCATAATGGCTGTCCATAACAGTGTTTAAGGACAGAATTTGCTTGTCTTAAACAGCAATAGGGACTGACCAAGTGCTCACAATTATTTATAACATATCCACTGACTTGGCTTGATCAAATTTTAGTCAGGCTTCTCTCCTCCTCTCAGGCCATAAACTTTAGCTCACCCCCAAGCTTAAGAAAGCACTAAAATGCCCACATCACCCCTCCCTTACAGCTCATTCTGAGAATTGGCTAACCATTCAGAGAATCATTTCCTGCTGAACCATTATGCCATCTGCTTACCCCCCTACTCCCCCACCCCCACAATGTACCTGCTATCCTTGATTATCCTTTCCTATAAGAGAAACATCTTCATCTGCTCATTTTTTGAGACACATGCAAAACTTGTGGTTGGAGCATTCTCCCTATTGCAATAGTCTTTTCAAATAAAGTTTCTTCTTACAAAATTATGGATTTGTTTCTACTCGACAGTAAAAATGAACATGAATACTGTGGTGTAATGTTTATTTCTCACTTAACAGATATTAATTAAGCCTCTACTCTTTCAGGCACTGTTGTGGGTATAAGGGTCACATCAGTAACCAAAGAGACATAAAGCCCTGCCCTCATGAGGTTTATGTTCTAGTCAAGGAAGATGGATGGTAAACATTAACAACAAAATAGTAAATTATACAGTATAGAGAGAAAGTTATAGGTGATGAGAAATGGGGAGTTTCTCCCCACTCCACCCTGGTCAGTAAAAGAATATCTTGATTAATCCAGGGAATTTAAGCAAAGGCTTAAAGAAGTGAGGGACCAAGTTTGTGGATACCTTGGGGAATAAATTCTAGGCAAAGGAAACAGCCAGAGCAAAAGCCCTAAATTGGTATTGTCTGTGCCCTTCTGAAAAAGCAAGGAGGCTGGTGCAGGTGGAACCAGGTAAGTAAGGATAGTAGAAAGACACAAGTTGCTGGTGAGAGTGGACAAGGCAGGAAAAGAAGGAAAGTAATATTAAATTTATTTTTCCATTTACGTGATGAATTGGTTCACAGCACACGAACTGTCCTGTGCTGTGGTAGTAAAGAGGAGAGGCGTTTTTTTTCATAGGATGAAGGCAAGGTGATGGGGAAAGGGCACTTTTAAGTGAAGACACCTGAGATGAACCCAGTGAATGGATGGGAAAGTGTTTTTCAGAAAAGAAGAACCTGCAAAGGCACTGAGACTCAAGAAAATGGTTCTTTGAAAGTACCTGTGTTGAATATGACTGGAATCTAAGGTATGATGGGGGGCGGTGGGAATAAATGTAGCCCTGGAGCTCGAAAGAGGTAAGAACCTGAAGAGACACCTGAGCATGTGTTAATTTAATGGCTCACCACTCTGCTTTGAAAGAGCTTTATTAATGTTTTTAAATTATAAATATACATTCAATGCAAAATAATTTGGAAATGCAAAAAGCACAGGTATAACAAATGGAATTGGAGAGCATCAATTATGCTATCTCACAGACATATGTACTCTTAGTATTTTGGTACTTCTTTTTCTACTCTAAATGTTTATAATGTATATAATATATATTATGTATTATGCATGTTATGTAATGCTAAATTGTATATAATATACATATATTGAGATGTGTGTATATATGTAAATGAATGTATTTTTTATATGTAGAAATTGAATCAAACTCTGCATGCTATATTCTAGCCTTCCTTTTCAACACAATGAATTGGGAAAGTCTTTCCAAGTCAACAAACACGTATTTGTCATCTTTACTAATAATTGCTATGGTGTTCGGATTATTACATATCCCATATTGGATGCATATTCTATGAAATCATGGAGCATGTGTTTTATTCATTGTCATGTCCCTACCATCTGGTGGAGTGTCTGGAATATAAAAACTTTAATGTGCTTAAGTAATTAATTGTGGATTTTCAGGTTGTTTTTCAACCTTTCTGTTATAAACAATGCAGCTGCAGAGAACCATGTGTATAAATGCTTGTAAACTTATTGGTAATGTTTTTAGATTAAATGCCTAAAAGTTAAAATGCTCAGTAAAAATGTATGTTCCTTTTTAGGCTTTTTATGTGAATTGCTAAACTACCTTTTAGAAAGATCTTATTGCCAATTTATAGTCTGACCAAAAATTAATGAGAATGTTACTTTCCTCTCAACTTGACAATCTAAATATAGGAAGAGTATTATTCATTTTTCAAATACAATATGTGAAAAAATAATTGCACTTTAAAATATGTATATATTTGATTACTAGTGAGGTAGACTATCTTTTTTATATTGGTATTGATCACTTGTATTTCTTCTTTTGTGAATTTCTTGATCACATCCTTTGCTGTTTCTCACTTTGTGTTTGTCTTTTCCTTATTTATAATAACATTTATAACAAAATCTATTGGCATTTTGTCTAGGCTATAAATGCTGTTGTTGCTTCAGCAGCATTAATTTTACCCTTTCTTAATTGCCTAGCATTCATGTGGTTTGGAATGGATTAACCTCACTTCCAGGAGTAGACTCTGATTGGTCTACACTATAGAGAATAATTACATCTTTCCTTGGTGATTATTTCAGGCACTGGTACCCAACTCAGGCCTAAGCCAATCTTTGATTAGTTTAGAGGTGGCCAGTAGCACTCCCACAGAGGAACACTAAACCAAGACAGCTGGGGTAATTACATCCTACTTTCCACAGGAATAGGCACTAGCCTGAGCTTAAGTGAATTAAGTGATGGAAATAACCCCTGCACACAGTCATTTGGTTTAAGAGTAATTTAATGAGAAATAAGCTTAAGACATTTTTTGATAGTTATGGGAAGTAGAACAGTTTCTCCCCTTGTAATGAACAGAGTAATACAGCCACAGTTGCCAGTCAAAAATATGAATATCAAGGGAGCCAAACTGAGGGTGGTGCCAACACTAAAATGGGATCAAGAGAAACACAGACAAAAGACCCAGAGCTCTGATATAACAATGCCAAAAACCTATGCAAACTGAGAGAACAAAATGTTCTAAAAACATTTTAAGAAAGTTTAAGTTGTGTTTTCTGTCACAACCAAAACCACCTGGATATTTTATGCCATATAATTTTGATTTTGCTAGTTTTTTTTGTAGCATCTTTGTTCATGATACTTTTTTCATAATGTTTTGCCATTTGTTTCAAATTATTCATAGTATTCCAATCTATTATTCTTTATATATGTGTGTGTGTGTGTGTGTGTGTGTGTGTGTGTGTGTGTGTGTATATATAATTTTAAACTAAGATACTTGTCCCACTGACATCCAAGGTCAGTGATAAATCTCACGATGGGCTAAATTTCACAGAGGTGTCAATCCTATACCCCTACTCTACACATACTCAAGCACGTGTAACATTTTATTTCTCAGTATTTATTTCTTTCTCTTTCGTTAAAAAAGGTTACATGATCTTCACAAACCCTTACTTTTCTAATTCTGTGACTTTTATTTATATTGACCCCATTAGAGAATTCTGGTTGTGGACTTCTTTTGAGACATCCTTGTGCTGTTAAGCAGAGAAAGAATACTGTTTCTAAATAGTATTTAGTTTGCCTAATTCTAATCTGAATAAAATCATTGGTATTATTTTAAGAACATCTTCTGCAATTCTATAGCATATCTTAAACTTCAGTAGAAAACGATGAGCTGTTGAATTTTAGTTTTTTTTTTTTAAATAACTTTCTGTACATGCGTAAGCTTTCAAAAATAAAAACAGGTGTGCACAAGAAGTAAAATAATCTGTCAACAAAATTATGTGAGAGATAAGTGTTTGTTTCATCTCCAACTGGAGAAAATTAGAATTTCCTTCAACTTTTAATCGCGTGAATTAAATTTTTAAGAATATCCATATCAGTGGAAACAGCAAATCACGCATAAGAATAAATGTAAACAAAGATAAAAATAGAAGAAGATTTTAATTAGTGTTTTGATTTTCTAGAATTTAAACTGTCTATGTGATTCTTAAGCATAAAAAATGACATTGAGAACTTCTGGTTTCAGCTCTGACATGTAAAGAGCTTGAAAGTCAAAACTCCTATTCTTAAAGAAAAAAGCAAAACAAACTGAAAATAAATGACTTTTCTTGGATCCATCAGAGAACTGAAATCATAGGGCAAAACCCACTCCCATATCTGGATGATAGGCAAATACAGAGAAACACAGCTGAGATCAGTTTACCTGAGGTAGTGTACACTGGAGCCACAGTCTGGTAAGGACATTTAAACAGAAACTTTAATGAATTGCTAGAGGCTGAGTGTGGACTAGGGTGAGTGTGAGAAACTCATCAAGGCTGTAGTCTTTAGGAAGTTTTCATGCTTTTATAGGTTCTAGAAATTCTATCAGGTTCTCATGGTGAAGAGCCAAGGAAAATTTCCTCATGGTTCTGGTAGGAAGAAGAGAAAAGTATCTATTTTGAAATACAGCATTTTCTATAATAAAGGTCTACTTTCACAGGGAAAAAAAATTACCAGAGTCTTTTCAGACCCCAGAAAAGGGCAATTATTCAACTCCAGCCCCTCTAACTTCCCTATCTCACCTGACAGGAAGCAGAAGCTGAGAAACATTTGAGAACACCGTAGCCCAGGGCCACACTAAAGGCCTGAGATTTAATGAGATTGTAGAACACTGCTCTTTTCATACCTTACCTACTTTATGCCAGCTATTCTGCTGGGCACTTGGGAAACATCTATAAGCACAACAGAGAAAAACTCCTGTTTTTGTGGAACTACATTGGAGAGTTAATACCTTACATGTCACATGGCAATCTTTTATTAAATCCTCTTGATAATTATATTAGGTATTTAAAAATATTGTATATAAGAAAACTGAGTCCTGGAAATGTCAAGGTTTTTATGATCATCACATAACTAACAAAAGTCTGGACCAAGTTTGTAACCCAATTTTGCCTCTGACTTTGAGGAGGAAATGGCATTGTTATTGTTACAGGAATGGTGATGCTCTATTTGAGTAATGAATGTTTCTGAAAGCAAATGGGAAAATGACCAAGCACAGCTACTGAGCCCCATTCTGTTAATTCAATCATTTAGGATTTAACGGACATTTAGTGATTTCTGATCAATCTCCCTTTCTTCCAGGACTTAAATAGATATACCACCTTCTGATGCTGAAGTTTTTTTTTGAAAATCAGAATAGTTCTGGCACTAAGACCCAATATTTGAGTAGGGGCTTTGTTTACAGAGATCCTATCATAAAAAGATGAAAGTTTATAGTGGATCTTAAATCATAAGTAAAAAGCCCTTAGGGCAAAAAATATATGAGAATGAAATAAAGCAATGCATTTTCTTGTCATGATAGGTAATATTCTAATCAGAAAACAAATTTTCTAATAATACATCTCTTTGGAACTATGTAAAAATGAGTATTTTGGAAGAATTATATAGCTTGTTATTATAGAAATAAATGTATCTCTATTTTTCTATGGCTCCCTTCTTCGGAAGGAGAGTTAGATAAAATAGTAAATTGATTGTACACTATGATTGACATCAATAAATAGTAAAAAAAATAAACCAAACATTCCCAAAATGGATTTTATTTTGTCCTTGATACAGTTGCTTCTTTTTATGTTTTGTTTTGTTTTATATGGTTTCCCTTGAATGATTTATTTCATTCATATAGATTTTGCTTCTTATTATATTTTGATAACTCCTATTCTGAATTTTCTTCTGAGCTCTGGCCATATTTTTTTCATATTTTTCAACTGCTTGATGGATATCTTCACCTGGGTGACACAGGCAACTAAAAGTTACTAGGACTGGAAGCACATTAATTATCTTCTCTCTCACACACATCCCTCTTTGTATTAACCTAAACCAGTTAATTTTTCCACTGTCTATATTCTGTCTCCCAAGATAGATATATAGAACTCATCTTTAGTTCCTACCTTCTCTGATCACCTACTATAAGTATGTGTTCTCAATTTCATTACCATATTGCAAATGCACCCCCAGTAATACATTCACAATGCTTTAGTTTATGTACTAATGAGCTCTTGGCCAAGCATTTTAAATATTAACCTGTCATACTTGTGATTTACTCAAATAAGTACAACAGTGCAGCTAGAAAGAGGCATGTGTGCAATTAAGGATTCTGATAATTGACTCTATAATTTCAGCTGGATAAGTAGAGATCTGAAGATATGATATAAGTAGAGTGACAGATAACAAAAGGTTATAGGTTCAATGTATTAGAGATTACAAGAGGGTCAAAGAATTTTTAAATGTGGTACTAAGGGAAGTGAGTTGAAAAGTTAGATTTGGTCAAAGCATGGGATTATGGAGTTGTGGTTATTGGAAATGATAAAGTCTGAGATATGGCCATGGGAGTGAATGACTAAGAGTTTGGAAAACAAGCTCACTGGAGAACAGGAGAAGGAACTGAGAAAACTGGTGGGATCATCTGTGTTTATAACTGAAATCTAGAATTATGAAAGAATTAGTATTGGAGAGAGTGACAGGAAGCCTAGGGTCTGTTAGTGCCTGCAACAAGGAGGAGGAACAATGGAGTCTATGCTATGAGTAGATGGTATCCTTTGCAAATGAAGGGAGTTTATGTTGATCGTGCTAATTTCCAGAGGATACAGTGAATAAATTTCAAGAGTTGAGGAAAGGTGGGAGAAATAGAAGAGAGGATGCAGTATGGCTTTCAGAGTCCAGGAGATGAAAAATGGATGACTCCTGTGGTAACTGGCATCAAGATATATAAAAAATACTATGAAATTTATTTTTCTATTTTGCGGCAAAAACATATGACATGAAATCTAAACTCAACAATTTTTAAGTGTACAGTACAGTCTTATTAACTATTTGCACAATATTGTACAGCAGACTTCTAGATTTTTTTTAATCTTGCATGACTGAAACTCTAGACTCTGAACAGCAACTCCCCATTTTGCACTCTACGCCAGCCCCTGGCAACCACCATTCTACTTTCTGCTTCTGTAAGTTTGACTACTTTGGAAACCTTATATAAGTGGAATCATACAGTATGTGTCCTTCTGTGACTGGTTTATTTCATTTAGCATAATGCTTTCAAAGTTCATCCATGTTGTCACATACGACAGAATTTCCTTCTTTTAAATATCTGAATAATATTCCATTGTATGCATATACCACACTTTCTTTTTTAATTAATTAATTTTTATTAGTCTTAGGTATACAGTATATTGGTTAGACATTTGTATGCTTTATGGAGTGATCCCCCCAATTACTCTATCACCCATCTGTCTCTACACACAACCATTACAATAATATCAACTATATTCCCTACAGTATTATTAACTGTAATACCATGTTGTGCATTACATCCCCAGAATTTGTTAATCTTATAACTGAAGTTTATACCCTTTGACCAATATTTCCCCATTTCCTTCATCCTCCCAGCTTCTTGGTAACCACAACTCAGTATTCTCTGTTTCCATAAATTCAGGTTTTATTAGATTCCACATATTAAAAAAATTATTCAACATATAAGTGAGATTATACAGTATTTGTCTTTTTGTGCCTGACTTATTCACTTAGGATAATGCCCTCAAGCTCCATCCATGTTGTCATAAATGCCAATGTTATCTTCTTTCTCAAGGCTGAACAATATATATATATATATATATATATATATATATATATATATATATATGTGTGTGTGTGTATGAATATATATGTATATATACATATACATGTGTGTGTGTGTGTGTGTAACCTGATTTCATTTCCTTTGGATAAATACCAAGAAGTGGGATTGCTAGATCACATGATAGTTCTATTTTTAATTGTTTGAGGAACCTCTATACTGTTTTATATAGTGTCTGTAACAATTCACATTCACACCAACAGTGCACAAGGGTTCCCCTTTTCTCTACATCCTCACCAGCCGGTGCTTATCTTTTGAATGGAGATTGTTATAGATGTGGCAACAAAAGTGGGAATCTGTTCATAGGGGACCTTCGGTGTAAGTCTGTACTGTGTAATTGCTAAGGAGCAAGCAACAGCAATAGGCAGTGACATGTCTACCTATCCTTCTCAAGGGGAACCATGTCAATCTTATATTGAGCACTTTTATTGTTGTTGTTCTAGTTGGATATTTGTTTTCTCTCTTCATGGTTATTTTTCTTATTTATGTTTTTTTTTAACTCTTAGTATCCTCTTATCCTTTGTTAACTGTAAGTATCCTCAATTCTTTGTGGAATGGGGCAATGTATCCATATATATTTAAATATATACCAGGGCTTTTTTAGGAAACAGGTACTCTAACATTTGCTTTTGGTCAACCACAGCTCTCGGCATAGAAGTCTGTAACCCTCTACTATAACAGCAAGCATTTCAGCAGGTCCTGCAACAGAACATTAAAGTGCAATAGTGTTAAATGGTTATAATGTATGTAGATCAGAAATAACAGCACTGGCCTATCCATAAACATAAGCTCTCTCTGTCCATATTATCCTGGTAGTCGCTTTAGATAATTGATTTTCTGCAAACCAGGCATGAAAGTGTTCCTGCTTCCTCTGAAAGGACAGCACACCCAGGGTGTCTTTCACTCTTATTGATTTTAAATCACATTCAATGACTGACTTTGAATCATCAACTGGGTTTTTCTGGAGTTAAAGTACCAGGAAGATTTAATTAAATGTCTGCAGTCCAGATAAAAGACATGAACCATATCATTGACTTAAAATCTGAACTGAACTTCTTTTTTGATGGTGACAGGTGAAAAAACTCTCTATTTTTGTTTTTCCCAAAATGTTTTCTGAGGTCATGCCGGCTTCTTGTGGTCAAAGACTCTGCCTTATGTGTGTGTCCACATCTGCAAAGCCTAACAGAGGTCCTGTTGTTAAACTGGTACTCTGGAAAAGTTTATGATTTATTTCATTGAATAGTCCTTTAACCTTTTAAAAAAATTTAAATGAAAGTTAAAACCAAATTAAATATCCCACATTCTAAAATGATTTACAAAATGTCTGGTTCCAAAAGCATATAAATATCTTCTCTTTAAGCTTTAAAGCTTAATAAGAGCAAGAATCATCTTGTTATGTTAAGTAATTAGAATGTGAAACTAGGAGGAGGTT
The DNA here is from genome assembly GCA_030015415.1 of Cynopterus sphinx. NCBI lineage: Eukaryota > Metazoa > Chordata > Mammalia > Chiroptera > Pteropodidae > Cynopterus > Cynopterus sphinx. The sequence goes on from CM057388.1 coordinate 95,506,640, forward strand.
TCTGATATTACCAGAGAATGATTTCAGCTTCAAACCTAAGTGATACTTGTAGTTCTTGCCACAATGTCCTCTTATAAAATCCATAATAGGCACACTATGTGCAAATTTATGGACCTTTGTGAAAATTTCTTTGGGATAAATTCCCACAAACAGAATTGTTGGGATGTAAAGTATGCATATAGTTAATTCGCTAGTCAGTGCTAGATTATTACTCTCTGTAATGGTTGTACCAGTCTATAGTCCCATCAATCCTGCAATGTCCCAACATCTCAACCAAAACTTGGCATTATTCAGCTTTCTAATTCTTGCCAATCTCATAATAAGTGCATTGTTATTTCATTTTCACATCAATTTATTAAAATATTTTAGATGCCCTGGTTTACACATGAGAAAGATCGACAATAACACTGCTCCAGTTCTTCTGCAGCAAATAGGCTACCAGTTCTGGATTCTTTTGGATCTGTGAACTGGATCAAAGTAAAGCTAGGACTTTATTCTTGAACTTTGACCAATCAACATATTCTGATTGGATATAAGTATATAAAAATAAGCATTTTCTCTCATTTCCTGTATCTAATAGCCTATGAACATGAGAAACACACTCTGTAATGCAACTACCTTTCTCATTACTCATAAATTTTTACATGAGTGCTCTTCACATACTGGCACAGGATTTTGAGTTTGGCTCATCATAACAATTTCTGTTATCATCTATGCAAAATCCCCTGATATCCAAATTTCATCCATTTGCCTAAAAATTTTTATTTTTGTTTATCACATAATCAGAAATTATGGACATGATCTCTATTTTCAATTAGTCCCCTCTGTCTCAACCCTTTCACTTTACCTGTCACATTTCTCTTATACTTAACTTTAATTAATGACAGTACCATCCCAATTCCCACCCCTCCTCAAGATAATCATTCAGCATATACAAACAATTTTCATTCTTCTAATATGTTTAAGATCTGCTCATTTATTCTGGGATATAATTCACAAATTAGAAATTCCAAAATGAGCAAGTGAAGCTCTTCATCCAGCAGATGGAGGAAAACCTGGCTTTAAAAACCAAGCATATATATATATATATATAATCATTCAAAATAATATCAGCTCAATGAATTTATTTTCCTGAGGAAATATTCATTAATTTTAATATATATGTTAATTGCAAGTGTAAAACATTTGTGATAAAGATCTAAAACAATACAAATATACATCAAACTTTAAAAAATAAAATCAGATCACCAGCCATATTTCTTAGAGGTAAATCTAGTTTTTAAAGATATTTTTGTTTACATATGCATGTAGATTTCTTAACAGAAATGAAATAGAATATACATGTTTCATATGATTTGATATTTTTCTTATCTATCTATTTACATCTTCATTTAATAGCATGGTATTTTATAGCTCAGTTATAGCCAGATGTGGTATAGTAAGCGTCTAATAATTGGCTCTCCAGAAAAAACAAAGGCCTTATTTTGCACCATTTTTCTTTTTCTGTATTGTAAACATACTGATGGCTGAATTCAAGCAACAGATGTGATATCCCTGAGTGTGATATTATGAAAAAAATGCTCATAATCAGCTCTTACAAATCAGTATGGCAAGACTCTAGCACATCGCTGGCTGTCCACTCATTTTTAAAAAGAAAAGCGATGTTTTTATAAGCAACTTCTAAACAAATACAGAGGTATCATCTTAAACTAGACCAAAATGATTATGGTGGGGAATAGTACAAGAGAAGTGGTATTTAATAATCAAAAAAAGTATATGAATAACAAGACTATATTTTCTTAAAAACAGTTTTTATAAAATGGCATAAGAAATATAAAGTATGAAAAGTTATGGCTCATAAAAGACCATTACAGTTACACCACCAACATAATGTTACAAAAAAGTTAAGTACATACACATATACAGATATTTACATAAAGAATCACATGTGCATTTAGAAAAATACTGGTCAGATATAGAGTTGACTATGAGAATTGTCAGTAGCTAATGGGATTATTGGTTATTTAAATTTTTAAAAAACTTTTCTGTATTTTCAAAATATTTTACAAAATCTCATGTTTATAATCTAAAATTCAGGTTTAAAATTAAATTCCACTTTTATGATGAGATTCTGTAGTCCTGGAATGCCCTACTTTTAAAGGTGTTTGAAACATAAGGCAACTCAAGCAATATAGTGGCTCAATTCATGTCAATAGTCTAGGAATTACATATAAGTATTTAGGCACTGAACGTTAAAGGTCCTTTGTTTAAATTTGCTAGCATTTGGAACAAGTTTGGTTCCTGATTTAGCACCAACACCACTACTCCCTGCAACAGCTCCTTATATATCCAAATGATATAGCTTCAAATAAATGCAATTTAACTATACAGACATGCATACTTGTAAGAGCACTAATATATTAAACCAAATAAAATCAGTGATATTCAGAGTCAGCTAATATTCACTGAATGATTTTCCTAATTGTGCAATTTGGTTAGAAAACAGTAAGTACTAAACAAATGTTAGGTTCCATTTCTGTTATTACCTCATTTACTTCAAACTCTATGCATATCTACAGCCACTGTTGCAGTAGTAAAACAGGAACAACTCTAAGTTTTTCAGACAGGAAAAGATTTATTACAGTAGATATATTCTCTTCAAAACCAGTGCCAGAATAAGAGTTCCACTTCTGAGAAAGATAGAGTAACAAAAACTTCTTTTACCTTCCTGCCTGCAACAACTAAAAACAAAACAAAACAAACAAACAAACAAAAAACAGACAGACTATATTGAACAGTGGTTTTTCAGGACATTGCACATTGGATAATGAGAGTGATATCTGTGAGACGGGATAGAAACAAAGTGAGACTTAGGAGCACCAGCTTCTGCCTTGTGAGAGTTTCCAGGCTGTGGCAGTCACAAGAATCCCAGGAAGATTCTGGTGGTCACCCAGAGATGAAGAGACAGAGTTGCGAGTGCAGGGGGACCCAGGTGGCTGAAGTTTAGAAAGCAGAGCACCAGAGAGATGCACACAGGGGAAGAGGAAGAAAGGAGGGAAGAGAGAGAGAGAGAGAGAGAGAGAGAGAGAGAGAGAGAGAGAGAGATGAAGAGATGAAGAGATATTAATTGATTTGGGGATCTACAGATGTCCCCCTCAAGTATTCAATGGAATACTGATTAGTAAATACATGTGAAGAAAATAGCCTAGGCCAAGGAAAGAACTACCCAAAAGGACTGCAAGAAACCATCCTGAGGGCTCAAACAGGGTCAGGAATGGTGTACAAATTATCCTATAGTATACAAGGTAGTGCACACAGAGGGTTTTGCATCAGGAGTGAAGAAAAATTAGTCCTAAAGTAAATACTACTCTGGTCCCACCTAACAAAGCTTAAACGCAACACTCAAAAGTATCAAACTGTCTCCTAGCAGTTCATTGTAAAGTAGTCCAGTGTGTCTTTACCTTTACAAATTGTGTGATGTTGTATATTTAGAATCTAGTATTTAAATGTAGGATGTGTGTATTACATTACCTTGGGGATTGCAGACTGGAAGTGTGTGGGAAGTGATCTCAAACAATTCCACACCATTAAGAACTTTCTAAAAAAAGGAGCAGTAGTAATTGTGCCAGCCTGTGTTGGTGCTAACAGTATAAAAGGGAATTCTCCAAATTAACTTCCATAGAAGGCAATAATTTTAAAGGATAATTACTAAAAATGTGCTATTTTGAACATTATCAAAATCTTTTGTTTGCATTTATATTGTAGTAGAATGTGCATAAAATAAAATTCCCCCTTTTAACAATTTTCAAGTGTACAATTTGGTGGCGTTAATTCACAATGCAACTATCATGACTATCCATTTCTAGAATATTTTTCTTCTTCCTCTGTAGCCCCTGATAATCTCTATTCGACTTTCTGCAACTATGAATTTGTCTAGTCTACATCTCTCATGTAAGGGGAATCATACAATATTTACTTTTTTGTGTCTGGCTTATTTCACTTGGCATAGTGTTTTGAAGGTTCATCCATGTTGTGTCCTGCATCAGATTTTCATTCCCTTTGATGGCTGAATAATATACCTATGTATGTATATATCACATTTTTTTTTATCCATTCACCTGGTTTTTGTGATTTTGATTTTGTTTTTGTTTTTGCCAGGTAGGTCTAGAAAAGAGCATAGCTTACAAATCACATTGGGATCTTGATAAAGTACAGATTCTGATTTAGTAAGTCTGAGGTGGGGCCTGAGATTTTTCACTTCTAGTAAGCTCCCAAGCAATACTAATACTTCTGGTCTGTGGACAACTCTTTAAGTAACAAGATTATAGAATATGAATTGATCCGGGTCATTCTTGAACTCCACTTTAAGAAAGTTTAATTCTACCAGTGACAGGAAAACTAATTTGTGATCCTGTTTTGTTTTGCCTCTAATGTGGACCCATTGGTATGACTGTGAACTGCCAGTGTATCTGAGGGTTTTTTTTAAAAAAAAAACTGTTTCTGATATGTGGCCATTTATTATTCTTGGATTGTATTAGTTCTAGGTGGGGATAAGTAATGTATGGTGTTGGATGTATTGTTCTTCATGAGATGCACCTTTTCATTTTTCTTATATTCTTATATATTCTCCTATTTTCTTATACTATACAGTAATAGCACTTGTGTGATTGACAGGGCTGACGACAATGTTCTATGAATAGCCACAGTAAATATAAATATTAAAGAAGAATATCTGTCTGCCTTTGTAGAATATCTACACATTCAGAATACTGCAGTTGTCTAAGATAGGTTGGCACTGGATCTACCCAAATGAAAAGATGGCTGAATAATTTTTTTTAGTATCTCTCAAATATAATACACTTGCAGTGAGGCTTTCTTCCTTACTGCCATGGCATTATGTACAACTGAATACTCAAAGAAATATGACACTGAACTGTAGAGTATTCTGTCCTTTGATTTATTTGGAGCTCTTAGGGGGCTTGTTACTAAGGGCATTCAACAAGGCAGCCTTGCTAGTCATGCCTGGGTCTCTTTAAAATTATTAGACTTAATTACAGAATTTAATTCTTTAAGGATAATCTCAGAGGAAGATAACCAAGAAAGAAATAGCAATCTTAAATTAGGAGAGAAACAAATGGTATTTTGGAGAGTATGGAAAACTGAAGGATTTAGAGAAGTATGTTTTGTTTAGAGAGGGAAAAGGGGCAGAACAAATGTATAACCAATGTAAAGCCTATTCTGTCTCTTCTTTTAATAATAAAAAAGAGCAGTTTCACCAATATTTAATCTCAGAACAAGCAGTAGCAAGACATGATCTGACTTCACACTACACCGGCTGCACCCTATTGTGCCATTGTTTCTATTCTACCACAAATTACCTCATTGCTTTGAAAGAATCTTTTAAAAGTCTTGAGTCATTCTGGAAGTCTTTCCAATTGTGGTCTGAACAACTAATAGTAGGAATTACTTATTTGAAACTTTAATCTCTTGGAAAGAAAGAACATTCTAATAAATTGACTTTGCTCTGACATTTATTTTATACTCATTCTCTTATAAACATTGTAGTACTCAAAAGGGAGCACTCAGAAATACAGCTGCCCTGGTTTGCAATGACTTCTCCAAAGTTCCAATAAATGTCATTGATGCTTTCATTAAGAAAACCTTACCCTCATGTCCCTGGATTTTTAAATATTTAATCACTGATAATATGAACACGTGTGTTTCACGAGACGTAGATTTGTTGGTTTCTCAAATGTTCTGCAAAAATCAATAGTGTGAAAATTGATCCATGAGATCACAAGGAAATTCTGTTACTTGGAAATTTCAGTGTTTTCATCTATATTTCTGATGGACTCTCATTTGTCAGAAGGCTCTTCGGTTGCCCCCTTTTAGCTATGTGTAGTAAAAGACCTGTGAATAGCCACAAGGGTGAGGACAAGAGAGAATTTAAAAGAGGTATTTTATTAAGTTAATGTTTGAGGTTCATTTGTCCAAAGTTTTCAATATCATTTTGGGTTTTGTTTACACTCCCCTCTATTTAGATTAGGGGAAAAATCAATAATATCAGTCTACTAAATCTTCCAAAATCCTTAGGGAAACAGTCTCAATAGAGAAGGGCTTTCTGAGTTCTTCCTCCCCCTCTCCTACTATTCACATTTCAGTTACTTTTCTAAAAGCGTCTTTGAAATCACATATCCTTTTGGTCAGTGCTAGAAGAAGAGGGCTTTCTGACTGTGAAGCCAGCTCCTTCTTAGCAACAGATGACACACACATACCCAGAATAGCTACTAGCTCTGTGCTCTCTGTGTGTCTCTTGTATGATCAATGACAATTTGCTTAGTTTCCCCTCACCTGCTTCCTAGCTAGTAATTACCCAGAGACATAATCTTTGTGTTACCCTGACTTACAGCTATTAGAATAGGATGTAATTGTACCCAGTGTAATTGGCTTCAGTGGTAGAGCCCCATTAACTTGGCATGACCATTCTTAAAGCAGCCTGTGATCTAGCTCATTAAATTTTAGCTTCAGTAATAAGGACAGTTATGACCTTTGCTGTTTCTGTCTTAATGTATTTATGTGGACATATCACCTAGGGTATCAGAACAGAATGTCATTGAAATACAGAGGCAGGCCAACCTTGTATACTCAGAGTGACTAAAAATTGAGTTCCAGATAAGATGCAGATGAAGTATGTGATCCATAGTTAAAGATAGGGTCCTGAGAGGTCTAGTACAGAAAAAGCATTCTGCTGGGGGAGTTACCCTCATGTCCAAACACTCTTCCTCTCGACAACAGTGACAGTTCCTGTCTGCTGAGCTCTGTGCCCTAGTGGAGGGGAATGGGATGATTCCTCAGTGTAATTAATGACTAGAAGAACAAAACCAAAGAGTTTATCAATTTTTCTTGGTATAGCCTAGTATCTCCTTTCATAGTTGTCTGAGAGGTACTGTGAAGAGAACTGGACTGGGTTCTCATTGCATGTTGGGTCTAAACCTACCAGGCAAATATGAGCAATGTACTTTTCTATTCTTGGCCCAGTTCATCTATTGATAAAGTAAGAATATTAGCTTAGATGCTAAGATCATCTCAAAATAAAGATTTCAAAACAGCCATATAGATGACATGTTTTTTTTAAATATCTGAACAGAACTAAATTGTATCATATTAATTCTCCTTTTCATTCAAAAACAAGGCTAATAATGGCTACCTTACTAGACCTGCTTGTGTCTGATGAAGGCAACGCAAGAAATTTTTGTTATAAGTAAAAAAGCTTTGGTATGCTGAGAGCTTTAGAATGTGCTAGAACATCAGCAAGTTCTTGACCTGGCAATTTAATTTTACGTTGGTGATGTTTACTTATTTGTGTTAAATTGGCTAGGTTATGCTACCCAGTTATTCAATCGAACACTAATCTAGATATTGCTGTGAAAGTATTTTATAGATGTGGTTAACATCTACAATCAACTGACTTTAAATAAAAGAGATGACCCTTGATAGTGTGTGTGGGCCTCACTCAATCAGTTGAAAGGCCTGAAGAGCAAAACTGAGGTTCCTGTGGAGAAGAAGCAATTCTGCCTGTGGACTGCAGTCTCAGCTCCGGCCCAAGAGTTTCCTGCCTGTGGCCTGTCCTGCATATTTCTGACTCGCCTAACCAGATGCTGTGAGAAGATATGCTGAGGTGATTACCTGCAACCCTAGAATCTGTGAGTGTGACCTTATTTGGAAATAGGATCTTTGCATATAGAATAAAATTAAGATGGGATTATATTGGGATTATATTAGATTATGGTGGAGCCTAAATCCAATGACTAATATCCTTATGAGCAAGGGGAGATTTGAAGACACACAAGAGAAGAGACACAGGGAAGATACAGGGAAGAAAGTCAAGAAATGTCACAGATTGTCAGCAACCACTAGAAGCTAGAGGAACCAAAACAAGATTCTTCCCCAGAGCCCTCAGAGAGAGCATGGCCTTGTTGACACCCTGATTTCAAACTTTTGGCCTTTGGATCTGTGAGAGATTTTTTTTGGTGGGGGGAGTCATTTAATTTGTGGTAATTTATTACAGCAACCCTAGGAAACAAATACTCCTACTTAACCTGCTGGTGATGTTTCTTTGGTGGCATCCTAATTCAGTATTCTTTTGGTGAAAATGAATCTTTGTAAACAAAATTATAGGACTCTTTTCTCAGGCTATCTCTTTAACTACTTTTCCACACATGGAACTCCTTCTGAGAAAAGTTTGCAGAAAAAAATGTTGTAGTCAAATAAATGTGTGAAACACTTGGCACAAAACAACTGCGGCTTATTTGTTGCAGGTCTGATCAGAGCTTTCAACATGAAAACATAATGTCAAATGTCTCCTAGAAGGATCTATTGAATATAGTATTTTTCAAAATTCTGTTCAGGTACACGTTTTAATATCTCCAAGAAGTTATGATTCTTGGAAAATATTTTGAGAAATGCTGAATTGGGACCAAATTATTTTCCATGCCATTGCTTTTTTTACGTTAGATTATCTATTGATGATCACTAGATAGATAAGAAATGCAGAGCTGAAAGTGTGGACAAGTTTATATATAGAACAGCAGAGCCAAACATGCATTATAGTGATTCTTGAAATTTTTAAAATTATTTCAAAACTGAAAAAGCTCATGGCCATCTATATTAGTTGGGATAGGCTAAAATGGTGAAGTGTATGCTATGCAAAAAGTCCAGAATTCTCAGTGGCTGTATTCGACAAAGGCTTGTCACTCATGTCATAGTAACATATAGATCAAACTACTCTCTAAGCCATGACTGAAGATCTGTGCTTCTTACAACTTGCAATATGCTATCTACAAGGCCATTACTTCTAGCCATAGAAGTTGGAGAGAGAGCAAGTGGGGAGAAGGTACATAGACTGTCTTGACTCATATCCTATTGGTGACATTCTAATAATGGCCAAAATGCAACATATAGTCCTAATTCATTGCAGAGTCACTCTTCATTTCAGTGAAAAATAAAATGCAAAATATACAGGCACACATATAGCACAGTGGTAGCTTTGGTGGTGGGAAAGCAAAGCATTTCTTTTCTGATTGCTTTTATCCCCATCTTTGCTTTTTAACTATAGGCTTATATTTACTTCATGTTCCCAATTTAGCTTGCTGTCAGCATAACATTTGTCCATTCAAGGGGCAGATTTTGTTGATAATGCTGTATTATTTGGCTTCCAATTGGTAATGTCAGCTGACAATTAAATTGAAATTATTTAAAACCATTGTTGTAAATCCAAATAGAAGTTAAATAAAATAAATAGGGAAAACAACAGACTATTTTCTTAATTTCTTTCTTAATTTATACTCCACTGAGCCTTCTAAATAGCAAAAATAATGTAAAACCATCTATCTCAAAGGCAAGGTTGGGATTTACATACCATTCCTTTTCTATTATAAAACTTAGTTTCAATAGTTATACAAAGTCAGCAATTTTAGGATCTCATTTATTTTAATAAAATAAATAATTTAACAAATAATCCAGCCTTTTTTTCTATAAAATGAAATATTTAACAAAATGCACCAAAATTGCCTAAGCAACAATTACTGTCAAGTAATTTAGAAATTCAATCTATGTAATTAGCAATTAATGAAAGGTATTATTTATTTTATTATATTATTTTTTATTTGTTTTATTTTTTATTTTATTTTGTTTTTTAAGTTTATTGGGGTAACATTGGTTAATACAAGTATATAATTTTCAGGTGTGCATTATAATGTGACATCTATATATTCTATTGTGTGTTTACTACTCTGAGTCCAGTTTCCTTCAGCTACCATATTTTTGACCCCCTTTACCCATTTCACCTTCCCCCAAACCCTCTTTATGTCACCTACCTCTTCCCTCCTCCCCCACCCCTTACTCTCTGGTAACCACTAGTTCATTGTCCATGTCCTTGAGTCTCTGTCCTGTTAATTTGTTGCTTTTAGGTTTATATCCCACATATAAGTGATAGCATGTGATAATTAACTTTTTCTGTCTGGCTTATTTCCCTTAGCATGATTATCTCGAGGTCCATCCAGGTTGTCACAAATGGCCGTATTTCGTCTTTTCTTATGGCTGAGTAATATTCCATTGTATATATGTACCACAGTTTCTTTAGCCAATCATCTATCATAGGACACTTCAGTTGCTTCCATGTCCTGGCCACTGTGTATAGTGCTGCTATGAATATTAGTGTGCAAATATCATTTTGGATATTTTCAAGCCCTCAGTTTTCAAGTTTTTGGGGTAAATACCCAGTAGAGGGATTGCTGGATCATGTGGCAGATCAATTCTTAGTTTTTTGAGGAACCTCCACACTGTTTTCCACAGTGGCTGTACCAATTTGCAGTCCCACCAGCAGTGTATGAGGGTTCCTTTTTCTCTGCATCCTCTCCAGCATTTGTTATTACTTGTCCTGTTGATTATAGCTATTCTAACAGGTATGAGATGGCGTCTCATTGTGTTTTTGAATGGAATTTTTCTAATAGCTAATGATATTGAGCATCTTTTCATATATTTTTGGCCATTTGTATGTCCTGAAGGGAGAAGTGTCTGTTCAGGTTCTCTGTCCATTTTTCATTAGATTGTTTTTTTGTTTGTTTGTTATTAAGTCATATGAGTTCTTTGTCTATTTTAGATATTAGGCACTTTTTGGAGGCGTTGCTTGCAAATATATTTTCCAGTTTGGATGGTTGTCTCTTTACCTTGTTGATGATTTCTTTTGCTGAGTAGAAGCATTTTAGTTTGATGTAGTCCCATTCATTTATTTTTTATTTTATTTCCCTTGTTTTGAGTTCAAATTCCTAAAATCTTCTTTAAGTTCAAGGTACTTGAGTTTAGTTCCTATGTTTTCTTCTATTCATTTTATTGATTCTGGTCTTATATTCAGGTCCTTAATCCATTTTGAGTTAATTTTGGTGTGTGGTGATAGACAACAGTCTAGTTTCATTCCTTTGCAGGTGGCTTTCCAGTTTTCCCAGCACCATTTATTGAAGAGGCTTTCCTTTCTCCTCTGTATGTTTTTGGCCTTTTTGTCGAAAATTATTTGCCCATATAAATATGGGTTTACTTCTGGACTCTTGATTCTGTTCCACTAGTCCGTGTGTCTGTTTTGCTGCCAATACCATGCCGTTTTGATTACTGTTGCTTTGCAGTATAATTTGAAGTCGGGCAGAGTGATGCTTCCAGCCTTGTTATTTTTTCTCAGGATGGCTTTGGCAACTCAGGGCCTTTTGTGCTTCCATACAAATTTGATGATTTTTTGTTTTATTTCTTTAAAAAATGCCTATGGGATTTTGATGGGTATTACATATGTAATAATATTTTAGGTAATATGGTCATTTGAACTACGTTGATTCTTCCATCCAAGAACACAGAATATCTTTCCATTTTTTGTATCCTCTTCAATTTGAAAGATGCAGTTTTAAAGTAATTTAAGGCAACTGTAGATATAAATTAAGTAAATTCACTTCCTATACTTCAGTTGGAAACTAGTAACTCAATTTTCTTTCAAGACTTGACTATAAAATTCCCTTTTGCCATTGTGCTGTGGTGACACTTCAGGCTATATCACTAAAGTGTTATTTGAATAGCAGTACAGAACCAAGTTTCCACGCAAAAGTTTTGTAGAACCACAAAAGATTCAGGGTAGGGCAGAGTTGGGTGGAAAGAGAGGGTGGGAATCTTATCTCACTGCCCCTTCTACCAACAGCCAGATGAGTTCCACTTTGACCTTTTTAATATGTTAGAATCTGGGGTAAGTCTCCATTGGAACATCAAGTACTACTGCTTTTTTTTAAGTGATAAGCTGCTCCTTCTGACTTTTCATTATTAGCCTATATCTTATAAGAGTGATGGCCCTGTTTGTCTTTTCAACATTTACCTTTCTCTTTCTCTCCCATAGCTTCTCTTATACTCCACTGAGCCTTCTAATTTTAAATCTTTAAGAATTTTGTCTTCTCCCCTTCATGCCCAGTTGAGAAGAATTACAAATAAAGGGAAGGAATACAGTGCCTTTCCCTATGAGATGTTTCTCCAACTGTGTGACTGTACTTTTATAATCAGTGTTTCCCTCACAACTTCAGTATCTCCATAAATAAAGATAAAAGGGAACTAATATTTATAAATTGTCTACTGTGTGATTTTGCATAATATTTACTCCCACCATGCTAGGTACTTCTTATACTTTCTCTCATTTACATGTACCAGCATACTCTCCAGTCAAATAGGTGTGCAAAGGAGTTTGCTTTTCTCTTTGCTCCTGGAATGTGGAAAATAATTGTCACTCACTAATTCAACAAAATTCTAAGGTATTTCCCTCACATATATTTCCTGGTACCTGTATAAAAACAGCATTAATAAGGGATGCAGCAATACAGCCAAACTCATGTCTCCATAAACATAGCTAGGCCAATTACAAAAAATATTCTGCTGTCCAGAATTTCATAGACCACATCAAAAATGTGGTTATAATTATTTGTTTAGAATGGTCTCTTAGAAAGCAGACAGCATTTCCCCTGATATAACAATTTTCCTCCCTAAAAGAACATTTACTTTGAATGATTGTAAATATTATGCATTCATGCTCACACCTTTTTCTTGGCAACTGCATTTTTTTCATGACTAGGAAAATTGAGTTTTATAGAAATAAAAATGCAAGGTAGTAAAAAGGTGTTTTTAAACAGTTTTCAGAGAACCTTATTTTTCATATCTCAGAAACACAATTTCTATCATGCATAAATACCAAAGATTTTTAGCTCAGACATTTCAAGGACATAACCTGAAAATATAATAAAAAAAAAGATTGCTTTACCTGTAAAATACACGAAGAGCCAATATAAACAATGGGTATATTGTTATATGTTTTTCTGTATGGAAAACTGAATAATAAATTCATAACTGATCAAGTAGTCAAACATACATGCATGTGTTTTATCTCATATTAACATCCTGAACTACAGCTGAGGTACATGATAATTATTTCAAATTTACTTATGTCTATTGAGAGCCTACTATGGAGGGTACTGAGTTTAGGCTTGCAGATATAATGCTGGACAAAACCAGATAAATTTCTTGCTTCATGGTGCTTATTATCTAGTAGAGGAGATGGAAATCTCTCTAATCATCAAACAAATATGTGTAGAACTTTAAACTGCGAGGATTCAATGGAGAAAATGTACATTGTATAAGAAAAAATATATAAAAATTGGACCTGAGCTGGTCTAGAAGTTATGTGAAAGCTTCCCCCAGGAAGTGACTTTTGAGATGGGATCTGAGGAATGAGGAAGCATTAACTAAGAGAGAGGGGAAAGCAAGAATAACATTCCAGGAAGAAGGTGCAAAATTTTAATGTTGCTGAATCGGGCAGAAAGCAAAGAAATGCTAGAGGGAGCCAAAGAGAGAGAGAGAATGAAACAAGATGTGATTTAAAACTTAGGCTGGAACAGAACAGATAGGACACTGCAGGCCGTGGTAAGGATTTTAGTTTCTGTCCTAAGAGCAATGGGATCCACTGAAAGGTTAAGTGCTGAGGCTGAGTGGGCCACAGAGGGCCAGGTGTGACCATCAAATTTGTTTAAGAACTGATTTCTCTGACTTCAATGGTGTTCTAATTTGATGGAGACAAGTGTGGACATGGAGAGACTGGTTAGGATAGAATTGTAGTTGTCCAGTCAAAAAATGATGGTGATGTAGAATAGTCTCAAATGCTTAGATTCCTACTTAATCCTTCTGTGCAAAGGCAGTGACCTCTAAACATGTGCTTATTTGTTCTCCATCCCCTGACTCTAGCCTCTCCAGATCTACTTTGTACCTTTCTCTGTCAATTCTGTGTACTGGAGATGGAAACTCACTCCATTGCTGGCTATCTTTTGGATGGGCTTTAGCCCTTTGGAGGCACAAACAGGACACTGCAGGATGAGAGGAGAGAAATGTAAGGGCAGTATTTTTCCATAACATCTTCCCTGCTTCTGTGCCGCTTCTCTGTCAGCAGTTGTATTACTCTGCAATTATAGCTTCTGCTGGGTGTCCTCTCCTCTATGGTCCCAGCTCAGTGAGCTCTGGAAGTACCCTTATCTGCCTTCACCCCTTCAGCCTTAGAGATGGTAATGGCTGTTGCTAGTCTCTGGGTGCCTTGAAATTCATAGTTGGTTTGCTTAATTCTGCCTGACATCTGTCTCTTCATTAAAGTGTTTTCATTTGAACCACCTGAGATGAAGGTTTACTGCTAAACCATGATTATATAAAATACAATTGAAACAATTATTTTAGAAAGACAGAAACCTAAAAGTACTGAGTGTTGGATTATAACATAGCCATAGAATGCCACATGTTTATATAAAAAGTGAAAGTCTTGAAGTGAATCCCTATACTTTAAAGATGGAATTAGGTAGAAATGTAGCCTTATGTAGTACATGCCAGGGACAGAATACTAGACTGCCTATGTTTCATAAGAACATCTAGATGCTTGAAGTCATCTAGAGACAGCATGTCTGGATTAATCCATGGATTCCCACATCCTTCTGTTCATAATTTGGCCGTGTAAATGGCATGAGTTCATTTGATCAATTATTTCCTCTGGTTGACATATCCCCAGGCTGCTGAGTGAAAACAGAGTCTTTTTCTTCAGTTTACGCAGGGTGATGGTGAGTGAATTAAAAGCTAGCTTTTGATATAGACAATAGTATAACATTAGAAACATAATGACCCTAGACCAGTCTTATAGACAAAGGCTAATAAATGGGCTGATTGTAAGCATATAATGGGAAAACCACATGCATGATCTCAGAGTTCACTTTCTATTTGCATGCCATTCACATTGCTCAGCCCCTTCATAAATGAGTACATTTCTTTTCTAACTCAATGTATGTATATTCTTTTGGCATACACATTCCCAAATACTATACTAATTCCTTCCAAGACCTCACTAATTATCCAGAGCAAGACATAAACTGTTGATGAGAAAATGAACTGCTTTAATAATATATGCTCTATCTTTGGCAGTTCCTCTTGCTTGTCAATAGCTATACTATATCTCAACAGTAAACTGAGAACACTAGATTGAAGTACTGACAAGAGTTCAATACATGCTGCTCTCAGCATAGACTATAAAGCAGTGTTCTTGCATTCCATTATAAAGTGGTAATGAAGGAAGAATATAATATTTGCAGAAGACCTCAGACTCAGACTTCATTTAACTATCAGTTGCCTATAACTTTTCAGGAGTCTTGATTTCATGCAAAGAAAGGTTTCTGGGGTCTTTGAATTCACTACTGAGTACTCAAGGACAATATAATAGTGACAATATCTTTGGCAATTGTGTGCCTCAAAAAAAGATTAGGCTCAAATAGCGTACAAATCAAAAAAACCATTGTTAAAGGCTGTTACTTTTCTGTGGTTACTTTTCAGTTTTACAGAAAGAAATGAAAAGGCAACTATTAAGATGAGTCTTCAAATGTGATCTATAAATACCATCCAATATAAAGGTGGGAATTTGCTAAGGCCTCTCCCTACTTACAGGCCCTCTATCTAGAGAAAAGTCCTCTCTTTGGGAGGTTTGCTCTTTTGTATTTGCATTATGGAAGCTTGGATATGCTAAATGAAGGATGTGTTTTGTTTTTATCTATTTATGGTCATCTTCCAGGAGCAGAGGTTCCCAGAAATATCTGTGTTATCCCCCAAAAATATTTAAATACAATAAAAATGGAGTTCTAACACATTCTGGGTCTGTGATTTGAAGAAAATGAGTCTAATGCAGATAGGGCTATTTAATTCAGTCAGTTCTTTGGGTACAAAAAGAAATCATGGGCCCAGGTAAACAATTTAACAATAGTATGTTGGTCAGAACAGGAAATAACAGGGTTTAACACATCCTCATTTAATATACACACACTAATGAGAAGCTGTCAGTTTTGTCATTTTTAAAGTAACATGAAACTACTTGTGCTAAAGGAAGAATTTTAATTTTTAAGTCCACTAAAATCCCTATATTTTATCTTAAGTGGTATACAGTATGGAACATGCTCTGTTAGTGAGGAAGAGAAGGAACCTTAAATTCATTAGAGCTTACTCTTCAGAGAAATGCTCTGCTGTGGGGCCAGAATCAGAGGGAGTGAGTTGGAGATTAGTATAGCTGAGAGTCTAATAAACAGTTTGTAAAAATATATGATTCATAGATACAGAAAGCAAACTGATTGTGGCCAGAGGGGAGGGGCATGGGATGGGTAAAAATGGTGAAGAGGAATAAGAGGTACAAACTTTCTATTATAAAATAAGTAAATCACAGGGATATAATAGACAGCACAGGAAATATAGTCAATAATATTGTAATAACCTTATTAGGTATCAGTTGGGTACTAGATTTATTGTAGTGATCACATCATGAGGTATATAAATGTCAAATCACTATGTTGTACACCTGAAACAAATGTGATATTGTATGTCAATTATATTTCAATAAAAATAATTTCATGTTAAAAGAAGATATGATGGAGAAAAAAACAAATTCATAATCCAAGTTAAAAATTTTAAAGCTTGTTTGTTAGGAACTGAATGAATATGTAGACAAAAAAAGAAAAGATTAGTAATTACATAGAAGGTATGAACAGCCAATATGACATAATTGATATTTATTAAACAGTATATCCCAAACTTCAATACACATTCTAGACCATAAACTAAGTTCCAGTATATTTAAAGGAATTGAGATCATTCAATATATATTCTCCCCTCACAATGGAATTAAATTAGAAATCATTAATAATATGATTTTTAGAAATACCTAAACATTTTGAAACTAAACAAAATACCTCTGAATAACCCATGTACCAAAAATATCACAAGAAACATTATAAAATACTTGAACCTAAATTATAATAATAACCTGAACACTAATATCAGAATTTGGAGGATGCAGCTAAAGTAATGATTAGAAAAAAATTTTAAATATATTTATAATAAAAAAGGAAGAAAAGTTTCAATTTTAGTAACCTAAGTTTCTACCATGAAGATCCAGGAACGAAGAGAAAATAGATCCCAAAGTAAGTAGAAGGAAGAAAATCAAAAAGTTAAGAAAAAGAGTTAAGTGAAAAATCAATAAAATAGAAAATAGGTTTAAAAAATAGAGGAAGACAAAAAGTAAAATTTTGGTCTTTGAGAAGATTCATTAAAAAATTGACAAATAGCTAGGAAGGTTAATCCAGGATAAAAATGGAATACAAAAACCAATATTAGGAATAAAAGTCAAAATTATTATAGATCACACAGATATTAAAATAAAAATAAATATTATTTTATGCCACTAAATTCAACAACTTAATGGACAACATTCATTTGTGAATACAACTTACCAAAACTTAATAACAAACAAATGAAAATCCATATAGCACTATATCTGTTAAAAAAATAAGATGGTACTTCTAGCTAAGATGGAGCAACAGAGACTGAATCTACCTTGCTACTTTAAACAACAAATAAATAAAAGCCAAAAATTATTATATGAAGCAATGATTTTCAAGATGATGACTATTAATCACTGAAAGACCATGATCTCTTAGAGACAGGAAACAAGTGAAGTGAGTCCTATTATTGCCACAACTTACTATCTTGAGAAAATTTCCAGGCCACAGGGCAGGGAGAAGGAACATGAGCGGAACTTGGGGGAACTTCTGCGTTGAGGAACTAGCACAGAGAGTGCAAGCAGACCAAGACAGCTGCAGTCCCCAGGACAGAGTATTAGAGAGGAGAGAGCTACACAGAAAGAGAAAGCCAAGTACCTGCAGAATATTCAGGGGAGTAGTGATCACCACATGCATGTAAAGGAACTACTGAGGACAGGGAAAGAACCATCTTGAATGAATTAATGGTTAATAGTGCTCAGTGCTCAGGATCTGGAATAGCTCAGTTCCCATCAACTAGTCTGGGGGAAAAAGTTGTGATTCACAGGGTATTAGGTATAAATCATCCAGAAAGGACTTGTCTCAGTAGTGAGAAAAAATTAGCCCTAGACTAAATACTGCTCAGGTCCTGCCTATAAAATATAAAAGCAAGACCTTGAAGGATCGAACTGTTTCCAAACAACAAATATTCCAGGAATACAAAAATATTTAGCATCGAAGAAGGTAAAGTCTGGCATTTAATTACAATTATCAGGCTTAAAAAAGAATCAAGAAAACATGACATGATAAAGAATAAACGATCATTCAAAACCAACACATGACTGAAATTGATGTTTGAAATATCAGACAAGGCCATTAAAAGTTATAACTGTATTCTGTATGTTCTAAAGGTTAAGTAGATACATGAAATAGAAAGAAAATTAAAATGTGAGAAATAAAAATATAATTTGAGATATCCTTAAGAATATTAAAGAGCTTTATTGAGGTAATATTTGTAAAGTATATAAACTGACACGTGAAAGTACTTGAGATGTATTATTTTTTAAAGTGTTTCAGTCTAAAAAGATAGGATGAATTTTATAAGAAGTCTTGGTTTCAACAGAGAAATGAGGTGCTAGATGGGGAAACTGAGGTAGGAGCACAATCTCATGAACTGGGTTAACGTGGAAGGGGTTCCATTAAAATAGATTTTTAAACAAGAGGATACCAAAGATTCCCAGTGTGCAGGAACAACAGATCCAGCTGTGAAGCACTAAGAAAATTAGAGGTGACAATATTTTCATTATTTTTTTTAATTAAAGCTTATGGGTAGAACTTTGAGGAGCCAAATTTATTTCAATATCAGGGAAAAAAATGTTTTAAAAATTAATACTACCCAAAAATTCAATGGGGAAACTTTGGAGGAATTATTTAATTTGATTAGAAAGATATGGCATGGAGAAAGCTGTTTTATGAGGTGAAAATTTTAAGCTACATAGGCCCCAAAATCTGTTCCAACATTGCTGTGCTTTTATCTGGACATACACTGGGAGAGAAACTTGTACTGCATCCACAATATAGTCTGTCATTTACAGTACCAATTTGCTCTCTGACTGGACATTTATTTAAATAATTCAATAAAGGACTAATTTTTTTTTGCTAACTGGAATTAGAAATACATATCTTCACAAAGGTCATAGGATTTTTTTTATTGAGATATAATTGACATAACGGTGTGTAAATTTAAGGTATACAACGTGTTGATTTGATATAGTTATATTGCAATATGATTACCACTATAGCATTAACTAACACCTTTATCATGTCACATAATTATAATTTCATTTTATAGTGAAAACATTTGAGACTTAGTCTCTTAGCAACTTTGAAGTATATAATACAGTATAATACTATAATCACAATGCTGCACATTAGATCTTCAGAACTTATTCATCTTCTAACTGCAAGTTTGTACCCTTTTACTGATGTCACCCCAAATTCCTCACCCCCAGCTGCTAGTAACCACCATTCTACTGTTTCTACAAGTTTGGCTTTTATAGATTCCACATGGATGTGAGATTACATAGCATCTATTTTCTGGATGAATAACTTTCCATTGTATATGTACATCTTTATCCATTTATCTGTTGACGAAAACAGATTGTTTACATGTCTTAGCAATTGTGAATAATGCTGTGGTAAACACAGGAGTACAGATATTTTTTCAGTATTCTGTTTTTATTCCCTTTGGATATATATATATATATATATATATATATATATATATATGGAATAAAAACAGGACACTGAAAAAATATCGTATGTTAGTTTTCATTTGAAATTTTTGAAAAATCTCCATATTATTTTACATAATGACTGTACAAATGTATATTCCCACCATCAGTTTATAAGTGTTCCCTTTTCTTCATATCTTTACCAACACATGTTCTCTCTCATTTTCTTGATGAAAGCCATCTTTACAGTTGTAAAATTATGTCTCATTGTGGTTTTGGTTTGTATTTCCTGATCATTAGTGGTGTGCATCTTTCATGTTAGCCATTGTATATCTTCTTTGGAGAAATGTCTATTCAATTGTTCTCACCAGTTTTTAAATTAGACTTTTTGGGTTTTTTTGTTTGTTTGTTATTGAGTTCGATGAGTCTTTATATATTTTGGATATTAACTCAACAGATTTATGGTTTGCAAATATTTTCTTCCATTCTATAAGCTGCCTTTTCACCTTTTTTTGACTGTTTCTTTTGCTGGCAGAAGCTTTTTAGTTTCATGCAGGCCCACTTATTTTTTTCTTTTGTTACTTGTTTTTGGTGTCATATCCAGAAAACCATTGCTAAGACCAATGTCAAGGAGATTTTTTCCCTATATTTCCTTCTAGGAGTTTTTTAGTATCGAGTCTTGTGTTTAAGTCTTTAATCCATTCTGAGTTAATTTTTGCGAGTGATATAACATAAGGATCCAATTTCATTTTTCTGGATATGGTTATCCAGTTTTCCAAGCACCATTTATTGAAGAAACTATCATTTCCCCCATTGTACGTTCTTAGCTTCCTTGTCAAATATTAGTTGACAATACATGTGGGAGTTTATTTCTGGGCTCCTGTTCTGTTCTATTGTTCTATGTGTCTGTTTCTATGGTAGCACCAAACTCTTTTGATTACTATAACTTTGTAATATAGTTTGAAATCAGGAAGTGTGATGTTTCTAGCTCTGTTCTCCCTTCTCAAGATTGCTTTGGCTCTTCAGGTTCTTTTGTGGTTCCACACAAATTTTAGGATTGCTTTTCCTATGTCTGTGAAAAATGTCGTTGAAATTTTGATAGGGATTGCGTTGAATGTGTGTGTGTGTGTGTGTGTGTGTGTGTGTGTGTGTGTGTGTGTGTGTGTGTGTGAGATATGGCTTTGAGTACTGTGGACATGTGAACAATATTAACTCTTCTGATTCATGAACATGGGTATCTTTTGATACAGTTTGTATCTTTTTTCAATTTATCACATCAGTCTTGTAATTTATATACATATTTCACTTCCTTGACTGTTTATTCCTAAGTATTTTATTGTTTTTCATGCTATTATGAATGTGATTGTTTCCTTATCTCTTTTTCAGATGTTTTGTTAGTGTATAGAAACACAACTAATTTCTTTAGGTTGATTTTATATCTTGCAAATTTACTGAATTTGTTGATGATGGTAGTTTTGGTTATAGTTATTCCTGTGCCTATCTTGTCCTCAATGATTATGCTTAGATTGTTTTTATTTGTTTCTGTAAGGTAAGAAATTTTAAGTAATTCTTAAGTGACATGTCATGAATATTAAGTAAATTAAGTATGAAAACTCTATTTGGTGGTTAGTGAGGAACAGTCTGAGCAGATTAAACACATGTAAATTCGTTGTGAGAAGGATGATAACTTAAAAACAAAAGGTAGCCATGGTTTAATTACTTTTTACTCTGAACTTCAAGAGGAATTTCTCATGTATGACTTTATGTATAAATTTTAAACAACATAATGGATAATGTTGTCAGGAATAGTTTGATAAAAATAATATTATAGATATTCTTTATATATTCATTCCTTATATCAACCTTTAATAAAAGCCAAGAATGTAATCCTAATTTGTAATCTCTGAAGGTATGTGAAATATTCAACACAGATAACAACATCAAAAAATTTTCCCTGACTGTGGATGATTGTTTGTGAGATAGTGACCTATGTTTACATGCATTAAATACAGTTCTGTTAAATACTGGGAGCAAAATAGAATGGGCTTTACATTGCAGTTAAACACATTTGTTTTGACTGCCTCTTCTGCATAGAACCTACAGAAGCATTAGACTGTTGATGAGTATTCAGAGAGTCAAACTGTCTTCATTTATCCAAGATGTGCCTCTTTCACTTATTACAAGTCATACATCCACTTAAAGAATATGGGACAATTCCTAGGGGTAACCACAGTAACTCTACTAAATAGTGAAAACTTGGATGTCAGATACCTCAATTCAAATCCTAGCTTAGTTATTTCTTAGTTGTGTAACTTTGTGCAAGTTATCTTTTAAAATATTTTTTTATTTTTCATTTATAGTTGGCATACAATATTATATTAGTTTTGGGTGTACAACATAGTGATTAGAGATCCATAAAACTTGAGAAGTGATCTGGCAAAAGTTGAAGTTGTCCACTTGGTGTACTGGCCCAAGGGCATCCTGGGAGGGGCCTAGCTTCGGGCCACCCAGTAAGAGTCACCATGCAATATGCAGATCGCTGCCACCTATGTTGGGCTTACAGGTGCCTCGAGAAGCCAAGCAAGAAAACAAGGCAAGCTGCTGCTAGTGCCAGTTTGAGGGTGCTCAGCAAGAAGTACAGGGCACCCTGAGGGCAGATGCTGCTTATTTGGGTTTTATGAGCTTTTGAGAGATTTTAGGAAAGTCTACAGTATAAAGCAAAAGAGGCTATTTGTATGGAATAAACCACTGGAGGCAGCTTGAGTAGGCCTGAAAGCTGGGAGGGGC
This sequence comes from Cynopterus sphinx, assembly GCA_030015415.1. Taxonomy (NCBI): domain Eukaryota; kingdom Metazoa; phylum Chordata; class Mammalia; order Chiroptera; family Pteropodidae; genus Cynopterus; species Cynopterus sphinx. Next base: position 95,529,057 of record CM057388.1, read on the forward strand.
AGAGTCTCTGGGAATCACCTGGGCAGAGTGACCTGTGATAACCAGATTGCTGGAGACTCAGATATGATGGCCCCCTTTGTCTGCACACTGGGAGAGGAGAGGGCTCAATCAAGGAACAATAGGTACTGCCAGTTCTTCTCTTTGGGAGAGAGCCACCCGTCCAACCCTCACCCTGTAGCTGGACAGATCGGTTCTTTCCCATATATCCCTTGCAACTTTCAAGCTGCTGCCCCAGCACTTGATCTCAGATTGAGTGAATTCATCAGCAAGTAAGTCCATACTTGGGCCTTTTAAAAGGAGTACATGTGACACCCACAGCACTCTGTCTTACTCAGCCACAACTTTCTCTGGTTTTCACAGCCAGAGGTTGTGGGGACTTCTCTTCCTGGTATTAGAACCCTAGGCTAGGGAGCCCAGTGCGGAGCCAGGACCCCTCACTCCTCCAGTGAGGGAAGGGGCTCTACAGCCAGGATACACCTCCTGATTCTTGACCTCCACATGTGATTGTGCGACCCAGCCATTTCACATCTCTGCCTGCTAGTCTCAAAATGACTTCTAATGTATATCTTCAGTTGTAGGACTTCTCTTTAGCCAGACCTCAGTTGACTCCAAGTGATGGTTATTCTGTAGTTAAGTTGTAATTTTGCTGTGGTTACAAGAGATGTACACAGCGTGTACCTTCTACACCATCTTGATTAGATCTCTTGCAAGTTACTTTTTTAAGTCTCAATTTTCTCATTTGTAAAACAGGAAAATATTGGTTTCTGTTTTACAAAACAATAGTGAGTATTAAATGACCTAATTCATGTAAAGCACTTAGTATAGTGCCTGGCACACAGTATGAGTGCAATAAATGATAACCATTTCTATAATTATTCCCTCCAGGAGACATCTCACCATAACCAAATACTTATGAGTCTTCATGGCCCTTATTGCTCTTCAATCCCATGGTTTTTCACATAGAGGCTCATATTGGAAAGGGAGGCCCATATTAACTCTGCAGTTTGGACTTCCCCAATGTTAGCACATGACAGGTATAGCATTTTATTTTATGAAATAGCAATTTGTGGCAGTTTCTGTCTTCTTGATAGATTTCAACTGCTGGTTGGAGGATATGCACCTGTGGATGTTATAACAAACCAGTAAGATCTATCTTGATACAAAGGTTAGAGAGCAGTGTTACTTTTTATTTGGCAATCTAATAACTTTTTTCATTTCTTTTGTTGCTTTAATATGCTTACAGTTCCATATAAATATAGTGGAGTAAGGAAATAAGTGTATAAGCATCTCTAAATGAAATAAAAAATATTTACAAAACATTTACTATACTAAGTGTCTTTGAGAATGCATAGATGTATAAGACATCCCTTAGGGTGCTAAAGATCTGATTGGAGAGATAAGAGATATAAGAATTCATGGAAATTTAGGTAACAAATATAGAAGTTATAATGCTAGTCATTAACAAGATAAATATTTCCAGAATAAAGGGCAAACTGATATTGGTTCTAAAAAGAACTATGTGGCTAGAGGTGAGGAATAAAAGGAATTTTCATGTATACATATGGGAATAAAAAAATCAGAAAGTAGGGCTTTTATTTAGGAAATGTGTGGATCTAAATGTGAGGTTGTAAAGGATCTTTAATGTCAAGGTAAGAGTGTGAGCTTTGTCCCTAAAATTGGGGACCACTGGAGACTTTATAGAAAAGGAGAAATAAGGGGAAAGTGAAAATTTAGAAAAGAAATTATTTAAACCCAATTTACAGGACTAACTAGAAGAAGGAAAGGCAAGAATCGGCTCACCAGTGTGGAGGTTATCAAAGAAATCTGAGGTAAGTGGAAGAGAAGAGGGAGTGTGCAATGGAAGAATCAACAAGATTAGTTGATTGAATAGGGATGTCAAATAAAAAGAAAGACAAAATTTTTGATTTTTGGAGCTGGGAAAATATGGAGAAATTTCAAATAACCAGGGGACTTAGAAAGCTAGTGTGTGTGTGTGTGTTTTGAAAAGATCAATAGTTGAGCTGTGTGAAGCAATAATAGGAAGTACATAGAGTTCATGAGATAGTAGGACTTGGAGTTTTAGAAGTTACCCTCAGCAGTGGCATTTGTAAGCTTAAGAGTTATGGACCCAGGCATAGGAAGAGAAGAGTCTATGAATAAAGATTGAATGTTGGGCTGTATCCACACTTAGAGAAACTATCAGAGGAGAAAACCATTGTCAGGTATTGTGGATTAGGGATATTCTCAACCAGTTTACCTTTTCTGCTTGATGGCAAGGAAGTTGAAAATCAATTTGGTGCCAAAATAGAATACTTGCATTATCACAAATAGCTGATACATCCCTCTTATAACTAATGATTTCAGATTTCTTTTTATTATTTAATCTTTATTTGAGTCTTCTCTCTTTTACCTGTAGCTCTATATTTCGAGTTGGCATAAACCTTTTCTGATGATAGGTAGGATATGAATGACGGATGAAGAAAAATAAGATACATAAAACCATTTAAGGAGGCAATTCAAAGAAGGTGAAATTTCTAATAGTTTCAGACACCATAGGTACACAGGATAACCACTGAAAGGCAGACTTGCATTTTGCCAGTTAAGAAACCATGTGACTTGGGAAGAAAATGAAATGTTGGGAAAGCTTAGGGTTGGTATGGGACTGCCAAAAAAAAAGATAAAATGTGTGATAAGGAATCAAAAATACATGGATAAAGAAAGCATCATACAAAATATCACATATGAAAGTATTTGCAGAATTCTGTCTTATAAATCATGTTTTCATATCATTGACTGTTTGAATATCTTTCCACACCCATGAAGCAGGTATCTTACCCCCTAGCTGTATTTGTGATGAGCCCTGCTGTGAAAATAGATTCAAAACTGGGATATAGGAGAACAAACAACCTTTTCTACCTGCTGCTTATGTTCTTTAGACGAGCCAAACAGAAAAGTTGGCAGGCATGCATCTGCAAGGCCCAAACACACAGGTGGAAGGCTGTCTAGAGGGAACCAGCAGGCTTCTTCCAAACACTACTACCTAAACCTTCACTGGAAACAAAGAGAATGTCCTTATAAACACATGTGATTGTACAAGGCAAAATTAGAGAAGAAAATTCTTTTGTGTTTTGGTCTCATTAACAGTCACCAGAGTGACTGGCTTAAAAATACATATAGACCAATGGCACAGAATCAAGAGCACAGAAGCAAACTTCCACACATAGTCAACTAATAGCTGACAAGCAAGCCAAGAATACTCAATGGGGAAAGAACTGTCTCATCAATAATTCTTTCATAATAAGAACTCTCAACAAATTTCTTATATGTGACAACAAAGCATAAAAAACAAAAGCAAAAATCAGCAAGTGAGACATATCAAACTGAAAAGCTTCTGCACAGCGAAAGAAAAAACAAAATGCAAAGACAACCTACAGAATGCAAGAAAATATTTGCAAATCATATACCTGATAAGAGCTTAATATCCAAAATATGTAAAGAACTCATATAACTCAATAACAAAAATAAACAAAAACAAACAAAACCCCAAAATAATCTGATTTAAAAATGGGCAGAGGACATGAATAGACATTTTCCCAAAGAAGATATCAAATGGCCAACAAATACATGTAAATATGCTCGATACTGCTAATCATCAGAGAAATACAAATCAAAACCACAATGAGATATCATTTTGTATCTGTTAGAAATTTTATATATATATATATATATATATATATATATATATATATATATATATATATATATATCAGAAACAACAAGCAACAAGCATTGGTGAGAATGTGAAGAAAAAATAGTTTTTCAGTGTTGGTGGGAATGTAAATTGTTATAGCTGTTATGAAAAATGATGTGGAAGTTCCTCAGAAAATTCAACTAGAACTATTATGTGATCCAGCAATCCCACTTCTAAATACATATCCAAAGGAAATGAAATTGGGATCTTGAAGATATTTCTGAACTCCCATGTTTATTACATTATCCACAATAGCCAGATATGCAAACAGCCTATGTGTCCTTCTATGTATAAATTGATAAAGATGTGTTATTTAATCCCTTAGTGCCTTTGTATGTGCTTCATTTTCTATTGAAGTATAGAGTATAGGAAAACTGAGAGAATGTTGATTCTATTCTCATAAATATGGAGTCTTGAAGAGAATTGGTTTAGAAGTGAGTTCAAATGATATCTTCTATTTGGATTGTGTTACTTTGACATATGCTTAGAATACCCTAAGAGGTAATGTCCTATTCCCACTACTTAGCTCAATTTCTGCCAAAATAATTGAACTACATTTTCTTTAGTCAGGATATTTCAGCCATCTTATCAACTAAATGGGATGAACTCTGTATACACAAAATGGGGCTACATAGTAAAGATTTCGCTTTTGCTCTTTTTCACTTATTTATGGTCATAAAAGGTAATTTGCAGTCTTGAACATCTAATTACAAATACTATCATAATTAAGTTGTGAATGTCATCACATGTTTTATATGCCAGCATAGAATAAGAAACGCTATGGCTCTTGCCCTTATGGAATTTATATACATATAAATTAAAATTAGAAAGTTTACCAAAGATATCTTTTTTGGGGCCACCAACCTCTTGGAGACTATTGTAAAATGTTATAGTTTCTCTCTTTCTAAAATACACTTTTATAGAGAGACAAAATTGTACATATCAATTTAGGTGAGTTTGTGAGAACCCTGATGCCTATATTTTGACTTTTGGAGAGTCTATGAACCTGAGTGAATCATCCTTAGATAATAATTCTATGTTATACCCAAAATAGCTCTGCAAGCCTCATTTTTCTCATCTGTAAAATAACACAATCTGACCCAGTTTGTAAAGTAATTATGATAATTTGAGATAATATGTGTAAAGAATTTCTTACATTGTTGTTGTTATGACAATTTACAAATCCCATACCCTTCCAACCTGTGTGGCTCTATCAATAGCATGGTACCTTTGAATGCTCTTAATCCAAAGTAAAGGATATCTAAAATAATGCATTTTGTAAATTTCATAAGAATCACACAATTTAAATAAATAGTTATAAATTACATAATCAGGTCCTGCTAGAGAACAATACTGGGAAAGATATGTTATTTACTGTCTGACACAAACATGCTTTTAATTATTTAAAACATCTTTTTTTGTACTGACTTCTTAAAATAACGAACCCCAAGTTCCTTTAGATATTGTGAGTAAAGTGACAGTGATACATGTATGATTCTTTTTAATTCTGAAAAATCATCCTAAAATATTACTTATGTTCACTCACAGAAACTCATTCTTTGTTCTGTTTTGATATTTATAAATATGTTTTTGCATAATATTGCATAGACACTGCTTTGTAAGCTTAGCAACAGCCTTTGGACAAACCAAACCAATAAAGACCTGACCTACTAACAGAAACACTGATTTGTTTTATTCCTCTGCTGTTAGTCAAGAAAACTTATCAAGTTATATAAATGAAATAGCGTAGATGACACCGATAAATATCACAGTAATCAATGATGAATTTCTGTGAATTTCTCTGTAAAGACAGAGAAAGCTAATATTTTTTTCAAGTACTAAGAACATCATGAAATGGATGATTCAGATAGAACATATGTATTAGTACTGAGGCAAACAGAATATATTAATGATGGGATTTGACTTTGAATATTTTCAGAGACTTTAAAATCCCAGTTATAAAATAATATCTTGTTTTTTCCACTCAAATTTATCAAAACGTGTTATAATAGTGGTTTAAATAGATGAAAATGTTTGAAAACTATATATTTAATGCTCAGAAAATAATTATATCTCTTATAGTCAAATATGTATCAGAGGTGCTTTGTGTGTTTTTAAATTTAGTTAATAATTTAACATGTGTGTGTGCATATATGTAACGCGGTTTTCAGTAGTAATATTGAATTGTATTAAATTTTCAGTATGAACATATAATAGCCACACCATGTGTTATCTGTGTGATTCCAGTTATGGAGCCCCTTTCACATCAAATGTAGTTGTAAGAACCCAATGGTGGTATCTCTATAGCTAGTGGCTCAAGACATTTCAATAAGTCATTCTGAAGGGCAAAATAGCTATCTCTAGTAGACTTAGTATAAATCAAGGAACTATTCAATTCCCTCTTTATTTTTTTCCTTTTTACAGAATTGGTTTCTGAAGATCATCTGCTTCTTTTTTAGTACCTAGAGATTAAATAGAAATATACATGATATAGCTTTATTTCAGAGGGTTATGGACTTAGGACATGGACTGCTGTTAAAACAAAATGCATAAAAATAAAGAACATTCTTCAAACAACCTTGTAAGAATAAACATGTGAATATATATATATATATATATATATATATATATATATATATATATATATATATATATGTGTGTGTGTGTGTGTGTGTGTGTGTGTGTGTGTATATATATATATATACACACATACATACATACATATGAGAGAGAAAGAGAGAGAGAGAGTTCGTTTTGAGTTTTTTTTTTCCGTCTGATTTAGAGGTCAAAATGGCTTGTCCTCAGCTTGAAAGTCTATTGTTTAATCTACATAGTTTATTTCTTAAGAAATAATATCTAAAACTCCAGAAATTTCACATAAAAATTAGATTTCTAGCATCTCTTGAAAAATAAGAATATTTGGTAATGCTGGAATAATATTTCCATGAGGCATTTATTAGGAGAAGCTGAACTACAATTGACTACCCTTTAAATAGGGGAATGCATTATTTCTTTCTTGCTCCTCTGCTTGCTCCACACATTTAAATTACCTGCCTGGCCCCTGTAAACCTTTAAATTTGAGAGGTCCTTATCTAAATATTCTACAGGTTAACATACAACAAGCACATGTATTTTCTCACTTTCTGGAAATAAAACAATTGTAATACACCTATTAATACCCAGCATCCAGCCTATATAAATTAACCTCTGTCTCCTAAAGGAGGAGTGGTTCCCTCAATGGAGCAATGGCCTCTTGGAAATCAGTCTCCCTTGTCCTTCCAGATTGATTTTACTCAGCATTTTTAGCTTACTGTAGAACCTTAATTAACACCAAGATCCAGTCCCATTCCCAAGGAAAGTTTAGAGTTTTCAACCATTCCATAGAAGACTAAGCCTTATTCCAGTGCTATTTTCATAGTCTTTGCCACCATCTAAAATTAACATAGCAGCTGTCACTATCTGAAATCAATGTGTTGACTTATATACATGTTTGTCTCTACCTCCACTGGAATGTAAGCTCCATGATAGCAGGTGTTGCTTCGTTTACCACTGTATCCCCAGCAAATAATAATAGCCTAAGTAGCACACCATAGGCACTAGTTATGCAGAGTTATCACATATAGTTGTCGAACTTGTGCACTGTGCAACCCCACTGGGTACCGCAGAATCCATGGGCTAATTCAGTGCAAAAACTACATCACTGTGTGGAAGCTCTGCCAGTTTGAAAACAATTTTCTTATTCCATGTGGGAGATCAGTGGTTTATATTAGAGTGATAACTGTGGGACAGAAATAAGTAACCATATTGAACCTATATATATACACTTGCTAATAGATGGATAATGATGATGGTGAGTGTTAGAGGGATCACTTATTCTCCAGTCCCCATCTTCCATTAGAGTGACACTTTTAGCAACTTTCTGCCTCCTTACTTTTTCTTCTGTTTCACTTGCTAGTCTTCAGGTAAGAAAAAGATACTTATCTGATTAATTTAGGAGAACTAAATGGGCACACAAGGCTCAGTCCTATACTCTTCCAGTTCCTTCCTTAGAATGTACCTGTTTACAGAGTATGAATTTTGGTCTTCATCCTCGGCCATTGTGGTAAAGCTCTACTGCCCGTCCATTAGCCTCCTCCAGAATGCCTGCAATTTGAGATGAGTGTGCCCACTTCAGAAAGTGAAATAAGCCCAATTAGCTGCATACATAAGCCACATCCTTTAACAGAGTCTTAATCAGTAACGAAGTTGACATTTTTCTCTTGTTTCTGCCCCTCTCTCTCTCTCTCTCTCTCTCTCTGTGTGTGTGTGTGTGTGTGTGTGTGTGTGTGTGTTCTCCTCAGAACTAAAAAGGGGAAGGCAGGAGAGGTATTATTTCCTGACCTTCTAAACCATGAGAGCTGGAGTATTTTGAAAATTAACATATTAATATAACGTTGGCCATTAGTTTCAGACCTGTGGAAATAGCTTTATAAAACAAATTTCCTTCTAAAGGAAATTTTCCCCTTTTTTCTTATAAGACAATTAAGTATTAATTCAACAAATATTAACAGAGTACAAGCTATGTGCCAGGCATTGAAGTAGGTGTTGGGTGGGTGTTGAATGTTACATAATGACTTCATATATCTGCTGGGTTAATGACATGGCTTTTCTTTGTGGAACTATTTATGTTAGCTCTTATTTTACTGCCATCATACCTAACTTCAAAATTTAAATTGGTACACCAGCTTAAAAGATGGTCTTTATGTTGTTCCTCCTTCTCAGTTTTGCCTGGAAGCAAATTAAAATTCCATGCCTATATTTTCATTGGCATTCTTTTATTCTATAAGATAGGTTTTCTAACTTGTAGGAATGTGTTTTCTCAGTGGAGTCAATAATTGGTAAAAAAAAAAAACCTATAAACCTTTTTATTTTCTTGATTTGGGTCTTGTGCAACAGCTGCTCAGTATCATGTTATAAATGTCTCAATACTACATTATCCTTTTATTCTTGGAGAAAATCCTACTCAGTTGTGGTAAATGACTTGTTTAATATGTAGATGACTTCTATTTGTTTGTGAAACTGGAGTTTTCTTACAGTCACATTAGATAATAGTTGAAACAGGATCTGTTATCATCCATATTTCGTTGATTCACAGCTGCACTTGGTACTGCACCAATTCCAGCTCACTGTAATGTACCTTCCTAATAATTTGGAGATCTCCAAATTATTTAAATCTCCACTTAAAAAAGAATCTATCATTTTCTCTAAGACTGGTTGCTATAGAACCTGCTTAGCTCTCTGAAACCTCAAGATCCAATTTCAATATACATGTAAATATCTCTATATAGGGTGAACCCTTTTAGCTAGGAACTTTGGGATCCTCAAAGTATGAAGTCTCTATAACTGACTCAAACTTCCCCAAGGCAGAATTCCTGGGCTACAAAAATATGATTAAGAATCAATATTTCTCTTCACTATAATGCATTGCAATATACCACCATTATATAATGCTTTGCTATAGATTTAATAACAAATTAGATACAGTATCAATAATAGAATTGATAGCTAACATTTATTGACTATTTACTATGTTCTAGATAAGGAAATTGGGGCATAGAAAGATTAGGTAATATCTGAGGGTGGGTTCCATGGACAGCACTTGAGACAGCAATTTAGATCAAGGTGATTTTTTTGTGAGTGTGCTCCTCATGCAAAACCTGTATGGTAGAGATAGAAACAAAGCAGGAATAAGAAAGAACTGAGGAAGCATATGGTCCTAGGTAAAGTGTAGTTCAGGTTTAATACATGGGGTGTATACATGGATGTGGGGCTGGGGAGCAACATAGGCTCTGGAGTCTAAATCACAGCATAAAGTTATCCTATCTTGTGACAAGAAGGCCACAGGACTTTTGCAGACCCCAACTCAAAAGTCAGTCATTTGCCATCCCCAGAGGTGGGAGGTTAACCTCTCCGGCATCTCTTGGCCAGACTACTCTCACTAGTCAAGAGGAATTCTAAAGAGCCATTAGGCCAAGCACTCACACAACTTGGAGGTAGGTGGGCCAGTTGGTTAAGGGGAAATGGCCAGCACAACGCCAGAATCTACTACAGGTAACTTACCTTTCCTGGGATGAATTGTGTCTTCTCATCCTCAAATTTATGTATTGGAGTCCTAACCTCTACTACCTCAAAATGTGACTGTATTTGAAGACAGAGTCTTTACAGAGGTATTTAAGTTAAAATGAGGCAACTAGTGTGGCCCTAATACAATATGAGTGGTACCCTTAGAAAAAGGAGAAATGAGGATACAAACCTGCATAGAAAGAAGATGACATGAAGACACAGGGAGAAGATGGCTGTCTATAAGCCAAAGAGAAATACCTGGAACAGATCCTTTCCTAACAGACTTCAGAGAAACCAAACAAGCTGACAACTTGGTTTTGGACTTCTGGCCTCAGAACTGTGAGAAAGTAAATGTCTGTATTTAAGCTACTCAGAGTGGTACCTTGTTACAGCAGCTGCAGGAAATGAATGCATTACCTGAGATTACATGATTAATATGTGACAGAATTAAGATTAGAATCCTTAATGCACTGAAATATTCATCCTGAGACAGGAGAATCTCTGCCTTAACGCTCCATCCCAGGTCACAGCAGAGGGGATTCGAGAGGCAGGGATCTAATGGTGATGCTTTGCTGAGGGACATTATATGAACTGTAAATTCTCCCAAGCCTGACATACTGCCACTCTCAACCAATCATCAAATATCAAATCAGTTTCTTCTCCCCCTACCACACCCAGATCCTACCATAGCTACCTAAGGAGTCTATAAGTCTCTGGTCTTCTGGCATCCAATTTCCACACTAAAATACTAGCCCTTTAGGGCTGTACTTAAGCTTTAGCCCAACCTACTTTTCTAACCTCTTCTCTCTCTTTCCTTCTCAATTTTATATACATACTGGCCACTTGCAACTCTCTGATGTGCAATGGTCACTCTGATCCCTGGGCTTTTACACATACAGACCCTGTAGCTTATAGCAGTACTGTCAGCTAGCTGCCTGTAATAACATCTTTAAGTACTGCACAGTCCCTTCAACCACAGTGGCCTGAGGGAACCACAGAGCCAGCTCTTGCTTTCTGCCCAGTGACCTACACTCATCTTTTAAAACCAGCTCTGAGGTCTCCTTATTCTCTCATCTTTCACAATGCCCCCAAGCCAAGTTAGACTCTCCCCATTTGTGCTTTTATTATGTAGTTCTTGTCTGATGGCAGAATAATCTAATTATACATTGATGCCTCAATTCAGTCAGGTCTTACATTTAGATAAAACCTGGATTCAAATCACAGATCTGCTATTTATAAGCTATATTTCTTAATTTGGCAAGTTTCTTAATTCCTGTAAGCCTCAATTTCTCATCTTCAAAAGGGAGATAATGAGAGTGGCTACCTTTTATTGTTGTCTCAAGAAAAAATTGCAATACCACAGCTGATTTTTTTCTACTTCTTGCCTTTGTGTTTTTAATTTTTATAAATATTTTATAGTTGAATGAAAAATAGAATGTTTATTATAAAAAGAGCAACATATTAAAAATAATTACAGATTCCCCAATAAAATCAAAGATAAATATTCTAAGAAAATGAAACAAAACAAAAAAAATGTGATGCATGTAAAGAAAGTGTTTAACAGAATACTTGGTATATCGGTAGTAATCAATAAATAGCATATATTATAATTATTTTAAAACATTTGTATTCAAGATATGTAGATTATCTACTTTGTTTTCATCTTTCTCTTTCTCACAAGACATTTTGGTCCCTAAAAACATAGATTCTGATTCTCTTTAAAGAAAATTTGGAATAAAAGAAAAGCACAGAATGCATATGCAAATCAAGTGCCCAAAACAGCCAAATTCTCTCATAGTTCTCCAAAGAAAATGTGCAAACTGAAATTTTAAAAAAGTTTGGCTTTTCTATTCATCTACCTAGTGAGAAAGATTTTGAAATTTTAAAAACATGGAAACTTCTTCAATATTCTGATACTCATAAAAAGAAACAGAAAATATCAGCATAGATGTGGCTAAAATTTCCAAAATTAGGTTAAATTGTATTTTTGTGGAACTTGATTGAAGGCAATGATAAAAATAGAAGAAAAGAAAATCCAGAACTCTGACAGGCATACCACTTTAGTGTTGGCAATATACTGTTTCATCAAAAGATACTGGAAACAGATGTTACACATGAAGGTACACATAGTTAAACTCAAAGAAGAGTATGATCTTTCTGGGAGATTAGATACATCTGAGGCCTAGTTCAGAGCTGAGAGAAACCATAACACGAACTTCACATCTGCTATCATTAATGGCATTTTCAAAGCTGTGGCAAAACTGGTCCCTTTTACCAAAGAAAACAATTTTGCAAAGTTTATATATGTACTAAGTACAGAGAAATGAAAACCAATACTTACTCCTAAGCTTAAAAAAAAATGTATCCAATCTAATAGATGTACATAGTGGGGGAGAGATTTTAATGATGATCCAAAGCTTCACCATTTGTTCACAGGTTGTTAGACCTTGAATTGATCCTTGAGCTTATCTTGTCCTTTCCATTAAAATCTTTCCAACCCCTGAAGCAGCAATAAGATTTCAGAGCCATTATTCTGTACTGCCATATCACTGACTGGAAATTCTCCTTTTATTCAATTAATTCTTTCAAATAATCTGTCTTCTCAAATAATTTGTCATTTTGACCAATTTCTCCTCTACTGATTTATTTTTTAACCAGACAGTTTTATAAAATTCACCTAGAATCTGTTATTGCCACTGTTAATTCTATGAAATAAAATAAAACAAGACTTACAAAATGAGACAAAAATTACCCTCTATCTTTGCTATAGTGGTGCTTCCATGTCTGGGTCAAGCATTTTGCCATACCCAAAGAGTCAGGCCTTAGCTCTGCTCATACACTTTTCCTTTCATGGCCGTATCTCCTATAGATGTCCAGCAGTCTTTTCTCCTTCTTTCTTTCTTTACTCATTAAAAAGTATTCCCTTTGTCATCAGGAAGGTACAAACTGAAACCATAATGAGAGAGCACTTCATACTCACTAGAATGGCTGTAATAAAAAAGATGGAGAGTAACAAGTGTTGACGAGGATGTGGAGGAGTCAGAACCATCATACACTGCTGCTGAATGTAAAATGGTGCTTTGAAGAACAGTTTGGCAGTTCCTCAAAATGTTAAATATAGAAACACCACATGACCCCAAATTCCACTCCTAGATGTAAACCCAAGATAATTAGAAACATATTTCCACCCATAAACTTGTAGACAAATATCATAGCATCATTATTCATAACAGCCCAAAGTGAAAACAACCCAAATATCAGTGGAGTGGATAAGCAAAATGCAGTATTTCCATATAATGCCACAGTAATTGTCTATTAAAAAAAAGTGCTAATACACGCCACAACATGGGTGCACATTGAAAACATTATGCTAAACAAAAAAAAGCCAGTGACAAAGGATCACATTTTGTATGGTTCTATTTATTTAAAAAGTACATAAAAGTCAAATCTACATAGAAAGTAGATTAGTGATTGCCCAGGGCCAGAGGATGTGATGGGAGGCTAGATTTGGGGGTGATGACATTAGTGCAAAATTTCTTTTAAGGAAATGAAAATGTTCTAAGATCAATAGTATTGGTTACACAGCTCTTTGAATATACCGAGAACCATTAAATCAGATATTTTAAATAAGTGAATTACATGATATGTTAATTGTATCTCAATAAAGCTGTTATGAAGAAAAAACTAAGTATCCCAACCTACGGGTCCCTGAGGTCAGGGACCACAGAAGACCCTTTCATATCTTGGGGCCTATTTTATCAAAGTTTATTTTTCAGTCTCTTGCACAATTTTAATAATATAGCTGGTTCTTTTATGCCCCATTTCTTCATGCAGCAGTGAGATTTTTGTCATAAAAACTTTATGTTATAAAAACTGAGTGCATATTTGAATGCATATTTGAGCTATGAATTGATGAAAACTGATCATTTATATTAATACGATCTCTTGAAAAACTATTTCCTGTCTTTGGAGACCCTTCCCAGGCAGAGGTCAAAATCCCCTTCTGTGACTCTCTTGGCCATACTTAAAAATGTGGAACTAGGAAGGGGAAGGCTGGTTCACAAATATAAATGTGGGTTTCAGATGCAGCTTCATCTCTCCAATGAATACTGTTGCTAATGATGATGCCCCCATACTGGTATGCAGCAAGCACTTCATGCTAATGTAGCATGAGATAGAGAAAGCTGATTCCTGCCTAGTGAGAGCACAAAAGGAAATCAATTCCCTTTATGTGGATATTTTTATTTAAAATGGATCACTATGTAGAACATGTTTTATTTTCCCCTAAGATTCTAAAAGTCTTAAATGTATGACCAATTTCATATAATCTATGGTGTCTATAGTCCATGAATTAGAAAGTAACATTTTTATATGCATGGATTGAGAAATGAATGCAGAAGAAAATGATATAAATAATATCACAATCAATTTTCTCTGCGCACTGATATAAATTGCATTTGACTATGGTGTTCTAAAGTCCTGATTACATTGTCACACCTGAGAATTCTCAGCAGATATGCCTGCAATTCCAAATGAAAAAGCAAACCCAACTGATAGGCTAATATATTTTTAATATTTCATCTCATTGCTAATTAAAATAAGCAGGACATAGGAATAAGAATGAAAAATGGACATGCCCATGAAATATCCTGATGGCTACTCATTTTTCTGAATTCTCTTTGTAATATTTTAAATACTAAAATATATTTGAGTTTTATATTACTGACAAAAAAAATCTAACTTCTCTGACTCAGTGGAGTTATATATACCTTTTAGCTGATTCTTGATCTAGCTATCAGAAAGAGCATATGATAGTAATATAAACCAGGAAAAATAATCCAGTCCCCTCATGGAATTTTTATATTAAAGAGCCCTTAAATGTACATATTTGTCTTTGAGAGTCGCCACAAGTGGTTCTGTCTGCTGGTATCTGCCACAGCTCATCACAGTTAAGGAGCCAAATTCTTTATATATCAATGGTTATTTAATAAATGGATATCCTGGTCTGTTGTGCTACCCACAAGCACTTCTGACAGCAAATATATGAGGTCCCCAACTCAATAATAAAGCTGAACAGAGCACTGTTGATGATTGGGGAAAAAAGAAAACCTAAATGTACGACAGGGAGATGGCTAAATTAATCCTGGTTCATCCATACAATGAAATATTATGCAGCTATTAAAAATGAAAAATGTATTAAAATACATATATTTTTATTTTATTCTTTAAATTTATTTATACTTTTAAACACAATTAATTATATCTGTTTATTTACAGTACAAGAGAAAAACAGCAGATTACAATGATACTAGGTGATCTCATTTTAATATATATGTGAGTGCATGCATGCATAAGGGACCTTATTAATTATAATAAAAAAAACACTGGAGGTATATAAAACAAAATTTAACTGTAGTTTAGTAGGATCAATAGTGATTTTTTCCTTCTTTTTGATTACCATATCTTATTTTTTTCTATAACAGACAAGTAAAATATGTGCAATACTTTTTTTAAAATCTTTCAAATTTTACAAAGAAAAAAATTTATGTTTTTGAATTTTCCACCTAGATGATTTGTGGAAAGATAATGACACCATTTATTGTAGGGAACATAAGAAACTTGTTTAGAATCAGTTAGCATGTCCAACATCATCTGAATTAGACACCAGTGAGAAGCTATGTCTAGACACACTGTTTTAGCTCCACTTATGTCTCTTTAAATATATAATTCAACAAATGTATTTTGTTTGTTTAATCCAGCTATAAGGCTAAATTAATGTTTTTACTAAAAGTTCAATTTGCTAAAACTTTAACGTATCTTCGGGTAAAATTCTCTTGATTCCTCCTGCAACTCTAAGCCCTAAAACCAAAGGATGCATTGCTCCCCTTTTATACCCCAAGTCACCCTGCAGACAGACACCTTCCTGTGAATTCCCTGAGCCCAAATCATGCAGAATGGGATTTCCCAAAGGAGTTCACCAAATATATAGGTAAGAATTCAAGGAAAAGGAGTGTACAGAAAGGAAACCGCCCAAAACAGGCAAGTTTTGCTTTCTCCTACAGTTGGCTTGCTTTCAAAGCTCTCCATCTTGTCCATTCTACCTGCCTCACCCTGTTTCCAGGTGGAGAGATCATACTCACCACCAGGTAGCTGCCTCCTAAATACCTGGATGCTCTTATGGACTAGCCTCTGCTGTACATTATGGAGGATATGAGCCACATGTGATTATTCAACTTAAGTTTCAAATAACTCAATTTAAGTGGAATTTAAAATTCAGTTCCTTAGTCTCACTAGGCTTATTTCAAGGGCTCAGTAGTCAAGTATGGCTAGTTGCTATTGTATACCACAACACAGAACTTGTCATCATACAAAATGCTATTAGACAATTCTAAAGTCTTGACCACCCTCAAGTTAAACTGTCTGACATTATGATGATTGTGTTTTACCTCCAGATAATTTGATCAGAGCCAGGAATTACACAACCCTTTAGGTGAGACACTGCTCCTTGTATCAACTTGGTACAGATTCATTTTCTATCTTTTGCCATAGAGCAAATGTAACTGTCAATCAGCAGGTCCTATTTAGAGACTAAATCCCTCTCTGGAAACCCTCACTTTGGAACAGAATTCCACAAACAGTGGGCTCGTGTCATTCTAGCAGCAGTAACAGAAATTAGCTTAGGTGTCTCTCCAATAACTAAATCTCCTGATATTTAGCTTTATTTTCTAGGTAAGTCTTGCTGCATTCCCATTTTCCTCCTATGATTGTGCAATAATCACTGCCTTGATTCCATTCCTCTGATCCTTCTTCAGATTTTACATAATTATGGAGGTTTCACACTAAGCCAATCTCCTGGGTAACTGCAACTCCTCTGTAGCTTGTGAAGCTGTAACTACTGAAAGAAACTCTTGTCTGGCCTTTTGGTTTACAGTCCTCACCAAATTCATGAGCATAAATTATTCCACAGTTTGTCACTTTTGGGAGAATATTTTGCTTCAGCTACAGACTTACTGACTCAGCCTTTCTCAAAGATTTTTTTCTCACTTCCCACACACCTGGAGTACTTATTAAAAAACAAAACAATCTAGACTGATTTATTACACTCTTAAATTGACCCCACTGAGTTACAGAAATGCTTCAGTGCCATAGCTTTCTAACTTTTTTGAACATGACCCTCTAGTGACCAGCATGCACATGTATGCATGCACATACACATGCATGCACACACACGCATACACAAATGTCAAAGCAATATAATATGATGCACTAAATTATTCTACGTATTTTATTCTATTTTTTTAATTTTAATTTTTAAAAATTTAATTGCCAAATAATGGATTACAAATTGGTGTGGACTGTTATTGTTGTAAGGCAAGATATATCTAATTTAAAGTAGCCTAGGTAAAGGGATTATATTTTGGATGACTGAAGTGTTCATAAAAATAAATGAAGAAAGGAACAACCAAGCTTCCAGAAGGAAATAGGGAATAACCACAACTCTCTAGATCTAGAAGCAGGGGCTTGACTACTGACTACTGTCAGAACTTGCCATTCTCTCTCTCTCTCTCTCTCTCTCTCTCTCTCTCTCTCTCTGTCTCTCTCTGTCTCTCTCTTTCTCTCTCTCTCCCCTCTCTTCCCTCCTCTCTCCTTCTCTTCGCCTCTCTTTTTCTTCTATCTTTTACTCTCCTTTTCTCCATGTCTCACTTCTGATTCTGAGTGGTGACATCCTTTCCCATAAAGCTAGACATAGGGCTATCATAGGAATTTTTTAAATTTCAGGGGGAAAAAAACTCTACAGGTGGACATGTGTTCTCTGCTCAAACTGATGACTGACCCCTGTGGGTGGCTTAGTAAGGTCATGTAAGGATATGGAAACACTCATTTGAACCATGGATAGCATTTGGGGTACAGTTTCTGCGAAGAAGAGGTGATAGCAGAAATGTCACCATTAAGATAATCACTAGAAGCCAAATAGTCATGTCAATTTATGAAAAATTTATCTTACCCCTACACTTTCTAGCATATACATATCTTCTCCGTATGATATGTCTGTAAAAGTACTCCTCTTCCTATTGCCATTAGCACCAAAAATAATGCAATTATTTTCCCACATGCATTCATAAATATTCCTAGATGTCCCCCATGAGAGACAACACAGAGTCGGTCATACATACGTACAGCATCATCTCCAAGTCCAACATCTCAAAATGACATCTATTCTTGACCAAGTTCAAATACGGTTCCTTATGGTCATATACCCTATGACTAAATGACAAATTTAATCACCAACAAAATAACCAATAATAGTAAAACAAAAGCAATAAAATAGCACTAAAAACTCCCATTCAAGAAAGGGAGAAAGAGAAAAGAGTACATATACTTCACCCTGATAGACAATGATAGCAAAATGGATTGAAGACTTTCCTTTGTTGACTAATTCTTTGACTGGAGAAAGAATTGTTTGACCAGCCAATATCAGGGATCTAAGTTCTGCTTCTACTTTCTAAGTCTTCCAAGGCCATTCCTGATAAGGTGATTAGACACCCTCTTGGGGTCTGGATTACGTCAACATAAGTGGATGTTTGCCATGGGAGCCAAAACTGAAGAGGATTTATGGCATTTTATGACCTTACCAAAAAAAAAATGTAGCTTCTGTGAGCAGCCAGGAAAGACTGGACAGACTACACAGCAATTTTATCACTGCCATATGGATTTCAAAACTGGAGAGGCAATTGTAGGCACAGGGGGGTGAATACAAGGTTTAAAATGAGAAGTAATGTAAGAAATAAGAAACTTTTAAAAAGGACACATAAGTCAGGAAAGAAAGTGAAATCAAAGAAAAACAGTTAAGAACCTCAGCCATGAGCAGGCTCAAGGGCTTGGATCTTCTGCTTGCTGGGTGCCAGCTGCAAGGAGATGAATTAGCCAAAGTCATAGTCATGGGTAGACCATGTGCCAACATAAATCCAATTGTGCAAACTACACGGGGACCAAGATTGTGGCATAAGATACAGCAGTATTCTCTCTTTGGGAAATTTTGCCACATGCTTCATGAAATGAGCAAGAACGCAGTGCTTTAGGGCACAAAGTAGTATGATGTAGTAAAAAGAACCAGATCCTATAAATCAGAAAAATTCATTTATATATCTAAAGATGTGATCACCATAAGTCCAGCTATCATCCGACACCATACAGCACTATCACAATATCATTGACTATATTCCCTATGCTGTATACCACATCCCCATGATTTATTTGTTTTATACCTGGAAGTTTGAACTTCTTATTACCCTTAAGCTTTCCACCCTCTTTTTTGATTTTTCAATTACAGTTGACTTTCAATATTATTTTATATTAGTATGGTGATTAGACATTTATATAACTTATGAGTGAACTCCCTGTTCAGTCTAGTACCCACCTGGCACTATATAGAGTTTTTACAATATCATTGACTATATTCCTTATGCTATACTTCACATCCCCATGACTATTTCATAACCAATAATTTGTACTTCTTAACCCTAGAAGGTTTCTCTTTAGTCAGCACTCCAGCTTCTCCTAAGTTGCTCACAGCCTAATGCATACTCCTAGTTAAAGGACAGCTCAAATTGGTATGCAGAGAATACTGAGGGAGATAAAGGAGCAGAGACTGATTTCATTCTCTTCAGCTCTGGAGTCTGTAGTGGGAGGTAAACAGCCGGGTATAGTTTGGGGACTAGCTTCTAAATTCCTTTATGGCAGGGATGTTGTTTGGTTCCTATATGTATCTTAGGGCTTAGAGAATTACTCATCCCTTAGTCAATGCTCAATAAATATTTATTGAATGAGTGAATTACTCCATGGAGATGAACTAATTATGGAATTTGTTTGTACTGTATTTATAGTATGACAACCCACTAGTGGAAAAGGGAAAAATTTAGTCAAACAGAAATTTGATGGCATAGGGCTGTGAGGGAAAGTTAAGGATTTTATAGCCACACTCTGGTAAATGAATTATATTTTTATCTAATTTTGCCAAATTGATTTGTTTTCTGATGTGACCAAAAATACCAGTTTTTTTAGTATCATGTCAAGTTGGCTTCATAACATACATACACACACATATGAATGTTAGAGTCCTTTACAAAACAGGCAAAAATAGGAGAGAATCTGTCTCTCAGCAGTGACAGCTCCAAATGATTCATTTGAGTTCTTTACAATCATTGCTGACACATCATCGAGTTAACCGTCTTGAAATGGTTTGTGATAGTACTTTTAGCATTGATAAAGCAAGAGTATTAGCAAAATGCTTAACTTAAAAGTAAACATTTATTTGGGTCTCATTTTAATGCCCTTTTTTTTAATGCTAGTACCATGTTTACTGTATGTATTAATGGAAATGATCAATTGGTTTTTGATCATAGGCTGTCCTGTCACTTTCTACCCAGCCCTAGCCTCAGATTTTTCCCACTTTGTACAATCAAGAATAGGAGCCTACAATGATAGCATATTAGAATGATTTACCTGCAAAAAATATTTTGCCACATGTTGTGTGACACACTAAAGTCATAAAGTCTGAGCATGCAGAGATAGTAGCATGCATATACCTTGGAAAGTGGGTTATCTTCATGACTTCCCACCCCTTTGCCCAAAATATCTGGAGATAAGTAAATATGGTTGCTTTTATTATCACCATTATTTGTAAGTGAATAAACTGAGACTCAAAGAAGTAAAAAATATTATCTAATAATACACAACAATCTAGTGACACAATCAGAATTTCTTTTCTCCTGCGTTTTTTCCTTTCACCCCATTGTATTAGATGCTGATGTTTGTTTTGTATTAAAACTATCCATAACAAACAGATGTGTACTAAACTTTATTGTGACTTTTTATATGGGCATTGTATATTTTAAAGACATATTTATAAGCAAATATTCATTTAAAATTTATTTCCAATTATGTGATATGATGTTTAAGTTACTACCATGTTTGCAGGTTTTTTCCATCTGTATAATTAGGCTAGAGCCCTAAATTATATGTCAAGTGGTAGTAAGTGGTTAATAAGGGAAGGACAAAAAGGAGGAAAAATATTCAGGAACAACAAGGTATGGTATTTTATTTAAGACACTTAGAGGAGGCATGGTGATTAGGTGGCATATGATAAAAAATAAACTTGAATGAAGCAAGAAAATAATACATGAAGATTGGGAGGTGTGGTTTGCAGAATAATGACTCCTAAATATGTCCACATCCTAATCCCTGAAACCTGTGACTATAGTACCTCACACCGCAAAAGGGACTTTGCAAATGTGATTAAGTTAAGGATCTTGAGATAAGGAGGTTATTCTGCATTATCCAAGTGGGCCCAATGTAATTAACAAGGTCCTTGTAAGTAAAAGAGAAAGACAGAAGAGTGGGTCAGAGAGAGATTTGAAGATGTAATGATGCTGGCTTTAAAGATGGAGCAAGAAGTCTCTAGTGAGCAGATAAATTGTCATAAGAGATAAGGTCAGAGAGATAACACTGGCCAGATCAGGTAGGGTCTCATAGGTAATGGTAATGCTTTTATATTTTATTCTGGATGACAAGGGAAACCCTTGGAAGATTTGGGCTGGAATGGTCAGGGTAGGTTGACTGGCGGAATTGGCATTTTTACTGACTGTAGGAAGAACAGGAGTTTATTCAACTGATAAAACATCAAATATGAAAGAATAGCATGAGTAAAAAAGTGGTTGCAGGCAGTGCATGAAAGATTCTGAGGTAGAATTAGACTAGTTTACATGGTGAAGTACCATAGACGCCAGGGTTGGGGAATCTGCAATGCCAAGGTAAGAAATCTGGGCTATTTATGAAGAGCTATTGACTGTAAAGGAGGGGAGTAGAAAGAAATATGATCATATAGGTTTTAAAGGAGATTTGGATGATATGTTATGAATTCAAACTACGTGAGGATGGACTCAGGGACACAGTTTAGGAAGCTATGACCATAGGGCATATGCAATTGAGGTAAGAGTTAAGGTCATTTTCTTGATAATTTGAGGGGAAAATACAGTGCTGTTAATTCTGAAAATAGATTGAGTGCCTATTTTGATGGCCTTCTCCTATTTTACCTGTGTAGATCAGGGCAGCCAAAAGGCAAGTTGTTTTTTCTCTTAAAATGAAATTTACAAACTATAGTTTCTAATTAGAAACCTTCATATCATCACTGATCACACATTTTAGTTAAAATGTATATTGGAGATAGAAAAATTGCTAATGTTCATGAAAATATGTTTTCCTACTTCATACTGCTATGTAAAATGACTTTTCTAGGAGTATCTTCCATTTATAATATGAAAATATCAAAATTTATGAAGGATGTGAAAAATGTAAATATTTATTCCACTTGGATTATGAATTAAATATTTTAATTAAAATATACATTGGACATCCATGGCAAAAAAAAGAACCTTTACCTAAATCTTGCATCTTATGCAAAAATTAACTCAAAATGGATCATGGTTTTAAATGTAAAACTATGAAACTTTTTATATAAAACTGTAAAATTTTTAATGTAAAACTATAAAACTTTTTATGTAAAACTATAAAACTTTTAGATAACAAAATAAGAGATATTCTTCAGGACCCAGGGCTATGCAGAAAGTTCTTAGACTTTAAACCAGGAGAGTGCTCTATAAAAAGAAAGATTGATAAGTTGGACCTCATCAAAATTTTAAACTTTTGCTCCATGAAATACTGTTAAGATGATGAAGAGACAAGCTAACAAGTGGGAGGAAATATTTTCAAGCCATATATCTGACAAGAGACTAGTTTCTAGAATACATAAAGATTTCTAAAAAGTTAAGAAAATCAAGCAATCCAATTTTTAAAAATGGGCAAAAAAAAAAAATGAAAGGATATTTCACCAAAGGGGATATACAGATGGTATATAAGCACATGGAAAGATGTTCAACATCATTAGTCATTTAGGGAAATGCAAATTAAAACAACAATGAAATATCATTATGTACCTACCAGAATAGCTAAAATATTTTTTAAAATATTTTAAAAAGTGACAATACTAAATGTTGGTGAGGATGTGGAGAAACTAAATTAGTCATACATTGTTGGTAGGAGTGTGAAGTAGTACTCTGGAAAACAGGTTGTCAGTATCTTTAAAAACTAAACATGCAACTACCATGTGACCCAGTAATTGTGGTCCTGGGAATTTATCCATAAAATGGAAAACTTACGTTCACACAAAAACAAAATCTGAACACAAATGTTTATAGCAGCTTTATTTTTAACATTCAGGAACCAGAAACAACTCAGATATCCTTTGACAGGTTAATGGATGAACAAACTGTAGTACATGCTCAACTATTTTACATCTTGAAAAAATAAAACCAACCCTTTCTTGACCCCACTTTGCCTGCTTTCCAACTACTGTCCCATTGCTCTGCCACTCCTCACAGAATAACTGGTTTAAAATGCTGTCTGTATTCTCTGTCACCACTTCATCACCTTCTCTTTTCAACCTTTCCAATTCTGCCCCCATTTCTCAACATTCCCCTGAAACTGTACCAGTCATAGTCACCAACGGCAATGGTCACTCTTCTGTCCTGTTGCTAGAACTCTTATTAGCATTCCACATAGCCGACTACCAACCCCCACATGCTTTTTTTTTTTTAAATCTTGGCTTCCATGATATCACACTTGTCATTTTATTTTATTAGTAGTTTCAAGTATACAGAGCATTGGTTAGACACTTATATAGTTTATAAAATGATCCTCTTGATTGCACTTTCTTTCCTCTGGCTCAACACCTAGCCATTCTATTACTGCTGACTACATTCCCTATGCCATGCTCCCCATCCCCATGGCCTTCTCTCAACTACTAATTTGTACTTCTTTAACCCTTCACTCCTTTCTCCCAGCTCCCCAGAGGGGATGGGGATATCACACTTTTCTTTTCCTAGCTTTCTGGCTATTCATTCTCAGTTCCCTTCTCTGTCACCTCCTCTTCAGTTCTACCTTCCAATGTTAAAGTACCCCATGGCTCAGTACTACATCACCTTTTCTTCCACTGTTAACTTAGTCACTAACTACACTCCAGCCACACTGGATTTCTTTCTAATCCATGAATGTATCAATTTCATTCTCACTTTAGGGTGTTTGCCTCATTCCCCAGAACATTATTCCACTAGACAATCAATGGCTTGGTCCCTCAGCATATCTAGTCTCTCTTGACTTGTCTCTCAAACCTCAGATCTTTCGTCATTCATATTTTAGTTCAGATACCCTCAGGAGGGCAACTCTAACTACCCAGTCTAAACTAGCTCCTCTCCTCCAGTTATCCTCTATCACACTACCTCTAGTTTTTTTCTTCCTAATACTTCTAACTAAATTTGTCTTATTTGTTTGTTTTTTGTTCTTTGTTTTCTGTTATCTGCCCCCAAGCCACTAAAATATAAACTCAATGAAAGCAGTGACTTGTGTTAAATTTCTTAGAACCTACAGAAATGCCTAGCTCATAGCAGTGACTCAGTATATATATGAAAAATAAATAAAGAATATATTACTAACACATCTTTTAAATTGAAATTCTATAAAAATTAATAAATTTTTAAAACACATTCTAGAAAGAACTGTTCAATAGCAACATAATGCAAAAAAAAATTAGCTAGTCCTTAAATATGTGCTTCATTTATGAGAGTAGGTAACAAAAGTGGAATTATATTTGTATGGTGTTCTTAATTATCATATTCCCTATCATATGTTTAATAAATTCAGTTAGTACAACTTTCATATGTCAAGTTAGAAGCTTTAAAATAGCATTAGGGAATAGAATAATCCCTTGTAATTTTATTAGAAAGTCTCTGTTCAACCAAAGGCCTGGTATTTGAACTTTAATTGGATTGAGAGTGATCATTTGGGGGCTTATTTGTTGGTCAAAAGGGCAGACTTTATATGGTTATTTTGTTTCCCATTGCAACCAAGAATATCAATCATTGAGCACAGTGAGTGACCAAAAAGAACTACAAAGCTAATGATCATAACTTTAAAAGTAAATACAGACGTATATGTAACATATTAATCAGAATATAACAAATGAAAAGCAGTACTAAATCCATCAACTGGGAGCATGGGGGTCAAAGAGGAAAATAAGTATTATGTGTTATGAAGTTATAAAAAGAAAAATAAACACTGTAGCTCCTTATTCATCCACCACCATTGGAAAAATCATTTTTAAGAGAAATGAAACTTAACTCTTGATGAGTTGATATTTTTATTCATTGAATGAAATGTTTTTTAGAAGCATTGCATCCTTTTTTGTTACCTGGCAACCTCTTCACTTCTCCACACTCGCAAAAAAACAACAACAACAACAAAAACATATTTTACTTTTTGAAGCTTCCTAAGTCTATCTTCCCATTTCTAAGCAGTAGCTTCCTGAGACCCAGTCAGGAATACTGGGGAAGGAATTTCATAGCCCAGAGTCAGCCAGAAAATTTTAAGATTTAAAGTATTATGTTCATTATATTGATTCTGGCAACCTTTCAAGTAAAAGCATCAATACTATATGGTGGTTGACCAGTTGACTAGACAGCATAGTGCAATGGTAATGGTATAGTTGAATTTAGTCTTAGGTTTAACTATTCACCTCTTCAGCCTCAATTTTCTAATCTGTAAAGTGAGATGGCTGGCTTTTGTTATATTTCTAAAATTAACTTCTGCCTCAAAAATTCGATGATTCTATGGATAGGCTTCAATTAACCATAGTATAATATAAAAATACCCTGAAATCTAGTGACACATTGGGATGGAACCTTTATTATATTGTCAACGCTTTAACTTCTATCCTTATTAAAATTGTACTGGCTCACAAGCTTGCACAAAAGTTTGCACAAAGTAGACTTATCTGCACACTTCCAGGACAGCATTTGCAGCTTAGAAAACCAGTTACTCCATGGAGATGATCATTTGGGTCCAGTAATTTTGAATTTACTATAAGAAACTTCAAAATTCTTTGCTTCTATGTTATTATTTTAACTCTAAAATATCTGAAGTTTAAAGTTTAAAAATCGGAAAGAAGCAAGTAAACTATACTAGTGATGTAGGGAGATGTAGAGATGAGCTGATAAAATATTCTCTATTTCATAGATTTACTTGTTGTTACTTCTTGTTTTGTTACAGGGTATAGACTATCAGCACTGAGTTTGTTGCCTAGACATTCTCAGATGCTTTCAGAAAAGCAATAAATCCCTTTGTTGTCCTTGCCTCTGCTTTTTCTAAGAATTAATAAACTTGGCTATCTGTTCCAATGCCCATATTTTTCTAATTCTTTATTATAATGGAATTTCTAGCCAACCCTATACTTTGTCCTTCCATTTACTTTATCCTTCCTGCTTCTCTGTTGGACAAGGTTAAAGTAAAACCCATCAGCATGAGTAATTCAAATTGAGCTGCCAAAACAGCTCAGTAGAAAGCAAAATGAGAAAACCACCCCCCATTCTCACCTTTTACTTGTATAATTTCAGGTGCTCCTGGAAGCGAACCCTGTGGTTTTAAAAAGAAAAATACTGGCATTTAAAGAAAAGAATTAATTTTTTTCTAATTTCAAAATCAAAAGAAGTTTAACATGAAGCATTTGGAAAATACAGCAACCAACATAATACAACGGAAAAAAATTATTCCAATCACAGTGAGAGCCTATCATTTTATGTAATTCTTTAAATGCTTTCTCCTCTGCATGGGGTCATGCTGTAAATAAAGTTTTACATTTTTTTTTACATTTAAGATTATATCATAACACTGTCAGTTGTCGTTAAGTATTCTTCAAAAATATGATTTTATTTCATTGTATAGATATACAAAAACTGACAGGTAACTGAACCAAAGAAAGAACCAACTGAAATGAATTTTAAAAGTTGTCTTCCTCTTCTTTCCACTATTTTTGATTGTAATGAAGCAACCAATGTAGTTTGAGTTGTGTCATTTCTCCTCTATAGGTCATAATGACAAGAATCCCATTACTGTCTGTCCCTGGTAACAAAGGTGAAAATCACACAGTCCTCTTGACCCCTTCTCAAATGCTTCTGTCACTTGTTACATATTAAGGCCCTCTCCTGTGTGTGGTGTGCAATGATTTAATAATCAGTGGAGAGGAAGTGACAGGGACTTGAGCAGAGAGCACTTGACATTGACATCTCCACTCCCACCGCCATACAACAAGGCACAGAACATTGGTCACACTAATGAAGTAACTGAGCCACAACCAGCATCATCATCCTTGCAGTGGGCAGCAAATCAGGAATGCTATTTCTGTGTCTTCCTGAATCCTCAGAAAACACACACTAGGAAAATGGGGAGAGATCAAACTCTACTCCTCAGTCCATGAATCCTCAGAATCTAACTAACATCAACCATCAGAGAAAATCAAACATCTGTGGACAGGAAAGTTTCAGAGAGTACTGAGGAGTAATAATAGCTCATTCAGTAGCACAATGCATGCATATTGTTATACTTTTAATGGAATGTGAATTTCCTTCTGGTTCCCAGTGGGGAGTAACCCCTAAACCTCACTTTCACCATATTATCATTAGGATGGAGCTCATTAAGAGAAGTTCATCTTTCAGTTGTTTCTGTTGAGAGCTCTTTAATAACTTTTTAAAATTTTCTGTGATTATTGTCCTATTCAAATTTTCTACTATTTAATGTACTTGTGGTAATATGTATTTCCCTAGAAAATCATTCATTATGTAAAGACTTTTGTATATATTAGCCTAAATTTCTATATATAATATTTTAATTGTTCTCTAAATCTGTAGTTATATCCTTTCTCAATTTCAAATATTGTATATGTTCATTTTTTTCTTATTTTGTTGCTTATTAGTTTTATCCATAGTTTGCTTGTTTTATTGATACTTCCAAAGAAACAAGTTTTGGGTATATAAATTTTATTGCTTTCCTCTGTTCTAATATATTTATTCCCACTTTTGTCTATATGATAGTTCCCACGTTCATCTATGTTAATTACCTGAAAGTTCTCTCTCCCATTTTTCAAAGTGATTATTTACACCTTTCCCCGTCAGACCTCCAAATACCCTCTTACCCTCTTCACTCTAAGCTAATGAAATTTTTTCTTAATTTACTGAGAGGTTTGAAGTAATTAGAAAAGAATTGGAATGAGCTCCCAAAACTACATCTGACCACTTGCCTACATTTGGGCACATATACTCTCTTTCTTTCTAGTTGGCATGGATAAACTGTATGTACATACTCTCAGAGCCAAAACTTTCTCTCTTTCTTGTATCATCAATTTTTCCTCTATAATGTAGCCTCCTCAACACACAAACATAATTTAGGATCTTCCATCTTAAAAAACAAACCTCTCATAACTTCACATATCACTTTCCAGCTGCTAACCCCTCTCTCTGCTCCTTTTTTGCATAACAATTCTTTTAAAAGGTTGTTTATTAAAAACTCCTGGCTTGTTATCCCAGATGAGTATAAATTAGTTTGGTCATGGGAGAGAAAAGCAGGTTGTCCTTACCTTGGCTATGTATGATATTTAACAATTATGTCCCTCTAAATTGTCCTCAAAAATACACTATGGGGTTCTCTAGGAACCACAGCTTATAAGAGAGGTTGGTGACTGTTTGAGCTCTCTGATTTCCATTTGTTATTGAATTTAAATTGCTAGTCACTTTTCTCAGGTGCTATAATCAAAACTGTGTCCTTCCTCATAGTGATGGGCCCACAATACCTGGCCTATCTCTATTTTCATATGGCTCACTATAGAGGTCTCAGCTTGTTCTGTAATAAGAATCCACAGAAATGTGATGCTGAGAAAATACATGTGCTGAGAGCTTAGGTGCTCAAAGTTCTTTCTACAACAAGAGTGTCATCTTGATGGCAAGGGGAGATGGGGCTTCCCTTGGTCACCACATGTGCTTTAGCAACACTTGTCAGGAGAGAATATGGACAGATAATTTGTTTCAACTGTCTTAAAAATTTAATTTACTTTTTGAGCAATTTATGGTAATAAAATTAAGGGTGAACAAAGACATACTAAAATGAGAAGAATTGTATTACATCAAAACTGCTCCAGGTCATTGTAATAATAAAATTATCCAAACCAATTCTCAAGTAGATTGCAATGAAACTTAATAATTGCTCTTATGAGATTTCAGGCTATAAGAAATCTCTTAGTGGACAGAAAGGTAAGAAAACTAACATTCACTGAGTACCTATTATTTTCTAGGTGTGTGTATGCATGTTCCTTGAAATATTATGAGCTAGATATTATAGTTAGAGATAGAGATACTATAATCTTCATTTTACATGTAAGGATGCTGAAACTAAAAATTGTCTAAGGCAATATAGCCAGTCATTGGCAGTCCTTGGCTTACAGCTCATTTCCATGGGTGAGTAACAGAAAGGGAATTCATGGCCTGGTCAGTTTGCCTCCAAAGCTTATACTTCTTCTCACCCATTCATTTGATACTGTGCTTGTCTTTCCTCACCTACTTGCCTCCAGGAGCATGTGAGATAGATACTTGGATCTGTGTACCGGAAAGCCAAACATCTACCAAGTTTTCATGATGATGATGATGATGATGATGATGATGATGATGATGATGATGATGATTATTATTATTATTTAATTGAGAGTGTGTTGATAATCTCTCTGGGTATGATGATCACTCCTCTTAGCTTTCATCTGGGTAATCAGCACTCACAATTCATCATGACTTCCTGATCAGTTAACATAAGAGAACCAGATCCCTCCCTTCCTCTCCTCTTACTTTTATTATCACACTCTTTTCACTATTTGTTACAAAATAATTCAGATATGTACAAAGTATAGAAAATAATGTAACAAATGGCCATATAAATACCGTATAGCTTAAGGAGTAGAGCATTGTAAATATGAAGCTCCCTGGGTGCCTCATTCTGATTGCACTCCCCTAGCCCCTCCCACACACACACCTTGCCCAGAATTAGCCTCTATCCTGAATCTGATGATTATCATTTCTATTTATATCTTTATAGTTTTGCCACATATACATACATACTTTAAAACATTATATAGTATTGTTTTGTAAGTTTTTAAAATTAAATAAATGATATTGTGCTGCAAATACTCTTCTATACATCTAATTTTTTAACTCAACATTGTGTTTTTAAAAATAATAAATCATGTTGATATATAAGCTATATAGTTCATTCATTTTCATTGCCATATATATTCTATTTATTGAGTAAATCACAATTATTTTATTCACCCTTCAATTGATGAACTTTTAACTTGTTTCCAATTTTTTGCTTTTATAAACACTTCTGCAATTAGCATTTATGTTCACATCTCAGTTTAGACATACATAGTAATTTCTCTAGGGTGAACACCTAGGAGTACATTTGTTAGGTTTTAAAGTTGATGCACCTTTAATTCTACTAAATAATGCTAAATCAATTTCCTTACTCTTTTTAGTCTTATTCATTTCTAAGTGTGGACTATCTACTACTATTTAATAGATGAGACTGACCTCAGAATTTGGATTATAATTCATTCTTATTCCAGTTGTAATCTTTCATAGTCTCCTTTCTCCCTTCTCTCTCTTCTACCTTCCCTTTTCTCCTTCTTTCTCCTGTTCTCCCTTTCTTCTACACACACACACACACACACACACACACACACACACACAATTTCTTTGGAGGAAAGTTTGAACAAAATTGTTGACCAGTAGGAACATGATATCTATACAATTCATTCTCTGCAGAATTTAAATAAATACTAACTACTAAGTGCCTTAATAATAACAACTATTCAATGATCATGTACTTACACATTAACTGTCAAGTATTTTCCTTACAATGTCTTATTCAGCACCGACAATAACCATGCAGAATAGCTATTTTGATCTGATTTTATAGCTAAGGAATTCAGATATGTCAACTTCTTCAAGGTCACAAAGCTAAAGAAGTGCTGGGCCAGATTTCCAACCTAGTTCTGAGTGGCTGCAGAATCCACAGTCTGTCTATTATCCCACTTCACTTTAATACTTACAAGGTAATTTCGTGTCTTTATCAAGTGTGATTTACTGCTTTCATATCGCTCTATTGAGCTAGGCTCTTATCATTCTTACTTTACAAACAGGAAAATAGAGGCTCAGAGAATATATTTGCCCTGCCAAATAACTGTATAGCTTTGATTTCCTGCATCAGTTCTTTCCCTACTACCCAAAACTTCTTCTGAAGTAATGATATTGTTAATCCAGTATTGAATGAGGGATTGGGTAGAGAATGTCTAATTAAAGAATGTGCAACGTATTCTACAATTGATAGAGATTCTTGAAAGTTTTAGAGTATTATAGGGTCTTGTTCATAAGACTGTCTGCTCTAAGGAAATGACTCAAATGGCACTGGACACAGAGATGGAAGGGTTGGGACAGACACTGGAGTTCAGAAGGACACCAGCAATGTTTTCTTTGCACAAAGGCAAGGATTTCATCTGTTTTATTCACTGGTTTGTAATCAGTACCTTCTAGCACAGTGCCTTTTACAATAAATATTTGTTGAATGAATTTAGAATTTTGGCACTGGAAGACTTGAAATTTACCTAGCCCAATCTGTTTGTTTTATTAGTGACACAAATGAGACACAAAGGAGCTAAAGTTTCACAGCCAGTTTTGGGTAGAGCAAACACTACTAGAACACTATCTTCAGATAAAGGATTCTTTTCACTCAGCAATACTATACACCACTAATATGTTTAAAATGAAATTCATTTATAGTTTCAGTCATTACAATAATCAAAGTTATTTTATTACTACAAATGTACACACTATGAAGTCATATATTTCTTGCTCAATTTGTATAAAAATTCCCCAAATGAAACCCCCAAATTTTCAAGTTTTTATATATAGATACAAAAAATAGTAATTATAAATCAGAAAGATTGTCTATAAAACAATATATAGGAAGCATCTGTGTATGAAGAATTATTTGAAATGCACCAAAAGATGGGCTAGGGTCATTATATTAGAGCACTCAGAATTTATTTATTTATTTATTGATTGATTGATTGATTTGAATACTTAGGATTTAATAAAGGTATTTTCAGATTGTAACACAGCTAAAAGTATAGTTCTGTTATAATTTCTTTCCTCCTTCAGGCCTGAAAATGTCTATGTTGCATTTTGTTCTAATTTAACTCCTTTAGAGGAAAATGGATTTTTCCCACACAGTCATGTAAAAACAAAACATCTACTGGATATATTTGATTTTCATGCAGTTGACATAATCATCTATGATATGCACCTAATAAATTGCTGAGAATTATGAAGCAGATTTGAACCTTGCATGGAGTATTAACCTTTCTTTTGAACTATATGAATGGCATAGTTCTTAAGTTAAAAAAAAATAGCTGGAATCTTGCTAAACTGGACTCACCAAGACTTAAAGAATATTACAAAAATCTCTTTGGTTGTTCTTCAAATAGTCAGCGATTGAAACTTGGCCAATATGCTTTGATATAATTAGCCATAAATAGGCTGACAGTTCATAGCTACCCACCTTCCAACACACACACACACACACACACACACACACACACACACACACACACCCTTGAAAGGCCTATCCAGAGTAGTGTATTATATAAAAGAAACCGTTATCAGAGCTAGCCCTGCTATGAAAGTGGAAAATATTAAGTTTGATTTATTCATAAAATTGTACATACTCTTCTTAGATTTGAACTCCACTGTGCCCAGAGAAGACAACTCATTTCATTACATTCCAGTTCAACATTGTAATGCTTCAGATACTTTTGGTTTAGAATCTAGTTTCTCTTGAATAAATATGCAATCAGATTCAAGTCACTGGTCAAGTTCACAGTCTCAGAGCTTGCCCTTCTTGCAGAAATTTTCTCCATCTTCCTATGGTTCTGCTTTGATTAAAAAACAATTAAAGGTGTCTGTATTAGTTTGCTCAGGTTGCTGTAATGATGTACCTCAAACTGGGTGGCTTAAACAACAGAAATGTATTGACTCACAGTTCTAGAAAATAGAAGTCTGAGATCAAGGTGTCACCAGGTTTTATTCTTTCTGAAGTCTGTGAAGGAGAATCTGCTCCACGCATCTCCCCTAGTTACTGGTTATTTGCTGGCAATCTTTGTCATTCCTAGGCTGTGGAACTATTATCCTGATCTCTGCCTTCTTCACCTGGTGTTCTCTCTGTGTATATGTCTATGTCCAAATATCTTCATTTTTATAAGAACACCAGTAATATAAGATCAAGGACCCAACCCACTACAATATGACCTCATTTAAAATGATTAGACCTGCAGTGACCCCATTTCCAAATAAGGTCACTTTCTGAGGTACTAGGGGTTAAGACTTCAACAGATGAATTTTGGAGGAACATAATCAACTCCTAATGATTGCTATCTCCTGGAGGTCCTGGTCAGGGCAAGGGTGGGGTGGGAGTGAGAGAGGTAGTTGGTGGAAACTGATGGGGGCTCTGTACATCCTGTCTGATGCAGCTGCAACACATCAATTGATGTTTATGACAACATAACTTAGTTTGTTCTCCATCAATGATGGAAAAAACAAAACGCATCCAAAGCTGTTAATTGTGTATGAAATAATCAGTGGTTTATAGGCACCTGCTAGGCATTCCCTCCATAACCCTTTAATATCAATGATCCTACAGAGGCACAACTGCTACCTTAAGTTTGTGTTTCCCTCCATGGCTTCTAATTGAAATCTGTTCATCCCAATGCATGACTTTTTGGAAGGATCTGGCAAAGTAGCTAGTGCCCCTGCTACTTCCTGCAGTCCTACATGCCAACTTCTCTATAAACGAGTAAAATCTTTGATTTGTTTTGATTTCTTAGGCTACTCTGTCTTCTCTATGCTGCATTTATCCTTCAGCTGGCAGTGCAAGGTGTACTTGTGACTTCTGACGTGGTGTGAATTTTAGACAGGTTGCAAATCAAATCTCTGTTCAGAAATAGCCCTAGATTGTCAAGGCGATTATATGGTATTAAGAAGGGGGGTCACCTAGAGAAGAGGAAAAAGACATTATATTTTTCATTCTCCTTTACAGAAGCTGTTCAACAACCTCTCATTTCCTTATTGGTGAGGATTAGAATAATCTGGTCTCCCAAAACACAGTTCTTTGATTTTAGAAGGTAAAACATACAACTTTTTTGTTCACAGCTCTGAAATTTTTCCAGAGCAATCTAGCACTTTGAGTTTAGCCACCAGATGGAGAAAAATTCAGCTCAGTATTTTAGGGAGCAGCAAGGATTATTTGCTTGTCTTCCTCAAAATAGCTGAATATAGATGAAAACACAAACCATGCAAAGTGGTCTCACTTTGAAATCATGACCATAAACCTCAGTGAGCTCCTAATGCTGCTGAGCAATCATACTATGTGTCCTTAGTTTACACCATCTCCCACTCTCCTAGATGAGCATTTACACTGTCTATACTCTACTCATTCCTCCAACATCTCCTCTCTGATACTCACTCTTAATCTTTTACCTTTTTTCCTACTTCAGTGAAAAAACTGAAGCAGTCAGAAGATAATTTCCAAAACATTCCACAAACACATCTACCTACCCACTTACTTTGGGCCTCTGCCTTCTGCTTTCACTTTGGTTTCCGAGAATGAGCTTCCTGATTGAGCATTAGATATTGAACTTTCTCATTTATTCAAAGACTTTGCTTCTCTTCTCTTCTGTCCTTTATCATCATTACTCCACACTCTTTAGTGGATCTTTCCAATTAGCATACAACCATGCTTTTATTTCTCTTATATTAAAAAAAAAAGAATAAAAGAATAACTAATCCTTATTTGACCCCATTTCCACTCCAAGTACTGTCCTTTCCTAAAAAAAATAAATTAATAAAAATTTTAAAATCCTCAGATTTGTTAATTCTCACTATCTCCAAATTCTGTGCTCTCATTCTCTCTTCAATTATTTTGAAGAGATTTTTTTTTCTCTACTGCTCCACATTAACTTCCATTGGTAGAACTACCAAGGACCATTGCTTAATCCAATGGTCATTTCTTTGTCCACATGTCATTGCTACTCACAGCAAAATTTAAACAGCTGATAACTTCTCCTGAAATAATTTATTCACATGTCTTCCAGGATCCCACACTCATCAAAGTTTCTTTTCTACCACACTGGCTACTCATTCTTTATCCCTTTTGTTGCTTTCTTAAACTTTCTCCAAACTCTAAATGTTAGAATGTTACACTAACTCCTTAAACATTGTATTCTATGTACAGCAACTCCTTAGGTGCTATCATTCCATTTCATGAAATTGATTACTATCTATTTTGTAACCCATCCCGATTTGATATCTTTAGCTCACATCTTTCTCTTGAATTCCAGATTAATACATACAAATGCCCAGTCAGCATCTCCAATTATATTTCTAATAGACATCTCAAACCGAATATGTACCAAACTAAATTTCAATTCTCATTAAAATTTCCATTCCTCTTCCCATTCCCACTTCTTTCACATTCGTCCCCATCTTAGTTAATGTTGATTTAACAGTTTAGGTGAAGCTAAACTGTCAGAGGACACATCTGAACCTCATACATCACCAGAACTTTGAGGCCCCAGGTAATGCATTATTGCCTATCTTCTGCTACTTTTTACATTGTCTTATATGAACCAACCTCAATCCTTGTTATAGTATCCTGGTGAATCGACCTTTCATCATTATTTAATGTTCTTCTTTATCTCTTGTAACAGTTTTTGATGTAAAGTCAATTTTGCCTAATATAAATATGCCCACCCCTGCTCTTTTAGCGATCATTTACATGGAATGAAATGAAATATCATTTCCTGTACTTTTCCTATCAATCTTATCTTCCTAAATGCTCTTTTAGCTCTATCAAGCAGATACAATTTTTATTTGTCATTTTTATTGTTACAGCTGTTGTTCTCATACTCTGGGCACCTCAAAAAAGAGACAGGGTAGCTCTCTCCCTTGTTCTTCATTGTGAATTCCCAGTGATTTGTTCTCTTACCTTTGATGCTTTGAAGTTCATGCCATTCAAACACATCACTCTCCTTGCTTGTCTCCATCATTCCTCATCACTTCCTTGTCAATCCACTTCCTTAGGGAAGATTTTAGCTTTTGCTCACTCTCCCACTCTCTACCTCAACTCTTGTCATTAACCTAGGTAACCTCAAAGTGTATGTGCATAACTCACATAACACTGCAGCCTCAATGTTCCTTGTTCTACTCATCCCAAATTAATTTTATTTTTAAGTAGTGATAAATGGATGGATTTAGGATATAATTTAAAAGTAATGCTTATAAGAGTTAAAAACAAAGTTGATATAGGAGATAATAAAATCAAACATCACTCATAGGTATTTTTTATGGGAGTAATTGGCACCTTGTTTTGCTATTTACCAATGTAGGAAAGACTGAGGGAAGTACAGGCTTGGATTTTGGAGATATTATAATTAGACAAAACCTATTAGACATCCAAGCAAAGATAATTAAGGGACATTTGTTTATATGAGTTTGGTAGTCAGAAAAGAAAGTAGAACTTATGACATACATTTAGCAGTCATAAGCATTTAGGTGGAATCTAAAGCCCTGAGTCTGGATAAAATGGCTCCTAAACAGTCTTTCAGACCTAAATATGGTCATACCTATCCTTAACATTTCTACTATCACCTCCTAGTTCAAATGACCATTATCTCTCAAGGATGACAATGATAGCCTGGCACATTTCTCTGTTTCCAATTTGTATTTTGCATAGACTGAATTTCTGGTAAGAAAAAATTCACTTCTATTCCCCCTCATGTCCATGAGAAGCATGTACTTCCCCACCCCATGTCACTTTCTTGGCCAATAGGATATTAGTGGATGGGACACAAGTAGAGGCTCTGAATGTTTATGTGTTTGATCTTGTCCTCATTTGCTTCTACCATTCTCATGTAAATATTATGCCTTGAGTATCTGCTGTCTCAAAGATGGGAGACATGCAGTAGATTTGGATCCAACCCATAGCCAATCCACAAATGCTTAATAAAGACATAATGCTAAATTTTGTATTCTCCTGAGTTTTAGAGTGGTTTGTTTCTCAATATTATTATGTCAGTGGCTGATTGATATATATTATGTTAACCACACACTTTGAGTGAAACACTCTGTATAAGGGTAGAATGATTAGAAAGGAGAGGTCTATGAAACATTTTAGAGGTGGAGTACATGGAATTTTGTGGTTGATAGAATGTCACAAGCACACAAGAGAAATTAAATATGGATTTAAAGGGTGGTCAAGTTAAGGAACCTAGAAGGGTAATTATGATATCTATACATGCATGAGCTCCCTTCAGCAAATACCAGATCTGTGTCATATATTATACTAGGTCTTGGGAGCATAAAAATAAATCAGACATAGACCCTGTCCTAAAAGTTGTTAACTGCTTATAGAAGGAGGCAGAATTTCAATAGAATGTGCTGTCTGTTGTGACAGATATTTGCACAGGTGGGCAACACACTTTCACATATAAAAACACAGGTGAAAAACACAGAAACAGAAGCAGGTTTTCAATAAAATCTTATGCATTTGGTTCTAGTTATGATTTGAGCTTCAAAATGAACATGTCCAGCAGTTCATATCATCTGAAATTTAAAGGCAAGGTCTTGGCTAGCTATATGGAATTTTCAGAACCATCAACAAAAAGCTGATTGATTTGGGAGAGACCACTTTGAGAAGTATATAGAACAAAAGAATAGTGGTCTAAGAGAAGAACTCTTAGGAAATGAGCAGAGAAACAGAAGCCTATGAAGGGGGCTAAATAGAAGTTATCAGATATAAGAAAAAATAGCAGAGAAAAATTTGACTGGAGACAAATAAAAAAGCAGTTATAAGTAGAAAAAAATGTTAAGATTGGGGGATATTTTCTAGGAAGTCACTCAATTTTTGGTCAAACTAAGATAATAATATAATAATCCATTCAGCCTTTCATTCATTCATCCATTCATCCAATCAACCATCCAAAAAAATTGAGTAGTTACTACTGTGTCAAGCACTGTGATCAGCATTGATGAATATAAAGTTCTTTCCCATACCATATTCAGTCTAGTTAGAAAAATATGTAGTAAATAAATAATCAAAAAATACATATATGATTACAAATTCTGATGATTCATATGAATAAAATATAAAGCTCTGTGAAAGTGCCCCCAAAGAGACTAAATACTTCCATATCTTCTAATTCTTCTTGTCATGCTTTTGCATTATAAAAATAGCACTCTATCTTGGCTCTGCTTCTGAGATATTGGGTAGTTTCTTCAAATATTCTGATCTCTAATTATGTTGTGAGATATCGTGCCTGGTAATCTCCAACCTCAGTACTTATAAATTAATTTTTGCCTGTATAGCTAGGCTTTCTCCCTCTTTGCACTTCTATCAACTTAGTACTGTTTCATGACTTGCTTCTGACTCTTGGTGCCTAGCATGTTTCTCAAGTTTTGTTTTATTATTA
This sequence comes from Cynopterus sphinx, assembly GCA_030015415.1. Lineage (NCBI taxonomy): Eukaryota > Metazoa > Chordata > Mammalia > Chiroptera > Pteropodidae > Cynopterus > Cynopterus sphinx. The sequence continues at coordinate 95,567,414 of CM057388.1, forward strand.
TCACTTCAGTTCCACACAATAAACCATCCAAACAGGAGTACCATGGGGTAGATACTGATGAACAGCAGATAAGGCAGAAACAAATCGTTGGAAAATCACCAGGAGCAAAAGCAGGACAGAAAGTTTTCTTCAAATCCTCTCTTCTGCAAACTTGTATCCAAATATTAAACTATGGGACCTAGAAATTTTCTGATACTGATAATACTGATTGAAAAATAAATACATAGACTTAACAATACATAGTGTTAGGTTAGGTAAGATCTTCAGAATAGAATAAGAAAGAGTTAATTGGTTTCTGTGGTTGAAACTGGCCAGTTAGTCACCCAAACATTTCTTATTATTTTTACATTTTCCTGCTTGCAGTAAAGTGCAGTGATATGCCTGAGTTCTAGTCAATGGACTGAGAGAAAGTCATAGGCACTCCTTCTAAGACTGGTCCATAAAATCTTCCACAGTGAGTTCTCTGGGTTCTTTCTCTGCTAGTTGAAGCAGCAGACCCTACTGACTTTGAAAGGCATTTATTGAAGATGACAGATTCATGATATGGAAGGTTGCTAGGTTCCTTAATCAGCAGGTGAAAGAGAATGACTTCTATCAAATCCCATTATATATTTTGGGATTTGTTTATTACAGGAGCCAATATCTAATTACTTAATAAAGTTACCAAAAGAATAATATTTATTGAGTCCCAAGTATAAAACAAAATCTGCAAGTAAAAGGTGCTGGTTGAATTTGCTAAGGCTGCTACAGCTGGTAAATAGGATAGGAGTAGGGTTTCAATCCCTGATGTTTTTTTCTACACACCCATTGAAACATGCCTTATGTAGTTTAGAAATAGAGTGCACTGTGTTTAGAACAAAAGACTGGGAACAAGAGGCCCAGGTGAATGGTTCCAGATCCAGCCAATCTAAGGGACCCTGAGAAGAGTTTGTTTCAGTCAGCCTTAAATCGATGTGATTTATGTGTGAGTATGTCTCTCTCACTAATACAGAAGCCCTGTATTATTCAAATTTACATCCCTTCCTCTACCCAGTGCCTTCCCTGTTCAGTATCTTGCATATAATGGATGTCTACTGAATGACTTTACAAATGAATTGGTTTGAATACAAAGCACAAAGCTTGGGATTGTGTCCGTTTGTTTCCTATCCATGTTCTTCTCTAGATTCATCCTCCTGAAAATTGTCCTGTGTAGAAGCTCATATCTGAAACTAGCTTTTGAGATATTTAAATTACTTTTTTAAAGTGACGGTTTAGTTTATAACACTTGTAGCTTTCTGTGCCTTTAAAATCAGATAACCCACATAAATCTCTTAGCACTGTGCCTAAAATTTGGCAAGCTCTCAATTAAACAGTAACTGTTATCAATAACCTTGAGTTTCATTGTGAGCTCTCTTTTCTATTTTCCCTTTGGATGTTTTTTCCTGCTTAGTGATTTTTTTTTTATTTTTAGTTTTTGGAAAATAAAAACTGTTGGGATATAATTGATATACAGAAGTTATCATATTTAATGTATACATTTTGAACAGTTTGGACATATGCATACACCTGTGATACTGTCACCATAAATAAGGCGATAAATGTATCCATCACCTTCAAAAGATTTCATGTGCTTCCTAACTCCCTTTGTGTCAAGAACACTTAGCATAAGATCTACTCTTAACAAGTTTTAAGTGTGTAATGCAGTATTGTTGTACAAAATGTTCTACGGCAGATATTTAGAACTTATTAATTTGTATAACTAAATATATACCCAGCCCCCGGCAACTACCATTCTATTCTGTGCTTCTATGTGTCTGACTATTTTTAGATATCTCCTACAAGTGAGATCATGCAGTATTTGTCCTGTCACTTACTTCACTTGACATAAGGTTTTCCAGGTCCATCCATAGATAAAGAGAATATCATATATGCATTCAATGGAATATTATTCAGCTTAGTGCTGGTGTTCCTAATGCTATGACTGCTATTGCTTTGTTTTATTGTCTCTAATCTAATTTCATTTGCATGTTACAGATACCAGACACTATGCTAGGCACTCTATATACATTAACTTTACTCCTCACTAAAAAGAAATGTTTTGTTTATTTGTTTTACAAATGAGGAAACAAGGACCTATACGTTAATTATCTTGTCCAAGGTCACATAGCTCTAAATGGTAGAGCTGAAATTTAAAAATCTATCCAACTACAAAGCTCAGGCTCTCTCCACAGCACCAAAAACGGACTTTCTTTTGTTTAAAAGAGGTGTTACCATTATTAATTCATTAATTTCATGAAATAGAATATAGAAATTGAAAGTTGAAATAGTCAATTTTGGGGTGGAGCCAATTTGCATCTATTTGCAAGAGCAGATTGTGTCCATCTCTTCCCAACACTATGTTTAGTGACATCATGTTGCTAGCTTGAAAATGGCCATGGCAGATCGAATTATTTACACCATGGAACATGGCAAATGCTACAAACACTACAAATCAAGCCTTCTTCTTTTTTCTCTTTACCAACACACTATATGTTCTTGTAGTACAAACAACTGGTTTTGTATATGAGGAAACTGAAGGTAAGAGGAGGCTGATGGATTACCCAAAGCAACAGAGCTCACGTGTGGCAGAGATGGGACTATAACTCAGGTTTTCTGACTCTTGCTATAATGTTGAAGCTGCTATTACCTCCCTTATTTGAATAAAAGTGTGTGTGCATGACTGAGAGAGATAGAAAGAGAGAGAGAGAGAGAGAGAGAGAGAGAGAGAGAGAGAGAGAGAATATTACAAAGTGTGTGGTAATTCAGAACATTATAGACTCTGCATTGGAAGGAAAGTTGAATATCATCTAATCTAGTAATTCCCAACAGTAGTTACACAACATAATTACCTTGGGCAGTGGGGCTACCTCCTGAATGAGGCACTCCAGGTGAATCTCCATGTTTCATACAAATCTCTGGGTATTATGATACAACCAGATTGGCATTCGGGAATTGCTTTACATAATTCAGTCTTACATCACTTACTTGCGTAAAACCTCTCTACATAATTCATGCTTTGATCCTTTATGGTTTTAACCTTAACCTCCAAGCTTTAACCATTTCAATCCCTTAAGTTGGGTGTTTTTGTTTTTTTTTTTGGGGGGGCATACATTTTGAACATTACAATGCAAAATGAATTTCCAGAAATGAATTACTTATAGTTATTTTTAAGTAATAAGTTGGTATAATAAAGAATACATTTGTTCTTGGGGGTTTTATATTCACTGTCTTCTTTGGGATGCAGGAAAAGGTTATCAGAATCTGTTCATGTGTGTGTGCATGTACGCAGAATGGGAGAGAGGGTGGCCTAGAGAATGGCCTCATTTCAGGGCTGTATGAGGGGCTGGGAGCGCTCAGGGGATGCACTGCTTTGGCACTCAGTGCAAAGGCATGGAATGTCCCACTGAAAGAAACTAGTCGTGATCACTGGCAAGGAGAGCAATAAAAACAGGGACTTTGTTCTAAAAAAGCTTGCTGAAAGTATAACATTGGGCTATTGAGACAGCTCAGTCTCTCACACACACTCCCACTCCACTTTGCCAGGGTGCAGGACAGCCCCACTCAGCCAAGCACACAGAGCATTGCTCCCTCTGAAAGGAACCAAGAAGCTCACAGACAGCAATAAAGTTCTTGAAAGAATGTGCCAAACAAAAGTTTTCAGTCTTTAATTTGTTTACAACTTAATCCCAGGATTTATCAGTAAAGATGACTTGGAGGCATTTAAGCTTAAATTAGGGTATTTTTTTTTAAGTCAGGCAAAGCTCAAAGGATATCAGCAGCTGTGGGAACATGGTTTTCTTTGGAATTTTTGTTTCTTCTGAAAAGATGTCAATAGAAGAGAGTGCATTTATAAAGTTATGGCCTATAGCCATGGAAGAAGGCTACCAAAATACTCCTGCTTTTTGGGAGAGCTATGCACCTCATTGTTGTGGGAAGCAGTATGAATTCAATTCTTGAATCTCAAGAAGTCCAGATAGTCTAATAAATAAATAGATGAATGAATGGTCTAATGATGAATTGAAATTAGTAATCCTGTTTATAGTGCCTGAAAAGTAAGTAAGAATAAACAACACAGCCCCAAAATCCTCACATGGAGAAGGAAATATTGATTTATTAACTCATTCATCAAAATTTCACCAAATGCTTGCTATGAACTAGGTCATTTAGACCACTAGAAATGCCTGTCTCAATGGTTCTCAACTTGAGCATGCATCAGAATTACTTGGACAGCTCCTTAAAGTGCAGACTGTTAAGCATACCCCTAGAGTCTCTGATTCATTACATCTGGAATAAAGCCCAAGAATATGCATTTCTAATAAGTTCCCAGATAATAATGATGGTCCAGGGGCCATACTTTGAGAACCACTCACTTAGTACAAGAGACCAACAAGTAAGTGATTGCAATGCACAGTGATAAGCAGTAAATGACATGAAAGATACTATGGGAGGATGGGCACTTCATCCAGCCTTGGGATGAAGGGACCAAGGGATGTGGCCAGAAAATGCTTTCCAGAAGTGGTAACATTGAACTGAGTCTTAGACGCTGAATTGGCTTTTCTGTCAGGGGGAGAAGAATTGGAAAGGTATTCTGGATGCAGGAAAGAGCACTTATGAAGGTACAGAGGCAAGAAATGGCATGGTGGTTTTAGGGAACTATGAGTAGTTTGTGGCAAGAGTCAGGGTGGATAACAAGTATCCACCTATCACAGCTGGCATGGGCTTTTCAGAGAAGAGACACTCAATAAATGGTTGTGTAAATAAATATAATGGTACAGCACTATACATGGGACCTCTACACAGCAGTCCACAAGCCTCTTGGCACCAAGGGGCAGTGCTCCTGTGAGAATCTAATACCTGATGGTCTCGGGTGGAGCTGAGGCAGTGATGCTGGTGCTGGGGAGTAGCTGCAAATACAGATGAAGCTTTGTTCACTCACCTCCTGCTGTGCAGCCCAGTCCTTAACCGGCCATGGACTGGTACTGGTCTACAGCCCAGAAGTTGGGGTCCCTTGATATTCAATGATGATATGTGGTCCTAGGCTCAGCCTTCAAAGAGCTGCCAAAATTGTTTGGGAAAGGAGACAGAATACATGCATGAAATAACAATTCATGAGAGGTCACAGGTCAATGTAGCAGACACTAACCAGGGTAGCTGCCTCTGTCACAGTGACTTCCTGTGTCCTCTGGAGATGACAAATACCCCAGGGCCCCCATGGCACAGTTTACATTAAGTGATTTTGCCATACCAGATATATCTAGAGATAGGTGTCTGAAGCAAGGAGGCCAGTCAGAATACTTTAGAATAATCGAAAATAATATTGAGGAGACAGTGTAAATTCTCCTCTGGTGGAAATCTATGAGATGTGCAGCACAGAAACTGCTAGTTACCATGTTTTCCAGAATGCACAAGCAGCTGAAAGAAAGAAGGTGCCATGCCAAGGGAAGCAAAGATGAGAGAGGGACAGAGTACTGACAGCTTTTGAGCCTATGAGTCCAAATGTCCCTAAGGCCCAGCTGTCCTTGATCTTTCCACTTTTTCATGGTATATTACTTTCTTCAATAGCTTTGTGGTAAATTCCACTTTTGCCTTAGCTAGATCAAGTTGAATTTCTGTCACTTGCAATAATATCTGTTGTGACTGCTGTGGGCAGCAATTTCTTTGGATCCAATGCATGAAAGACACACTGAATGGGCCTATAATCCACATACTAAACCTGCAGTGGTAACTGCATGTGGGGCCTGAGGGACTTGACTCTGCACCGACACACATGGGCAAGATTTAGTCAGAGATAAGAGAAAGGAGCTCCTATCAAATGGAGGGGCTAGCATAGCAGAAAGCATAGTATTAAAAATAAATGTGGTTTCAAGTACTGAAGAAGATGTCAGCTTGGCCGGACAGAAGAGTTCCTGTTCAGTTAAGTATGGGGAAGCATCAAATATAGAGGGGTTCGAATTCAGGTTCAGAGGTTTGGACTTTATTCTGGAAGGCCTGAAGAACCACTAGGGCAATAATAGGAAGGAAGTGGCATGTTTTAAGAGCACTAGTCTCATGATAGATTTTCTTTTCTTATTCTGGTGACATATTTTTTTCCCTTGTTCTCTTTCTTTTTCTTTCTGAGATCAGGCTTTCTTATGGCAGATGCTAATCACCAGCCAGTGCAGAATACAAAGTAGATCCATGTCAGAGGATTGCTGGCAACTGGGGATGAGTGGCAGGGCTCACTCTGAGACACAGCATCCCCTGACCCAAGGTGACAAGAATAGCAGTGTGGGTCATAGCCACATAGAGCACAGAGGCCACCAAGTGTTGCAGTGAGAAGAGCACTGGGCTGGGAGTCAGAAAATCCACCCACAGACAAGTTATCCTGTCTTACTGAACCATACTTTCTTCATCTCTAGAATAGGAATAATTCCCCACCATCCCTTCCTCACCAGGTGGCCATGCAGAGGATCGAGATAAAATGAACAAATGCTGAGCTTTCTGCACAGCAAGAATCATGGGATGGGTTGTGAAGATTGCTGCATGATTTACCCCTTCAACTCAGGAAATCTGTGCCAGAGCTTTTCTGAATTCTCACTAGTGGTGCATGTTTATTGGATGCCTGCAGTATTTCTCAAGCAGCCATCTCACTTCAAAGAGACTGCTTTCCCCTACATATTCTGGGCTGGCCCATCTTTCATGAGGCTTTTCTTCCTCCTCCTCCTCTTCTTCTTCTTCTTTTTTTTTCAGATCAGACCAGCTGCCATTAAAAATTAGTTTCAAGACGTTTTAAGCTGACTGAGAAAGTATGCAAATGCCCCAGTCTACAGAGACCATGTTTGCTTATCAGCTTGTCTCCTCTTTATTAATGCTGTCCCAAGATTCCTTTCTTGAAACATCTCTTTTTTTTATGGGAGGGAGCCCTGTCTCAGAACTGACAATGCGCTTCCAGGAACCATTTGTCTTTCTTTCACATTCACTGCATTTAGCATTCTCTTATGATGCAGTTGAGAGAGTGCACCAACTGCAAATCTGCAGGGTCTAGGCCTGATGCTGGGAGTGGGGCACACCTGTCTGGCACTGCCACTTCCACCCTGATTTATTCAGAGATGAAGCTGAATGCTCTCACCATCTTCAGTCCTAATAAGTCCTTGTCAGCACTGTAATCTATATATGCCTTCAGGGAAGCATCCAAGAGACCCATCCAAATCAAGTGTCTTCCCTTCCAGGGAGGAGAAGCAAGAGGAGGCTCAAGCTACAGAATGGCTACAGTGTCTTTAACTGTAATGAGGATGTGAGGAATTCTGTTATTACCACACTTTACTTCCTGCGGTCTTTGCTACACCTTGTCATTGACAAGGTTTCCGACTTCCTTCTGCTTCTAAAGCTTTACAGCATGCCATAGAGAGATTTCCATTGTAAAGTGAAAAGGCGCTCTGTCACTTTTATCTTCCCTGATTCAAGCCAGCACATGTCTAGAATTTTTTTCTGTTATTGGGCCTGAATTTTAATAGGATGATTCCGAAAAGTGCCCATTTTCCTAATTATTTCAGAATTATGTGGACAGTAATTACCATCTTCCATTAGCAGCACTAGTGGTGGTTAGGACAAATTTCAAATGCATCCAGCAAGTGCTTTACACTAATATGTCTGCTTCATTAACTTCAATCAAAAGACAGCACTGATTCCTCATAGCAATAAGTTTGCTTTGATATATTCTCATCAAATATTGATTTGAATAGACGATAGGAGTGCTTAGTTGGGTGGTTTGAAATTTATTTACTGAATACATTATTCTATCCTGAAACTGCCAGTTGCTATTTCAGAAAATCTATTTTTTTTAAGGGAAAACTTTATAAACACTTAGGAAATCATTATATATATATATATATATATATATATATATATATATATATACACATATACACACACACATATATATGTATGTATATGTATATATGTATATATATGTATATGTATATATATGCCATTAATACATGTCAATAATAATATTTTCAGTCTAAAATCTTCAAAAGAAAAAAAGAGGATCCAAAATTGTATCAGATGTATATTTTCATATCTACTTGATCTAGAAAGCATTTGTTTGATAACCAAATATATATAATAGTGACTGGCAGTCGATCACCCCCTTCATGCAAGCAGATCTATCCAAATGTGACTTGGATGCCTGAAGTTACACAGAGATTTTGTTTAAAATAAGTCCATTTGTAATGTTTTGGAAACTCTTTAATAGAGAAACAGACTTCTGGTATTTGAAACTTCACTGATTCAAAAAAGAGTGGATATTTCTCTTCAAAATGTATGCATTATGGAGCTGAGTTCCCTATTTCTCATGGACTCTTCAGTTGCAGCTGAGGCCTGTGAGGGTGGTTGAGCAGTGAACGGAATACAGAGCAGGAAGAAAGCCTGGCTGAAGAGTTCTGAAGGAGGAGATAGGCGAGGTTAGTAAATAGGTTCTGACAGTCCTGGAGAACTGACAAGAGACAAAGCACTGGGCATGAAATGAGAATTAGAAGGCCATTTAGCAATTCAAAATGGCAACCCAATCAGCAATTGAAAGTTGTCAGGGCCAGAAAAATCCAGAAGATGCTTCTTACCTGATTGCACTGGGGTTTTGAAAGTGAGGTGACATGAGAACATAAAGAAAGTCTGTCTTTGGATGGTGGGGAGATGAGTGAAACAAGTCATTTTCCCAGGAATGAGGCACAAACTCTCCACTAAATGCTGTGCGTAGTAACTGAATGAAGAATCAATTGACTCTAAGTCATTAGATGTATTGGGTGAAAAACCTTGAGATTGCCTGGAAGTTTTCAACACATATTTACTGGTCACCTACTATGTACTAGGTATTTGTTGCTAAATGAAGATGATCAGAACATGATTTCAAGATTGTGTCTGTGATCCCTGAAAATTGGTGTTTTCAGCCCAGTTGCCTGTGAGAGTCACCAAGAGGTTTGCATCACTACTTCTCATCTCCATATCTCATGCCTGGATGGGTCCTTTCCCTGATTGCTGAGTGAGATATGCCTAGACACAGCCCACAGCTGTGGCAGTCGCCTCTCATGAAACAGAATGGGGAAGCTTAATGCATGTGAGGCTAGAGGCTATTGTCAGACTCCAAAGCTCAGACTGGCTTAGGTTCCAGAAGCAACACAAAAAGCCATTTGGCACTGCTGCTGGGACTGCAAATTGGTACAGCCACTGTGGAAAACAGGATGGAGGATCCTCAAAAAACTAAGGATAAATTTACTATGTGACTCAGCAATTCCCCTGCTGGGTATTTACCCAAAGTCTTGAAAACCCATATTTAAAAGATATTTGCACACCAATGTTCATAGCAGCTCTATTCACAGTGGCCAGGACATGGAAGCAACCTAAGAGTCCTATGATAGATGATTGGCTAAAGCTGTGGTATATATATACAATGGAATATTACTCAGCCTTAAGAAATGAAATACTGCCATTTGCAGCAACATGGATAGACATTGAGATAACCATGCTAAGGAAAATAAGCCAGAGAGAAAAAGTTGAAAATTATATGATATCACTTATGTGTGGGATATAAACCTAAAAGCAGCAAATGATCAGGACAAACAGATACTCATTATCGTTGACTATAGATTAGTGCTTACCAGAGAGTAGGGGGTGTGGGGGAGGGGTAGGTAGATGGGGTAAAGGGGATCAAAGATATGGTGACAGAAAGAAATCTAAGTATGAGAGGTGAACACACAGTGTAAAATATATATATATATATGCCTTACTGTTAATGTCTACATCTGAAACATTGGATTTCGTTAACCAATGTCACATTAAATTTTTTTTTAATTAAGATGATTTTAAACAATAAAACAATTAAAGGAAGGGGAAGGACAAGGGGAGGAAAAATCTTACTTCCTGGACTGAGACACTTAGAATTTCACAATTTAGGATGTTGAGTCATTTCATGCTGAAGTTCCTGGGAACATGAAACACTTTGACCTCTCTGCCATGTAATTAAATAGAAGTTATCAAAAATAAAGGCCATTTGGGAGAAAAGAGTCCTGCACAAGAATTTTCATCCAGACACAGAGAAAGCATACCTCAGGAATTGTCTCTCCAAAGGCAAATGATTCAAACCGCATGTTTTATACAAACATAAAGGGCTTTACAAACAATAGCTTATTTGCATGTATTGGTACTCTCAATGTCTAGCTAGGGTAAGTGATGTATGTGGTCTCTGTTTTGCAGACATGGAAACTACAGCTCCAAAGATTAAGTGACTCTCCCAAGGTCATACAGCTAGTAACAATCAGAGTCAAGACTCGAACACTGATTTCCTGATTCTAAACCAGGCACTCTTTCAATCATTGCATATTTCACATCTGCCCAATATCTATACTCTGTGTAATGTCCAATTTGTTTTAAAACTCAAATGTGTATAGCATATACATAATAGTGCTTACACTATGTATGTCACTATGCCTAATATGTCTATGAGGCTACTTCGTAATTAATAGAATGACTGCCATTGTTTATTGAATGGTTACTCTATGGCAGGTGCTATATTAGATAATTTAGAGGTTTACATTACTTGATCCTCAGCAGCACTATGAGATATATATTCTGATTCTCACCTTACAGATAAGAAAATTCAGTCTCACAAGATTAAATATTTGGTTTAAGGAAACATAATAAATATGAAAGTCTGTGTTGTTTCTATTATATAATACTGCCTCATTTCTCTCTCTTGCTGTCTCTCCTCTCCCTTCCTCTTTGTCCCTGTCTTTCTGTCTGTGTATGTATGTCTCGTTTTCACTACCATGTAGACTGTGTATTGTGCAATTTTACTCTGTAATCCAATAAAATATCAAGTGTATATGTGGCATGAGATAGTCGATGGGCAAACACAGGATAAACAAGAGTAACAGTGTCCCTTTTGACCATTTTACTTATTGAGCTGAAATCATCCATCCTTGTTTACTCTTGGCAGTTCTGAAAATGGTTTTGTTGACAAAAGGAATTTGAAAAGAAAACTTTGGGAGGAGACAGATGTTTTTCTTGCCTGATAAGAGGTAGTTTGCTTCAGAGTTGTGAAGAACAATGTATTCAAAGGTGAGAAGATCAGCTGAGATTGACAAAGGGAGCTATATATTTGTCTAGAGAGGAGGGGATTTTTTAAAGGTATGAAAAATGACTATAATAACAATATTAGTAACTTTGTATAGAAATGTGCCATATGCTGTGGAAGATTAAACTGGAAGCATTGCTTGTTATCTTGCTGTTACTTTAAAATGACACTGAGACTCTCCTGAAGGTTTCAAATTATAAATCTAAAAGATCACTCTACTGCATTAGGGTGAATAATAACTGACCTGATTTGGATCAAGGTGAATTCAGCTTCTTTTCATAAAAGTGTAATTATTCTTTATCCAAGCCCTTTCATATCTAGATTCCCCTTGATAGAAGGGGAAATAATGCATTCTTTCTAAAATAAAAAATATATTTATTGAATACCACAGATCCTTAATTGTAAACTGAATTTTTGCTTTCTTGGGGTCACAGGAGGATTGTACTCCACAACTGAACAATGCTTTAATTAATGTAATTTGGTGGCTCCACTTGCTAATGTGACTAGTTCCTACTGTTTATTTCATTTCAAAATTGGATGTGATCAGATATGGAAACATAATTGCACTGTGTAGAAATAAGCTCCAAGATTTCTAGACCTGACAGCAAAAAGCTTGTAGGCATGTAATTAAGAGAGAGGGGAAAAGTTGACCTACTTTTACTGAGTTTCAGGGATCATCCTGTATATTTGACTGTGGATTAATTCATCTCCTTGTCTATTCTTCTCCTAATAATCTTGACCTCGTTTTCTATTGTTTGCACTAATAAATTAATTTGTAGTCTAATTCTGTTGATTTAGAAATCCAAATAAATGAGAGATTTGGAAGTGTCAATTAAGCAATCTGTGGAATTCTTATCTCAAAGATTGCTTTGTTAGCCTCATTCTTCATTCAGCTTGTGAAATTAATTTGGGGGCAGGGGCAATGGAGGGAATGAGTGCCAGTTACAGGGTCACTAAAAGGGATAATTCAACTTAGAAACAGTTAAATATCACACATGACAACTGTGATTCATCTTTATTTTAAAGAACTATCAATACTAAAATTAATCATCTGGAAAGTCAAAATTCTTGATAACTCTCTCCTTCATAAAGAATAAACATGAGTTTCCCTACCTTGGTAGAAATTATTTGTCTATAAGGCTGATGGAACGACCAAATGGAGATGTTCAGTAGGCTCTTATGGATCTGAGGCCCCAAACAGATGTCTATTCTAGAGATCTATCTGAGACTCATTAGCATACAAAGTAACATTTGTTAATAGAACTCTGTGATGATAGAAATCTATATTAATACTGGCCAAGGTCGCATGTGGCTATTGAGAACTGAAAATATAGCTAATATGACTAAATTTTGAAAATTTTATTCCTTTTAATTTAGATTTAAATAGCCACAGCTGGCTAGTAGCTACTATAGTGTGGACAGCACAAATATAGAAGAAAATTGAAGGCCAGTGGCGAATGAGATTGCCCAGAGAGATTGTGTGAAGTGTGAAGGGAAAAGGAGCCTAAGATAGAACTGAGGGGAATAAATGAGCATTTCTGGGATGCCAGGAGAAATAAACCTACAAATGAATCTGATTAAAAATAGTCATAGAGCTAAAGTGGGAAGCCAGCATGTCAATAAACAATGGCAAATAGAGTTGCAAAACAGGGCTGCCAACAGTGTCAAATGCTGCTGAGAGGTTAGGTAGAATACAGATTTTATAAAGCCCATGATTTCCTCTTGCAATAGTTGCACAACAGATACTAAAAGATACTCAGAAGTATGTCCTCTCCAAATGATCATAAAATGCTTTGGAAATTACTAATTGGTTTTAAAAGATATCTAATATTTTATTTCTGAAAACAAAAATTCACTTCTATTTGAGTTGGTTTGCACATGGTACATTTTCAAACAGGTGTTTGAAAGCAAGCAATTTCAGTTAGCCCATGCCCCGCTTGGTGACAGGATGCTAATGAGTAGTTTTCAGAGTAACCAATTGTTTGATGAAATTTAACCATTTGGGGTCTTTTCAAAGTAGTTTATGTGCTGTGCAGAGCTTGCTATAAACTTGTCTTGAGGATGGATGTGAAAAAAGTATTCAGCCAAAAGCCCAAGCAATAACATGGATATTTTCTTGACCGTCTATTGAAGTCCCCAAAGTCTAGGCTTTGCATCTCTGAAAGGAAAGCCCTTTCAAATCAATGCCCATGTCTTTTGAGCATTGCCTGAACCCTCTTTGGCTGTCCATCTGCCATTTTTTCCTTGACTAGTTTGCACTATTTATAATTCCACATAAAATCCCCACGGTTCACTGACTTTTAAAGAGCAATATTTCTCCCCCACCTCATTTTGTGACAACTCACACAATGAAACCATACAACTGAAATATCTTGTCTTGAGCTCCAGAGTATTCAGTTGAGTAGAAAATAAGCCATATAGATCTCTCCTCAAAAGCATTCATTGTGTAACAGACATTCAAGGGGAAATACGAATGCAGGAGTTTTAATTCACTATCTAATCAATCCTAAGCAATATGTTTAGAGAGCTCTGTTTGTAAGCACAGCTCAAAGATCTGTTTTCTCATTTCTCAAGTGTACGCACCCAAATAGCTCCTCCCTGCCGCTCATGGTCTTCCCTGGTGATTTACTCCAACTGCGGTCTGACCCTGATGAATTCAGTCTACTTTCCTACAAACACTAGTTTTACAAAAGCACTAGGATTTGATAATTGGAAGCTCTTTTTTTTTTTTTAAACAGAAGTATTACCACGCCCTCTGCACCATATGACCTGGAGCAAGATGTGACTCTTTCTGGATATTGGAATCTTACATTGACTTATTCCCTGAAGCCTTCACAAAGGGATACTAGTGGATGAGGCAAATTAAAGATAAAAATATGTTCATTCCAGAAGTACTGGAGAAATGGGACAGAAGGTCAACCAGAAGCTACTACTGCTTTGGAATATGCAGTTATAGAGCCATGCCAATAGCTGTGTCTCATGAAAGGTTTCTCAATGTTTATCTGATGAGAAAATGTCTAAAATAACGTCAAATTTAAGTGTAGTTGGTATGAATTTTTACCAATGTGCTTCAGGGCTAGTAAATTTTTCCTTTTATTTAAATCAAATAAATTTTAATTTAGCCCTATCTGTTACAATCAATAGAAAATTCAGTCTCTAGAGTGTTTTGGGAGACTCCCACTCCCCTTGGGAATATGCAGGGCACAGAAGAACTATTCAGTCCAGAAAATGTAATGATGGGCCTCTGGTCTTCAGTCCATCATGGTCCTTGCTCATGATGAGCCTACTTCATTCAAACACAACTTCCTCTATTCCCTTAATGTCAGGTTTAAGCAAAGAAACTTGACAGTGCTTCTAAGCTGAAGCATCTAATGTCTAGCCTCTCCATTCATATCATATAGCCATCTCCCCTCTGGAGATTTGCTCAGAAGCAGAGGACAAATATCTTTCACTCAAGGAATTCTTTATAGAAACTAAAACCCAAACCCATCTTCAGTCCCTAGGGGAATCCATGGAGTATTCCAAGTCAGGTCACTCCTCACTTTTGGTTCAGACACCAGCTTCCCTCTCAAGTGCAGCATGATCCCTTGAAGGAACCAACATTGCAACCTAAAAATATTTAACTCGAAGGAAGAGAGTAGTAAGGAAACCCAGCCATTGGACCTCAGCTGTACCAAACTTGGTGCTCCCTTTTCTAACAAATATTTTGTAACATCTATTTTAATATACTGAAAAAAAGTCACACATGATCAAATATATACACTCATATAATTAAGGTAAAGAACATGATACAATGCCATAACTGTACCATAAAAGGGAAAATAAATAAAATAAATTAATAAATAAAAATGTATTAGGATAAGTAATAATGATACAGACAGAGGTGTATATGATAAGAGAAAAAGGAGAAACAGCCTTCATTGTACTGGGGATAATATGTCAAATTATACACTACAAGATGAGAGAAAAAGCAAGGGTTTTATTTTCACAAATGAGTTGGTCTCATTTTTAAGGGTTATGAGATGTTATATCCCTAGAGGGTACAGATGAAGTATTATATAAAACATATTTTCTAATTTTAAATCCCATTATAATCCAAGGTCTACATCATAGTCTTTAATACATAAATACATCTCAGAGAGCATGTCTTTCAATAGATATTGGGGGATAGGGGAAATATTAAAAAACAAAGCTAATAAAAGAAGCTTTAGAGAAGCTATGATAGATATCAAAGGACAGGATCAAAATAAGGTTGAAAAAACAGCAAACAAATTTAAAATTATGGTTGGCCTAGTTATCATATTGCAATAATAGTAATAAAAATATACTTAAAACCACCTTTGTTGATGAAATACAATGAGATCACTGCAATTTATATATCTGCTAACAAAATTATTTTCTATGTCCATTGAAAGTACTCAAAAGTAAAATTTTCCTTTTGCCAGTTTGTATATAGCAGGTACAAATACAGACACAGGTATCTCAAATACATCTTGGAGAATTTATATTAGTGTCTTAACTTGGGTTGTTGTGAACAAAGCTATACAAAGTTCCAAATAAAGATAAGGTTCCAGTCAAGATGCCTTCTCCCACGACCACATTAAATTATGGCTAAATTATAGAATGATCAACCTGGAGAATGACCTGAAGTCTAGCTGAATAAAAGTTCTATAAATGAGGATATAAAGAAAAAGTCATGTCCAGACTGATAGAAGGGCGGAAACACGAAACATACTTGTCCCACACCCACATGTGGCAGTTGAGAATCAGGAGGGCTATCTCACCTTTGAAGTTTCCCTACTCAGGATCAGGCTTCCCATCCCCACATGCACTCTCCAGCCCAGAGTAGTAGTACCATGAAGAGGAGCTCCCACAACATCTGGCTGTGAAAATCAGTGTGGATTCCATCTATCTGAGTGAGATAGAAGGTAGTGGGAAACCCAGGCTTCCTCTTAAAGGGTCCACATATAGACTCTTGCTCCCAAGCACTCACCCTGAGCTCAATCAGAGGGACAGTGGCTTGGGAGGTGCCAGAGATATACAAGGAGAGACAGAGTTGTGTGGCTTCTGGGTATGGGATGAAGGGCTAGCCGCCATTGTCCCTGTGTTGAGCCCTCCCATGCATCCAGCGGGTGGGCACCATCTTTCCTGTGTTGAAAGCTCCCCATGTGACCAAATCTGAATCTGCATTGGCCTGGTGAACTCCACTCACTTCACCCTCATGACTCCCTGAGACCCCACCTCACCCAACTCATGTACTACCAGGGGCTCTTTTGGCAGCAGGCAGTCAGCATTGGCTCACACTGTAGTCCTGGACAATTCTTGGGGATCCACGGACCCCAGGGAGGGAGCAGCTGGCCTAGGTATGTTCTGTGCTTTCTTGCTGAGTGGCCCCAGTCTCAGGACTGTTGCCATATCTGAATCTGCATTAACCTGGAGGGCACAATTCGACCCGCATTGGTGACCCCTGAGCTGTGCCCACCTCATCCCACTCATATACTGTTCAATGCTCTTTCAGCAACTGATCCTTACCAGCAGCCAGCAGGCTGTGACAGGCCTTGGGGTGCCCTGGGCATTTTGCTGATTTACCCCAGACCTGGAAATGGTGGTAGCCTGCTTTGATTCAAAGCATGGCATTTCCCATGCACCTCTAGGTCCAACACAGGCTGCATCCCACTGTGGATTACACTGTAGCTTCTATCAGGTAGCCTCAGGATGGACACAAGAATCAGCTGACCTTGATCTACACTGAAGATATTTCTAAGTGGCCCCAGAACTAACATAACCAATGGCCAGCTTCAGATCACACCAGAGCACCACCCAATTAGCTCCACAAATGGTACCCCCAAAGGGTGCTCTTGGCAGGCACCAGAGACCACTGGAACAAATCCTGATCTGTGGAGTCAGCCCCACTAAGCAATTCCTATAATGTGGTCATGGCCAACCCTCACAGCCAGTGAGCCTCAGGCTCAGTCCCACCCACTGACATGCAAACAGCAATCAAGGCTCAACTACATCAGGAGAGCACACATGACCCACACAAGGGACATTCCTATAGTACCTAGCTTAGGTGACCAAGGAGACTATTCCACTGAGCCCAAAAACACACCCATTATATAAGGCCATCCTGCCAAGACTGAGAGACATAGAAGCCTTACCTAATACATTGAAACAAACACAAGGAGGCAGCCAAAATGGGGAGACAAAGAAACATGTCTCACATAAAATAACATAACAAAGCTCCAGAAAAAGAACTAAACAAAACAGACAAGCAATCTACCAGGTGCAGAGTTCAAAATACTGGTTATAAGGATGCTCAAGGACCTTAGACCTTCAACAGGGAGACAGTAGGCATAAAAAAGAACATAGAAACTATAAAAAAAGAACCAGTAGGAAATAAAGAATACCTTAAGAGAAAACAACAGTAACTTAGATGAAGCAGAGATTCAAATCAGTAATTTAGAAGATAAGGTAGCAGGAAACATGTCATCAGAACAGCAACAAGAAAAAAGAATCCAAAAAACTTAGTAGAGTTTAAGAGGCCTCTGAACATCAAGCATATCAACATTTGCATCATTGGAATACCAGAAGGAGAAGAGAGAGAGAAAGGAATTGAAAACCTAGTTGAAGAAATAATGACAGAAAATTTTTCTGGAAATACATATACAAGCCCAAGAAGCACAAAGGGTCCCAAACAAAATGAACCCAAAGAGGCCCACACCAAGACACATCATAATTAAAGTGCACAGCTTAAGAACAAAGAAAGGATCTTAGAAGCAGCAAGAGAAAAGCATTTAGTTACCTACAAGGGAGCCCCCATAGACTGTCAGCCAATTTCTCAATAGAAACTTTATAGGCCAGAAGGGAGTGGCACGATATATTCAAAGTAATGAAAAGCAAGGACTTACAACCAAGATTACTCTACCCAGCAAAGCTATTATTTAGAATCGAAGGACACATAAAGACCTTCCCAGACAAGAGAAAGCTAAAATTTCAGCATCACCAAGCCAGTATTACAGGAAATGTTAGAGGGACTTCTTTAAGAAGAAAAATAGATATACAGTATAAATAATAAAATGGCAATAACTACATATTTAACAACAATTAATTTAAATGTAAATGGATTAAGTGCTCCAATCAAAAGACATAGAGTGGCTGAATGCATAAGAAAACTAGACTCTCATATATCCTGCCTACAAGAGATTCACTTCAGATCAAAAGACATGCACAGACTGAAGGTGAAGGGATGGAAAAATATATTTTATGAAAATGAAAACAAACACAAAAAAGCTGGAGTAGCAATAATAATACCAGACAAAATAGACTTTAAAGCAAAGACTATAACAAGAGACAAAGAAAGACCCAATAATTCCACTTCTGAGTATTTATCCAAAGAAACACAGAACATTACTTCAAAGGGACATGTGAATCTTTATGTTCAGTGCAGCATTGTTCATGATAGTCAAGATATGGAGGCTACCTGAGTGTCCATCAATGGATTAATGGATAAACAGGTGGTGCATATACTATGGAATCTTACTTGGCCATAACGAACAAAGAAATCTTGCCATCTGCAACAACATGGATGGATCTAGAGGGTATTATGCTAAGTGAAATAAGTCAGACAGAGAAAGCCAAATATCAAATGATTTCACTTATATGTGGGCTCTAAATAACAAAATAAACAAAGCAGAAAGAGATTTATCGATACAGAAAACAAACTGATAGTTACTGGATAGGGGGCTGGGTGAAAATAGTGAAAGGGGTTGAGTTATAAATTGATAGTTACAAAATAGTCATGGGGATATAATGTACAGCACAGGGAATATAGTCAATAATATCTTAATAGCCCTATATAGTGCCAGGTGGGTACTAGAATAACTTGGGGGAATCACTTTGTAAATTATATAAATGTCTAACCACTATATTGTATACCTGAAATTTATATAAAATAATATTTAATGTCCACTATAATTGAAAAAATAAAAAAAAATACAAAACAAAACTATTTCTGCTATTTTATATAAAATTTCTCATGTTCTGGAAATTTTAATAGTTATTAAAATATCTAACAAATAATTTAGGTTTGTATGTAAAATTGAGTTTGGTTCCAAACTCCAACAGTTTTCACACCTACTATAAAGTCTGGTGGGACATTCCAAAATAATGCAGAAAATGGTATTTTTGTAAAGCCTGTTCCAGCAATGTAGAACATCTAGGCTGCCTGACCACTACTCCCTGAATGCCAGTAGTGCTCCTTAATCTTTATGACGATCAAAACACTCCAATCTACTTCCACGGTGCCTACATTTTGGAGTGCCAGGGGGTTGGGGTATGACATGCAATGATGTAGTACTCTAGCTTAGAATCGGTGGCCTACATTTTGAAAACATAAAGCTTGACTGTGGTGGGCAACATTACCTTGATTTTTTTTCAAATTTTCTACAGCAATAACAAGACAAAAGTTGGTATGTCAACAGACTATAGATTACGTCATTACACAGGTTATAGAAATAATGACAGAAAAAAATGGAAACACCTAGATTTTATGTCAAGTTTAGCATATCAGAAAGAATTAATCTGCCTTCCCTACTCCAGCTTATCTACTCATTCTCACATTCATACATGGACTCTGTTATTATCTGCAATTATGCTGCCGCTGAAAGCATTGATTAAAATATGTCATTCTTGAACACTATCTCTAATCTTTCAAGTTAGCTTAAAGCATCCCCCATTGTGAGTGTTAAATTAGCCCTCACTTCTGATGACATTCAGTCCATCAACTTCTCTACTTTCTACCTATTGATCAGCCCTTGACTTTCTTCACTGCCCTCTTTATCCAGCTTAGATTCCACATTCCATTACATCAGTTACACTGCTGTCATTATCCTAATCTCCCTCACCCATCTGTCTTTCATTGCACTTCTCTGGCAAATCCCAACAAGAAATAAATTCAAATATCCCCTTTTTCTCTCCTTGTAATGAAGAACCCTAGGGCTACAGGAGAAAATCTTCAAACAATGCAGGTTAGTATTTTATAAATTCATAGTCACAAACCTTAAATAAATCAATCTTTAACACTGGCAAGAATTCCCACTATGATCCTCTTCTCAAGTGACTTTTCCCCTCTCTCCATGGTCTATTTCAAGCATGATCACTCTCTTGCAATGCTCTGACTCCAATTCATCTTTTCTCTGTATAAGATGATCTTGTCTCTTCCTTCACAAAGAAAATAGACACCATCAGACAAAAGTCCTTCTTTTGTCTATCAAATGTTACAAACCTACCTATATATACACAAGTCTTTTACTTCGTCCTTCTTGTCTTCTTTTAATTAAAGAAGAGATCCTTCTTCTTTAATTAAAAAAAGAAAATCCATACAAAAAAATTCCCTGCAAATGTGCTTCCTCTGCTCCTTGTCTATACTTTTTCATGTCTGTTCATGCTTTAACCCTTTGCAATCTGTCTTATAGTCCTACTACTCCACTTAAATAACTTCTGTCCAGATCACCAATGTCCAGCTAGTAAATTCTGGCCACATCGAATACTTTGAATGAGTTAGCTTACCTCTAAGCTCTAGCTTTTTCATTGATAAAATTAAAATAATAATATCAGTTAGAGTTATTGGGGAGATTGAATGATATAATGCAAATGAAATTCTTAGAAAAATGTCTGGAAAAGAGTATAAAAACTTCATAAATGGTATCTATTGTTAGTAGTAGCAGCAGCAGTAGTACTGTTAATGAATTCTATAATTAATCTCCTCCTATGTGACTTCTCAGCTCTCTTTGACAGTTAACCATGCAAAAAGCACTAGATTTCTGCCTTATTGATTTATAGGAATGGCTTCATAATGTTGTTGTATTTTCTTTTTAACCCAAATGATATATGTTTGCGCTGCCAGATATATTCTATCTATTGGATCTGTGTTCTCTGATCTCTGTGGCAACTTGTTGTGTGTCTTAAACCACTCTTGGAAAAAAACTGCACTTCCTTTTTTACTTTCTGAAAACTGGATACCGAGCAATGCCATAGTATTTTTTTTTGTTTGTTTTTTGACTCTATTATATTCTGCATTCTCAACTGACCTTGAGTAACTCAGATTTTAGAGTTTAATCATTTGGTGCAAAAGACATGTGAGCTGTACATTATATATTGCAAGCTCTCAGGGTGGAAACCATGACTCCTTCATCTGTATGCCCCATGGCATGGGACAGAATACTTGACATATACCAAGCCCCAATAAATGTGCTTTGAATCAAACTTAAATTGAAGAGAGCAGACTGAATACTCAACTTGACATTCACTGACATCCTTTTCATGCTTAAGATTTAAACTTATCTTTAGAAGACCTTCTCTTGCTGATTAAGCATCCTATTTGCTAAAATGCTGTCTTTCTTTTTCTCGGTAGCTAACATTGAAAGTATTTCCCGTCAGTCCTCTTTCTAGAGCATCTATCCCCTAAAATAATTAGTATACTCATCAGTCTTCTTTAGATGCTGCTATCCCTGGTTGGCAATTTCCATTTTAGGGCATCAGCAAAAGGTTTTAGATGGCATGACAGATTAAATGGATGTTGAGCTAGAAATTCCAAGATACAGCCAGTTCAGCCAATGGGATAAAGGAATGTATTTTTCATTTGAATCAGAATGAGGCACCACTGAAACCAGCATATGTTGTACTGTGTGAGATCTTTACACATGACCCTTAATTTGACTCTACAGAGGACTTATGCACTGAAAGCAGACAGTTAGATATCAGAAACTTAAAATAATATCAACAGTTTTATTTCTTAGTGTCAGTCTCAGTGCAGCCATTGGGCCAGGTGTGTGTGTGTGTGTGTGTGTGTGTGTGTGTGTGTGTGTGTGTGTGTGTGTAAATGTAGGGGTATGTAGAAAAAAAACATTGTTTCAAATGAAATACTACATGAAACTCCAATAATATAAACCAGATAAAAATGGAGCTGGGCTTACTGAAATCCAGCAAAAAAACTTGAGTCCCATCAGCTCAGCCTTCTCCTGGATCTAACCCACAGTGGCACCTGAAGCAGCTTCAGAGAAGTCAAGGACTCTGCAGACACAGTTTGAAAGCTATTAACTTTAGAGGAAGGATTGTGAGCAGTCTTAGGTAGAATTTTTTTCACTGAACTCCTACAATGAAAGCACCAATGAATTCAAAAATACAATGATGAGAGATGCTCCATCTATTTATGTCATCCCCTCTTATCATGAGCAGCACCCAAACTGCAAAGAAGGGGAAAGTTTGAAGTTTAGAATGTACATGGAGGAAAAAAAAATATATCTGCTAAGGAGGCAGAGAATGAGGAGATAAAAAATGAAGAAAGAAAATAGGGAAATGGTTGTAATAAAACATTTTATTTATTTTTTCTAAAAAAGGGGGTTGGTCAATAGGTTGAATATTGATGAGAGGTGAAGTAAATATTTTTTTAGATTTAAGGACATAAAGTTCATTAATAACTTTAGTGAAAGTTAGTCTGTGGCAAAATGGGATGGCAGCTAGACTATGCTTGATTGAGGACTGAAGAGAAGTGGAGGAAGTAAAGGCAATGATTATATCTAAAATTTTAACTTTTACACGTGAGAAGAGAGGTCTGTAAATGGTTGTTTATTTTGCTTTCATTGAGAGAGAATTAAGCATGTATAAAAGCTGATGCAAACCATTGATTTGAGAATGAAAGTTTGAAAGTAATAAAGAGAAAGGAGTAAACAAAAATTTAAAGTTCCTGAATGCAGGAACTTTAAAGGTCCTGGAAAAGTGGGAGGCAATGAGATCTAAGGCTCAAGTTGAATGTCTCACCTCAGACTGAAGGATGGGTAGGTTTTATAATTTAACAAAAATGAAGGAAGATGAAACAGTATAGTTCAGGTATATAGAGACTTGTATATTTGTCAGGGGGAATGCAGAAGCTCCCTTCTGGTACCTCCTCCTCCTCCTCCTCCTCCTCCTCCTCCTCCTCTTCCTCCTCCTCCTCCTCCTCCTCCTCCTCCTCCTCTTCCTTCTTCTTCTCCTCCTCCTCCTCTTTCTTCTTCTTTTTTGGTAAGATGGGATAAAAGTCTACAAAGAATGACTTGAGGCAAGACAGGTCTGGAGAAATGTTTTGAAATATTCTTTGTGAAGAGAGAGATAAGAGATTGACCATAGCAATATAATAGGTTTCTCAGGAAGAACTGAGTGACCACATGAAGTTCATGATCATGAATTCATATTAGAACTAATCCATTCTGTCGAATCACAGTTTTTGCAGAATTTAGCTGCTTATTGGCACAACTGGAGAAGTTGGACAGTTGAATTGATCCAAGTCTGTTTTTTTTTTTTATTCAGGTTGATGCAATAAAAAGACAAGTAACATAAGGTATTCGGAGTAGTGATGAAGATGTTATTGAAATGGTTAATTATGAAACTGGGTTGGTTAAAAAGGGAAGTGAAGAAGAAAGAATGTTGACTGATTGGGAGAAAATAGAAGGGTAATTGGTTTAGATGTCTTAAAGAGGTAAAATAGAATTCATGACAGGAGTAGTGAAACTCTACTATAAAGCTGGAAAGAAAGGTAGTTGTAGTGATAGAATGGGGTGCTGGAATTAGAGATTTGGGAGGTGAAGTAGTTATGGATAATGATAAGGTTCAGAGGGTAGCTTTGGGGAAGGCTAACTGAGGAGGACTAGAGAAGAAGGTCATTGGAACCTGGAGGGCAGGATATTCGGATGGGCACTGATATCATCCTAGGATGATTAGGACTTAGAGCAGAAAAGATGTCTGTGAACCAGGTTCCAAAAGCTTAGATAAAAGAGTAAAGTAGCTGACAGCAGTATGGAGAGGATATTATAGAGCTACACTACAGAACTTTCATGATAATAAAGGGATTTAACTACAACATGGATGAGTAATATTCTAGAAGAGGTCATAGAGAACAAAGGTCACACTGATTTTTCTTCTATATCCACCACTTGAGTAGTGACATAGCGAGAAAAATTAATGCTCAGCTGGCAGTATAATCTATTTGTGCCTTCTTATCCTGTTCCATGCTAAAATTTGCCTAGAAAATAATAAATTCATAGAAACTAGATTGTATTTCTGTATTCAATTTTCAAAAAATTTATTGATTTTTAATAGTGCAAAAAAGTAAAAAAATGTTTTGACCTATGTCTTTTTGGGATGTCCATGAACTATATCTGAGAACATATAGTATTTTCTTTACTCTGCCTCTTCATTTGAGAGGGCCCCAAGGAAAGTAGTGTCCTGAGGAAAGCCAGGTTTCAGTTAAGACAAGGAGATGGAGCAGATGCCCAGAAAGAGAGTGAAGCTAAAGATAACTCATTATAAAAAAGCAAAAAATTTTTGACATTATATTTTACTCTCACTAAACCCCTACATCTAATAAAGCACCAAGTACTTTCAAATTCGCCTCCTAAATATCACTTTAAAGAGTGTACCATTATTGTACAAGCCACCATCCTCTCCCCCTGGTCTATTACAGTAGCCTTCTCACTAGGTTCCCTGCCTCCATTCTAGTTCACCTGCAATCCACTTTCCATTCTGAAGCCAGAGTGATCAGTCTGAGAAAAAAAGTCAGTCCACATTGCTCTATCTCCCCAAAGTGTTCAGGAGAAAGGGTGTCGTGCCAGTAACCCTCCCACATACACACACACATCTCATGACCAAACTACATGTCAAAACATGCCATAGTTTCTTTATACTTGTACTCATATTCCTCTCTCTGCTTAAAATGACTCTCTACTGTCTTTGCCATCTGTGCTTGGCTATCTCATGCTCTCCTTAAAAATTCTTCCGTGGGTAGTCCCTCCTATAGGAAGTCCTCCTTGACATCCCCACCCCAAAAGCCAAATTAGAAGTTCTCATCCTCTGTGCATTGATAGAATAATGTGACTCCCTTCACCGTAAGTATGTATCAAATTATATAATGATAATCTATTTACTTGCCTGTCTTTCCAACAATAATTGTGCTTTGCGAATAGTAGGTCAATAGCTAATTAATGAATGTAGATGCATTGCAAGATCCACTTTAGGTGACTGTGGGAGATAACATTAAATACATCTGGGCTTCTTCTGAAACAGTTACATCATCTTTGAATGTAGGAATGGGCTCGGAGAACAGAAACTACCAGTTTCAGACTCTAGTTGATACTAACCATATTTTTCTCCCAGGAGAAGTGGAGCACTATGCATTTCTCCAAAAGAGGATTATCAAACCATTGTACTGGCCATAAGAATACTTCATTTTTCATACCATATCTTTCCTGTCTTATGTGAAAATTATAGCTACTGAATAAGTCTATCACATGACTGTTAATGGCTATTAACAAAATGTAAATTTCACAGGATGGTAAGAGGGGCTTATCTAACTTACTGTGCTACAGCAGGATAAGGTCAGGATTTGTAAAGAATGTTCTGAGGAATACACACACGTGTTTTTTTTTTTCAGGAATAAGATTAGGTAGGAAAGCCATTGGTACATATCAAAATGCTCTTATTCGATTTTTAAAGCCTTTTTAATTTGAACTAAATTTACACATATAGGAAAATTGCAAAAGATGGTATAGAATAATTGAAAGTACCTTTACATTCTTCACCCAGAGTCCCCTAATGTAAACATTTTACCTAACCATAGTATAATGATCTAAACAAATTATCATTGTTTAAATTTGAGGCTATATTTTGAATTAGCTATCTTATTATCTGAAGTTTTATTTTATTTATTTTATTTTATTTTTTATTTTATCTTATCTTATCTTATTTTATTTTAATTTCATTGATGGGAGGGCAAAGTTTTGCAGCTTTAGTTGAAATAAGAGAGTACTAAAGTAGATGACCATGCCGAGAAGTTCTGTCCTTTACATACAAAGAGATCAGACCTTGAACTACATACACTACACTTGCTTAGAATAGGAAGAACAATAACACTTTCTGAAAGGAAACTAAACCTCATCTAAAAAGAAAAGAGATTTAAATGAAAGAATACTAGGCTGGGGTGCAGGAGACCTGGGGTCCAAGCTCAACTCTACCATCATTTAGACTTAGCACTTCCCAAGACCCCACTAAGCTCACTGACTTCTAAGATCCCTCTCAACTCCAAAGTTTAATGCCCAAGTATGATATCATTGAAAGAGTAAGATTTAAAGCCAGTGTCACATTGATACTTAAGAAGCCCTGCATTTGAGTACATTGAACAATATAATGAGGAGGTCACTAGTGTATCTAATTGGAACAGAATTGCCAAGGAGAATACTTATATTTATTTTATGTCACTGAAATATCATCCTTCACGATTCTCTGTCATCTTTCCTAGATATTGACTTCTGCTTTGATCTTTGGCTGGTATAGCAAAAAGAGGCTAGATTTCCAATTTGGTTTCAGATAAAAAGATATGCAGGTCTCAATTTTGAGAGGAAAAACCAATGAGAAAATAATTCTTAATGTTTTTAATAAAGCAAACTGAGTTTTTTAAAAAGTAAAAATATATGAGAGCTCATAAAAGTAATCATTGCTCTACTCCATCTACTTTCATCTTCTGAAATAAATCTAATCTACAAATGCTGTGTGGAAGACCTTCATCTCTGAAGACAGAACGGGGAAATGGGATGGAGAGTGGAGAAGGACAGGATAGATGACCTTAGTTAAAATCTATTTGTTACAATGCACAGGTGAAGGAGAAGCACTATGCTGAAAGCAGTAGTATCTAGATGAAGGGAAATAAGTCAGGTAAATAAATAGCACATAAGGACAACATTCCATCTGAACAGTTGTCTCCCACAGACTGTTGGCAGCCCTCAGCACCAATTGTTTGCAGAAGAGAAGCGCATTAGTTTGCTAGGGCTGCCATAACAAATTACCATAAACTGGGTGGCTTAAAAAAACAGTAACTCATTGTGTCACAGTTCTAGAGGCAAGAGGTCTGGAATAAAGGTGTGTCAGAAGGGCTATGATTCCTCTGAAAGCTCTAGGGGAGAATCTCTTCCATGACTTTCTCTTAGTTTTTGGTGCTGCCAGCAATCTTTGGTGTTCCTTGACTGATAGATACATATCTCCAATCTCTGCCTCTGTCATCACATAGTGTTCTCCTTGTGTATCTCCTCTTCTCTTCTTATAAGGACATCAGTCTTATTGGATTATGACCTACCCTAATTGAGTATGACCTCATTTTATGTTGATCACATCTATAAAACCCTATTTTCAAATACATAAGGTCACATTCACAGGTACTAGGGATTAAGACTTCAACATATCTTTTTAGGGGACAGGATTTACCCCAAAACTAGAAATTTCAAATTGTTTTTGACTCTGAGAACATCTTATCAAAGGCCTTATCAAAGGTACTGACCTCCACATGAGGGGAGTTGTAATCTTAGTCTTTGTTGACTGAGGGGGGAGACATTAATTTTTATAAACTTCCTCTAAGCTTAGTGTATTTATATTTTACTATTTTTATTAAAACAGCACCCATATGCATTTGGAAAAGTCATACATGGGGGTACAAGACAGTCTGATGAATATCAGACCTGATGGTAAGAAGGTCAATGACTTTGGGTCCTGACTGAACTACAAAGGTACAATTTAACCATGGGCAAATCCATTAACCAGTTCTCTATAGGTCTTAGTTTTATCTATGGCTAATAGAGGGCTAGATTGATTGACCTTTAAAATTTCATCTCTAATATTCTCATAAGTTGATATGAGAAAAAACATTTTAGGCAAGAACACTTCAGAAGTTGTGTTCTTGCCAGATAAATTCATGTCCAATTTCACAATCAAACTTCACCCCTGCTAAGATGATGTGTCAGCTTTCAGTACTTGGCAATACTCTCACAGTGCAATTTAAAAATAACTCAATCAGGTAAATAGTTCAGGATAGTAAATACTTCAAATATTTTTTAAGTTGTCCAACTGAAAAGTTACAAACTCAGTTTGGCCATAATTGATTCATCAATAACAAGGACAGACTTGAGACAAGGGACAGTTAATGAATCCTGAGCAAATCATTCTGACTACAAAGTCCTACAACCAGTTGCTGCTGCATTCTTTGAATCTGTTCCACTTTCCATGTCCCTATCTAATCAATTACCAATACCAACAGATTCTGTCTCTTAATTATTTCTCTAATTTTTCTCTAATTCACCCACTTTTACACATAACTATTGTCACCATTAAGTTCAGGATATGATCATTTCTTATCTAGATTAATCCAAGAAACCAGGATTCCTATTTGATGTCTTTGATATTCCATGTGACAAACCTCACACAATCCATTCTCTATACAACAATCAGAATCATTTTCTTAAAATAAAAAATATGTTGGTACCATTTC
Organism: Cynopterus sphinx; assembly: GCA_030015415.1. Taxonomy (NCBI): domain Eukaryota; kingdom Metazoa; phylum Chordata; class Mammalia; order Chiroptera; family Pteropodidae; genus Cynopterus; species Cynopterus sphinx. The sequence goes on from CM057388.1 coordinate 95,595,880, forward strand.
CCTTCAATGTTGTTTTTTCATTGATCTTAGAATTAAAAAAAGTGAGTTTCCTAGCCATGCACACAAGACACTGTATGATCTTACCCTCACTTCCCTCTTCAACTTTATTTTCTGACCATGCTTCATTCCCTTCATAATACTCTATATTCCAGTCATGTTTGATTCCTTACAAATGCCCAAAGAGGCCCTTTTCTTTCTTGTTCATGATTCTTACTCTGCTAGAAATGCCCTCCTTCCTTTCCCCTTTCTTTACCTAGTTCCTACTCATTCTTAAAGACTATAGTAAGCATTACTTCTTCTTGACAGTCTTTACTGAACTGCCCATCCCTCCCATGTGCCCCCTCTCCCTGCACATTGATATTATCACTCCAATGCCATTTAGTGCTGCTATCTCTCTCTTCAACTCCTTTCTACTCCTACCAAAAATGAAATACTACTAACCAGATAAGTCAATTTCAACTGTGCTTGTCTAGCTATGTTTACCATTGGGTGGGGACAGTGTATAGTGAAAAGTCATACCCATGCACATAACTCTGTCTTCTGCTTCCCACCTCCTTGAAACAGATCCAATCAGAAATGAGGCCCCCGCCTTGATTTTTTTCTAATGCTTTCTTCATACTATGTAAGAAAAATAGAAGATGGGATCAACATTCCCTTTCTCTCTTCTAGTTGCTTTGGTCTCTCCTGGACTACAATCTTCACAATTGTTTCTGTACTTTTTTTTTCTAACGTTAGGTTAGCCAGGAAGGCTAGAGGTGGCTGAGGTCAAGTAAATGTGCTTCCACAGATGTTCTAAGATTCTGGCAAAGTCTTTCCTCTGTAGGGTTGGCTTTTTATATTGAGAGTATTTTATAATGATTACTCTTCCTCTCTCCCTGCCAGATCCAGGAGGAGATATTTCTTGGCTCTTCTGTGTAAGAAACTGGTGGGGTACCACACAAAAGACTGAGGCTCTATTTAAGACTGCTGCCATTATGAGTTTCTTACTTTCAAGCTCGTACACTCTCAGACTCCAACGATTTGTTAAAATTCCCATTTAAGTCTGAGAAATTGGCACAATCAAGAGCAGCCCAACTAGACACAATCAGTAAATATAATCTGCTTTTCTGGACTGGATCCTGGACTCTAAATAGACTTTTAGGAAACAACTGCAGAAATCTGAATAAAGTGTAAACTTTAGTTAATGATAATAATGTAGCCATACTGCTTAATTAATTGTAACAAATGTACTATAAAAATATGTTGTTAATGATAGAGGAAACTCAATGTGGAGCAAATGAGATCTCTCTGTCCTATTGTTGCAATTTTTCTGTAACCCTGAAATTGTTCTAGTAAATAAAATTTATTTTTTAAAAGTAAAACAGAGTGAAGTCATTGGAGCATGGTAGGAGGTGGGAGATGGGTAGATTACAATATTAAATGGTGTGACTAGAATAAGCATTATTTGATCGAGGGCTTAAGAAAGTGTGATAGACATAAATCTATGCTAGCACCCACCATTCCTACCTCCTTCTCTGGAGTGTGATCAGAAACATGTGAACATGATGGATGTCAATCCTGTATCTAGGATCTGTTATATGGAAAAGTTCAAGGAACTTCTGCAGACAGAATTAAGGTCCTTGGTCAAAACCCCATAGACATTTTTTTAAAGAAATAGAATTAAAAAATTATCAGATTTGTATGGAAGCAAAATAGACCCAGAATAGCCAAAGCAATCATGAGGAAAAAGAACAAGGCTGGAGGCATCACTCTGTCTGACTTCAAAGTATACTACAAAGTGACAATAATCAAAACAGCATGGCATTGGCAGAGAAACAAACACACAAACCAGTGGAACAGAATCAAGAGGTCAAAAGTAAGTCCACTTTTATATAGGCAAATCATTTTTGAAGAAAAAGCCAAAAACATAAAGTGGAGAAAGGAAAGCCTCTTTAAAAAATGGTGCTGGAAAAACTAGAAAGCCACCTGCAAAAGAATGAAACTAGATTTTTGTCTATTACAACAAACCAAAATTAACTCAAAATGGATTAAGGACCTGAATTTAAGACATGAAACAATAAATAGCATAAAAGAAAACATAGGAACTAAACTCAAGAACATTGGACTTAGAGAGAATTTTATGAATGTGATCTCAAAGGCAAGGGAAGTCAAAGCTAAAAATAAATTAATGGGATTATATTGAACTAGAAAGCTTCTGCACAGCAAAAGAAACTGTCAACAAAGCAAACAAGCAACCATCGGAATGGGAGAAGGTATTTGCAAACAATGCCTTTGTAAGGGCCTAATATCCAAAATAAACAAAGAACTCATACAACTCAATAAAAACAAAGAAAAAAACAATCCAATCAAAAAATGGGCAGAAGACCTGAACAGACACTTTTCTCAAGAAAACATATGAATGGCCAACACACATATGAAAGGATGCTCAACTTCAATAGCTATTAGGGACATGCAGATCAAAACCACAATGATATACCACCTCATACCTATTATAATGGCTATCATCAATGGGACAAGTAATAACAAATGTTGGAGAGGATGTGGGGAAAAAAGAACCCCTATACACTGCTGGTGGGAATGTAAGTTGGTATAGCCACTATGGAAAACAGTATGGAGGTTCCTCAAAAAACTAAGAATTAAATTTCCACATGATCCAACATTCACTCTTCTGGGTATTTACACCCCACCACCACCACCACCACCACCACCAAAAAAAAAAAATTACTTGAAAACATTCATCTAAAAAGATGTATGCACACTGATGTTCATAGCAGCATTACTCACCATGGCCAGGACATATAAGCAACCAAAGTGTCCTACAATAGATGTTTGGCTATAGAAGCTGTGGTACATATATACAATGGAATATTACTCAGACATAAAAAGAAATGAAATACTGCAATTTGTGACAACCTGGATTGATCTTGAGATAATCATGCTAAGCAAAATAAGTCAGACAGAAAAAGTTGAAAACCACATGATATCACTCATGTGTGGGATATAAATCTAAAAACAACAAAGATGACGAACAAACAGAGACTCATGGACATGGACAATGGACTAGTGTTTATCAGAAGGAAGAGGAGGAGGGGGAATGTAGGTAGGGATAAAAGGGATCAAATATGTTGTGATGGAAAGAAATATCACAATGCAATATGTATGACATACCATTGAACTGTACACTTGTAACTTATTAGATGTTATTGATCAATGTAACCACAATAATATTTAATAATAAAAAGGGGGAAAAAGAATTAAGGTCCCTGATCAGTTTGACTTTGAAGTAATTAAAAGGGACATCACTGTTGGCAGCCCTGATCTAACCAGAAAGGCCCTATAAAAAGTCATTTTAAAGTCACAGATTTAAAGTCACAGATTTAGCAGTGACTGCCAGTCTCAGTTACTGACTTTGAGGATGCAAACTGCCAGGAATTCTACAGCTACAAGGAAATAAATTTTGCCCATGACCTGAGGCAGCTTGGATATGGACCCTTCTGTCTTTGAGCCTCCAGATAAGAGCACGGCCTACTCAACACCTTGATTGCAGCCTTGCGAGACCCTAAAAAGGGAATATAGCTAAGCAGTGTCCAGGTTCCTGCCTTTTGAAGCTGTGAAATAATAAACGTGTGTCGTTCAAGCTGCCATGTTCACAGTCATTTGTTACACAGCAGTAGATCACTAATACAGGATTTGAGAGGGGGAGCCATGCAGCTACCTTGGGAGAACAGGAGGAAAATAGTAGAAAAGTGGAAATGTGACATGACCTGACATAGGTTTTAACAAGGTCAATGTGGCTGTTGATTTGAGAAGAGACTGAGAGAAGCAAAGGCAGTTGAGTAGGGAGATAAATTAGCAGGCTGTTACAATAATCTAATTCAGAGATGATGATGGCCTAGGCCAGGGTAGTGGTGGTAGAGGTGATGAAAAACAGTTATATTCTGGACTTATTTTTAAGGCAGAGCCAAAACACTTTCCTCACTGATTAAAAGTGGATTGTAAGTAAAACGGAGTCAAGGATGACTCCAAGGTTTGTAAACAGTAACAAAGGAATGGAGTTGACATTTACAGGGATGGAAAATCAACCGAACCTGGGGTTGGAGCGTATCCCCCTCCCCAGTTTTCTTCCCATGAGTTGTGACCTAATTTCAGGAGAAAACTTGTAAAGCAAAAGTGCCCCTGGCAAAAATAATCATTGTAATAGAAAGAATACTTAATAACATTTATCGAGCTCCTTCTACAGGCCAAGCGCTATTCTAAATATTTTATATATCTCATTGAATTCTCATAACAATCTTATGTGAAGGTGCTATTAACTCAGACATTTAAAAAAAAAGATGCAAAGGATAAGAGAGATCTATAGCCAGTAAGTTGTGAATCTAATGATTAGGAGTGCAACCTCTAGAAATCTTAGCTTTAGTATTTACTATCCTTGTGTTCTTTGTCAAGCTACTTAATATTTCTGAGCCTTTATTTCCTAACAATAGTAACTGAACGGGGTGCTTTTGCATCTATTGGTTCATCTAATCCTCAAAATGATCCAGTGAGGCATGTTCCGTCACCAGATATAGACATCGATGATTTAGAGCAGTGACACATTCTGCTGAAGAGTCACTCATCTTTGGATGTTTGTGTGATGGCTCCCCCGGAGACTATGGAAACAGGCTGGTGCAAATCTAGTTCCTGTACTGTGTTGATGGCAAGATGCTTGCATTTCTATGGAAGACTGCTAGCTATTTTGAAAGCAATGATGATTTTAAAATTGTACTGAATTAGAAATAGTGTAAACTTTTGTTAATTAAAACCACTCTTCTTCTTGAGGTTTCTAAAACATGGTGTTATTTTTCTGAAATAAAAATCGCTACCAATTGTAATACTCAGAATCTTGCCAGGAAAATGTTCATATTTTCCTGTTTAATAGATGAGGAAACTGAGACATGTAAAGTTTCCCAGGATCATTACATAACAGGTAATATGACCTATTTGGGTTGATGACAAAGCTGTTGCTCTTAACCACTATAATTTTTGAGGCTGACTACCTACTATGAGCTAAGGGATGCAACAAATCCATAATATCTTCCTGTAATATAAATGGGGCAGAGATACCCCCTGTATATTGGTCTTAGGTGGTCCTCATGCTGTTTATCTCTTTGCAGCAGGCTAGGACTAATGCTCAAAGCCCTGTGGCACCAAACTTAAATTCTTACACATCTAATTGCTTTAAACATGGTTCAAGTAAACATGCTTTTAACTGTATAGAGCCTACCTACTTTATATACCCTGTGAAATTACACCCAGCACTTGCTAACCATAGATAAGACTAATGCTGTGTCTATAAAAGACCCCAAACCACATCTATCTTTCAGACCTCTCTAACCCAGAGGCTCTCCACCTTGGTGCTGAGCAACACTTCCTAGACATGGAAGCCCCTTCTCCAAACTTTCCTCTTCCCAGGAGCTCTCTTTCCCTCTTCCTCTTTGGAGTGAAAGCCCCTTGCTTCTGGGAGGAACTTATCCTCTCACATGATCCTGTCCCTGCACTGCCCAGTAAAGCTTATTACTGCCTCTTGTGATCCTGTCTCTTCCTTGATTGGCCTAGAAATACCTGAAGTCACTGCACTTCCCATCAGGACTAATTTACAGGCCTTTATTAATTTATTTTATGTTTCTGTTTCAACAGCTTTATTTGAGGTATAACTTACATACCATAAAATGCACTCATTTTAAGTGTACAATTCAAAGACTGGCTATAAATTTTCAGCATTGTGCAACTATCACCACAATCCCATTTTAGAACATTTCCATGCCTCTAAAAAGAAATGCATGCCCATTTGCAGTCACTCCTTGCTCCCTCTCTTTGCCCCTGGCAACCATCAATCTTTCTGCCTTTAGAAATTTCCCTATATATTTTCTATCACATTTTATTTATTTAGAAAATTAGCTGATTTAGATCCCAATGATCTAATTTTTAATTATATAGTTATTTCAGTTATGTGAGTTTTGAGCAAGATCATAAAGATTAAGTCTAATGTAAGATGTGTGTGTATCACATACAAAACAAAACTCCCTTAAAGACTATAGCACTTTTACATTTATTAAGTCATCTGAGCCTAACAACATGTGAGGAAGGCAAAATTCTACAGCATAGTTATTAGGATATGGGCTTTGCAATCAGACAGAGCTGGATTCTATTTAAATTCCACGGGAACAGAGACTATGTCAGTATCTTTGCCATTATGCCCCAATACTTAACAGAGTATGTGGCACACAGTAAGTTCTCAGTGAATGTTAGTAGGTTAGGGGAAAAAAGAAAGAATGAACTTTAACTCACCAGGAAGCAAAACTATGAACTTGGGTAGGTCACTTCGGTTCACTGAGGCTGAATTCCATCATCTACAGAAATGGAGAAAATATCTACTTCCTAGCATTGCGAGGATTGACTGAGATGGTGTATGGTGTGTGTCTGACACACAGATCAAGATTGTGAGGTTCAGAAAGGTTTAGTCACCTGTTCGATGTTGGGGTTGCAAGTTAGTTTTAGAAAGAAGGCTCAAATCCAGGCTTGCCTGCTTGAAAAAGAAGTTAAACAGTCTCACTCGCAGACAGCTTAAATGAGCATAGATAATTGTATCATGTAATATATGATTAAAGAAAGGAGCAATGATGGTAGAAATAAAAGCCCTTAAAATGTCATTTTTTTTCTGGGTAATAGTGGTAGAAAAGTCCCTGAGTGCAATCCTATGCCATTTCTGAGTCCATCCTTTGCAGAAAATGCTCTGCCTTGTCTCTTATGAAATGGAGTTTGATCACTTTAAATCCTCTTCTCTGGCTTTGATTGCAAAAAGTGGTCAGGTCAATTGAAACAATTAAGGTGCTCCTGGGGGATAATTACCCCCTTTTACTTTTTGTGTGTGAAGAGGAAGGCGGATGGCTAGTCCTGAAAATGGGATCCCTGTGGCACACTGGGAAGGAGAATGAAAAACAGTGAAATGGAGCTCAAAATGTGTTTTCTCTTTTACTTAACATAATTAGTGAATAAAGCATATGCTATCTCTTGTGTCTTTTTTCCCCCAAGTCATACATCTTAGAGGATGCAGAGAAGTGTGATCTGGCATCTGAGTCCAGAAAAAGCCACGTCTGAATCCAAGAGGTAGGGGTGGATTTTTGCACACCCCCACCAAACCTACTTCTTTCCCACCTGACACACCACCACACCAAGACAGTTACCAGGCCTTGCCCTGAGCCTTGAGAAACAACAGCCAGTGAAGTGACCTCTTCCTCTTCTTGGACTTCAACCCTTGATACAACCAGAATCGCCTTTTAGGATTCCACCCAATGAGGTACACTCACCAGCAGAATTTAAAGTCCACTCTGGAAAGTGATAGAGTATGTCCTCTTCTGCTTTGAAAGTTGTTATTCAGTGCAGTGTCTAACAAATTGGATGAGGGGTATAAAAATGAAAAACACTCTCTTCACCCTCCAACTTTTACCAAGCACATTATGAAACTGCCTTGTATTCAAGTTGAGTGACTTGAACACGATGTGATTTGCAGACAATTTAGGTGTCAGAGTGAATGGGCTCATTTATACAATGGATGCATTTTGCATGACCAGTCAATAATTAATGCTGCAAGTTAGGTGCAAGAACCATGTTGCAACTGGTATCCTTTAAAATGACATCCTGCCACATTATCAAGAGGAAAGAAAGCAGAGAAACTTCACCAACAGAATCATAAGTAGATGGCTTCTACTACAGCAAGCTAGAAATGCCTGCCCACTGACTTCTTCAATTATGCTAAAATGCTTGAATGTAAATTGTCAAATTGTAGGAGTTTGAAACAGTTGTACCTTTAAGGGTATTAAAATTTATAGTTAAATAATAAGAGGTGGAAAAGTAACAGAGGAGAAATGGCTTTGGAAACGGCAAGCATTACTACTACTATTTGACCTTGAGAAAGCCACTTTATTCTGTGAATTTCAACTTTCTCCCTTATGAATGGAAGTGATAATTCCCCTTACAGGGTTCTGAGGATTAAATAATCCCTTGACTATAATATGCCTAGCAGAGTGCCTGTCACAGAGGAAGTAAATACTAAATGTTAGTTCTCATGCCTCCCTCTGAAAAAGAGGCCACAGTTGAAACGAGTTACAAAGTGCTTTATGCAGGTGAACTTTCCTAGAAAGAAGGTCTGTAACTTCCATCCAATGTGCAAAGCTCCAAGAGATTAAGAACTACCACACTAGACTGAGAGTCTCAAAAGCAGAAAAGTCTCTTATTCATTTTTATATATACCATGGCACATTATTTTGAGAAATGAATCAAGTATCCCTTCTGGAAATCAGATGGCAATTTATATGTTGCAGGGCAGCATGTTGGTGTGATTTTTAAGGAGGGTTGATTTTGCATCTATCATGATCTGTTCTGGGTGCAAATCATAACGACAGCAGCAATAATAATAATTGTCAATTTTTATTTTACTCTTTATGTGCTCTAAGGTTTGGTAAGAGTATTTTATAACAATTAATATAGTTAATCAACAAACAGTCCTATGAGGTATCTATCATTACACTCCTTTTTACATGTGAGAAACAAAGAGGTTCAGAATCTTTCTTAGTGTTGTTATACAACCAGTAAGTGGTAGAGCTGGGCTATGAAATAAGCAGTCTAATTAAGAACCTGCCCATGATATAAATTAAATAAGTCTGAGAAACATCCTTATTCTGAAGGAGCTTGCCATCACTATACTTGAATGTTTGAGATGATATACTCTGGGAAATATGAACTTGACACCAAGTAATGTGGCCTTACATAAATTCTTTTCATGCTCTAAGTAAGCTTATTCATACATTTTAAAACTCTGGTTGAAGGGTAAAATTTTGCAGCCACTTCAGATAATAGTCTGGCAGTTCCTCAAAAGTTAAATACAGAGTTACCATCTAACACTACAATGCTGCTCCTGAATATATACCCAACAAAAATGAAAACATATGTCCATATACAAACATATACACCGATAGTCATAGAAACATTATTTATAATAACCAAAAAGTGTAAACAACCCAAATGTCCATCGAGATTCATACAATGGAATATTATTCAACAATAAAAAGGAATTGATCCACACTATGACATGGATGAACCTCAAACATATTATGCTAATTGAAATAAGGCAGACACAAACAATCACCTATTATGACTTCATTCTTACAAAACTCTTTAAAATGTACACTAATCTATAGTGACAAAAGGCAGATAAATGGTTGCTTTGGCAAGGAGGAGTGGAGGGACAGATTATAAAAGAATAGGAGCAAAGTTCCATCAGTGATGAATATATTCATTATCTTGGTTGCAGTCATGGTTTCACAGATGTACACATATGTTAAAACTTACCAAACTGTACACTTTGAAATTTAAAGTTTGTTGTTTATCTACTATGTTGCAATAAAGCTACTTTGAAAAATAGAGATAATACTACCTCAGGGTGCTAAGAGGCTTAAATAAGATAATTTATGGAAAGTGCTAAGCACAATGCCTGACTTAGTCTTTACTTAAATATACTTAAAAGAAAATAACATAAAAATTTTAGCATACAGTATGAAGATTCCCTAGAAAACTAAGAATTGATCTACCATATGATCCAGCAATCCCTCTACTACATATTTATCCCAAAGACTTGAAAACCCATATCTGACAAGATATTTGCACACTGATGTTCATAGCAGCACTATTCACAGTGGCCAGGACATGGAAGCAACCAAAGTGTCCTACAATAGATGACTGGCTAAAGAAGCTGTGGTCCATATATACAATGGAATATTACTCAGTCTTAAGAAAAGATGAAATAGTGCCAATTGTGACAACCTGGATGGACCTCAAGATAATCATGCTAAGTGAAATAAGCCAGAGAGAAAAAGGTGAAAATCACATGATATTGCTTATATGTGGGATGTAAACCTAAAAATGACAAAGAGGCAAGACAAACAGAGAGACCCATGGGCATGAACTATAGACTAGTGGTTACTGGAGAGTAGGGGGTGGGGGAGGAGGAGAGAGGTAGATGGAGTAAAGAGGGTCAAATATGTGGTGACAAAAAGAAATATAACTATGGAAGGTGAAATTAATTTTTTAAAAACTTTAGCATACAAACAACACTGAAGACAATAGTAACTCTAACTTAATTTTAAAAATGAGGAACCATTCTTTGTTCTTGAGCAGAGGCACAACATGGTGACAATCTCACTTAAGCCATTATAGCAGCCCTGTTTTAGTCACTCTCTCTATATATGTACCTTAACCCAGTGTACAAGTGTTTGTAAATATATATACATATATATATATACATATATATATGTGAATGTATGTGTATATATTACAGTTTCTAAATATATATTATATAAAAATATGTATATATAGTATATACAGATAAAATATATACATAAGTTGTACATATATGTAGTATAGAGAAATGTGTATATATATTTAGAAACTGCTGAAAGTTTCTTTTCACATTATGCATTAGAAATGATTCAATTTTTTTTCCTTTTTGTTGATATCATTAATGACAGGATGGTTTATAATAAACACCTTTTCCTAGTTTCAATAAAAGTGGGAGCTGTTGTGGCCCTGATGTACATCTCTACTGGGAAGAAAGTATTATCAGCCCCATTTTACAGTCAGGGAATTGAAGGATCACTAAAATTAAATGAAATATTCAGAATCACAAGATCGTATGTGGCAGGGTCAGTAATTATTTCAGCACTTCCCAACTTAAAAATCCCATGCTATTTGAGCTCTGCCAGACTTTCTTCCAAAATTGCTAAATTCAGCACGTTGGTACATTGCTAATACTACCTCAGCATTCACAGGTACATACAAATTACTAACATGAAATCAAACTTGGCCTCATGATTAGTGTCACTTCAGTATCAGTAAAACCATAGCTTTGATGAAGAGAGGAAGTAGAAACAAATTCAGTGAGCCATAAAAAAATAATCATTAAATGTATGATTCAAAGTGAAATTATAGATATTTTAGGTCCAAGCTTATATCCATGTGATAGGAATTAAAATGCTGAGACATTCAGAAATCTTAGAGTTATATACAGATTTCTGTATGTAGTCATTTTATTTTGATTTCTCATTTTCGTCAGTGTTCTCTGCTCTTAAACTAAAAATTTAATTTAAAGAGATACTAAAGAGGTAGCTAAGTGTATCAAAGTAATTTATCAAGTACTATAAACTGAACAATTTAATCCTGAACAACGAATTTTAATAAAAGTGCCCTGATAAATCTTTAAGTATATGAGGAAAAGTTACTTATAATCATTTTGCTTTAAAAGAGATTTTCATAGTCTTTTCTTTGAAATCATAATAGACATAAGCCCCTAGGGAAATATAAAAAAAATAAATAGAAGATTTTTTTCCAATTATTACTGATATTACAATAGTCTCAGATCTGATATGTACAATTAAGGCTTTGTGCCCAGACAGGCTATTCCCAACCCTGCCACTTACTAGATTACCAGGTGGCACTAAACAAGTGCTTACTCTTTCTGTGCTTCATTTTCCTACTCTGTAAAATGGTGCTAATGACATTTTACCTTTAGAGTTGTTCTATGGATTAAATGAATATGAGATCGTGTATGTTAGAAACCAGGAACAATGCTGTGCACATAGAAGTGCACCCAACAAATAGGAGCTGTTATAGAATTAAAATCTGGGCCATATATGTGTATTTTATTTGACTCCATTTCCTTGCCCTAGGCAGTTAGTGGCAGCCTTGGGCAGCCACCTGAGTGATTAGTGTATACAATGAGCTGAGGAAAGCATCTAGAACTGGGTGAGGGATCACAATCGCAGCTCTAGAGTAGCAATGCTTATTGCATACTTACCTGAGAATCCTCCAGAGTGTCATCTTGCCTTGCAAAGCATAGCAGTATCTCTACTTTCAAAAACCAGTCAGGTAACAGCTTTATAAGAACAATGCAAATTAATATTTTTGACGACTTTCTACGTGCCCTATGAAGCAATGTACATGCATTCTCATGTTACATCCTCAAGAGTAACCCTACAGGATAGGTGCTATCATTATCCTTAGGTTACAGATGAGAAAACCACCGCCTTGCCTGAAGGGAAGGTGCTATTTGATGTCTCTACTGCTATCTCAATCCCTAGAAATTCCATACCAAACAAGCTGTCTTCCAATTAGCAGTCATCTTTGTGTGTATGTGAGGGACAAGAATGGAGGTGGGGTGGAGAAATATATTAATTGTTCTGTATCTTTCTCTGATTGGGCCTTCCTCTATTTTGTGGATACTGGTTTTGTATATGAAAAGACTGTAGATTGTGGTCACCAAACTAATGATGCTTTACCTCCCAACACCCATGGCAACAGCCTTTCTTTGCAAACTAAAATGAGTTTGATAGGAATCCTCAAACTGGAGTTTTGACAGGTAAGTAAGAAAAACAGATTAGTGAGTACATTATACTGACTGTGCTGTAAGCTATTTTCTTACAGAAAACATCAGTTCATTTTTCTGGCTTGATTTTAATATTAGCATGCCAGCAAAGTACCTGGATGTCTGTGATCAGTCCCCTTTCCTCAAAGGTCAAACACATCATGGGGTGGCAATGAGTGGTATCATCTGCATGGCACTGGATAATGGCCTGAAGGCATTCTTCTGCTTGCACACAAAGCTTCTCTCTGGGATTGGGACTGTTGAGCAGTTTCCAACTTTCTAGGGATAGCAGGACTGTCAAAACCAGAGGAGTTTCCAGGTTCTCCTCCATTTGAACTTTGGCTCCATGTTCCATGAGATTAAATATCGTGTGGCCAACTTCCATAAAGATGAAAATTTAGAAGTCTACAGTAATAAGAGTGAAGATAAAAAAGAGTAAAAAGGTCTTAGAAAGCTGGTGTGCAGAATGCATAACAGAATAGATCTCATAAATGTATCTTAAAGCAGGAACTCAACATTCCAGCTCCTAGAGAAATGTCCAAGAATATCTCAAGACCTAGCTTGATATAAAGAAGTAGGATGAGCACAGTTGGGCATAGAGGTGAGTGCCTGTGAATAAATCAGGGGAGACAGATATTATAAAAGCAATTATAAGGAGAATGAAGAATACTGTGTGAATATAATATACAGAAATCAAACAGGACAACAGCATGATGAAAGTAACAGCAAATACATAAATCTAAAGAAATGCTAGTGACTACGGATTAAAATATATCAAGTTTGTAATGTTCACACTTACTTTATGGATGCAGGAAACTTCTGAAAGGCAACAAGTGTGTTCTAATTAGCCCTGATTACAGGAGAAGAAAGCCTTTGTTATGAAGAGAAGGCATCTTCTGAACAAGGTCTCTTTCATTGATGACACAGATCCCGAGGGGGCTTTTAATTCAGGTCAGGAAATCTCTTTGACCCAAGAGACTTGAGGGCTTGTCCTAAAACTCTTGTCTGGGTACCACAGAAGTCAAGCTTACAATTAAAATACCATGATTCAAGTACAAAATCAACTTGGTCCTTTTGGGACAAATGTGGTATGAAGGAACCTGGAGGAGGCCTTTGGAAGATCATCTTATTGTTCAAATATTGCTGCTCATCCCATAGGGAGGGTTATTCATCATCTTTATACTATTAGAAATCTCAGAATAGTTTGTATTAGTGATGACTATACAAAGAGATGGGATTTTTAAGTATAAATGAACCCAATCATATTAACCAAAGCAAACTTCTAAGGAGAGGCTTTACAATGTCAAATCTAAAACATTGTGTATTCAGAGTATTTCAAGGCGGTATTTCCATGCATGGATTCTCAGAAACTTAAGCCTATCCCTTATACCTACTCTCCCCTTCTGCTGCTTTGCTGTTTATACTCTTCAAGAGTCTTGTCATGATGGACAGCAACACCAGAGTTAATTCACTTCAGAAACTGTTGGAATCCTTTTCTATGCTGGACACTATAGGGAGAAACAAGGGGATTATGGCTTCATCTACCCTTGAGGAATCTCATGCTCTGTGGAGAGCGATAGGTATTGAGCCAAGGAACTCTTACATAGTCTTGATGTAAAGGACCAAAGTCAAGCAAAGAGCTATGAGTATGTTGAAGAAGAAAGGGCCATGTTTCAGCTGCTGGTCATCCCAGGGTTGGGATTAGTGAGTGTGGGGTCCAGTTGCTCGAGTAAAGCCCCAAGCCACAATGGGGAATGGACAAAAACCATCCAGTCTCTTTCTATAAATTGTATTGCCCTGTAATAGAGTCCTGGAGTGGGTTCTTTAGGGCTGTGTAGTATAAAATCTTGACATAATCTGCAGCCACCACAGCCTGTGGAATTTGCGAGTTAGCCCTGGAGAAGAGGCTAGAGTTCAGCCATCAAGTCAAAACAGGTAAAGAAAGAAATGGTGACTTATGATGGTGCTACCAAAGATTCTGGAACTTTGGGAAGTAGGAGCTGAAAAAAGGAAGGCAAGGCCTGAAGTGTTTTCCTTAGGTGACCAGTACCCAGCTGCTGAGGCTTTTTATAAGAATCCTGTGGGTGCAGGCGAGGTTGTGTGGGAGAGCTTACAGCACAGTGTAGAAGTAGAACTGAAGTATCCCCACCTAGTCCAGACCCAAAGCCTAGATGACAGGACTGAAAAATGGACAAAGATTTGTGCCAGAAAAATTAGAGCATGATGTTTCTATTGAGCCCCACTTAAAGATGAGCACATTCAGTTGGAGTAATATATTGTGCACATGGGGTTCAAGAAAGGCTTTAGAGCTGCAGCATGGGTAGGGGTTGGAGATGGAAAAGTCCCCTTGTAAGCATCACTTGTGCAGGCCTGGAAGCAGACCAGACAAGCTTTGCTTTCTAGGATCATCTGGTTAACAGGGATAATGAGAATGCACAAATAAGCTTGCCTACCAGATGGTTAAGATTCATAGAATGAAATGCACTGTCAGCTTCCCTGGGACGCCCTCTGCTCCTCAAAGATCCTCCTGGCTCTAGAAGCCCTGAGGGCTCTGAGAGCATTCACCTGATGGAGAAACACATGATGCTGTCCTGTTTTCAGGTTTAGGAAAAAAATGGCATGGACTGAGCCCAGATACTGACTATGGACTTGCCCAGCCGCAGCCTAGCTGTAACTTGGATCCTCTGGCATAGTGTGCATGTTTAGGGAGATCAGCAGGGGCTCAGGGACTGACCTGAGTGCTTCTCTTAACTATACATAGTGTGGTCCTGGCAGCATTTGCACCAGGGTTCCAAACAAACACATTTAAATGCACAGAAAAGGTTGACAATATGGCCATCAACATTTATTTTCATTTTACTTTCACAGTTTAGAGGCTTTTATTTATTTCAAAACTAGAGTGACTCATTTTAAATTAAAGTGTTGCCTGCAATTAATTAATTGTCACCAGGAAATTCTTCCTTAATCTCCAGAATCAGCAGGACTCCTTCTGGGGAATGCTTCTTAAGCACAGATTGGAATGGACTCTCTGACTTCCAAGCCACTGGGATCACTTTGGAGTTTAGTCCAGCTAAAGAGAGACCTCCTAATTATTATGGCTTCCAACATCACTGTTTTCTTTAGGATTCTCACTCTAATCTTGTGAAAGTTGCTATAAAAATCACTGTGAACTATAATACTCAGCCTTTTCCGTCCCCCACACTCACACCCACATCATCACCAGATCAAAAGATCAAAGCCAGCTCTCAAGGATAACTGGTATTTGCTGCGCTAGAAAATTAGTTGTCAAAAAATTTTCACTCTGAGAGGCCTAGATATTCACTAGATATTAACAGAACCCTCCTAAAAAAGCTAAACCTGTTTGAAATGGTAGGTTTTGACAGAATTCAAAAGATTATGTAACTGTTGGGTGATATGCAGAGCTGAAACCTGATACTTCTAAGGTAATTTACACTTAATTAGCATAGAGGGTTATTTAAATATTGAAAATTTGAGTACGTCAGTATGATTTTAAATTGTTAACTTTTGGTGTATCAAAAATAAGATTGGAAATTGACACCGCAGTAAGAAACTAGGTATCAAAATGAATTAAGACATGATTCTCTACATTCTTGAAAGTTTTTTTTTTTAACCCAGTGCTGCTGCAGTTGACAAACGCTGGGAGAACAGAGCTCCTTTTATGACAAGCTCAGCTGTGGGAAAGCAACCAACAAAACACCACTTCTGAGAAAGGGGAAGCAAAGTCAGGGAGTGTCATCTGCTGACGTTTGTTCCCACTCTTGCTCCCTTCCCACTCACAGAACTAGGAACCTTCCTATCCTCTGGCCTCTGAACTTCAAACCATGGCAGGGACTAGTGGGGGCAGGAGCTGTCAAGAGTCAAATATCTATGACACATATGTGAGCGGACTGAGTGTACCGGCTGTAGATTAGACTTCCTTCCAGCAACGTTTGTGAATAATAGACCTGCTTTAATCGGTGATGCAGGCAGAGTGTCAGTGGATTGGGAGACTGAGACTGACATATAGGCAACAGCAAAAAAAAAAAAAAAAACTGGGGAAGTGTAGCTGGGAGAAGAGACCAGTTGGAGGCTACAAAACAGATATCATATAAGGGAAGAGCTGTTGTGTATAAAAGGGCAATTTAGCAAGATAACAGGACTGGAACTTTGTGCTGTATCCAGCCAATCATCCGTCTGTCCATCTGTCCATCCATTTGTCTATCTATCATCTATGTGGCAGTAATTATAGCCAAATATAGCAAAAAGAGCTTTCTGATATGTGATTCCAAACAACAGCCAGCAGGTGGGGGAATATTTTAGGCAAGCAAAGGGCCCCAGAAATCACACTACTTTCTCTATTGCTTAGAAGTTCCTCACATCTCAGTCCAGTACCTGATTTTATGCAGGTAAAAACAGAAACAACAATGAACAAAATTTGTTAACTTTCAGTGTTAAAGACTTGAAGACTTGGAATCTTTTTTTTATAAGATATGCCTGCATTGTTCATTTTTAGGAAGCATAGATCCAGGTTTCCACTTAGCCCCAATTTTCATGAAAGAAATGCAAACCATTCTGTATTGTTTCTATCCTCAGTCCTGAAATCAATCTAATGTTGTTCCATTTCAAATTTGGAAGACTAGATCTATTATTGTCCACATTGCAGAAATTATATTTACGAATCACTTCATATGTACCAGAAGTTTTATCTATTTTATTTCAGGTAATCCTCATGACAACCCTCAAGTTGAATGTTATCTCAGTTTTACAAATTAGGAAACAGAAGCTCCCTGGGATTAAATTAACTAACTTGTCCAGTCACATAGATAAAAAAGTACGTTGACTCCAAAATAGTTACTCTCTACTACATCACACCCCCGCATCCTTCCTATCCCTCCCAGATTCATTACAGTGGTGATTCCCCAAATTATTTCAATAGAATTGATAACAAACATATGAGAGAAAGAGTTCAATGCTAAATACATTGGGGAAACTGAATTTTAAAAAGTTAAACAGGGTTATTTATAGCTGATTTCACAAGGCCCTTAATAGAAAGGCATAGGCCCTATTTTTGTTGTTGCTGTTCTTGAAGAGTATCACCAAAACCAGAGCAGGAAACATGCCCTGGGAAAAACTTCAAACCACTTTAAAATCTCCCTTGTAAGCAAGCACTGTCCCAGTGAGCAGGGACAAGCCCTTCTGCTGCCAGGGAGCACGCATCTTGGCTCCAGTCCAGAAGAGATGCAGCCTGCCCACGTCCTGTTGGGGGTCGGGTGCAGAGGTAGACAGAGTAGACATCTACAAGACCCTCCTAGCAAATGCACTAAAAGCTTTGCTGCCTCCGGGACAATCCATGACCTCCTAGACAGTAGGGCAGCTGAGCGTGATGAGGAAGAGAACTGTCTCTCTGATTCCCAGGGCCTGTCATTTCCCCAGGGTCCAGGGGAGCCCAGGGATTGGAGGGCAAGAAGCCCAGCCATCGTCTAACGGGATGATACTGAATGGGCCTTGTGTGCTGAACAGAGGAGGGGGAGTGTTTCTCATTGGCCCCTGGCCACCTGCCAAACCTGAAGTAAGTACTGTATATGGTGAATCATTGTTAGCACTGGCACTGCCAGATGCTGGGCAATGCATATAAAAGAGCCTGCATTTGGAGATGTTAATTTCCTCAACAGAGCTGGTTTCTCTCTTTTCCATTTCTGCCTTAGCCCTGCTTCCTCCTCCTACCCACTCTCCACACAGATGCTTGAGAGATCTTCCTGAAGCAGATATCTGACTACATATTTCCTCTGTGTAAAACTCTTCAGTAGACCAAGAAGTGGATGTTCTGAGAAGTTAATTAACTCGCCCAGAGGCTCATGGCTCCTAGGTCCTGAAATAGAGCCTTGGCACAGATTTGGCTGATCCAAAAGCTGGTTCCCTTAACCACCACTGATTTAACTTACAACTGTACTGCCACTCTGGTTCCCACCTCAATAGCTTTTTGCCCTCAAAAAAGCTATTGGGGACCCCAGCTACAGCTATATACTCCTGCTAGAATTAACCCAGCTTCAGATATCTCTCAGAACTCACTTTCCATTTTACATTCATCAGTCTGTGTCTTACTCTTCCAATAGACCGCAAGCTTGTTGAGCGAGGAAAGAAACACACACACACACACACACACACACACACACACAAATGTATGTATTGAGCTTTGTATCCTAGCGCATAGCATAGCCCATAGCATATAATCTGGCCTACAGTTAGATAATGTAAAATTTCTCAGGGCCCCTGTCCTGAACTCCCTGTCAAAATCTGTACATTGGAATTAAAAGGTGCTTCTATTTTGCTAATCCAAAATACTGATTTTTAGCATTTGTGATTCTTAAGACCCATGCCAACAAATCAAAGTAGATACTGAAATCAGAGTAAAAAGGGCAGGATTGGAATTAAAATGACCCAAAGTGGAGGTGTAATATGGAATCCTCTGATTCCAAGATAATCATGACACATTTTGCAGATAATAGCCTGTGTTCCACTATAGAAGAGCTTCCCACACAGTACAGATGAAATGTTTTCCAAAAGGTGATTTTTTTCTTCCCTCCTGTTGCTGTCCTTAAAATTGAATGTTCAATGAAATTCATCATTCAACTTGAAAGCAAGAACATTTTAAACATCCATTTACCATGTTCTCTGTATAAGTTTATAATCAGCTCTACTTTTACTTTAACTAATAAAATTATGCAATAACACTAAATATTCACCATAATAAAATAGGCACAAATACAACTGGACATGTCCTTTCATTTAAAAATGCCCTCTGCTGACTCTGGTCCACACTGCCTTAGGGGGTTGCAGACCAGTGCTCTGAAGTTTATACAAGCAAAGCCATTTTTCTTGAGAAGTAGTATGGTGACATATTCTCAATCAATATGCTGTCAAATTAAATTCCTTGGTTCCAGGAATTAAATATTTCCAGTATGAATTCGCTTTCATACAATGGCTGGATTGTTTGCTATTATACTCATACACTGGTCAATCCCAACACAGAAGGGATTCAAACCAAAGTCCTATCATTTCAGAGCCATAAGAGTGGGTGTTGTTCCTCCTGATTCAGTATTGGCCTTTACTGGCAAGTATGTGCAGCTTTGGGCAATAGAGGAGGGACATGGTACTGAAGGGGACAGGTGAGGTGTCTTTTCCTTCTCAAATCTCATGAGCCAGTTAACAATCCTTCTGTATTGGTATTAGAACCTTGCCTATTTTCTCTGTTACATTCTCAGCATCCAGCTCTGTGCTAAACATAGAGTAGGTTCTTAATAAAGCTGTGGAGAATGAGTAAATGTGATTGGCTAAAAGGGAACCTAGTAAATGAGCAACACTAGAGAGCTAGTGCATGTGAAATTTAGGAGCTCAAACTCTGTAACGAGACTGCTTAGGACTAGTCTCAGCTCTGACCTTGCTTGCTGTGCAATCGTGAGCAAGCCCCTTAACTTGTCTGTTCTGCTATTTCCTCATCTGTAACTTGATGATGCTAATCATACCTACCTGAAAAAAAGTTATAAGCATAGAATGTTTTAAAGCATGAAAAGCAGTTGGAACAGTACCTGACTTGTACTAACTTTCAATAAGAATGTGCTATCGGCATCAATTACTGCTGGGCAGCCATGGATGCAAGGCAACATGAGTACCCACTGTACAACCAAGTCTATGGAAGTGTGTAAATTCTCCTTTTCTGTTGCTCTAGGAGCTATGGCTTGCTTACCTCTGGATGTTCAACAGCTGACCAATTGAAGGTTCTCAATAAATTAGGACTGTTTGAAAACATGGATGTTTATTCAGCAGTCTATGCTGATTGGCATTCATACAAATACAGACAATGCCACGGCTACTCTTTCCAGTTCAACAATTTCTCAGGACTCTGGCTTCACCCCTCCACTCAGAACTGTCTTGCTCTTTGCCAGTTCCATTGGCATGAGGTTGTATTTGGAGTACCCATCTGCCTAGCCCTTTCAGTGGGCCTATCTGCCAATCTCTACCATCATTTCTCCACAGAGTAATACTTCTTGGAGAACAACTCCCTAGTTTCTCAGACTGTAGCCTGAGTTACAGATGATAGTTCATTAGATTGCAGTAGTAATAGGTTCAAACCTTGAGACAGTGCCCCAGGTCCCTGTTTTGTTGTTGTTGTTGTTGTTGTTGTTGTTGTTTTTTGTTTTGGGGTTGTTGTTTTTTTTTTGCAGGGTGATTCAGATATCAGAAGCATTCTTCATAATAATTCAGGGCAAAAGCTATGAGGATAAATCAAACTGAGTCATATCCTCATTCAGCCAACTACCTTTTCAGTCATTTTTAACTCTATGATTCTGTTTTCTAATCTATAAAGTGAGAATAATTATTATAGCAACTACCTTATAACTGTATGAGATAGTGACTAGCATAGTGTCACATACCAAAAGCATCCAATAAATGGTGGCTATTATGCATTCAATCAGTTCATAACACTAAGCACATGCTATATGCCGGGTATAACATTGTACATTAGGAATTTAGTGAACAAAATCCTTTGGCTGCACTCAAGAAGTATACATTCAGGTGCAGATGATACAAGTAAACACACTGTTGTATAACAACATGAGAAACACAATATAGGGGGGTTCCTGTGAAAGGGAAACCTGGGCCATGTACTCATGTGGGCAGCTGGCCAAAGGATTAAACAAGTTATTTAAATACAGAATATACATATGAATCCTGAATTATGAATACATATGAATTTAAGATTGTTTATGATAATAGCAAAGTTTCATTTACAAAAAGCAATTCAAAAAAGAGTACATACAATGAGTTTTAAAAGTTGGTGAAGATTACTTTAGCTTTGATAAGACCCGTCTACTGACATCTGGGGTCATCAGTCAGACCACCTCTGTGAGACTGAGAGAGACCAAAGGAATCATGCTAAGCTATTGTCAGTTGTCACATATCCCCAGCACGTCATCATCTGAAATGATGCCTCTGCTTTCTTCTGAGTCTGATCTTTGGGATGAAATCTGATAATCTATCTCCTATAGGCTATGAGAGAGATGTACCTAAGAGAGTCACTTCATCTAGACTTTAGGGATTGGGGCAGAGAAGGAGATGAAGAAACTTTTCCCTGAGCCTTAAAATATGAGTAGAAGTGAGCCACTGAATAGCAGCTGAAATGACAATCGAGCTAGAGGAGGACACTCTGTTCTACGTTAGCTTAAATAAATAAATTTTCTGATCAGGGAGCAGGGGTAAAACTTATAGCCTTGTTAATGAACAAGCCCTTAAAACTAGTGCCAGGAATAACTAAAATAATAAAGTTGGTATCATTTTGTCTATAGCCTAACTTCCACTCAGTTGGATAAGGTTAAACACAAGATAAAATTATAATCAGATGAACTGGGCAAATATGGTTTATACTAATCAAGCACTCAAGTATGAACAAATGTAACTCATCCCAGAACTATGTGGGTTTAATTGACCTAATTTCACCTGTCACATTCCACCTTTGTGTAACATTGCTGCTACATTGAGCTTTATTCTATGACTCATGGCACCACAGAGAGCCATATCTTCAGTGGGGTATAATGAAGGTATAACCACAGGGCATGTGAATAAGGTCTCCATAAGCCCAAATATGCCGACATACCAATTATCACCATTACATTTGGATGTAATTTTACATTTTCATTGGTTGTCTAGTCAGGTAATTGATGCTAAGCCTTTTTAACCTTCTTACTGATTGATAGTAAAACAACTCAGAATGTAATTTCTAGTGGGGTTTCACTTCTATATATTTCCAGCATATACTAAAGATTAAATTAACATCGAGAAAACAAAAGAAGCAAAATCTCATTTTAGAACACTTTCAGATACTTCCTTTAAACTGAAAACAAAGAAAATTCTAATAACAATTATAATACACTTTCCAAAATGATTATTCTATTTACTTCTTCATTATTCTGGTACCTGAATAACTGAAGTTGGACCCTTTGGAAATGTTCACTAGGAGCAAGAGAAACTATCAAAAAAAACAAAAGTACAATCAATCAAATGGGGGAAAAATATTTGCAAATAATACCCCTGATATGAGGCTGATATCTAAAATATATAAAGAACTTATATAACTCAACAACTAAAAACAAGCAATTCAATTAAAAAATTGACAGAGGACCTGAACAGATACTTCTCCCAATAAGACATACAAATGGCCAACAGATATATGAAAAGATGCTCAACTTCATTAACTATAAGGGAAATGCAAACCACAATGAGATATACCTCATACCTGTTAGAATGGCTATTATCAAGAAGAAATAACAAGTGTTGAAGAGGTTGTGAGGAAAAATGAACCCTCATACACTGCTGGTGGGAATGTAAATTGGTACAACCACTATGGAAAACAATATGGAGCTTCCCAAAAAAATTAAAAATAGAATTACCATATGATCCAGCAATCCCTCTTCTACATATCTACCCCCCCAAAAAAAATTGAAAACATTTATTTGTGTGTGTGTGTATATACATGTATATATGTGTGTGTGTGTGTGTATATATATATATACACATATATATATGTGTGTGTGTGTATGTATGTATGTATATGTATGTGTGTGTGTGTGTATATATACACACACACATACACATCCCTATGTTCATTGCAACATTATTTATGGTATCCAAGACATGGAAAGAACCAAGGTGTCCTTTAATGGATGATTGGATAAAAAAGGTATAGTATATGTATATAATGGAATACTACTCAACCATAAGAAAGGACAAAATACTGCCATTTGTGACAATGGATGGATCTTGAGAGTATCATGTTATACAAAATAAATCAGATGGAAAAGAATAAGAACCATGTGATTTCACTCACATATTAGATATAAAACCAAAAGCAACAAAGGAAGCAACTAACTCATAGACACAGATAACAACACAATAATGACCAAAGCTAAAGGGCATGGGGAGAGGATGAAGAGGGTAAATTGAGTCAAATGTATTTTAACAGAAGGGGACTAGACTTTGGATGGTGAGCACACAGTACAATATACTGCATTATTATATAGTTGTGCCCTTGAAACTTATGTTATTAATCATCGTCACCCCAATAAATTTAAAGTCTTTCTTTTTCTTTTGTTTACAGTTGACACTCAAAATTATTTTATAGTAGTGGCATGTGTACAATGTAGTGATTAGACATTTATATAACTTAAAAAGTGATTACCCTGATAAATCTCATACCCATCTGACACTATACAGTTATTACAATATTATCGACTATATTCCCTAAGCTGTACTTTACATCCCCTTGACTATTTCATTACCACCAATTTGTACTTCTTAATCTTTCCACCCTTTTCATCCATCCCCCAACCCCCAACAAGGGGCAGAATACAAAATGGTGTAAAGATAGTCTATTCAATAAATAGTGCTGAGAAAACTGGACAGAAATATGCAAAGAAATTGAAACTAGACCATCTTCTTACACCATATACAAGAATAAACTTAAAATGGGTTAAAGACTTAAATGTAAGACCTGAAACCACAAAACTCCTAAAAGGAAACATAGGCATTAAACTCTCTGATATTGCTCTTAGTAACATTTTTTCTAATATATCTTCCTGGTCAAGGGAAACAAAAGCAAAAATAAACAAATGGGACTATATCAAACTAAAACGTTTGGGTACAGCATAGGAAAAAAAAAAGATAGCCTACTGAATGGGAGAATATATTAACTAATGATACATCTAATATACAAAATTTATAAAGAACTCATGCAACTCAACACCAAAAAAAAAATACAAAAAACCTACCTATTTAATAAAAATAGGCAGAGGACCTGAATTGATATTTCTCCAAAGAGGACACAAAGATGGACAACAGACATTGAAAATATGCTCAACGTCACTATTCATTGGAGAAATGCAAATTAAAAGCACAATGAGATATCACCTCACACCTTTTAGGATGACCATCATCAATACATCAAGAAACAACAAGAGGTAGCAAAGATGTGGAGAAAAGGGAACCCGTGTGCACTGTAGGTGGGATTGCAAGTTGGTGAAACCACTATAGGAAACTGTATGGTGGTTCTTCAAAAAAATTAAAAATAGAACTACTTCATGACCCAGCAATTCCATTTCTGAAATTTATTCAAAGAAATTCAAAACACTAATAGCACTCTGCAGTGCTATTTACAATAAGCAAGATATGGAAGCATCATGAGTGCTCATCAATAGACAATTTGATTAAAAAGAGGTGGTACATATACACAATGGAATATTACTTGACTATAAAAAAGAATAAAATCTTACTATTTACAAGAACATGACTGGACCTAGAGGACATTTTGCTAAGTGAAATAAATCAGAGAATAACACCATACAATTTCACTTATATGTGAAATATAAAGAAGAAAATAAAAAAAAACGAAAACAGACTCATAAATTTAATTTTCAAAAAGGAAATGTGCACTAGTATCCTCATTACTGTAGCTCGGTCACACTGTCACATCCTTAGAATTGTCTCACCTCTTGCTTTTAAGAGAAAGTAAGTGAACATGAAGTATTTACTGTTAAGAAGGAGCTTCATGTGGATATATTGAGATGCATAGAGATACAGTTGCTCAGCTGTGTCTTCACCATTTACAGAGGTGAACAGTGAAAGTTATGTTAACCAAGATGACTTTGAGTGCCTGGAAGGCATGAGACACACAGAGTTGCTGCTGTAACCAAGAAGAAAATATCTCACATAGTCCACGATCCAATTGGTGGGGTCAAAGACAGGATCCTGTTCACTTTCTCTCTCTGAGATGGAGCTACACAAATGGTGAGCTTGGCTGGTCAATCAAAAAGGGCTTTAAATGGAGCATGAGGTACCTCTTGTTCAGGGTTTCTTTGGATAAAGCTAGGTGCAGATATAGAAATGCATGCTCTAAAATTGTTTCTGAACATCATTAACTACAAGAATTCAAAATTGCATTGCTTACCCCAGAATAAGGTAGAAAGCAGGAGATGAGGTCCACATAGAATGATAACTGAAGTGTAATAAAAAAGAAGACATGGACAAGTGGTCTAGATTTATACTTTGGATTCTTATTTATTCCGAAATGGACTTTGGACAGGGGTAGGTTTTTACCTGCTAATAGCATGACTTTAATGGAATGATCCAGTCTATTTAAAGAGGGCTGGAGAGATGGAAAGATTCTAGGTTTTTATTCTATGTTTTTTGAGGTTTAAGTCTTAAGCAGATGCCAAAAATCAGGAATAATAAAAAATATATATTCAAGGCAATAAGAGATAGAAACATGTAAATGGTGAGGATGGCCCAATATCACCAAATTATGCTTTTCTCACTTCAGTTGACTTTAAACAAGTCACATGCATGTATGTCTTAAAGACACAACCCATAACCTGACTGGCACAAAAACACAATCAACAAAAATACAACTCAATAAAGTAGAAAGAGGAACTGATGGGTTTTCCCATCAGGGCAAAGCAGAGAAGATTTGTATCTCTAACCTTCAGTTAACTATAACATTAACTTTATTGATTCTTAAATGTTCAAACTCATTTAGATTCAATTTTAGTTAAACTATCTTATTCTGCTTACTTAATTGAAAACTTCTGTCTATACACTTTACCAAGCATAATATTGATGTTTTCTGCAATAACACTAGGTCCCTTGATCTGTTTTCTGTGTATATGTACATGCACGCATATGTGCATGCTTGAATTTAGCTATTAAGATTGTTCAATTTAGAAAATAGTCACCATTGCATAAAAATAATTAATCTACAGACATACCTCAGGACCCTACTATGGAGCTGAATCTTAAGAATACTAGCCAAGAAATTCAGTAGAATAGTAATACCATATATAGAACACCTCTTTAAAGCTCACCCAAGGTAATTCAACTAAATGCTTGCCTTTTTGCCTTTATTTAAAAACATTTATTTTCAGGCAAACATAATATGGCAGGAAGCACAGAATAGAGAGAAAAATATAGGCTCTGGAGGTATCCGTGTTTGCATTTAAATCCCAAACCCGCCTCTTACTAGCTAGCACAGAAAAGTTACATGACCTCTCTCTGCATCAGTTTTTATTTTTGCATCAGTTTTTTTTTTTCACAAGAAAAAATGGTGACTATCACAATATCTGCCTAGAGTTGATATGAGGATCTGACGTATGTTTGGAGCCTAGTGGAGTACCAGGTACACACAAGTCCTCAGAAATATTAGTTCTTATTCCCTGTAGAAAGAATGAAGATAGTTTTCTGAAATGATTTGCAAGGCTTGAAATCTGCATGACTGCATAAATGGATCACAGAATATGAAATTCATTAGGAGGAAATAGGGATCTGGTGTCCCCTCCATCTCTCTAACTCAGTTACAGAACATGATGGGTTTGCCCTGGCCTCAAGTGTGCTAAAGAAAACAACACTGCAGTGAGCAGACATTCAACCTCCTCTTCTATACCTTACTTTTTCATAACCCAGTACTCAGAGAATCCTATCTCAGTAGTTAGCCACCAAGGCTTTGTTCTATAGATAAAACTACTTTATTGTCCAGCAACATATTTGCTAATTGGTACTCAGATAATCTTTTATGCTAGAGCTTTTACTAATTAAAAGATCACATTATTGATGTCCTCACCAATCTCTTTTATACAGAAAACTGGCTTATATTAAATATTTGGCTGAAAAATGGGGGGTGGGATTATAAACAGCAGGTATTCTAGTCATTCCACCATTAAATAGCCTTTACTGTCAAGAAATGCATATGTCTGATTAACTTTTATTGTGTTGGTTACCTTCTTCCCAACACCCACCCACCAAAAAATCCTCCATGTATTTACAACCATCATTAAATTGTTTTCATTATCTTGGTAAATCTCACCAACATATTTATCTTTTTTTTCCTTTAGACTTGTTCTTTCAGCTTTAAAAATGTTTAAGTGTGATCAGAAGATAACTATATTTATTTGTAGCCTTATTTTTTTTTGTTTAAGCAAGAGCATTGGCTAATTCACAAAAATAAGAATGACTGCTTCCAAGTTTCATATTATTTAATGCACCTTATCACTTAATGACATAACTAAGAGTGTTAAGTTTTATTAAGAGTAACAGTGGAAAATGCAATTGTAAATGTGCATTGAGCTCCAGTTCACAATGCTTTGTATATTTGAAGACATAAAGTACATAGGAGTTCCCATCATTACTTGTTCTCACCCATCATCACAGGAACTTGGGTCAAACAAAATCACAGTAACAGTTTAGACTTAAATCAAGTCTCAGCTTGAGTCACAAAGACTAGGTCAGGTATGTTTTACCTAAGTGTGAATAAAAGAGAGACAGGAATAAACTGGGATGGTCTGTTTCCTATCTCAGTAGTTTGCTATTTGTACCCAACAGGTTGCAGATGCTGTTAGGAATTGAGAGTAGGAGATCTCACCTGTCAGACATGTCACTGTATACGTGTTTCATTTGTAATATCTGAATGCTCATCCTGTCCTCTTCTCAAAGGGAAACACAGAAAATAAAGATGACAGCTATCTTGCACTTTGTGTCCCAAAGAAGGTCGAAAGCACTGGGTTCAGAGTTCTTCTATGAGGATATGGTATTATCAGTTTCCAATTTGGCAATCCTGTTTTTAAAATGGAACAGAACACAGGGAGCAATGTGGTGACCTGATTTCTAATTCTGCTTCTCCTTCTAACAGTTATCCCTGGGCAAGAAATTTGAATGTCTCTGGACAACAGTTACTCCCATTTGCCAGATGAAGGCTCTAGATTAGGGATCATCTTAAATGCCCTCCCACTTGTAATGTTGCAGGAATGAAGGCTCTTCATTTTTCTACTTAAATTTATCTCAACCAAGTATTTGAAAGTGCGTTTTAAACTATGTCATTTCAAACATTAGATGCCCTATACAGCTTGTGTAAGCAACACAAGCAAAAACAGTTAATGTAAATACTTATTTGAGACTTCATCTTTGAAGTAGCAGAAAAAATATGTAGAAATAAAATGGTAGATACTATGAGAAAGATACTTTAAGACAAACATTATCTAGTCTCATGACTTTTTGTATTCATTGTTTTTCTGCTGAATTTATTATATTAATATATCTTTCTATCCACATTCTATTCATATTTAATAAGAGGTGATTCAATATGCAAAGCCATAATTTGTGACAGCATAGCAATTCACATATTCATAAATTGAACTCCAAATCTACTGTTACACATTAATAATATCACAGCAGAAGATATTTGAGTCCCAATTTTAAATCATTAAAAAATAAGGGTGTGGTAATCTTTTTCTGTTAGAATCTGTGTAACTCTGGAAGATGTAAACAGCCCTTTTGGAAGGCAAGTATTTCACAGACTCTGAGAACAATATAGCTAACCACGATAAATTCAAAAATAGGTGAGAAACTCAGTATTTGTTTACATTATAGTAGAAGTTATGAAAGTAGAATGTTTTAACCCAGTATGTTTAACATAAATGGCCACTGTGTTAAAAGACATTTTGGGAGTTGCTGAATCCCCTAAAATGACCTAACTCTTTGCCTGCTCTTTGATTTTAATAGTGGCTTTTTACTTATTATTTACTATGTTGGGCACTATGGTAAATGGCTTGTATATTTTCTCTCATTTACTTATCACAATAGTGCCAATGAGCTAAGTGTTGTTCCATTTGTCAGAGATGACTGTGCCTTTCCCAAGTTTACAGGACTAGAAAGTGACAGAGTTAGGACTCAAAGTGCTGTCTTTCTGATCCCCATAACAGATGCTTTTTTTTTCTAAATAGCACATCCTTTTGAAAGGCATAAATGTTTAAGATTATGCTGATATATGTTAGCTGAAGCCTCTCTTCCATATAGAGTCTCTTCCCTAATGCTGTGCTTACACTTAGCCCTCTCCTGTGAAATTCCAAAAAAGCTTTAAAAGCAAGCATTATGTCCTTTTTGTAGGAAGGAGAATGATGTGAAGAAAGGTTACGAGACACTATCAAACACGCAAAGCACAAATCAAAATGAAGTCAAGAATTGAACCCAAACACCACAGTGAATGGGTTAATTATCAACACAGCTGGATGCTCTTTAAATTAATCTCCTTCCAGAGAGTATCTTTGGGCCTATAGTTTCTTATATATCCTTTATAAGGAAGCAGATGTTATCTGTATGGAACATCAAGCACTAAATTGCAAATTATTAAGTGTAATGAAGTGTCCTCTAAAGTAACAGAGTCTGACACTTTCCCAAAATTTCCGTGCTCTCTCAGACTCTTAATTCTGAAAAACGTCTGGACTTTCTAATAAAGCAAGACTCAGTCTATACTAAGCTTTCTTGTATCCACACAGGGTCATAGGTGACTCTACATTTTTCAAATGTGTACATACTCTTAGTGAGCCAAAGAAAGGAAAGGCAGTTGTGCCCTTTAAGAGAGAGTTGGAAAAAGTAATTAGAAATAAAGCAGTTATAGAACATATGAAATATGTTCTTTCCATATATTTAGGTAATCATTAGGAATGTTCACAAATATACAGTTTACTTCTCCCTTCAGGCAAATGATAGGATTACACTTCCTTGACTCCTTTTAAAGTAGATATGGCCATGTGACTTGTTTTGGCAAATGTGATGTGAATGGAAGTGAGGAGTGATAGAAGGTGTGTGTGTGTGTGTGTGTGTGTGTGTGTGTGTGTGTGTGTGTATGTGTCACTTCTAGGCAGCTTTGAGAACCAGGCATAATTTATAATGTTCTCCTTCCCTGCTGCAGTGATATGGGAAGTGCATGTTAAGATGAAGCCTCTATCTCCCTGGCACCTTGAGTGACCACCTTGAGTGGCCTAAGTAGCAGGATCCCCTGCTGAGCTATGCTTTGCATATGGTGCGAGTGAGAAACACTTTCGGTGTGTTAAGTCACTGATATTTGTTTTTGCAATTTTTAAATCATGGAATAACTTAGTCTATCTTGATTAATTCATTTATCAAAAAGGTTTAAATTGTTTTGCGGACAGTGTTGCCTTAGAAAGGAATAAGCATGTCTATTCTTCTAAGGAAAAGATGGATGGGGACCTGGATAGGTTTGAAAGTAGAGAGAATAGAATAGCTGAGGAAGCCTCTACCTGATGATTTGTTTTCTTAATGGTGCTGGAGAGCTGGTGGGGCAATGTCTTAAACTAATACCAGGTTCCCATTGTGTGTATGCTTCAGGAAAGACTGAAATTACTTGAGCGTGGGAATGCTTCTAGCTCTCAAACTGCTCACAGCCTAAAAGGAATGTAACACAGAGACATAAAAGACTATGATTTGTACCATAGGTAGGCAATGTGAGGAGAGGTCAGAAGAACAGGAAGCCACAGAAGGATACTTGGAGGAAGGAGCACTGAATTATATCTAAAAAGTATTATTTGAAGATAACAGAAATGGGGGGAAAGGTATTTTAGCATATAGAAATAGGACAACTAAGATAAAAATATTTGGACTGTATATAAGGAATAGTAAGTAGTTTAGTGCACATGGAGCAGAGGGCATGGGAAGAAGGGAAATAGGCAATGAGCTTTGGAGCTGATCCTGAAAGTCTCTTAGCAAGGATAAAGTGTGTTATATTTCATTCTGACATCAATGGTGATCCATGCCACATAACTTAGCAGAGGTGCTATGATCAGAGCTGCAAGTTCAACATTGTACATATCCTCTCCTCCTATATAAGATGTTTAGACAACTAATATTTCAGCACTAGGTTAAATAACAAGATTAACTAAGCTAAAGATCCAACTGTCAAAAAATACTGAGAAACAAGTCACAGATATTCAGTCAGTGTTTCCCAAACTTGCCTGCCCACAAGAATTACACGGTCTTCTGTGCCCAATAAGTGATATTTTTAGGAAACACTCCAGGTGATTTTTATGATCAGGCAAGTTTAGGAAACACCAGTCTAGTTGAACCCAGAGAAGACAGTAGCCATATTTGCAAAAGAATACAACATTTGCATCCACATATTCATTTTTTTATTTCAAAAAATAGTATTAATTGAGAATCTTGCATGCCATGCACTGTGCTAGGAACTGGAGATGCAAGAGTGAGCAAAACAAAGCCCTGCTCTTTTAAAGTTTACATCCTACTAAGAGAAATTAAAAATAGGAATTATATAATTAGTTCTTCATAATTATATGGAATGCTACTTAGTATTTTAGTATGCCATGAAGGTACATACTGGGAATATCTGACTTCCTCAAGGGTGCCTGAAGGCTTATCTAAGGAAAAAAATTTAAGCTGATATTTGAATGATGAATAGGCATTATGTAGGTGACAAGATGGGAAAGATAATTTCAGGCGAAGGGAAGATCATCAGCATCTGCCTGAATGGAGAGAGTCCAGAAGAATCTTAGAGAATTCCATTGAGAATTGGCTGCAGAAAAGAAGTTAAACAGTCAACATGAGCTATAGCCCACACTGGTGACAGACTGATATATGCCCAGTCTAAGTATGTGCCAACCAGACAGGACTCAGACCTTGGCATGAGTCCCAGATTAGACTTCCGAACTTCCCTAGCCTTGTGACCTTTCCCATGAAACCGATATGCTTCAATACCAAGAGAACAATATTCTATTATCTCACTCACATTTCTCAGTTGAACACTGTAAGGCGGTGTAGCATAGTGGGAAAATGCGTGGGTTTTAGAACAAGCAGACAAATTGAATCCAGTTCTATCACTCACTAACTATACAGTCTTAGGCAAGTCATTTAATCTCATTGAGCTTTAGATTCTCTAATTGTAAAATGATGGGATTAATAATCATCTCTATTTCATAGGATGGTTTGAGGATTTACTAAGATATGTATACTATAGTGGATGAGAGTTATGATCTTCACAGACCTGTGTTTGAATTCCAGTTCTACCACTTATCTCCTGGCATATGCTGATTTACCTTTCATCATCAGCAAAGTGATGAAAATACATACAACAAAGACGTTGTGAAGAATAGAAATAACTTGTGAACACTGCCTCATGCAGTGCCTGACACATAAGCAATACTCTGCAAATGGCAGTCATCATTAATCTTTTTTTTTTTTTGGTATCAATTCAGTATTCTGCCTCAAATAAACTCTGAATAAAGTTTGGAGCATGCTAGGCAACAGGTCTGAAGCAAGAGCCAGGAGCCCTTGGGAAAGTCACTTCTCACTCTGGAATTTACTTTCCAAAGATGAGATATGAGGTAGTTATACTTCTCAAACTATCTATAAAAACCTTTTATCCCTGTATATCACAGACCAATACTGTAAAATAAAAAATCACCCTCTTGGATGTCACTGCAATACCAGATTGCTTTCAAAATCCATAAATGCTCACTCCCATGCTCTGCACTTAGCAAATGTGGACAGATAACAGTCCAAGGACAACGTATTGAATAGTATTGAATTTTGTGATCTCTGAGGACTCTCTCAGCTCAGACATACTGATGCTAAATGGAACTAACATTGCTTCACAAAAACTGTCTGTTCTGCTACACAGACCAAGAGGCTCAACAGTGTTTCTCCAAGGATGGTAAAAGTGTGGTGAAGATTAGGCTGATAAGGGTTATGATTTTCATTTTGAGGCACTCACAATTTGATGGGCTCCTTCAGAAGAAGAATTTGGTCTCCTTCATTTCTGAATCCTAGGGTCTGCCACATTTGACACTCTATAATATTTTAGTAGATGAAATTCAATGATGAGTCTTCTTAAATGTCATAGGATCCAAGCTATTTTTGTCCTATAGAATGCCTGCAAGTTTTGGTTCCATGAAGCAAAAACAACTTGTTATGAAAGAATGGAAAAAGGAGTGAGTGATAGAGGTGGATGTAATGGCTATGCATACACAGTATACTTGCCTGAAAACTCTCAGAGAGTGTGTGCTAGGAGTTGATAGGGCCTGCACATGAATGTGCAGGTTAACCAGGAGCGTCTTAGGCTAGCAACTGTAGACTGTGTGAGCAACAAAAGCAGCCATCCCAGTTGGGAGCTCAACAAGAGCTCATATACATACAGGAGGGAAGTTTGTACATGTATGCGTACAAGTGTATATTGACATATGCACAAGCACATGCATTAATTCTAAAAGTGTTCTTAGCTAGGAGTTCAGACTAAAGTTTTCCCATCTTGTCTTTTAATTGAGGAGTTGTTTGTCTCTTGCCATTAAGTTGTAAGCTACATGAAAGTAGGAGCCCATTGTATCCCTAGTGGCTGCAACAGGGTCTGGCACATAGTAGTACCTTGATAAATGTTTGTCCATGGAAATGTTTGTTGAAAGAATAAATCCATGGAAAGCATTAGCACAGTACCTACACAGAGAAAGTACTTAGTAAATGTTAGCCGTTACTGTGATTATCATAATCCCTTGTGTGTAGTGAGAGCCGAAGAAATAGTAGTTGAAACTTAAATTATAAATTAGGTGATTGACTATGCAAAGTGATTTTATTTGTTCTTATTACGAGGGCTCCTTTGCTATTTTTTTCTTTTTAGATCCACTTTATTGAGGTGCAGTTTACATAAAACACTTATTTCAAGTGACTAGTTCAATGTATTTTGACAAATGTATACACCTATGTAATCACCATCACAGTCAAAATATGGAATAGTAATTCCATGATTTCACAGAGTTCCCTCCTGCCCCTTTGGACTCATTTTCCCCATCCAAGCCCCAGGCAATCATTCATCTGCTTTCTGTCATTATAGGTTATTTTGCCTGCTTTCAAATTCCATGTAAAATTCATATATACTCTTTTGTATCTGTTTTTTTTTTTCACCCAGGAGAATAGTTTTAAGATTCGTCTATGTTGTTGAATGTTTCAGTGCTACATTAGTTTTTGTTCCATCGTATGGATATACCACAATTTATTTATGCATTCTCCTATTGATGGACATTTTGGGAATTTCTAGGTTTTGGCTATTAGAACAAAGCTGCTGTAAACATTTGTGTACAAATCTTAGCATAGGCATATGTCTTAACTTCTCTAGGGTCAAAATCTACATGTGAAATGATTGGACCATATGTTAAGTATATGTTTAACTTTATGAGAAACTGCCAAATATTCCTCCAAAATGACTGTAAAAATGAAGTTATATAGAATTTTTGTTTGTAGCCATGATAGAGTAAATGGTAGCATACTTGCCTTCACATAGTAAACGACTAGTGAGTGGGGCAAAATAAATGAAACAACTATTTTCAGATATTGGACACCAGGTAGCACTGAACTGAGTTCTCTGACAGAAGGAAACAAAGGAGCTTAACCCTACGATCACTCTGATGTAGCACATATTAATCCTTAGATAAATATTTCTGGGATGTTAGTCATCATTACCTAGCATAATGGCTTGTACACAGTAGTGGGTGTTCAAAAATGATGCCAGAATCTAAATCAAAATTAAGCAGTTTTTTATATGGACTTTGTATTTTCAACAATGCCAAACCTACATAAAAGTAGCAAGAAAATGTTATGAAAAACATTCATATACAGTAGTCCCCTCCTTTCCTTGAAGGATATATTCCAAGAACCATAGCAAATGCCTGAAACTGCGGTAGTACTGAACACTATACACGTTGTTTTATTCCATACACACACACACACACACACACACACACACACACACACACACATCTATGATAAAGTTTAATTTATAAATTAGGCACATTAAGAGATTATCAATAACTGATAATAAAGTAGAACAATATAATGTATACTATAATAAAAGTTATATAAATGTGGTCTCTCTCCAATATTTTACTTTACTGCACCTACACTTCTTGTGATAATGAGAAATGGGATTTCATATAGTTCCAAAATATCTCCCCACAAATACTTTTTCCTTATGAAGGAATGCCTATGTGATAACATGAAGTGAGGTGAATGATGTTAAGCATTGTGATGTAGCATTATATTATTACTGACCTTCTGATGCTATATAGAAA
Source organism: Cynopterus sphinx (assembly GCA_030015415.1). Lineage (NCBI taxonomy): Eukaryota > Metazoa > Chordata > Mammalia > Chiroptera > Pteropodidae > Cynopterus > Cynopterus sphinx. The sequence continues at coordinate 95,631,295 of CM057388.1, forward strand.
GCCTTTTATGACTTCTCTTTAGCATATACCAATTGCCAACACCACCATTCTTGCACTTTAGGGCCCTTATGAAGTAAAGTAAAGGTCACTTGAACACAAGCACCATGATACCTCGACAGCTGATCTGATAATGTAGATGACTACTCAGTAACTAATGGGCAAGGAACATAGATAGTGTGGAGATGCTGTACAAAAAGATGAGTCACATCCTGGGCCAGAAGGGGCTGGACTGTGTGATATTGCAACACGCTACTCAGAGCAGCATACAGTTTAAAACTTCTGAATTGTTTATTTGTGGAATTTTCTATTTAATATTTTTGGACTTCAGTTAACTGCAGGTAACTGAAACTGTGGGAAGGAAAACCACTGATAAAGATGAACTATTTTACCCTTTTCCCCAGAGGCTCCATTTAAGTTTCAATAGTTGTCCCAATAATATCTTTTCTAGTCAAAGCATCCAATCTGGAACCACAGGTTGCACCCTGTTGATATGTCCTTCCAGTCTCTTTTAATCTGGAATCATTCCTTGGTCTTTCCTTGATTTTCATGGCATTGATTTTTTTAAATATTATAAATGTCATTTTATAGAATGTCCTTCATTATGAGTTTGCCTAAGTTTTCCTCATGATTAGATCCAAGCTCTGCATTTTGACTGAAATATTACAAGAGTGATGCTATGTTCTCATTCTGTCCTACCAAATAATACATGATGTTGATTTGTCAGCCTAAGGTGGTGTTAAATTTTGTCAATTGATTAATGTGGTATTTGCCCTGTTTTTCTACTATATAACATTTTTTTTCTTTTTCATAAGGAATATGTACATTGTGGGGAGATATTTTGGAATATGTACATTGTGGGGAGATATTTTCATCCACTAGTTTTAGCATCTGTTGTTTCTTACCTGAATTAATTATTTCTATGGTGGTTGCCAAATGGTGATTTACAAATTTGATCATTCTTTCTACGTTTATTAAGCTTCTGTGTTAAAACAGAGCTTCCTCTTTTCCTCCAGTTATGTATCATTTATTTACATCTGGGTGGATCCATGGATTACTATTTTTAGTGAGTTATAATTCATTACTATTGTGTATTATGTATTATATGCTTAACTGTCCCGGATTCGACCAGTGTGAACCTCTTTAAGCTGGCATTTGTATCTTTTTGACATATCTCCATCATTCTTAGAGAACTTCCTCATTTGGAGAACAATAAAAGGTTCCAGGTTTATCTAGTTCTTTTCCTACTGCAATCCTAGATGTGGTCATTTCTCACAGGCACTCTGGCTCCTTTTATTGGATAGTGAATAGTACTTAGAAACCAATATCAGGACACTAAGTGTGCCTATTGTTGCCAGGATGTCACTGTTCCTAGCACTGCTTAATGAACAAAATTAGGGGACATAAATGTTTATTGTATGTGTATATGTGTGGGAATGTACATACATATATCTACATCTATACTTATTTCTACATTGTACATATTGAATACTGAGTTCACATCAATACTTCTAATTCCCACCCAAGGAGTAAAGCTCAGTTTAGATTCACTCCTTTACATATTTGTAACTTCCTTCTTGAAAAGTAAAAAAAAAAACTGTTTTCCACTATCATTAACATATTTACTTATTTTCTCAAAATATTTACTCAACATGTTTAATAATTTACTTGATCTCCCTGTATATATGAAATCTCCCAACCCTCTACACAGCCACAGCTCAATAAGTGCCTTCCTATTATATTCAAGTCTGCCTAATTGCTTTTTGACACAGAAGGAAGAAGGGGAAAAGAAAAAAGGAAGAAAGGAAGAGCATTTTTATAAATGCAATTTAAATGTTATTTGAAAGAATCTTAGAGCAAAGTTATAGGAAAGTCACATATTGCTCAAGAATAAAGTTACAGCCCGTCTAAGGTGAAAATTAGAGTTATATTGTCTAAAAATCGCATGTAGCATGGCCATATCCTCAATCTATGTGCAGCAAATGGGAACTGAGACCAATTAAGGATCCATTATCCCAATTCATACTCACTTCTGGACATAAACTCATTTGGAAGAAATTATGGGCACAATTGCTCAAACTATTTAATTTATTTCCTTATCAATTCCAGGTGTCTTGACTCCTATAATAGTTTCTTAAAACTATTTACTTGTTTGTTTAATTCTTTACCAAACATTTGCTGAGCTACTACCATGTGCCTTGCAATATTCTAGGAATGGGGGATAGAAATGAAAACAAAACAGACAAAAGTTTCTATCTACATAGGGCTTTCATTCCAGTTGGGGAGACAGACAATATGCAAACAAACAAAGTTGTAATGTGGAAGATGGTAGAAAGTCCTATAGAGAAAAATAAAGAAGGTAACACTATGGAATGCCTGGTTGGCTACTTTATATTAGCTGTTCACAGATGATATCTTTGAACAGCTGTTACATAGCCGAAGTCTGAATGACAAGATGGTGTTAATCACTTGAAAGTCATGGTGAAGGAAGTGCTGCAAGGAGAGAGAACAACTAATATAAAATTTCTATGGCAGGAAGGATCTCAGTATGTTCCAAGAAAAGGAAAGGAGACCACTAGGGCAAAGGAGAATGTGGTAGGGATATGGTGGGGAGAAGAGGTAAACACAAAAGCACTGGGGAGCTGAAAAAAGAACAGAAACAAGACAAAATGCTGACTGTGCCAACTTCCATTATTTTTTCTATGGCCTTAGGCATCTGCTAACACAGTGGTTGTTAAACTTTAGCATACATCAGAACTGCCTGGAAGGCTTATCAAAACACAGTTTGCTGTGTTCCACCAGAGTTTCTGCCTCAGTCTGGCTGGACTCTGAGAACATGTAAGTTCCCAAGTGATGAAGAGGATGCTGTTTCAAGGTCTTACTCCTCAAACTGAGATATATAGATTCCTGCAAGGTTGTCAAAGACACAGAAAAAACTCGGTTGAGATGTATTGCATGGCTCCTTGTATAAAGGATATTGAGCTCTATTTTAGACAAACTTTGTGAGTATATGTTTATAAAAGACATGAGTGCTTTCTTCACATTGAAGTTTATATAAAATACAGACCTCTATAAAAATATTTTAAAATAACATCGAATCATAGCTAAGACATTTTTATGAAGAGCTAAGATAATAAAGTCCAGGTACATTTTTTTCTGATTATTTAAGATATGTAGTAAACAATGTGCAGGACTTATTTCTTAGAAAAATCAATATCCCTTGAGGACCTGAGGGAAAACCTTATTTTGTGTTAAAATAAATAAGGATATATAATGAATAGAATGCAAAATTTTCATAAAAATTTAAGACAAAGTAGGAGACTTTAAAAACATTTCATATTTAAATTGAGTATCTCTAGGCTCAGCCCCTATCCCTCTCTTCTGCCATTAGGAATATTTGAAAGAGCAAGTTTGAAAGGCATTTTCTAAGACAACTCTTCTTAGGCATCAGGCAATGGTGAATACATTTTTACAGTTCAGTGGAAGTATCAATTTTAGTTAATAGATGACTTTGAGCTGCCAAGACTACTTGAGGAAATCCTGCTCTTCCAGTCCTGTTAAAGAGAGGGTTCAGCAGAAGAGGCAGGTTGAAGGATTTATGAGACCATTCCCATGTCACATGGACTAGACTGGTACGGGAGTGATGATGGAAAACCAGTAAGTACTACTACAAAGCAAGGAAATGCTAAAACTAAGACAAGAGTTTGGAAAATAGCTAAGGTAGGAGCATTTTCACTGTGTCCCTCTAACTTTGTTTATCCACAAATGAACACACTTTGTTGTTTGAAGCTCTAATAAAAATATAATTAAACATAAAAATCAGAAACTTTTAACAACATAAGTATTAACTGAGTTATGCTGTAATAGTTTTTCATTTCATTTAGGGTAAAATGCAAGATCCTCCTGATGGCACTTCATGAATTTCTCTGCTCCTTTTTACCTCTCTGAGTACTAGCCTTCACACTGTCACTCAAAAATACCAAACAAACTCCTTTCTCAGGCCCTTCTCAATTGCTTTGCCTTTGCCTGGAACCTTCCTACAATCAATCTTATAGCTCTGTCTTAACTTCTTCTCAGTGGAGCCTTCCTTAACCATCCTATTTAAAATTATAACCCTTTGGAGGGTCAAAATGAGAGAGTAGGTAAATCCTGTGTTTGCCTCCTCTCTCAATCTATTAAAGTTACAACTAAACAACAGAGCAGCCATCACTGGGAGTTACCTGGAGTCTAGCTGAACAAAAGTTCTATAACTGAGGAAATACAGAAGAATCCACTTCAAGATTTATAGAAGGGGTAGAGATGCAAAATGGGTTGGTCTCACAGCTGTGTGTGGTGGTTGAGAATCCATAGAAATATCTCGGCTACGGAGGTCCCTCCAGAGGAGTGAGGAGTCCTAGACCCACATTGGGCTCCCCAGCCCAGTGTTCCTATGCCAGGAAGAGAATCCTCACAACTTCTGCCTGTAAAAACCAGCAGAGATTGTGTCTGATTGAGACAGAGGGCCAAGGGAGTTGCAGACTTTTCTCTTAAGGGGCCTGCATATGGACTTACTACTAACAAAATCACTTGATCTGAACTCCAGTGCTGGGACAGCTACTCAAAATGTGCCAGAGACATACAGTTGTACAGCTTCAGGGTGAAGGCTGGAAAAACAGCTTTCTCCCAGACAGAAGTGCTGAAAGAGGGCATTGTTACCTTGTTGAGCCCTCCCCAGCCCAGCCTGCAGACCCGGGAGGCCACCATGTCTGAATCTCCACCAACATAGCTAATACTAGTTGCCCTGCTTTGGTGAGTCCCTGAGACCTCGCCCATGCCAACTTGTGGGCCCACTCAAGGCTCTTCCAGTGTTTTTTTTTTTTTTCCATACAAACGACCTGTCTTGACTCACACTATGGACTTGCCTAAAATCTCTCAAAGGTTCACAAAACCTAAACGAGCAGCATCTGGCCTCAGCATGCCCCATACCTCTTGTTGAGCAGCCAAAAGCCTAGCATTAGCAGTAGCCAGCCTTGGTTTGCAGCTTGGCCTCTCAAGGCACTTCCAAACCTAGCAAGGGTGGTGGCCTTCTGTGGATTGTTTGGTAGCTCATGCCAGGTAACCTTGGCAGGGTACAGGCTATAACTAAACTTAGGGCCCCTTCCAGGAAGCCCCAGCCTGCACTCCCAGTGGTCAGCTTTGGTCTGAGCTGGAGTACCACCCAGGGTCACATCTGAGGACAACACACTCAAAGGGCATATAAGGCAGGCACCAGAGCCCTGCTAAAGTGGATCCCACTCTGGAGAGTCAGCCACTGCACAACAGCTCCTCCACTGGTGGTAGCCAGTCATCACAACCAACCAGCCCAAGGGTCAATCACTGTCATTGATGAGCAAATATCAACTAAGGTTCAACTACAACAGAAGGGCATACACAACTCATACACGCGACATACATGGGACATACCTGGAGCTTCCGGCTCAGGTGACCAGGAAAGACTGTGCCTCTGGGACCCACAACATGCCTACTACATAAGACCACCATAGTAGTATCGGGAGACATAGCAGCCCCACCTAATACATAGAAACAAACACAAATAGGCAGCCAAAATAGGAAGACAAAGAAATACATCCCAAACTAAAGAAAAGAACAAAGCTCCAGAAAAATAACTAAACAAAATGGAGACAATGGATCTACCAGATGCAGAGTTAAAAACACAGGTTATAAGGATGCTCAATGAACTTAGTGGAAGAGTAGATGAACTTAGAACTTAAACAAAGGGAAAACATAAAAGTGGAGATAAAAAATATAAAAAAGAGTAAGTCAGAAATGAAGAATACAGTAACTAAAATGAAAAATACCTTAGGAGAAATTAACAGTAGTTTAGGTGAAGTAGAGGACAAAATTAGTGATTTAGATGATAAGGTAGCAGAAAACACTCAATCAGAACAGCAATGAGAAAAAAAGAATACAAAAAAATGAGGAGGGTTGAAAGGAGCCTCTGGAACAACATCAAGCATACCAACATTTGCATCATTGGGATACCAGAAGGAGAAGAGAGAGAGCAAGGAATGGAAAACCTATTTGAAGAAATAATGACAGAAAGGTTCCCTAACCTGGTGAAGGAAATAAACATACAAGCCAATAAAGCACAGAGAGTCCCAAACAAGATGAACCCAAAGAGGCCCACACCAAGACACATCATAATTAAAATGCCAAAGGTTAAAGACAAAAAGAGAATCATAAAAGCAGCAAGAGAAAAGTAACTAGTTTCCTACAAGGGAGCTCCTATGACTGTCAGCTGATTTCTTGACAGAAACTTTTCAGGCCAGAAGGGACTGACATGAAATATTCAAAGTGATGAAAGGCAAGGACCTACAACCAACATTACTCTACACAGCAAAGCTGTCATTTAGAATCAAATGACAGTTAAAGAGCTTCCCAGACAAGAAAAAACTAAGAGTTCAGCAGCACCAAGCCAGTATCACAGGAAATGTTAGAGGAACTACTTTAAGAAGAAAAGATAAAAAGTATGAATAATAAAATGGCAATAACTATAAATCTATCACCAATTACTTTAAATGTAAATGGATTAAATGCTTCAATAAAAAGATAGGGTAGCTGAATGGATAAGAAAACAAGACCTTTACATATGCTGCTTACAAGAGACTAACTTCAGATCAAAAGACACACACAGACTGAAAGGGATGGAAAAGATATTTCATGAAAATAAAAATAAAAAAAATGTTGGGGTAGCAATACTTATACTAGACAAAATGTACTTTAAAACAAAGGCTATAACAGGAGACAAAGAAGGACTCATTTATTCCACTTCTGGGAATTTATCTGAAGAAATACAAAACACTACATGAAAGGGATATATAAATCCCCATGTTCATTGCAGCATTATTTTACAATAGCCAAGATATGGAGGCAACCTGGGTGTCCATCAGTGGATGAATGAATAAAGAAGAGGTGACCACCACCACCACACACACACACACACACACACACACACACACACACCACTGGAATTTTAGTCATAAAAATTAATGAAATCTTGCCATCTGCAACAACATTTATGTACTTAGAGGGTATTGTGATGAGTGGAGTGAGCCAGACAAAGACAAATGTTATGTGTGGAATCTAGAGAATAGGATAAAGAACAGAAATAAGCTCATAGATACAGAAAGCATTTTGATAGTTGTCAGATTAGAAGTGGGAGGATAGGTGAAATGGGGAGGAGATTAAGAAGTACAAATTAATAGTTACAAAAGAGTCATGGGGATATAAAGTACGGCATGGGGAATATAGTCAGTAGTATTATAATAACTTTGTATGGTGTCAGATGGGTCCTGGATTTATCAGGGTGATCACTTCATAAGTTATATAAATGTCTAATCACTGTGCCATACACTTGAAACTAATATAATATGTCAAATATAATTGAAAAAAATTAAAATTTAATATATAAAATAATAAAATAAAATTGTAACCCCTCAGTGCTGCTATCCTCCTTTCCTCCTTTACTTTTCTTCATGGCATTTAACACTTCCTCATGTACTGTGTAATATACTCATTTTGTTTGTCTCCCCATTTGGACTGTAGGCTCCAGGAGAGATGTTTGTTTGTTTTGTCCACTGGTGTATCTCCAGTGCCTAGGAGATGCACTAGCACATAAATATTGGCCTGGGGTCTGAGGAAATATGCAAATTCAGACTGAAGTCATTATTGGGAATATTTATAGATGAAAAATATAGTCCTGTTTCCTCGGATTATAGATAAATAATAGGCTTCTCAGACTGCTTCCAACAACTCATCACCACCGTTTACAAAATTGACTGGTCTAAAAGAAATTCTGAAAATGATGCCGGCATTCTTGATATGGTGAATGGGACATAGAAATGATGGAGAGATATTAATCATTATTCAGCCAACAACAGTTATCAACTATACCAGACAGAATGGACTAGATTTTGCTACAGCAACAGATAACCTCCAAAACTCTGAATTCAATCAACAAAAGTTGATTTCTCTTTCAAGCCATATGTCCATTACATCTTGGCAGGTGTGAAGGGCTATATCTCTGCTCTTGTAGTCATTCAGGGTCTCAGGCAGACAGAGGCTCTACTGTCTTAAAATTCCTCCATATCAACATAAGTTTTCAGGGATTGCCACAGCAAAGGAAGAGAACACAAAGAATCACACTGAGACTCTAAAATTCTTCCACAAAGTGAAATAGATAATTTCTGATTACTTTTCATTGGCAAAAGAAAGTTATATGGCTAAACTAATATAATATTACATGTCAAGTATAATTGAAAATAATTTTTAAAATTTAAAAATCAAATAAAATAATAAAATTGTAACCCCTCATTCCTGCTACCCCCTTTATTCCTTTACTTTTATCCATGGCATTTAACACCTTCTAATGTACTGTGTAATACACTAATTTTGTTTGACTCCCCATTTGGACTCTAAGCTCCAGGAGAGAAGATGACTAAATTCAAAAAGGCAAAAAAGAGACTAGAACCAGAATCATAGTAAGACTAGTACACCCACAAAATGCATCATCTCGTCTTTTTGCCAAGTCCTGTGCTAGCCATTAGGTATGGAAATGAGAAAGACTCCATCCCTAGTTTAAAGGAGTTCATTGTCTAAAGGAGAAAACAAATACCAGTATAAAGTAATTAAGTATGATAATAAAGATAACATCTGTCCCTGATCTTCAGACCATCATATATGACTATCTGCACTGAGAAGCCATAGGCAATAGAGGGTAAGTGTGTAGAACACAATTAGACTGTTGATACAAATCTTGGCTCTGTTATGTGGGTGACCCTGGAGAAGTGAATCTTCATGTATCTCATCTATAAAATGGAGACAAAAATGATACTTTGTTTAGGATTTATGTGAATTAAGTATAATAATCTATGCAAAGTGGAGAATCTTGTATACAGTGAGTGCTCAATGAATCTTAGCTCTTCTACAGCAGCTACACCTATTGGTGTCAGCCCAGACACTTGACTAGGAACTCTTCTCACTATGCATGGGTTTGTGAACCAGCAATTATGTTTCTGTTCCTGACTCTGATACCTAGTTACAGCATACTGGGCATGCATTGACCCTAGTAGGACCACTCAGATTTACTTTCTTCAGGAGGCGCTCTCTATGCAAGGCTGTAAATTCAAATAGCCATCTTTTACTATGGATATGTTGAAATGGTTGAAAGTAAAAAGAAGGGAATAAAGGAGAGAGATGGATGGAGGGGGCAAGAGAGACAGAGAGAGAGGGAAGGAGAAGGGGAGGAATCTTTGAGATACCTTTTGAAATTCTTTAACAAATTATTTTTGTTTGCTTAAGTAAGACAAAGAGTTTTATCACCCCAGAAAAGTCTTCTGCAACTTTCCCAGGCAGACTAAGGAACTTTTTTATTATGACATTCTGTAGACATTTCCATTAAAGCAGCATCTCACTGTAATATTTTAGGCTTTATGTGTCTATTTTCCTTTCTGCACTGTAAGATACTTGAGAGCAGGGGTCTTGTTCATAGTGCCTGGCATAGAGGGGAACCCTATAGGTATAGATGACTATTACTAGAGTGGTTAGCAAGGCTTTCATAGTGGACATTATTTGGATTTGGTTCTAATAGGTGGGGAAGAGTTTGATAAGAAGGAAGGGAAACAGCTCTTTTCATGTTTGAGGAAAGAAACAGGTTATTTTTAACCCTTCACTTACAGAGGCATTTCTTTTGAGTTACTTATTATAACAGGACCACTTTTTTTATTGGACTTTTATGGGTTCTGCAGTAAGGGAGGGGGAAAGACACACCCGTCCTGATGTAGCATTCCTTTTGTGTGGTTTACCCAATTACTGTGCCACATTTGGAGATAGTATAGGGGGATAAGGGGCTAGAATTAGATATGTTCACACTTTTCAAAAGATTTACAGAAATGAACAGAGTGGACTTTCTGAGAATACCCTCATAAACCAAGTGTATACCAACCAGGTACATTTACCACTTTTTGCTCACTCCCTAGAGTGAGAGAAAATGTTCTCTAAATATCCTATGAACTATAATATATCCCCTCAGGGGATCTCTTTTGACTCCTCTTGATGTTCTTCTTTATGAACACATTTGATCTGTCCTGTGGCCTTACTCATCTGGAAGGTAATTCAGACAAACTAACACAAGAGCCTGAAGCTCCATTTTCCATCTGCAGCTCTATCTGTTGCATCCCTGAATAAACATCTGTGTTTAGCCGATTTTACTAAACATACCTTTACATTTCAGATTATGTTATTTGAATTTCTCAGCAGGTTTTATGAATACAGGGGAAAAAGGTTCAGCTGCTATTTTGAATAGAAAAGGTCAAAATTTGACAGAAAATGTTTAAGATATCATGGTACTGATACATATTTTCACATTATTATGTCATGTGTGTGAGAATAAAATAGTCACCTGGCTTACAAAATCTCAGGCCAGGTGGGTTGATATCAGAAAAGAACAAAAAAATATGTATGTATATTATATTTTTCAATCAAGATTGTATTTTTCAATCAAGAGACTGAATACCTAAGGTCAAAGCATTATGTTGATAATGTCACAGGACATTCTTTGTGACAGTGTTTAATTCTGCTCATTCTTTTTCCATGTACTTATTATAATAAATGCCAAATCTCTTGTTGAGTTTTATTGAAATTCACCACCAGAATTTGATATTCTTGAAATGAAAATTTAGACAAAACAGACCTCTCCTTTTTTTTTTTTTTTTTTTTTTTTTGCTTTTAGAGCTTTCTTAAATGCAGATGGGGAATAGATATTCATTTTAACAATATCTTGCCCATGAATGTTTCTATGCTGACCAAATATCCAGTCCATTTGTGTTAGGCTAGATTTATATGGGAAAAAGCAGCCACAAAGGTCTAGTCATTCTCAACACCATTATGGTCAAACTGTTACATGGTTGTCCATTTCTCACACAGAACAATTGATTTGCCCATTTCTCTGCCACACTGTGATTTATTTTGGACTGACTCAAATAGTTTAGCATCAGACAACTAAAGTGGAAAGAAGCATATCATTCAGCACACATAAAGTACCAGGCACTGTGTAGAGCCAGTCCACCTTCATTTATTCACTCAAAACCCACTCATTGAGTCATAGTCATTGGGCTTCACACAAGTTTCCTGTATTTCAGGTAGCCTAGCAGACAAGGCAGATTCATTAACAGATAATTGGAATATAATGTTCAAAGTACCCAGGATATCTTGGGAGTCTGAAGGAGAAGCTCCTAACCCTTACTGGGGGGGGGGGCTGGCTATATATGCTAATTACAGCAGGTGCAAATTGATCTATATCTCAGAGCTACCACTGCCTTTGAGAAGCCAGTATTCATCTCACACTCAACAGAACTTTTTTTTTCTTTTTATAAAAATTTATGTACCAAGCACTATGGTAGGTGATGAAAATCGAGTAATAAATCAGACATAGTCCCTGCCCAGAAGGAACTTTTGGTTTCTATGGAGGAGGCAAATATATGAACAACTGTAATAGAAGGCAGAGTTTTAAAAAATACTATATTAGAAAAAAATGCAGAGTGTTGTGGGAATGTAGAAGAAAATGCCATGAATACTGCCCAAGAGGCATTGGGAGAAGGTTTCATGAAGAAATTAGCAATTAACCTGAGCCTGAAAAGTTACTGGATTTTTGATAGACTAAGAAGGAGAAATGAGCACTCCAGGCAAAGAAAAGGCACATGGAAAGTTATAGGGGCATTGTAGTCCCTAGAATATTCAGAGGAATGAAGTCACCTGACTAACTTGGATCATGAAATGTTGGGGTCATTAGATGAAAGATAAAGATTAAGAAGTAGGATAGGGTTAGATTATGAAGATCTTTGCATGCCAAGATTTAAAAACTACACTTTCCAAAGGGATCTGTGTTATAGGAAGATGAATTAGAGACAGGATCGAGGTTGTGCAAAAATCATTACACTTAACCTTGCCACTGTTTAGCTGAAAGACCTAGAGTAAGTCGTTTAGCCCCTCTGAACTTTCTTCTGCTTTTATAATATGAACTATTAGTAGTCCTATGCTCAAAATATTCTTGAGAGAATTAAAAGAATAATAAAGGAGAACTACCTAAAACATTGTATGAAATACAGTGAATTCTCAATGCATGATATCAGAATCAGAATAAGTGGCAGCAATGTGAGTGTTAGATTAGGGAGATAAGAAGACTAGTTAGGATGTTATTACAATAGTTCAACTGAGAAATGCTGAGGCATAACTGGAGCAGTGTAATAAAATGGAGGTAACTTAAGTAAGCAACGCTGATCTTAGAAATGAACAGGGGAAGAAGCAGAGAAGGAGGGTGGAATCTAAAAGCCTAAGATTTCTCAACTGGATAGATGGAAATGGTGCGTAAAGCAAATCGAGGTGGAGTTGGTGCCTGAGGAGGCTTGCTTTGTGTTTCTGTATTTGGGCTCAACATCACAAATGGCTGCTCATTATATATTGTCAGAACTTATTTATACTCCTCTGCCAAGCCCTGTAGTTAGAATATGATAATATTACATCCTTGGTCTCAAATATAGACTCTCAACTCCTACTGGCAAATTCTCTTTGGAAATATCTAGTCAGAGGGCTATATTCTTTATTTCTTTTGGTATATTTTTCCTTATGTTTCTCTTGTCTCTTTTTTTAAAAATTCATTTAAATAAGTTTCAAGTATACAGTACATTGGTTAGATATCTATATAGTTTATAAAAAAATTCCCCCCAATTGCTCTCTCCCTCCCCTGGCCCTTCACCTAGCCATCATATTAATGCTAAACTGCATTCCCTCTGATGTGTTCTTCTTGATATCCTAAGGTTAAGGTCTTGAGAGTCTATATTTGAGTATGGGACAAAGTGAGCACTTGACCAGATTTCAGTGTAGGATTGGGCCTGCCTTTGATATAGGCAAGAAGGAATTGACAGAGATCACACAGGTTTTCATAGGTCATCCTTCCTAGGGCTTGCTGACTATACACAGTTAATTCTTGAATACTCTAGGCATCAGAGCCTACGTTATGTGTGTATAGTCTTTTGTATTATATTATCTAATTATGATATTATCTATATAATCTTTATAACATTCCTGCAAAATAGGTACTAGTATAATCCTGAGATAGCTGATTATAGGTATATAGAAGTTCAGGTGTGGAATAGAAGAAAAAACAAACATATAAGAGGGATATGAAGGGTTATGAGCAAACTGCAACATAAGCTAGCTCCTCAGGAAAGACTTCATTAAGGCGACACAAGTAAAGCAAGTGAAGGAAGAAGTCACGTGCTATTGCCAGGAAGAGCACTCTAGAGTCCCCAAACTTTTTGGCACCAGGGACTGGTGTTCCTGTGAGAATCTAACACCCAATGACCTGAGGCGGAGCTGAGGTGGTGATACTGGTGCTGGGAAGCAACTAAAAATACAGATAAAGCTTCACTCACTCGCCCACTACTTGCCTCCTGCTATGCAGCCCAGTTCCTTACAGGCCACAGACTGGTGCTGGTCTGTAGCCTGGGGGTTGGTGACCCCTTCTCTAGAGAGGGAACAACACCAAGTGCCGAGATCCAAAGAAGAGGCTGCCTGGCATGTCTGAAGGACAGCAATAGTACCATGGTGGCAGAGGAAACACATTAGAGAGGGAAAGATTAATAGAAGATGAGATCAGAGATGTAAAAGGGGATATTGAATTGTTCATAAATTTAAAGAATTCAGCCTTTTCTCTGAGTAAGATGGGAGACACTAGAAGTTTTTGCAAAGGAGTGACATGACCTAATTTCCATAATCATTTCCCTGTTAGCAGGTTCATCTTGGCTGCTGTATTCAAACTACACAGGGATGAGGGGGCTGAGGGGAGAAACAGAATGACCAATAGCCATTAAATTGGTGAAAGCCAAAACCCAGTGTGCCATTTATCTAATTATTGAGTATTGGTTCCCAAATCAGTGTGGTTTCTGTCTCTTGATTGGACCCAAACTGATACACCTAGGTTAGTTAAACTAAATTAATTTGTTTGAAAAACTAGTCCCTCTCCCTCCACCCCCTTCAGTCCTAAATATCTAATCTTCTGGGGAAGCTGTGGGAGTAACTGATGTCTAGCCCAATATTCAGTCATCATGGGCCCTATCATTCCTCAAGCACTTTCTATCCGTAGATATCACTAACAAACTATGGCTGTGTTTAAATTGTTCTCCAGCTAAAACAAAATTAATTCATGTTAATGTATCTTTAGATTAAGACATGATAGAGAAAATAATGTGGTGATAATGAAAACTAGCTGTAGAAAAATCAACTAAAATATTCATGAATGCTAATTCCAGCTAACAGCACATAGATTTTTCTATTGCTTCTTTTGGAAAACTTTTTCAGACCTATGATTGTTACTAGATATGAAAATAAATGCTCATGAGAATAACTAAGAGTAATTATGTACTTTACAGGCACATAATTGAGAAAATAATAACAAAAAATAAAGAAAAACTGTCAGTTTTGCTTTTGTAAGAAAATTCAAATGATGCTTTACCTAGAAATACTTACGTAATCAACACTTAATGAGTTGCAAAATGCGGTGCTCTTCTAAATTTCCAGCAGGTATTATAAGCTCAGAAAATCATGTTATTTTAAGCGAGTAAAAACTCATAACTATTACAGAGAAGCAAACTCTGTGCTATTTTACCATAATAAGTTTTTTCCCCTTCTAGACATCTTAAATGCCTATAATTTTAGTCACCAAGACCCTAACATAAAGTTTTACTAGCAGAAAGCTAAAGTACCTTATTATCTTTTCTATTTATAGGGCACAGATTCACCTGATATCTGGGTCTCTGGCATCTTGGTTTTTCAAGTCGATATTACACATACAAAGAGACAACACCCCATTTAATCAGAGCTTATAATTGACCTTTGATTGTGTGAGCAGCACAGCTAAATTAACTTACGTCAAAATTGCTATTTTAAAGTGAAGAAGGAAATTGCCACACAATAGAGGATAAACTAGACTTATAATGGAAAGAATTTTAAAATACATAGTTAGAATCGGTAGACAAAATGAATGTTCATAGCCTGCAGCTTAAAAAATAAAAGTTCATCCACAATAGATGTGGCTGGTTTCAGGTGTCTTTATGGTGTTTATTGAAAGCTTAATGAAGGGAGGTAACACATCTATTAATCTTTACTCTTAGTGCCTAGCTAAGTGCCAGGCATGTAGGAGAGACTCAATGGATCTTAGATTAAATATGTTGTTTCATAAGATAAATATAATATATGATTAAATGTGTCAACCATAATGAGATGACAGTTAAGCAGTAGGGTGCGACATACTATTTCCCAGACATCAGTCATTCCTAGGATACTTACAGGCTACTTACCATATCCTTTATACCACCCGTGTTATTGTTTACTTAACATTGTCCTTGTTATTGACCCACATTTTTTACTTAAATAAACTGTGCTTCATCTTAGTTCATAGTATCCATGAAATCAGAGGTGTTCTATGCCATTATATTTTGACGAGTATGAAAATAAATGCATACCTTTAAAATTTAAAAGGTTCCTACACATACCACCTGAAAACACCTCTAATGCTTCATCAATTTTACATGTATTAGTTCACTTTGGGAAATACTGGTATCATGCAAATGACACAGATTCTGGAATCATACAGCACTTGGTTCTAATTCCACCTCTGCTGCTTCCTGGCTCTGTAACCTAAGGGAAGTTATTTAACCTCCCAATTTCTACCACATAGCAAGGTGCCCTGCATGCAAGAAAGTATTCTTTCCCTTTGGGGCTTCTTGGTAGATGCTGGGAATACAAATACGACAGAAATCTTTCATCAGATTCACATTCTAGCTGGGAGAATTCAACTCAGAAAAGCATTCACATACAGCACTCTGTGATATAGAAACATCATCATTATATTATCATTATTATTATTATTATTATTATTATTATTATTTATTTTGGAGTTTATGGCTTAATATATAAAGAGTTTTTACAGTGAGTTAAAGTTTGGTCATAATATGGTCCATCTTTCTGTAGATATGGTATTAAGAACTGGAACATTTTCTTCTGAGTTAGTTTATAATTGTGGTTCGCATTTTTATTCTTCTGGGATACAGTATTTGGACTATTTCCCAAAACATTTGAGACAGGTTAGAACTTTTTCAAAAAATGCAAATCTGAACGATCAGGAGATTAAATGAAACAGGAACTATTTAAAGTCAGCAAAAAAAAAAAAAAATTCTACCAGGCAGCTGAGTCGAGTCATTAACTATAGTTCGGCATTGAATTGGATACCAAGATTCCTGGCAATGAAAGTCCAAAAAAGGAAACATGTTGGATCTTTTCTTTAGTCATTGTCTGAAAAAAGTGCACACATTAGTCTACAGAAACAAGCTTTATTTCTTCAGAAAAAAATGTCTGATGATATGTGGGTCCCTGTGTAAGAAGCACCGAGAAACACATTGGACAATATTTTCTATTGTAACTACAAAAGACACAGAAGCACTGTTCACAAATAGGTCATTCTTGTCTAGACCCTGTAAAAAGCTGGAGGATATAACATTCCACCATAGCTGAAAGGAAGCATCTCCACAATGCAGAAAACATAGTCCAAGGTACTGAGAAACAAAAAAAGGTTTGATAACACACCAGTGATAGAGCTAAGAGAGCCCAGAAATCACTAAATTGCACACCTGTGCACCATTTCATTCAAATTACAGCTGTCTTACTCAGCTTTACATATTCCACAGTACCTCAAATGAGAGCCTGATACTTGAGAGATCACATGTTTAAATTTTATTGTTATGATGTTTGCTGCCCCCAATCTTGCCCCAAACTTCACTATTGGGTCATCACTTAGGAAAACTGTACTTATATCACTGATATCAGACTCGGGCATGTAACTTGGTTTGGGCAATGAAATATGAGCTAAAGTGTCATGTGCCACTTCTGAGCAGAAGCTTTTAGAACCATCATGTGGCATGTAGCTCTTCACTTTCACTTTTCCCTCTACTCTGAGACAGGCATGTCTCAGAAAGGGCCTGCTCCTTCAGCTTTGTTCAAAGAATTAAGAAAATATGAAATAGAATTGCACTTGACCTATAAAGGTCCTATGAGGTGAGAAATAAACTTTTATTATTGAAAGCTACTGATATCTGAAGGCTATTTTTTACACAGGATAACTTAGCAAAAGCTGACTTACAAAAAGATATTAGAAAAAGTCTTGCATCACTTTCATGAACTCTCAGTTCAGCTTGTGTGCTACCAGAATATTCTGTACTATATTATATGGAAAACATAACTTCCATCTTATAATTTTTAATTCAGGGAAGCTAGTTTTGCACAAAGTTTAAAGAGGAACGGGTGAGATTGTAAAGGATTTTCCAATAAGTTTATAGGACTATAATTTCAGTTTAATACTAATTTCAATATTAACTACAGTTTATTATTTTAATTTTAAAGGTAATGGACAATCAGAAAATTTGGAAAGTATAAAACTCACAAGTGAATATATATCAACTCTATAGAGGGTCAGGAATTTATAAAACTAGAAGAAGTAGAGCAAGTATCAGAGGAAAAGACATATCTGACTATACAAATGATAAACAAATGCTGTATCTTAAGTATAGGCACTAAATTTTGGCAGATAACATTTCTTTGATATATTCTGACAATCTGATATTTCTATTCATTCTTCTAGGTCACTTTTTAATACTTTTTACTATATGTGATATATTAATTTATATATCATATATAATATTAAATACTAATCTATTACATATTAATTTAATAATGTCTGTTATGCCTTTTTCATATATTTGTTTAGTTATAAACTAGAGCTAGAAATTGGGAATGGGAGCACAGTAGACCTATATACTTGAGGAATCTAATATCAAGAGAGGTCATGACTATTGTCCTGAGGTGGCATTGCAGAGGGAATAACCAGCACTGGAACCTAGCTATGTAATCACTGAATGGGGGCAAGGATGCAGGAGTATTTCTCATGGACCAAATGTGATATGTGAGCCAGGTGGTAAAGAGAGGCATTCACCTAAAGCCTTTTTGAAATCCTGCCCAAGCATACTGCCTAGCAGGGTAAAGTGACTCCAGTAGAGGATAAGAATGCTGAATTCTCAAGATAAAAGAGAAGTAAGTAATGTTGATTGATTATTGCCATTGTGGCATCTCCAAAGAATACACATATGTAACCCCAACGAAAGGAGTCATACTTTACCATCAATCAAGCCCAAGGAGTGGCAGCATTAAATATGCACAAAGACCAGAAGCACCAACACCAGATACCTTAACTTCTGGTCAAGATAGACCTTTCCTGACTTTGACATCCACTCCCACCTGACTTCTTCTGGAAAGGTCACAAACTGTAGCCACCTGCTCATGTGGAGGGTGGGGCATAGAGAAAGGAGGAGATGAGTAAAAGGGAGACGTATACATAGAATTTAAAATCCTTAACTTTGGAGTTCAAGGTTTTTATTATTGCCCTGAACTGCACATATTCACTACTAAAATGAAACTATTACAAGTGAAAGCATCCAGAGGACTTTCTATCAACTAAGACTGAGTAAATAAGCTATGAGGATTGTCTGAAATGTCATTCATGGGCTCAAAAAAATATTCCAAAAGATAAGTTTAAAGGAATAGTGGAGAAAAAGGAAAAAAATTACTTCTTATTTTCACCTTACAAGTGTTCCTGGTTCAATGTACTTCATATAATTGCTTTCATCTTTTTCCATAATTTGAATGGCAGGAACCTACTTTTTGTTAGTAACGTGCACTTAAACATTCATTCATTTTTTGACACATGTATTGAGTGCCTACTCTGTGCCGGTTTGTGTTCTAGGTATTAAGGAAACTGCAGTAAATAAAAATGGCAAAAATTCCTGCCCAAATGGGATTACATTCTGGCAGGAAGAAAAATAAAAATGGTTTAAAATATAAATAAAAATGAAATATCAGATAAAGATAATTGTATTGATTAAAATAAGGGAATGTGATAATGACTAGGGGGAGATTGCTATTCAAATAAGAGTTTCAGGGATGGCCTTGCTGAAGAGGTAAGATGTAAATCAAGCCCTCACTGATGAGTAGACAATCATGTAAAATTTTCAGAGAAGAGTATTATTGGCAGAAAGAACTAGTGAACAACCTCAAGGAAAGAACTAAATTGGCTTGTCCTAGGGACAAAAAGAAAGTCACTGTGACTGGAGCATAGTAAGCTAGGAAGAGACTGTTAGGAATTGAAGTTGAGAGGCAGATTATCCAGGTCATATAGGGGTTTGTTTGTAAACCAGGGTAAACAATTTGGATTGCATGCTAAGTACAATGGCAAGCCACTGAAGGATTTTAAGCATGTCAGTGGCATTATAAGAACTGCATTTTAAAAATATCACTCTGGCTACTGTGGGTGAGAATATGGTGAATGAAAGTAGAAATCAACTAGGAAGGCATTACAAAAGTCTAAGCAGAATATGATGGTGACTTAAACCAGAGTGTTGATGGAAGAAATAGGAGGAAGTGGAAATATTCAGAAGCTATTTTGGAAGCAGAGCTAAAAGGAAGTATAATCAACTAAATTCAGAGAGTTGAGGAAATAGGAGAAATCAAGGGTTATTCTGAGGTTTTGGACTTGAGTAATTATATTAGTGGTGGTATTATTTGTTGAGACCTAAGAAAAACTAGGAGAGGTAGAGACTTAGAGGGAAATCAGAATTTGTTTTCATGTGCTAGATTGGAGCTACTTAGTTGGCATTCAAGTTGAGATATCATGTAGGATTTGGATATGTCAAGATAAGTCAGCAACTCAATAGAGCTGCCAGGGAAGGATACAGATTTGCAGTTCTTGAAATATGTTTGTTATTTAAAACCATGTAGCAAAATGAAATCACCTAGGAAATGAGTAGAGTAAAAATAGAAAAGTGGCCCAGGATTAAATTCTTGGGAGACTCTATTTTCTAAAGGTCCAATAGAGGAGGAAA
This sequence comes from Cynopterus sphinx, assembly GCA_030015415.1. Taxonomy (NCBI): domain Eukaryota; kingdom Metazoa; phylum Chordata; class Mammalia; order Chiroptera; family Pteropodidae; genus Cynopterus; species Cynopterus sphinx. The sequence continues at coordinate 95,651,313 of CM057388.1, forward strand.
AGCCCAGAAAAGAGACTGGAATGGATTAGCCAGTGAGATAGAAGGAAAAACAGAAGTATGTGATGTTATAGGAGCAGATAGAAGGACATATTTCAATAAGTAGGGAGTAGTCAACTATGTCAAATGCTGCTGAGTAATTAAGAGGAAGATAATGAAGTGGTCCTTGGATGTGACAAGAAATGTCAATAGCAAAATAATACATTTGAATCCCTTTATAATCCTTATTGATACAGTCTGTGATTTCACACTGTCAACAAATGTTATTGGAAAGTGCAATCAAGTTTGTAGTATTTATCAGCTTTGTAATTTGTTGTGTTTTCTGATTCACATACATACCTAAATTTGTATTCACTTTACTAAATTGGTCCCCTAACTTTTAAAAGTTTCCGGATACACAAATCCTGGATCTATACATGTTCACGATAGATCGATAGATAGATAGATTGAGATAGATAGATGATAGATAGATAATTAGATAGATAGATAGATAGATAGATAGATGATAGATAGATAGATAGATAGATGATAGATGATAGGTAGAGAGAAAGATAGATATCATTTCTTTTAAGCATATTCAAAGACCAATTAATATTTGATAAATTGGTCTAATTCAAAATTCTTGGCTGACCTCTCTTGGCAGTCTGCTCTCCCGTCTGAGAGTGTACTTTATCTTCAAGTTTGACCACTCTTGGCAGCCTATTCTCCCATCTGTGACTGTACTTTCACTTTCAATAAAACTAGTTTGCTTATAAAATAAAATAAAATTCTTAACTCACACCCTTTGCCCTCTCAGTTCTGCTATTGGTGATCTACTGTCTTTGGGGAGACCATTAATGATAGTCTGGTACTGTTCTTTTGTGGATAACTATTATTAGGTTAATATTTCTCTTATTTTGGTGGGCTATAGAGGCCTGACAACTAGAATTCGTTGTGACATTTAATATTTTACCTGATATAAATCTGTTTTTATTAAATTATCATAAAACCTTTGAAATAAGAGAGAATGCTCTTATTTTCTAGATTTAATGCCTTTCTTGGGATCAGAAACATTTTCCCATGTGTTTATCTTTAATATTGCTTCTGTTTCATATGTTCTCACCTGCCTTCTAGCTGTCTTTGTTTGTAACTCCTACCTATTGGACCTCTCTACTGTATTTACTATAACCACTTTTATTACTTTCTTCTCTCTTTTTCTGTGTTCTAAGAGTTTCTCAAGTTTATCTTATTTACTATTAGAATTTTCTGAGTTGTCAATTCTACACAGCTGTTTTTTTTTTCACTGTGTTGTTCATCTCTGAACAGTATTTTCTTTATATTTACAAAAATAGCAAGGGAGAACGTGATCAGAACTTGAATTTGATCATAAAAAAATACAAAGTTGCTAGCCCAGTACATTATACTCCTTCTCATCCCAATCTCTCCAAGGAGAGAGGCCTCAAAATTTATCTATGAAATTTATTCTAGTATTGACAATATGTCAAGAAAGCACAGAAAGGTGGTAGATTTGGGGAGTGGGTGGGTATACATTTCTGACTGATGTTGCATTAGGACCCTGGGGCTCTGGCAGGCCTTAATAATCTACTATCTATCTGTGAAGCCAGGGAAAGACTTAAAAGAGTGGAAGTCTAGAAAGCAGAAAGGTAAAAACATTACTTAACACATAATTATGTTAGCAGCACAGCATTCCTTGATGATACAAAAAGGTAGAAGGCACCAGACCTGCCTGCTTAATGACTCCAGCAGCAAGCTCGCTCATGGACATCACCAGATGACCTACACAAAATCTCTGGAAAGACTAACTGTTAAAGGGCTTTGCCTGCTGAAGCCAGTCTAGAAAGATTGGAACAGAGGCCTACTTCCTTAAATGTGCAGTCACAAACACAGGACTACAAGGATCACGAATAATCAAGGAAACATGACACCACTACAGGAAAAGGAAACTGGACTTTGAGTTGTAAACACACAATAGAATATACAGATGTCAAATAATCATGTATACCTGAAAATTATATAATTGTATTAACCAATGTCACCCCAATAAATTTAATTTAAAAAAGAAAACAATGTATGAACAAAACAAGATATTCAATAATGAAATAGAAACCATTACAAAAACAAATAGAAATCCTTGAGTTAAAGAATACAATAAATTAACCAAATTATTCAATAGAGAGTTTCAACAACAGACTTCATCAAGGACAAGATAGGATAGGTAATAGGAAACACGGGTCATTTGAAATCATCTACTCAGAGAATAAAAAGGAAAAAAGAATGAAAGAGTGAAGAAAGCCTACATTATTTATGGGATATTACTAACATAATCAATCTGTACATTATTGAGGTTCTCAGAAAGAGACATGAGGGAGAAAGGGGTAGGAAGCTTATTTAAAACAATAATGGCTGAGAATTTCTCCAATCTTGGGAGAGATTTGGACAACAAAGTTCATGAAGATAATTTCAACCCAAAATGATCTCCAAGACACATTAAACTATCTAAAATCAAAGACAAAAAGAGAATTTTAAGAGAAGGAAAATAAAAAATTCCTCACATATAAGAGAACATCTGTCAGTCTATCAGCATATTTCTCAGCGGAAATATTGTAGGACAAAAGAGAATGGTTGTATATTCTAAGTACTGAATGAAAAAACTGCCAACGAAGAATGCTTTACTGGGAAAAGTTGTCTTTCAAAAGTGAAGGCAAGATAAAGATTTTTTGAAACAAACAAAAGGTAAGGAAGTTCACCACCATGAGACCACTTTACAAGAAATGCTGAAAAGAGTTCTTCAAGTAGGAACAAAAAGACAGCTATTAGTAACATGAAAATATAAAATATACTGACAAAGGTAAGCATATAGTCTAATTTGGAATACTCTAATAGTGTAATATTATGGTGTGTCAATCACTTCACACAAATATAAAAGATTAAGTACAAAATTATTGAAAATAACTATAGATGTAATAATTTTTAAATGGTTCAGAATATAAAAATAGATAAATTAAGACATCAAAAACAAACGTAGAAGGGGGTAAGAGAGTAGACATTTTATATGCAATCAAAGTTAAGTCATATCAGCTTAAAATAGACTTAAATTTATAAGATGTTGTATGTAAGTCTCATAGTAACCACAAAGCAAAACCTGTAGTAGATACACAAAAGATAAAGGGAATCAAAACATACCATAACTGAAAATCCTCATTCATAAAGGATGATATCAAAACAGGAAGAAAGGGACATGGCCAAACAGCAATTAATAAGACTGTATTAGTAAGTCCTTACCTATCAATACTTACTTTAAATGTAAATGAACTAAATGTTGATCAAAAGACATAGAATGGCTGAAAAGATAAAAAACAAACAAACAAACAACTATATATGTGCTGCATACAAAGGACTCATTTCACGTTTAAAGACACACATAGTCTCAAAGTGAGGGAATAGGAAAAAAAATCCTCCATACAAATAGAACACAAAGAGAGCAGGGGTAGCTATACTTATATCAGACAAAATAGACTTTAAATCAAACACGTAATAAGAGACAAAGAAGGTGATTATATAATGATAAAGAGGTCAATTCATCAAGAGGATATAACAATTGTAAATATATATGCACTTAACATTGGAGCATCTAAATATATTAAGCAAATATTAACAGACTTGAAGGGAGTAATAGATTACAAATGAATAAATAAAGAAAATGTGATATATATACAAACACACAGTGGAATATTATTCAGCTATAAAAAAGTAGAAAATTGTGTTTTTTTGTGATAATGTAGATGTACTTGGAGGGCATAATGCTAAGTGAAATAAGTCAGAAAATAACAAGTAGTGCATGATCTTATATGTGGAATCTAATAAAACCAAACTCATAGAAACAGAGTAGATTGGTGGTTGCTTAGGGCTAGGCCTGGGAGAAATGGGGTGATATTGATCAAAGGTACAAAACTTCCAGCTATAAGATAAATAAATTCTGGAGATGTAATGTACAGCCTGGTGACTATAATGAACAATGCTGTATTGTATACTTAAAAGCTAAGAGAGTAGATCTTAGTTTTTGTCACCAAAAAAAGAATAGTAATTAGATAAGGGGATTGAGTCATTAAGTAACCTTACTGAGGTAATCATATATACATATATTCATCACATTGTACACCTAAAACTTATATTTATTACATAAATAATATCTCAATAAAGCTGAAGAAATCTTCAAATAACAAAAAGTGATAATAATAAAAATAGAAATTATTCAGAGAACAGAAGGGAGGATTAGAAAGAGAAGAAATAGAGGAGGTGAAAGAAGAGGAGGAAGAGGAAGAATAAGAATGGAATGAAAAGGAGCAGCAGCTACAGAAACAGCATCAGTAGCCAGCACCCTCAATCTATGAGTGGGTGGAGACAGAAACCAAAGAGGAAAATGTTTGGCATCAAAAAAGATTTTTTTAAACAAGATTTTATGAAATAGGTATGACCAGAAAACATTCCTGAAAATTAAAGATATGATTGCTGAAATTTAAAATCTAAAATATAATAATGGAAATATCTTTCAAAGCAGAATGAAACAAAAAAAATAAGAAGAAAAATATGAGGAAAAATATAAAAGACAGAAATTCAATATAGGCTCTCTAACATCCAACAAATAAGTGTTCTAGAAAGACAGGACTGGAGGGGATAAGTTGATAAAATGAACAAAAGCAAATTTTCTGGAGCTGAAGGACTTGAGTGTTCCCAATGCAGGATCCCACTAAGTACCGAGCACAGAATAAAGGCTAAAAGACAAACAATTTAACACATCATTGTGACATTTCAGAACCACCAAGGTAATAAGACGATGTCACAAATTTTAAGATAAAATGTTAGGTTACCTACAAAGGAATGATAAGCAGACATACGTTTGGTTTCTCATTATGAGTAGTAGATGATGAATGACAATGGAGAAATGCCTTCAAAACATTGGGTCAGTTTTTAAGCTTGAACCCTACATATAGCTGAAGTATTTCTCAAGATTAAAAAATAAAATTAATTTTCAAACATGCCAAAACTTATGTTCCTCTTATAAAACAGAAAATATATAGAGGAGTAAGCAGAGAGAGGAAAACATGGAGTTAAGAGACGATGTAATCAACCCAAGTAAGCAGTGAAGAGATGTTCCAGGATAACAGCTGTGCACTAGGCTCACCAAGCATCATCTTACCAAATGAGTAGTTCAGAAATATTGTCTGAAGTTTTTTGAATGTGCAATAAAATTATTATATTTCTTAAACTTACAAGGTAACGAAGAGAGGAGAAGAAAAACTGTGAAAAAAAACATACTCAGGGAAGGTTGGGGAGCAGTAACTAAAGATGTATGATGTACATCACCAATAAATCGAGAAACAATGATGTATATAAATTATTTAGACATTTATTAGTAACCAGAAGTAACCATTAAAAGAACTAAAAAGTCCATCCCTCTGAGGAACAGGGTAGATATTTGAGAGATGAGGAGCAAAGGAATGTTGCTTTTCATTTTAAGCTCATAACTTGGTGATGGATGAACCAGATTAGAGTCAAGGAGACCAATCAGAGGGTACTCCAATTGTTGAGCCAGGAAATGTGGAGACCTTGAAGTAGAGCATTAGCTGTGGACATGGAAGAGAGGACTTTGAGAGAACCTGTTGGTGAGTGACTGGCGTATGATTTGAAAATGACTCCAGTGTTTCCAGTTCAAGTGATTTTAATTAAGAAGAAAGATTTCTATACAGTAAATATGTTTTTCTGTTTGAATGTAGCCCTCTTATGCAAATCAAAAATAGCTACACCAAATGAAGACCTCATTGATCCATGTTAATTAATTATTGATATTTTCCAATATATTGTTTATATTCAGTAGCATCAGATTGTATAACTCAAAAATTCCATGGGTGATCAGAGCTTAAATCACTCTAAGTGGAATGGGGAAATAAGAAGAAATTGACTTGATAGAGTTATAGAAAACTTTTTTTCGTGGGGTGCAGAGTGGGAATAAAATCAGCTTGGCTTTATCTATGTGCCCCAAAATAATCAGTATTGAAGAAAAAAGAGTGTTTTTAAAATAGGAAATTTCATCTTACTTGTCTTTAAAATCTGTCTATTGACTTCAGCAATCATTGATGTTCCACATCTCTATGATCAACAGACCAATAACGAAGCTACGGTAGGAAAATTAATGGTGTTATGACATTTTTATGCTCAAATTAAATACTGTAGCTTATGTCTGTAATTACAATATTTAGAAAGGACATCACCAGAAAGGATGGGGCAGAAACCACCACAGAAAGCTATGCAATCAGTATTTGGCATGAGTGAGGAAGAAGTCCCACAGAGCAGCCACTCCAAGAGAGGCCGAATGAAAGGTCATTGGCTCAGACAATGATTATATCATCAGATAAGTTAGCTGATCATGTGTGTGAACTGCTGAGGAAACTCCTTAAATCAGGGTAGTTAACAAAGTTTACTTCTTTCTGTCTGACAAGGTATAGAGTACCTTCTCACTAATAGATGACCTTAAAAAGAGATAAAGAGAAATCTGGGCTTCAAGTTTTAAAAGATAGATTAAAACTACTCTTCCCTCCTAAGGTCCTCTTGACATTATTGAAAATAATTTTTGGTGTAAGGGGAAGCTATTGCAGTGCCAGAGAAATCAGAAAAGCAGCAGGTGCAAGGCTAGAGATATTGAAGAAATCCTAATGGTAGAAAGATAGTAGAATGCAAATGAGATAGGATTGATTGAGTAAACAAGATTGAAAAACCTAGCTCAAATAGTAGAGGGAAAAGAGGAAATAGCCATAATGACAATAATTATGAAATGGAGTATGTTTGGAATGGCTAAGACAGTCTACTACTTTCTTCCCAGTATGCTGGTGTACAGGGTACAGGCTCTCAGAGCCCTGAGACTCCCCTCCAAATTAGAAAAGCAATTTGCTTGGAGTGGAGTTTCGGTGTAGGTGTTTGAGCCTAAGAGAGGAGTTTGAAATTAAATCTGAATCAGCATTTAAAGCACTAAGAGGGGACAAAAATAAATGAAAAGACAGAATGAAAACAAACGACAAAAAAATAAACAGCTCCATTCAGAAGTGCAATACTCTAAAATCCTCCCCTCCCCCTGGAGAGGAAGATGGTCCTTATTTTTGCACATATGGGGGCATTCTCACTATTTGTCAGTAGAGTCTTTGAAAGTCAAGCAAAGAAGATAGGCAGTTTAAAAAGAGCTGTTAGAATCAGAGTGCTACAGAAATTTTACTCTGGGCAGGAGATACCATGGGCTACTTAAGAAGAGGCTGATAAATGGCCAGGAAAGGATTTAACCTGGACAAGTCTATCATATGGTCCTTTGTAGTACACATCCATGCCCATAACAAATACAAAGGACATTTAAGTCAGGACCAAGAAGTTGGCAATCTAAGTACTCATTATCTTTAGATTGGGGGTCCCCTTTACCTCTTCTTTCTTTGTCATCGATAAACTCAAGTTTGTGTTTTAAATATATGATATAAAGGGTAAATTATTATTCTTGATCAAAATTTAATTCAAATAAGACAATGCTCAAATATTTCTTTTATAATTTTTTTCCTGATAATGAATGTGGTCCAATTACCTTTATTTTTTTCTCCCTGAAGCATACTTTATTTCTGGAAATGCAGATAAAGTGCAATGCAGGGAAACTCAACCCTCTTTTTTTTCATTAAGATAAGGAGTTCAGTAATCAGGAGTTACCTGTCATGGCACATGCAAACATTGGCAGTTCAGGGTTAAAGAGTCAAAGGCTTTCTTCTTTCCTCTCTCTGGAACTTTTGTAGGAAGTTTACACTTCTCCTGGGAATACAGGGAAGGCTGGGTGTCGAGATTTGATAGATAAGAAGAGCTTATGGTTATTTATAAAATCCATTTGTATAAAATAGCGTCTGGGGTGTTCGGGTATATGTATTTCCTGTGAGTTCTGCTTCTGCAGCTGCAGCTTTGCATAAAGGTGAAGTGCTGAATAGCATACATGCTGAATGTCTAGGTCAGCTAGCAATGATTAGCCCTGCTTTTTCATGAAAACGTGCATGCAAATAATCAAGTGCCTTATGAGTAATCCACAGAGTCAAAGAGGGAAATATCACTTTCAGCAATGATTGGGAACTGCTTTATGGGATGGGGGCTGGATTTAAACAGGATCTTCCACAACGAGTAAATTTCAATCCCTAGCTCTCAAACATAATAGTTGAAAACACTTACAGCATTCTTTATTCAAAAGCATGTTCAATATGCATTGGCTGATCTTCATCCTTTGAAGATAAATTTTCAGCAAAATCCAGATAATATTAGAAGCTAAATCTGATTTTAAAAATTGATCAACCTGACTATTATTTTTTAAATCAAAAGAAATGTCTGATGGAAAAATAATTGAAGTAGTTTCATCTGTTCCTAGAAAAAATAGTTGGGAAGGTGATTGCAAAGTAGAATGGCTCAACGTGGCTAGAAGTGTATGTTATCCATGAGGAATAAAGTAGAAAGATTTGCACAATTTGGGACAAAGTGGTCCTTGTCAATTGTCACTCCCAAGGACAGAAACACATTATGGCACTTTATTGGTCATCTATGAACAAATGAAATGAACTCATAAAAGAGGAGAGATCTGGGAATACTGGTAGGCAAGGGAGGTAGAGTATACATACATTGTAGGTCCCAGGGCAAGACTCACATATCAGAGACAAAGCCCAAAAAGATTTATGGAAAATTTAACACAATTACAAGCTGAGAATTATGCTAAGTGAAAAATCAAGAAATAATTGTATAGTGTATGATTTCAACTACAATCAATATTGTGCATGGAAAAATCTGTCTGTCTGTCTATCTATCTGTCTGAAATAAAGACATGTCTACAAGATTGCTGAATTTCACAGGTACTCCCAGGTGATGGTGGTCCCAGGTACCTGGAAAGATTGGGACAAAATCACCATAATGTTAACTGGATGCGATTGTGCACAGGAGGAAAGAAAGAAGATTGGACTCCAAATATGGGGGGGGATTATACAGATGTTGCTGCCCATAAATGTCTGGGGTATCAATCTCTTTGGCCCTCTGATGTAGGAGAATTAAAGGTCTTGCAGAATGAATTTGGTCATTATTGAAATGTTTCCACCTGTCCTTGTTGAATCCTGGTGATGAGGGAAGTAAAATAAATCAAGTTGCGAACATCTATGATGGACTAAGACAGAGCACAATATGACAGTTTTAGTTTCTTGAATTAAAAAGCCTCATTACTGGGTTGTCATATTGAAAGAAGAAATGCCAAATGCTTAAGTGAACTTGCCTGAAGTTACAATCCAAACCATAAGAAGAAATTAATTAAAGATGTCTTGAAAATTTGCAGCTATTTTGGTTGATGTTCATTATTTGAAACAGTACAAATATTAATGGAATTTTATTTTCACCTCCATTTTTAGTATTTGAAGAACATATCCAAACTGGAGTCTCTTGCTATCTATTCCTTTCTCCCTGGCTGCTGTGGTAAACACTGTCAGCTTCCTATCCAACAGCCTTGCCTCTCTCTTGTTCCTTGGGAATACAACCACGGTTTTGTTTAACCTCCTCTGAATTGCAATGTCTTTCCCCACACTTAAGTGATGAGTTTTAATTGAACTTTCTTTTATTTCTTCTTCTTTTTCTTTTTCTTTTTTTCTTTCTTTTCTTTTCTTTTTTTTTTTTTTAGGTGAGGTAACCCTTAGTTGACCTCACAGGTTGCAAGGACCTTGTCAGCTTACAATCCCTTATTTTCTTATTTTTTTATGCCTACAGCACCTGGTCTTCCTAGGTGGTCTCCCAACCACGTACTAACCAGGCCTGACCCTGCTTAGCTTCCAAAATCAGACAGGATTGGGCTTCTTTAGGGTGGCGTATTGATTGGACTTTTTAAGTTGAGCATTTCTCTTGCTAAATGCTTGGTTTGGTTTAAGCAAGTTATGTAATTCTGGCCACTGAGACGTCAGTGGAAATGTAATGGAGGCTTCTGGGAAGGTTTTCTTTGTCCTTAAAAAAGAACTTAAGAGAGATATAGACTTTTGAGAATTAAATAATTAAATGAGCTAATGGATATACATTGCATATAACAGTAACTGGAACACAGTCAATAATTGATTGGCATATAACAACTCAATAATTGTTAAGTAGCATTGTTGTATTGTTGCTATTGCTATTATTGTAAATATGTAGCAATGTAGAGTGGCTATGATACCCTAGATGTGGTATAAGATGTGTACACTATATTTCTATCATTGTAGCTAAAACGAGGACTAGCCTACACTGAAACCCATAGCCTCAGAAAGAGTTTTGACAAAATCAAGATCTCCAAAAATTTTCAACTTAAATCTGCAGAAGCTGGCTCAGAGCTAATGGGATATAGGTATGAAGCAATATTATTCATCATACTGTAGTCATGGGGAGAGCTCTGAAGCTCCCTCAGTAGGAAGAAAAAATCTCATAAAACTCTGCTTATCTTCCTTTATTCTCCACTTGTGGATATTAATAAGTCCACATTCCAACATCCCAAATCAAATCTTTCTACACCTATAACTTATGTATTATGTGTTGGTACTAACAAGATTACAAGAGCTGAAATTGTAAAATAATATATTATAGAAAATGAAAAACTCAAATTGAATGTAGAAACATTTCAATTTCCAGATGATTTTTTTTTTAATTTACTTAACTCTAATGTGAATACTAATGGAAAGGTTTAGAAATACTGGCATATGCAGGACACAAATGACATTTCTTCTCTGAACTCTTAGGCAAGGCATTAAAGAATAACAAGTATGACTATTAAGTATTCTAGTTTTATATCTCATGTATATTTTCCAAAAGTAGCACTTAATATGAACAAAAATCATTAACGAACAACAAAAACTTTCAGTACCAGAAAATAACATAACGCCACACTACTCCACAATTTGAAAGATTAAACTGAGGTCAAAATATTAAGACATTGCATATACATTTGTGTCAGTATTTGTAAATTTGTACCTTTCTTCCTTCTTTTACTAGAAAAAAAACAAAGTGTTTTAGAGAATGTCAGGGGTGCTGTTGATAAGGTTCCATTTTTTTACTAGATAGAAGATTGCTCCAGATGATGCTAAAAAGTATCTGAATTAACCCCAGTTGCTATTTAGATACTAAGCATTAGAATATTATTGGCCTGGCAACTTTCTCTATAGTTTTGTGCAAGGCTGCCCTCACAAGCATACCTCAGTTTCCACTTTTGTAAAATAAGGTGCTGAACTTGAAGATCTCTTCCAGATCTAAGATCTGAAAACTCCCTTCACAAATTATGGCAGAGACAAATTCACAATCTCCCTCTCTCCTATCTGCATGCCTTGAATTGAAGCAATCCAACATGATGGAAGAAGCCCAGTCCCTAAGTTCATGACTGGCAGTAGAGCTTGCCAAGTGAGCATCCTAACCAGAGAAATCCACATAGATTTTAAACAAGTGAGAAATAAGTACATATTGAGTTAAGGTGTCATAAATTCCAAGATGAGCATTAGCTTGACTAATATAAACACAGACACATACATAATAAACAGTCAGATCTACTATCACAAACACTGACAGCAAAAGTCTGAGCATTGGTCAGAATACTTCCCTTGGCTGTAATTGTGGATATTAATAAGTCCAACAAGTCTCTGGGAGTAGATAAAGGTAAGATAACAGCGCAAATGAAAAACAGTGTCTAGGTACTTCATAACAGAACTAACAAGAAATTTAAAAATGCTTTCAACATTGTAAATTTTATAAATTCTAACGAAAGCACATACAATCAGAGCATTTTCTACTTTAAAACTGTAAATTTTGGTTCAATAATGTAGATTGTCAATTTTGCAATATATACATGTATCAAATCATCACTTTGTACATCTCAAACCTTTGCAATGTTATGTCAATTATATCTCAGTAAAGCTGGAAAATATAGTTTAGGTTGTCTTAAAATATAAAGTAAAATCTAAAAATGTACATATTTATAAATTTCTAAAAGATCACGAACTTAAAAATTATAAGCTCTGACAAAATTTCCTACAAATTTGTTTTCAGGGGTATTCTTTTATATATAAGGATGTCAGAATATTAGGCTTTTGTATCCTTCCTGCTTTTCATTATTTTTAAATACAATATTCTGCCTTACGGGTATTTAGAAGTACCGTTTTATATCATTTATACCTATTACGAACATTAAATAAATTCTGAAAAATAACTTTTAAACAATACTTTATAATCTCAATGTTTAGATAACAAAATGGAAATAATTAAGAAATAAAATTGAGTAGTATTTATTGTATGAAATAATATTTCAACCATTTGTAGAATAACCCCAGAAAATGAACTAACTCCAAAGCTGGGGGATAATTAAATGTTGGTTTATTGTTTTCTCTCTCTCTCCCCCCAATTTTTGCATATTTGGACATTTTCTGCAAAGTTTTTTTAAAGGGTGTGGGGCATAAAACAAGCCCCACAAAGATGTCCACATCCTAATTCCCAGAACCTGTGACTATGTTAGGTCATATGGCAAAATGGAATAAAGGTTGTAGATAAAAGCAAGGCTGCTGACCTCCTGGTCTTGAGACAGGGAGATCATCATGGGTTATCTGGGTGGGTCTAATGTAATCACAAAAGTCCTTATGAGAACAACAGGTAAGTAGGAAAGTGAGAGTCAGGGAAGGAGATGTGATGCTGGAAGCACAGTTATAATGGTTCAATATGAGTACAATTTGACCACATATTGCTGGTTTTGAAGATGTAGAAAGGGGCTCTGAGCCAAAGAATGCAGGTGGCCCCTAGAATCTGGAAAAGGCAAGAAAATGCATTCTGTGGTAGCTCCTCCAAAAAGAATGCAGCCCTGTCAACATCTTGATTTTAGCCCAATTAAACCCATTTCAGACTTATGACTTACAGAACCATGAGATAATCAATTTCTGCTGTTTAAGCCAAGTTTGTTCTAAATGTGTTACATCAACAATGGGTAACTAATACAGGGATAAACATTATTCCCTCTCCATCCCTCCCACTCACTCGTGAAGGGGTGCAGTGGGCAAAATAATGCCCTCCCAAAGATTTCTATGTTCTAATCCTTAGAAACTGTGAACATGTTATGTTATAGCAAAAGGGGGGTTAAGGTTGTTTAATCCACTGACATGGAGATGGGGAGATCATCCTGGATTTTCTGGGTGGGTCTGATGTCATCATAAGGGTCCTTAAAAGTAGAAGTGAAAGGCAGAAGAGAGATAAGAGTTAGGAAGACTTGACAGTGCTGTGCTGTTGGCATTGAAAATGGAGAAAGGACTCATGGGCCAAGGAATGTGGGCAGCCTCTAGAAACCGAGAAAGTCAAGGAAACAGATTCTCTCCTAGAGCCTCCAGAAAGAACAAGCCCTGCTGACATCTTGATTTTAGTTCATTGAGACCCGTTTTTGATTTCCAATTATCTGTAAGATAATACATTTTTGTTGTTTTAAGCAATATAGTAATTTGTTATAGCAGCATTTGAAAACTAATATAAAAAAATTCTGTTGAATATGTCTCTGTGCTTAGTACTTAGAGACATACCAAAAATGCTTTGGTCCCTGCCTTTGAGTCGCTTACCGTCTGCTTGACAAGACAAGGCTTAGACAAGGAATGTCTAGGGGGTAATAACAGATGACAGAGAGTTTAGAGCTAAAGTGAGGGATACAGAGGATAAGTGCTTCTGGAATTCTGACCACATAAATGGACATAAATCACTGGACCTAGATTGTTCTTAACAAAGAGTTCAGTAGGTACAGGAGGGTGGCACTGGTGAACTGCTGACACAGTGGGTTATCTGTCATTGTACTATGCTGCAGGCCCAGGATGTTACAAACAGGATCCCTGGGCATCCACAGGAAGCCTGAGGTGATGGGTGGCTCTCATCTCTACACTGATGTACTGTCATACAGAAAAGAATCACTGAACACAACAAAATAATCCATTAGCCCTCACATAAGAAATCTTTTCAGCCCCAAAACATCCCAGCTGAAGTTATTGCCACACTGCCTGTAGAATTCATCTATATCATCACTTATTCCCTCCTTCCAGCCCACCCCTCCTTGTTTTCAAGCTAGCTGATACTTCCATTCACCTTCTCCAAGCTCTCGCCATTTTCTCTACACTTCAGAACTTAGCCATGAAAACTTGGATGACTAAACCATTTTTGCCTCAGATTCCTAATTTGTAAAATGTGAGTGATAACAGGACCTATACCACAGAGTAGTTGGCTGTGAGGATTAAATGAGACACTGAAAGTCAACTGCTTAGTAGAGTGCCTGGTAAGTCCTCAAAGTATGGTATGATTATTATTATTCTTTGTGACCATATACTACTTGAACGTAAATTGAACAATCATATATCCACTTTGCACAGGACAGTGTAGGTTCACACTTCCTGTCACAGATTAATTATTAACAGCCCCCCTTGTTGCTCACAAAAATGTCCCTAAATGGAACAGGGCAAGAAGCCAATTGTTAAAATTGTTATCAGACTGGTAGCAATAGAAAATCTGACTTATAGTAAAACATTTGACTGATTTGTAAATGTTCCCTGCCTAAGAAGCAGGATTTGTGCTAGGACCAGAGCTGGGACTGAGTCCCTGGAACAGGCCAAAGATATAGAAAAGGCTATGGACAGAAGACTTCACGTACATGTTATATTTCTTTCCTCCTTGAAGAATTTCTTCTTCGTGCTCCCTAATCCAGGAAGAAAGCAGAGATTAGAAAGAGCCAATTCTACCACCATTTGATTTTTTTCAAGCAGGCATTTTTGTCTGTCTCCCTAGAAAGAACAAAGTCAAATCCTTTTGATATCGAATTGCCTCAATGCTTTAAAGCCCCAGAGCTGTGATTATGGTCTGAAAATAGCTCTTGACATAAAACAAAGATTAAAGATTCAGGTGAGTTTAAAGATGGGTTCTCCTTAGTTCTAAGGAGGCTAAAATCAAGGTTAGACCAAGCATCAATTTATTATAGGCATAATATAAGTAATTGTATGCGAACATTTTTTCTTTATAATAGCTTTTCCTTTAGAACAACCTCTTTCAATCTTTATGTTGATAATTTTATATGTATATGAATACACAGAGAAAAAGAGGAGGGAGGGAGGTTGAAAGGGAGGGAAGGGGTGACGGAGAGGGAGAGAGAGAGAGGTCTTTATGTATTGACATGGAAAAATGTCTATATACATGCTGCAATGCAGAAAATAAGTGTAAAAAATAAAAATAAAAATATGGAATATATGCATCTATATATACTTAATGAAGAATATAGAAAATGTTTCTGGGGAGTGAGAAAAGATTAGTGAAAAGTAGGTAAATTTTATATTTACTGTATTGTCAAAGTGCTTCTGTATTATTTTACTTTTTTTAAACAATAAGCATGTGCTAACTTTTGTAAGTAAAAAAATTCATGCCAAAAAATTATCATTTTGAGTTTTGAGCATAATTAGGTTTCCAAAGCATGCAAATATCCCTTTTAAGACTATGTATTAATAATGAAGACAGTGGGACCACAAAACTAAGATTTTAATTTGACATTAATTGTTAAATGGAGGCCAAATAACTATCAGGAAATAAACAGCCTCTTGAAAGCATAATAGCCCCACGTTGTAACTGCTATACTCAAGAAAACCATTCATTTCTTAAAACCTATAGAATTGTGGAAGGCAGAATTCTAAAACACCCCCTTGGTCTATAAACCCTGCATAATACTTTCCCTTTGAATATGGTTAGGACCTGTAAATATAATGAAATTTCACTCACATGAGTATATGAGTACACGATTCATATGGCAAAGGTGAAAAAACTTTGGAAATGTTTATTAAGGTCTGTATTAAGTTGCCTTTAAGTTAAGGAAACAGGAGATTTTCCTGAGTGGGCCTGACATAATCAGAGGAGCCCCTTAAAACAAAGACTAAAGTACAGAGACAGGAGTAGCAGCAATAAATACTTTCCTGTTGACCTTGAAGAAGCCATCTTCCATGTTACACAGAGGGTCATGTCACATAGAATGGCAGGCAGACTCTAAATGGCATGCAGACAGAGGCTGAGCCTCAAGAAACTGAATTCTGGCTTCTAGTTAAGATAGCAGAGCAGGTAAATGCTATGCTGGCCTCCTTTCACAACCACATCAAAACTACAACTAAAGTACAGAACAACCATCATTAGGAGTCACCTAAAGTCTAGCTGAACAGAGTCCTATAACTAACAATATACAGAAGAAACCATCTTGAGACTAGTAGGAGGGGCTGAGACACAAAACGAGCTGGTTCCCTACAAATGTGTGGTAGCTGAAAGTCAGGAGGGATATTTTGACTGCAGAGGACCCCCATAAAGAGTGAGGGGTCCCAGCCCCAAACTGAGCTCTGCAGGCCATGGTTCCAATGCTGAGAATAAATGTTCTTACACCTGGCTGTGAAAACCAACGAAGGCTGAGGTTGAGTGAGATGGAGGGTTGCCAGAGTCCCAGGTATTTCTTCAAAAAGGCCCATGTGTGCATTTGCTCACTCTGAAATTAAGTGCTGGTGCAGTGTCTTAAAAGTCACCAGGGACATATGGGGAGGAACTGATTTGTCTGGCTTCAGGGTGAGGGCTGGAGGGGCAGCTTTCTCCCAAACAGAAGTCCTGGCAGAGGGCACTATTCCTTTGTTGAGCCCTTCCCCAACCCAGTGTGCAGACACATGTGGGTGTCCAACTTACAGATCCACCCAAGCCAACAAAAAACCTATCTTGGCTGATGCTGTGGACTTTCCTAACATCTCTAACAAACCCTAAACAAGCAGCACCTGGTCTCGACATGCTCCGTACCGCTTTTTGAGTGGCCCTAAATCAGGCACTAGCAGCAGCCAGCCTGTGTTAGCAGCGTAGCCTCTCCCAGGCACTTCCAAGCTCAGCACAAGTGGCAACCATCCGCAGATTACTTTGTAGCTCATACCAATGGCTCAGGAAAGACACAGGCAGTGGCCGACCTTGGCCTGGAGCAGAGGCCCAAGTGAAAGGCAACAGAGCCAACATACCTAATAGCCAGCTTTAGACCACACCAGAGAACCACCTAACCACCTCCACAAATGACACACTCAAAGGGCAGACTCAGCAGGCACCAGAGCCTTGCTAAAATGAATCCTGCTCCATAAGGTCAGCCCCTGCACAACAGCTCCTCCACCATAGTCATGGACAGTCCTTGCATCAATCATCCCAAGAGTCAATCTCTGCCATTGAGCAAACAGCAACCAAGTCTAAACTACAATAGGAGGGCACACGTAACCTACATAAGGCACCTGGAACACCTGGTTCAGGTTGTGAGGGTGACTGTGCCACTGGCCCCATAGGAGATCTACTACTTAAGGCTACTCTGATAAGACTAAAAGACATAGCAGCTCTACTTTACACATGGAAACAAACACAGGAAAGCAGCCAAAATGAGAAGACAAAGAAACAAGCTCCAAATTAAAGAAAAGAAAAAAGCTCCAGAAAAAGAACTAAACAAAATGGAGAAAGTAATCTACCAGATGCAGAGTTCAAACATTAGAGGGAATTAATGAAGATTAGATGAAGCAGAGAATTGAATTGGCAATTTAATTTGCAAAATTAGGTAGCAGGAAACACCCAGTCAGAACAGCAACAAGAAAAAAAATCCAAAAAAATGAGGATAGTATAAGGGGCTTCTGAAACAACATCCAGGATAGCAACATTTGCATTATATGGGTACCAGAAGTTGAAGAGAGACAGCAACGAATTAAAAACCTACTTAAAGAGATGACGGAAAACTTCCTTAACCTGGAGAAGGAAATAGACATATGACTAAAGGAAATGCAGAATTCCAAAAAAAAGATAAACCCAAAGAACCTACACCAAGGCACATCATAATCTAAATTATGTACATAAAGACAAAAGTTAAAGATGAAGAGAGAATCTTAAAAGCAGCAAGAGAAAAGCAGTTACTTACCCATTGGGGAGCTCCCATAAGACTGTCAGTTTATTTCTCTTTGCAGGCCAGAAGAAATTGGCACAAAATATTAAAAGTGATGAAAAACAAGGACCTAAAACCAAGATTACTCTACCCAAAAAAGCTATTATGTAGAATCAAAGAACAGGTAAAGAGCTTCCCAGACAAGAAAAAGATAAAGGAGTTCAACACCAAACCAGTACTACAAGAAATGTTAGAGGGACTTCTTTAATAATAAAAAAAAATAGAAAAAAAATAAAAATATGAATAATAAAATGTCAATAACTACATGCCTATCAATAATTATTTTCAGTGTAAATAAATTAAGTGCTCCAGCCAAAAGATAGAGTGGCTGAATGGATAATAAGACCCTTACTTATGCTGCCTACAAGAGACTCACTTCAAATGAAAAGACACACACGGACTGAAGGTAAAAAGATGGAAAAGGACATTTCACGAAAATGGAAACGAAAAAAATACTGGGGTAGTAATACTTCTACCAGACAAAATAGACTTTAAATAAAGGGTATAATAAGAGACAAAGAAGAACTCACTTCTGTGCATTTATTCGGAGAAAATCAAAACACTACTTTGTGAGGACATGTACATGTATATGTTCATTGAAATGTTGTTTGCAATAGCTAAGACGTGGAAGTAACCTGGGTATCCGTCATGAATGAATAGATAAAAAAGTGGTACATATGTATAACGAATGCTACTCAACCGAAAAGGGATGAAATCTTACCACTTGTGACAACATGGATGGACCTAGAGGGTATTATGTCTTAGGAAATAAGACAGAGAAAGACAAATACTATATGATTTCACTTACATGTGGAAACTAAAGAGTAAAATAAATGAATACACAAAACATAAAAACTTATAGATACAGAGAACAAACTGATGGTTGCCAAATGGGAGGGAGTGTTTGAGGGGATGGTTGTAAAAGGGAAAGGGATGAAGAAGTACAAATTGGTAGTTACAAAATAGTCACGGGGATGTAAAGTACAGCATAGGGAGTATAGTCAATAATATCATAATAACTATGTACAGTGTTAGATTGATCCTAGACTTACCAGGGTGACCACATCGTAAGTTATACAAATGTCTAATCGCTATACTGCACACCTGAAATTAATGTAATATTGCACGTCAACTGTAATTTAAAAATTAAAAAACATTTTTAATAAATATTTTATGCATCTGCAGCCATTTAGGGACTACTCACATTTTGTGCCAAACTAGTGGGTATCTAGTAAAGAAAGATCCAAAGGCTGTCAAAGACAATACAGTGTCCCTGAAAAGAAGAAAAATTTTAGAAATATGTCAGACAGACATTAATAAACTATCAAAGCCACAGAAAACTAATTTGGGTTGAATTTTTTATGATAATTATTTTTAAAGAATTTTCATGTTTGCAACTTTTATGCACTTTGCAAAATAAAATGTCCCAATGTGTAAATGGAAATTTCATCATCTTGTCATCACTTTGACCAAATTTTCCAATAATTACAACATAAGACAGCCTATAACATGCACTTTTATGGAAAGGCACTATGTCGGTTGGCAAGACTATAAACATGAATGAGAAACAGTTCTTACCTTCAAGGGAAACACACAAACATGCATGTAAGTACAACTGTTATGTAGAACATAAATGAAATGCAGGACAGTGCAGTTCTAGGGTTAGGCCATCTAGGTCCAACTCTCAGCTCCACTATCTAGCTCTATGATGTTGTACAAGTTCATTCGCATCTCTGTGCCTCAGGTTTTTAATAACTTGATCTACCTCATAAGGTGGTTGTGAGCATTAAATGAGATACTACTCGTGAAATATTCAAACAGGGCTTCATATGTAGTAAATATTATGTGTTTGCTAAATGAATAAACAAGGACAGAAGAGCAATTAATTCTGATCAATAATGGCTTATCTAATTCTTAATGCACTTCAGGCAATAGTTCTATGAACATTTCATACTTTATTCCATCTAAATTTCAGAAAAACTCTATGAAATAGATATTTTCTAATTCCCATTTTACAGGTAAACAAACTGAGGATTGCAGATATCAAATAACTTTCACAAATAAATTGTGGAGCTTGGGTTAAAACCTATATAGTCAGAACCATGACCAGAAAGACATATGCAAGGGAAGTGAAATTTTAGTTTGACCCAGAATGAGCAGTGTTGACTGGCAAACAGCTGAGGAATTCCCAACAAAAGAAATGGCATCAACAGAATGCATGGAAGCTTGAGATATGTTCCTGTAATGTGTAGGTGGCACCACCATACCTCTTCAGTACTTATATAAATCCTGTCCTACATGTACCTGTTCTATAAGCAAAGGAAAATATGAAGAGTACCTTTCAATAATCCCAGAGCTCATTGTTACCTCATTCAATAAAGTCTTGCTTTTTTCCCAGCCAATTCTGTATTTAAACAAATTTGTGCCATTTGTTCATGTGTTTCTGATATCCAAGTCTGAAAAGAAAACATATATAGGAAAAATAAATTAATTGTAAAAAATTTTCAGTTACCAAAATATATCCATTGAACTTCATTCTGATTTTCGTTGTTTACTCCATTGGCATTAAAAAATCAGTGATGTCTCATAGTAGTTAACTATTTAATCATGTAAAAATGGCAATTCCTTACTATGTGTGTTTGGAGAAGAAAAATCAAATTATCTGGTTCAAAAAAAAAAAAAAAACTAATTCTGCCAATAACCAACAAGCTTGGAAGAGAATCCCAAGCCTCAGATGAGATTGCAGATCTAGCTGACAACCTGATTGCACCCTAGCAAGATCCTGACTAGAGGACCGAGCTAAGCCGTGTCTGGACTCTCGACCCATGTAAACTGTGAGATAATGACCAGGTGTTGTTTTAAGTTGCTAATTTTCTGAGAGTTTGTTATACAGCAATAGACAACTAATACAGGGATTAAGCCCAATTCCCTGCCTGGCATTTAAGACCAGCCTCCATTTCATGCTTTTTCTAAATTTTCTTCTACTGTTCTTTGTTCTAGGCCAAGACAACTCTCTATGCAAGGCCTCATAAATAGGTAGCTGACATGCTATCATTATCCCAAGAAGAGACAGCAGAGAGAAACAGTTAAATGCAAGAACAGCAAACAAGCGCTGTCCACCAGAAAGTTGTACTATGATAAAATCGTTTTCTATATCTGTGCTGTCATCTATGGAAGCCACCAGCTACAGGTGGCTCTTGAACACTGGAAATGTAGTTAGTGCTACTGAGGAACTCAATTTTAATTCTATTCAATTTTAACACATATAAATTTTAATAGCCATCAGTGGCTACCAGATTGGACAGTGCAGTTGAGAATTAGGCCGTCTAAGTCCAACTCTCAGTTCCACTTCTTAGCTCTATGACCTTGCACAAGTTCCTTCTCTTCAAACCTCAGTTTTCTAATAATTTCATCTACCTCATAATGTGGTTGTGAGCAGCATTAAATGAGTTACTACACGTGAAATATTCAAAATAGGGCTTTGTATATAGTAAGCATAATATATGTTTGTCAAATGAATAAGTAGATGCTACTACCCTTTTATCCCCATCTCAATCCTATCCATTTATTTTTGTAAACCCTAGAGATTCCCCTTCTTACACGAAACCTTTGGGATAACTCCCAAACCACATAATACTAACTGGCTGTCAAACTAATTAGGCACCTAATTGTAAGCTGCCTTGAATTTTATTGAAATATGTGTGGGTGTATTTTGTCTTTCTCCAAGGGTAAATGGTCCTCAGTGGAAATTGCTATATCACATGTGCCTTTTTGTATTCCTCATAGTGCTGAATACACATCAGTTTATCTAAAAGACATTCAATCAGCACTTGTTGACATTTGTATAAGGCCTTGAAATAAAGATAGAAAAGGCAGAGACAATTACCAGAAATACTACTAATACATTTCTACCTAAGGTGACACTAGACTCGAATAACATAGAATCTTTAAAAACATACTGCCAAAAGTCTAGCTATCAAGACTTGAGAAAGAGGAAGAAATTAGAATCCTGGGCTGAGAAGTTTGTGAAGAAGAGGATATCAATGACACTGAGAAGGAATTAGTACCCAGGTAGTACACAAAAACTCCCTCAAAGCAAGTACAGCCCATAATATATCCAGACAGGGTTGTATCATTATATGCTATGGGCACTGGAAGTTTCTCAGATGACAGAGATCCAGTCCCCTTCCCTGAAGATTAGAGATGGTCAGTCCAAACAGGTTTTGACCCTTTACATCCTAGGATGTTGACTTTGCTGTAAACTCCTAGAGCAACCTCAAGACTCATAGAAACTAGTTCTGTTGAAAATGACCTTAATCCTAAAGTCTGACTCCTGGCCTAGTTTATTCCTGCCTTATGCTCAGCGTGACAGTCTCTTGTCCACTGATCCTGCTCAGACTTTTATTTGGGATCAGGCCCTGATCTGCCAAATCATTTGAAACTGCTTTACTTCCTGCCTAAGAATAAGATTTTGGTTCGATTACTATCAGGATCTGTGCCCCTACCAACTATCTCTATATGATTGCACCTCTAGCTTAAGCTCTGTCTATACTGTATCTCCAAGCAGCCTGACCACCTTCCACTTGAATCTTCTTTCACTTGGTAGGCTGTTGTGCTGCCTTACACTAGACATATAACTCCAGGGGCTTTCTGGACATATAGCTTCCAAGGAGCTCACTTAAGTTCACACTCTACTCTCTGTTGTAATCAACTAACTCCATTTTCTGAATGGCTATAAATTTTTCTCCTACTTTTAGGAAAGGCCTATCGACTTTTACTGCCCAGCATTTCCACTTACACTCGAGTGCATTTCTGCATATAATCTCAAACCATCTAATTGGTTATAGAAGCAAAAAGAAGAAATAAGTGTTAAACCCTCTATAGTTAAACAGTAGTAAAGCAGTAAAAAAAATGAAGTTAAAAAAAAACAGCAGACTCAGCAACAGTAATATTGCTCACTTTAAGAGCTTCTCTGCCTTTATTATTAGTGGGTTTTTTTTTTCAATTTTTGCTGCATTTTTCATTAGGGAGTCTGTATACAGTATACTATAAAAGCAACAAAAACTCTACTTCTTCTAGAACATGACAATAGCATTTGAATCATGAAGATCATTAGTAAATGCCAGTAACTTTTAGTCATTTAATACTAGAATACTAAACATAACATTTTCATTGTTATTTTGCATCATGAATCAAAACAAATTTGCCACAGATATATAAAAATAAATAAATAAATAAATAAATAAATAAATAAATAAATAAATAAAAGAAAGGAAGAAACTGGAGTACCTTCTTACACCATATACAAGAATAGACTCAAAATGGATTAAAGACTTAAGTATAAGAACCGAAACCATAAAACTTGTGGATGTAAACTTAGGCATAAACTCTCTGTTATTGCTAAAAGTAATTTTTTTTGGATATAACTCCCCAGGCTGGGGAAACAAAAGAAAAAATAAACAAATGGGACTGTATCAAACTAAAAAGGTTTTATACAGCAAAGGAAACCATCAAAACAAAAAAAATGACAACCTACTGAACGGGAGAAGATATTTGCTAATGATACATCTGATAAGAGGTAAATGTTCAAAATATATAAAGGACTCATGCAATTCAACAACAAAAAACAAACAAGCAAAAAATTAAAAAACGGGCAGAAGACCTGAACAGATACTTCTCCAAAGAGGAAATACAGATGGCCAATAGAAATATGAAAAGATGCTCAAGGTCACTAACCATCAGAGAAATGCAAATTAAAACCACAATGAGATATCACCTGACTCCTGTCAGAATGGTATCGATAAATCAAAGGTCAAAAAGTGTTGGGGAGGATGCAGAGAAAAGGGAACCCACATACATTGCTGGTGGGATTGCAAATTGGTACAGCTGCTATGGAAAGCAGTATGGATATTTCTCAAAAAATTAAAAATAAATATAGCTTTTTACCCAGCAATTGCACTTCCAAGTATTTATCCAAAGAAAACCAAAACAATAATTCATAAAGATCTGTGCACCCCAATATTCATGGCAGCACAATTTACAATAGCCAATATATTGAAGCAAACTAAATGCCCATCAAAGGACAATTGGATAAATAAATTATGGTTCATATATACAATAGAATATTATTCAGCCATTAAAAAAAATAAAATACTACCATTTGCAATGACATAGATGGACCTAGAGGTTATTATGCTGAGTGAAATAAGTCAGAGAAATATAAATACCATATGACTTATATGTGGAATCTAAGGAACAAAAAAAACAAACTAATCAAAATCAGACAAAAATATAGAGGACAATTTGGTGCTGGACAGAGGGGAAGGGAACTGGGGGGCTGGAAGAATTGGGTGAAGGGTTAAAGAAGTACAAATTAGTAGTTGATATGTAGTCACAGGGATGGGGATCACGGCATAGGGAATACAGTTAACATTAATATATTGACTAGGTGGAAAACCAGAGGAAAGAAGAAACAATTAGGAGGATTGTTTTATAAACTATATAAATGTCTAACTGATGTACTGTATACTTGAAACTAATCAATAAAATTTTTAAATAAATAATTTGAAATTACCAGTATAAAAATAAAATTTAGTTTAACTATAAGTTGTAAAGACATTTTAATCATAATAATAATTTTTTACACTTTGTGTTTGCAGAAATATTTCCATGTTCTTCCTGGAAATGAATCCTATTGATCAGTAATTCATGAAAGTTGTATTATAATCTGATTAACAAAATATTGCCAGTTCATATTAACTGTAAGGAAGACCATTATGAACTGGTGTGGGGAGGGAAGGTAAAGAAAATCTTTCATTGGAAGCACACATAATATGGCAACTTTCCAATCAAAATCTTTCTAACCATTTGCCTCTTCTGGTAATGAAGGTAGTGCTGCCTTTTGGGTGTTATGTGCAATAAATGAGATCATGTTTATCAAGTGTCTTACAGAGGAACTAAAACAGAGAAGATATTTTACAGAAATAGCAGTTGTATTATTATGGAACCCTAGTGCCCCAAGTTTTCTAGCCTTCTAGTAATTTTCTTTTGTGAATATCTAAATAAAATAACTTGAAACCTCACCCTAAGTGACCATGAATAATAGAGTCCTCCTGTGTATGTCAAATGATTCCTGGGGAGTATAAATAAATCTCTCTTACTTGTTCCTTGTGACATTTGGCTCCAAAATGCTACGTCCAGTTTTTCTGAATCACTGCTGACTTTGGTTCATCTAGGTACCATTAAACCTAGTCACCCCAGTTCTCAAGAACAAAAGTAAAGCTTCCTTCTCCCTTCCCACAGGTAGTGTTAACGCAAATTTGAAACCAGGTTGAAGCAGTCAACACATTGTGCTAGAAACTTGAGAATTTCATAAGAATATTACAATGCAGAAAAAAAAAGTAGCTCAGTATCAGACATTGTTGTTCCCCTAATTCATAGGACACAGCCCATATATTAGTTCTCTCACGGGCCAGCTTCCAGAGTTTTTTCTCCCATCATCAATCTCTCCCTCAGTCCAAGCTTTTGTCCCAGGGCATGCCAGAGGAAATGAAAAATCCCTAGATATCCATGAGGACTTGAAGTTCCATCCCTCCATTCCCAACTAAAACTAAACTTCTATATTAGAATCAGTTAGCGTTTCCACTTAGAATTATTTACACTTAGATTACCTTCAATATCAGATGATAAAGAATAAGTACATAGCTGACTTCCACATGTCAATAAAACTCACAATTAATCCCTTTCAGAACAGGGAAAGTCGGCCTGCTCCCAAGGCACATTCCCACTTTCACTCTTCAAGCAAATTTCCCGAAATTTTTGAAAAGCAGTTTTATCCCTGCTGCCAGTCATCAAGGAATCAGAAATATTGAGGTTTAGTCTTGGACAATCTCACTGCAATATGAGTAAATATAATAAAGTCTTCCCAGACTATTTTAGTAAATGGATTTAAAAAAAAAAACTTAAAATTAGTACATTAACTGTTTCTATGCAAATAGGAAGCTGCCAACTTTCAATTAGACAGCAGTGGGTTTCTAATGCAAGCTGACAATTAATCTGCAGATTTGTTCTCTTTAGGTAGTACAAAGATAAAATTCAGACTAGCCTGCATTCTAATTATAAAAAAAATTCAATTAATGAACTTTTGACAAACTGTAAAGACAGCCTTAATTTCTCACTAATGCCAGTTCAACAATCCAAAGTGATTGTATTTAGATATGGTCGCAGAATTCCCTAGTAGGCTTACCTTCTTGTTTTGTAGAAGAAAAAAAGTTAGGCCTGAGAGGAAGTTTCTCAGCTTTACACAGCTATTAAGTGGCTCCTGTGCCAGGTTGTATAGATATTTGTTTTTAAATGGCAAGATCTTTACGATGGTATTGCTTTAACTAAATATATCTGCTCAGATTACTATCACATGAATATAAAAGTTTAATTCTCACATTAAAAAAAAAAACACAGATAGGGGAGAGAGAAAATCATGGCATAGATGATAGAGGCTTTGTTCATCCCTCTGGTGACCAAATCAAAGTTGTGACAGAAACAAGGATCAGCAGCAAGGAAAATCACCTGGGATCTAGATGAACAAGCCTTACAACTAGAGAGAGAAATAAGAAATCATCCTGCAAAACAAGGAGGTAGAACAGGGCGAGGATGCAGGGCTGCCGGATCCTCAGCAGCTGAGTGGGACAGAGGCTATGACAGCAACAGACGCCTTTCAAAGGAGCTGCATCCATGATGGGTCTTTCACAATGATGGACCTGCTTGCTATGAGCACCGGTGCCAGGTCCACTGCACAAAGCCAACAGGGACTTACAGGGAAACACTGAGTCGTTGGAGCGAGGGCCAGAGGCAAGGCTCTCTCCTGAGCAGAAGTGCCCGTGATATCCATTGTTCCTTTGTCGGGCCCTTCCCTTCCCCTCCCAGAATGTGGATGCAGCGCCACCATAGCTGTGTTGTCATCAAACTGGATAACAGAGGTTGCTCCACCCAGAGGATTCTGTGAAATCCCACCTCCCCCAACCCACACCCCATCCAAGCCACATCCAGGTGTGTCCTCAATGAGTCAGGTGCTCCTTGCTGAGACCCACACTGGAGGCAGCTGGCTTTGGTTTCTGGTGTGGTTTCTTGATGCAACTATAAGCACAGCATCTGTGGATTGCTTGCTGAATCTTAACAGGTGACCCTGAAGGCATAAAGGCTTGGGCTAAATTTGGCCTGCAGCTCAACCCCTCTCAGGACTGTACCACTGGACACCTACATCACAAATCCACACTAATGAGTCTGGGAGACTTAGAAGCTTTGCTTAGTACATAGAAACAGACACAGAAAGGCAGCCAAAATGGGAAGACAAAGAAGCAGAAACCATATGAGAGAACAGAACAGAGATCCACATATAACGGAGTCAAGTAAACTAACAGATGCAGAGTTCAAAACACTGGTTATAAAGATGCTCAGTGAACTCAGGGGAAGAGTAGGTGAATTCAGTGAGACCTTTAACAAAGAGATAAAAAACATAAAAATGGAAATGAAAATTATGAAAGGAAATCAGTCACAAATAAAAAACACATCTGAGATGAAAAGTCTATTAAATGGAATAAACAGAGTAAATAAAGAATAGGATCAAACCACCAACATAGAGGATGGGGAAGCCAAGGACACTCAATCACAATGGCAAGAAAAAAAAAAACCAAGACTATAATCATTTAAGGAGCCTATGGGACATTATTAAATGTAAAAATATCCATGTCATAGAGGTACCGGAAAAAAAGAAACAAGCAGTTGAAGAGCTATTTGAAGAAACTTGATGGAAAACTTTTCTCACCTGGTGAAGGAAATAGCCATACAACCCCAAAAAGCGCAGAAAGTCCCAAAAACCAGGAACCCAAAGAGACCCAGACCAAGACACATCAAAATTAAAATGCCAAAGGTTAAATACAAAGAGAGAATCTTAAAAGCAGCAAGAGAAAAGTAATTAGTTACCTTCAAGGGAGCACCCATAACACTAGCAGCTGATTTCTCAAAAGAAGCCATGCAGGAAAGAAGGACTTGGCACAAAATATTTGACGTGATGAAAACCAGGGATCTATAACCAAGAATATTTTATCCAGCATAGCTATCATTTAGGGTCGAAGGACAGATAAAGAGCTTCCCAGACTAAAATAGGCTAAAGGAAGTTTTACAGGAAGTGTTGGAGGGACTACTTTAAGAAGGAAAAAAACATGTCAAAAATCTAAATAAAGAGTGGCATAACTATATATCTATCAACAAATACTTCAAATAAAAAAGAATTAAATGCTCCAATCAAAAGATAGGGTTGCTGAATGGTTAAGGAAACAAGACCCCTACATAAGCTGCCTTCAAGAGACTCACTTCAGATTAAAATACACACAGACTAAAAGGAAGGGGATGGAAAAGAAAATGCCTTGATGGTCCTAGAAGGTATTATACTGAATGAAATGGGTCAGATAGAGAAAGACAAAGATTGCATGATTTCCTGTACATGTGGAATCCAAAGAACAAAATCATCAACAACAAAACTGGAAATAAACTCATAGATACAGAGAATATGTTGAGGTCTACTAGATAGGAGGAGGGTTAGGAAGTACCAAGAAAAAAAGCAAAGGGATTAAGATGTACAAATGGATAGTTGCAGAATACACATAGAGATGTACAGTGTAACAGAGGGAAGGTGGTTAATAATGTAATGAATATGCAAGGGGGGAGAAGGGTACTAGATTTAGTGGAGTGATCAATTTGCAAATTATACGGATCTCTGATTACGATGCTATACACTGAAATTGGTATATTATTGTATGCCAACTATAATTGAAAAAAAAACTCATTGAGTTGTACAATGTAAATACAGCAACTAGTTGTCTATTATATTTCAATAAAGCCAGAAAAAAAAAACACAGGTAAACAATTGGAGGCTGATATGATGGTTCCATGTGGTCCTTAGGGATTTAAGCATCTTCTGTAGCTGCACATGAACTTCATTTCTTTAGCATATATTTTGCTTAATCCATGCTAGCTTTGTTTATAGGCTGATAGAACTATGACTCCCTTATTTTCTTTCTCCCAGATCCTTTTACCTATACATATACATATGTCCACTCCTTTTAATCATTAAGCGCTTAAGACATTAGGTCCTGGGCAGTGTCAAATTCATTTAAGAATAAAGCTTCAGGTCTATCAACCATGACCAGGATATAATAACTAAACCTCAAACTAAAATAAGGTTTAAAAAAATAAAGCCAACACTTTGGCCTCAGTCATGTTTCCGCTCCAGACTTATGAAAGCGGAAAAGCCCATGAACCGCATTCCCTGAAAATGAGACCAAACAAAGCCATGACTGACATCAGGACCTGAAGCCATTATCAGTTGCTCCCTGCCTTAGACCCAGCTAGGGAGTACAGGCCCCAGTCCCAACTCCCATAGTAATCACGATTAATGATTTTTTTCTCCTTATATAATCTCACCGCTAGAGGCCATGAAGGAGCCAGGTTTTTGAGAGCACTAACTCACCTAGGTCTCTGGACGTGGCGCCAATTCTTTAAATAAGCCTTTATTTTCTTTGCTGCAAACTCTTGCATGTATCTTATTTTGAGTGAATGCAGACACGCGAACCCTTTTAGGTCTATGGTAACAATTCTAGGAATCTGTCCCATTGATGACTGTAAGAACAGATTCAAAGTAGGACCAAATAAGAAAATTGCCTCCCCCTTAAGGAGACTTCCCAGAACTCCTAAATGACTCTTCCACTCTCATTGGTCAGAATTTAGTCACATGGTCATACTTAGCTGCAAAGAAGTTTGGTAATGATAGTCTTTATTCAGGGAGGCAATGTGCTAGAATAAAAATGGGCTTCTCTGACTCAGCAAGCAATGGAAGACAGACACTGAAAGGCAGCTAGCAATATTTGTTGCAGAAGCTTTTGCTTGCCTTAAGATTTCTGAGGACAACTTTATATTCACAAAGAATGACAGTCACTTTTATTACCAGTGACTCTAGGATTCAGGGAAAGGACATGTCCATATGGTTTTGATTTCTTGGTAGATTATACCACATGTAGCAGAAATCTGAGTTTAAATCGAAGCCACATTTACCATGGGAAACCAAACAGATCTGGATATTTTTAGCTGTCCTGTGGAAGAGGCTTGTCAGAAGCCTATTTGTGTAAAGAACTGAGGAGATTCCTGGCTGAGAATTCACCTTAAGGAAAGGTGTTGCTGTCATCTCATTAATTTATTCAACAAATACTTATTGAGTATATGCTATATGCCAGTCACTGAATATACACAAACTGGTGAACAACAGCAACACAAACCCAGTTTCTACATAGAGATCTCCCAACCTAGTGGGGCAGGTAGCCATTAAAAAAATAAATGATGAATAAAATAACTAAATACATTGTTATAGCGTTAGATGCCATGAAAAAAAATAAAATAGGAATCTGCAATATAGAAGAAAAACAAGCACATACTGAGAACACAGAAGACAAAGTAAAAAGTAAAGGTGTTTATTACAAGGATGTGGCTTGTTTGTACTGGTGAAAAATTAGAAACAATTTAGATGTCTATCAACTGGGGAAATGATTAACATAATTTGATATTTTTATGATGACTACTATATATCAGTTAAGCTGAATGAATTAGATTTCTATGCATCAATATGGGAAATCTAAAAGAAATGTTAAATTAAAAAAAAAGAATAACACATACAATGTTTTCTTAGAAAACAAGTGTATACATAGTCCATGGATAAATGCGTGTATATGTAATATATACAAAAGGGACTAGAACTATACACACCAATGGATGTTTCCCTTTGGGGAGAAGTGAAAGGAATGAAATGGGATGGAATACAAAGCTGACTTTACCTGAATTGTACGCATTTTATTTTTATATTAATAACATTGTTTGCACTTGCTTTAGGTCTCTTTTACACCACCAGTTTGGCTGGTGGGAATAAAGGTGTTTAATATGTTATAATCTGTACTACTCCCTTCCTCTCTCCTTTTTCCATCTTTCAATCTGTTAATTATCAAAAAATAAAGAGTGGTAAAGAACTTTTAACCCACCCAAAGCAAAGATTCTACGGCTAATATTTTTCTTTGGATCTATATATTTTTATTCTGCTGCTGACCATATTCATGTCACAGAGTATAAATGATAATTAAATTCACATACATATGCACTATCTCACAAACCAAGTGAAGCTACAATAAAAGTGTTTGCCTTGCTATGATAAAGATTATTACTTCATAATGCCTCTAAATCTGGTTATTTTTGGTACATCAGATACTTCTAGAGTTTAAAAAGAATGCTTACTATGTATGACTAAGCAGAGTTGACCTGGAGGAAGCACCAAGCATAGCATTTCCTATTACTTTGCAGTTGTAAAAAAGAAGTTCTATTTTGACAAACTATAACCAAATCATGCTGGTCCCTTAGATAGAAGATAATAATGGTCGATTTCCCCCCAATTAATTAATAAAGAATTAGAGTGTATGGCAAAGTTTCATAAGGATATTTTGTATTTTGCGTAGATCAAATTACCATAGAAATAAAAGGATGCAGTCAAAAGATCTTCTGATAATAGTAGCTATAATTTGATTGTCTTCTGTTAGGGATTTGGGAGTGACAGCCATTCAGTTCACTCCTTGAAATTTACTGTAGCTTCACAACTAGTTGCGAAGTAAATGAAAGTATCATACAGTTGGAGATCAAAATACCAGTTACTATTAACTTTGAATTTGATAAGTTAGGTCTATGGCCACTGGACTTCCCAGTATACTTCTGAATTAAATTTAGCCAACCAGTTCCAAGCAGTGCTAGGCATATTCTGAGGGTGGGTGGCCCAGAATGAGATAGAATACAAAGGCAGAGAGAGAGAGAGAGAGAGAGAGAGAGAGAGAGAGAGAAACACTTTTTTTCCCTCCAAAACAGATGATATTTCTTATTCTATGTACCAAGCTAAGGACACTAGAAAGAGAGCATGGTTCCTTCTTCACCTACTAAATTTCAGGCACAGTAGGAAATATTTTATATCGGTTTTCTATGTTTCTCACAACAACCCTCACAAAGTCAGCATGATAACCCAGATTTTACAAAAGAGGAAAGTAAGATTCAGAGACTTTAAGTAACTTGATCATACTCACACCCTTGGTCAGATGGTTGAACTTGGGTTCAAACTTAAGTCTGTATGACTCCAAAGCCCGTACACTTTCTACTATCTACACCTCATACCCATGAATTCACCTGGTTCTCCTTGAAAATAATTATAGCAACGTAGACGGGGCATAAAAATGTCACTAGACCCTTCAACTTTCTTAGATAATTGGTGCCTGCCAATTGCATGCTTTGGATGCAGTATTAGATTATGTCAAATGAAATGTCTCGTCTCAAAGATGTAATATTTAATTTTAAGTTAATTCACCTTTGTAACTCTGAGAGGTTAAGTCTCATTCTGCCTTGTGTGTGTACACACTGTATCTATTAGAAATTAAAATGAGTTACAAATGTGTCAAGAAGAGATCCTGCTGCTGCTAAAATCCAGGTCAGGTTACTTGAAATGGATATATATCTTCCTCTTCTAAATATTAATTAAATGTTCTACTTTATCTTCAAAAGTTTCTAGCAGAAAATTTCTTGAAGTTGATACTTATAGGTCAAGAGAGCTTCAGATAGCATCCTCAGCCCCCTATTCTGAAGGGTTTATATAACTTTACTCAAAATTTTGAAATGAAGAAAGCAAAATGAAAAAGAAAAACTATTAAGAATGCTGGTCACCCTGCACTATCCTCAAAATTATTCAGTAGACCTAGTAAATGATAACGTGAAAAGTAAGCTACTTCAGATTCCATTAAATTTGACATTTCAGCATCTATGTGTCTATAATAAGGCGAATCTTTTCAAACTCAATGAAGGTCTGATCTTATTATTTTTTTCATTCAATAGGTATTTATCAAGCATTTTGTTCTATTTTATTTTGTTTATATTCAAAGCAAAAATAAATAGCAATAAACTTTTAGTCAGAACAATTTGAAAGTATAATGTTATTACTTCATGTGGATGACCAACATGATGCTTTCTAATGGCATACTGTAACATGGTTCATAGGTAAAGTGTATTATGCTGCATTAAGTTTTAACTGTTTGTCAATGAAAAGTATAATTATAAAACTAAAGTATCAAAACATCAAACCATCAAGCAGAGGATTGTGCCATGAGGGTTGGGAGATCTGAATTTTACTCTTGGCTCTCTGCCTATGTGACTTTGAATAAGTCACTTCAGCACTTCTGAGAATGTTTTCCCATCTATAAAATGAAGATGTTGGACTAGAATTGGCCCTGCGATTTGCATCAGATTCCCTTGAAGGTCTTATGAATATACCATGCCCAGACTCCACCTCCGGAAAACTCCATTCAGTAGGTCTGTGATAATCTACTTGTTTATCAAAGGCACAGGGGATATGGATGCTGGAGGTGCATGCAAACCACATAGTACAGTACACTATAGCTATACCCCCTTCCAGTTCTACCATTCTACTAGTCCATGGGAAATTCAGTAAAAATAGCAATCATTATGGCATCTGTCTTATAGAAACTTCTATGTGGTGTGGGCCCATTTCAAGTAATCATTTTCTCTGGATATAGACTGCTGCCTATGGTGTTCATGGTTTTCTTTGACAAAACATCTAATGGTGGATGAAGGAATTGCCAAATCAACTTTAGAAGAAAAAAAGGAGGGAGGGAGAGAGGGAAGCAGGCAGGCTTCTACACAAAACAAATTCTTAAGCTATCAAGTGCTTTGAGTCAACATCCATATGCAAAATAATCACCGACATTTTTCAAGTAGGAAATTCTTCAAGATGACTAATTACTTTGGTATCTTAGTGAAAAATGACAATTGAACATGCATAAAAGCAACATTGTAAATCTGCAGAGTTTAATTGTAGATCACTCCCTTTATTCCTCGATATTCTGAGATTTTTCTACATAGAATTGCTTGTTACATTAATATATCATTATAGTTTTTTAAATTACTTAACATGTTATTGCATATTAATACTGTAAATGGATAAAGAATTTAGATAAGTTAATTTCATCTAGGTATTATGGTTCATTAGCATTCTAGGACATTTTTAGACAAACCACTTAGTTAAAATTCAGTGGAGGAGCACAATTTGATAAAGGCAGGTGGCCTGAGATCAATATCATCATTACAGCTCAAGACTGAATTTTGCTAATGGCCATAGAAGGAGTAACAAACAAACAATTTTATTGCTGCCTATACACCTTAATGTTGTCCACGTAAATCACAGTAAGCCTGTTCAGACCCCTGAGTAAGTCATAGATTTGAATTCCAAGCAACTGGAACTTTACAGCAGGGACTTGGCCTTATCCACAATTGTTGTGTACTATTTATTTGTATTCAGGGGATAGGAGTTATCTTAGGTTTAAGGATTATACTTTATAAAAGTTGTAGGCAGAATATAGATTCATTAATTCAACAATTGTCCTTCCCTGCTGCAAACAGTAACCAGCATTCACCATTTAGCAAAACCGCACGTTCTCTTAAATTAAATAATTTAAATTAAAATAAAACAGTTCAATATATTTAACTATGGCAAATAAATTGTCTAGTTCAAATAGTTCCATTTCCTGACCTGTACTGTCTAGATCTATACATAAAGAGCTAAAGAGATCAGCATACTGAACTCATTATTCTGAAGCAATGATGTGTAGTGAAAAATGAGCTTGCTTTTGCCTTATTTCAAAGTATTAATAAAGTGACACTGACCCTATTACTGTACTTGAGTTGCTGTGATATCCAGGGTGGGGAACAAATCTAGTGGTGATTATGCCTCCAGTTTTGTCCTGGTTTCCGGGGATTGCCTCAAAGTGATGCTTTTGAGAATCCCCATATGGTTCCTCCACATCAGATGGACTTCAGGCTATTTTCATGATAGAACTTGGAATGTTTGGGTTATCAAAAATGTCATAAAATTTGAACCTTTTTTCTTCTTCTTTTAATTTGCCTCAGAACCATAGTACTACCACAGATAGATGCAAAAGTTGTTTGACATACATCCTGGGGCCATTACATTTGACATAGAGGTGACCTTACCTGCAATAATCAGGTGAATAGGGGTGTGTGCCAGGTGTCGTTGTAATGTCACTTAGGAGACTTCCTGAGAGATGAGAAATGGAAGAAAAAAAAAGAACTGATATCACATCTGAGTAATAAATCATCAAGACTCAAGGTAAAAAAATCTATTCTCTCATTGATTTGCAATGATGGTTGAATGCTGTATCCAGCTGTTCTTTGTAAATGGTTTTTTTTACTTTCTAGATGTTATTTACCTCCCCTCTGAACCCACAATTTCTAAACCCTGCTTCATTTTGTGCAAATCACAACTTCATGGTAGATCTGGAATATGTCATCATTGATATTTTTTAATATTAATAGCTGAGTTCTCTTCACAAATCAGAAATACTTAATGCCAATTCTTAGTAGCTGCTCTTCTGGATATAACTCTTTAGAACTGGGTATCTTGCAGGCAGACATTTTTTAATGTTCCAGCAGAATCAGCACTAAACTCTACCACAGCACATACTTGGTCATATATTTATATTGGCCAAACATAAATACATAAATAAAATCAACAGAACTTATTCCAGAGCCTCAACTACATTATACCATTCCAATGATGTGCAATGTCAAACCCAGTAAATTAGTTTTTTTTCCTGAATGCATTAGCTTAAAACTCCAACTTCCAGTTGCAATGAGATTAATGGGATGAAATGTGTCAAGATAAATAAAATATCTTCCAATGCTGTCCTAAGCCTTATCTGCAAAATCTATGGTCTTTGCCATGTATATTCATTCCCAATTGCAGTAAGTTTAAATTTGGTTCTTAGATGAATCACTTGATTCGGTCAACAAGGAGAGAGATCTGGAACCCTTAGGAAGCAGGTGCCATTGCTAAGTGACACTTCCTACAACTGGTTGAGAGTCATAAGTTTCTCTATAACTTTGTACCACGTGCACTTTTTTCTTTATTGTTATTCTTCTCTTTTTTCTTTACTGCTCCTTTTCTCAGTTCTGTCCCATTTTTCCTTCTCTTGCCAAAACCAGTATGTCAGTCTATAATATACCACATATTAGTCACTCATGAAATCAATTCAATAGGCCACAGCCAGCCATTTTTAAATCAACTATAATAAAATATTTCAGGGTGCATGGCTATGACAAGTAAATACTGTTTCAGAAACTTGTGTTTTAACCCATGACTATGCCCTGGGCCATGATGGAAAATATATTTCTTCATGAAGAGCAGTACCAGTGTACATCACCTGCCTCCATTCATGGTACTTGGACGTAAGGGTGACAGGTGGCAGGGTGTAGTAGATCACAGAGCATCAGGGAGCCTGGGATCTTGCTTTCACTCTGTCAAAGTGTACATTATGTTCCTTCAATTTGTGTTAAATAAATATGAGGTGTTTATACATGCATAAGCATATATGTAGTATATATGTACACACAAAGCATATATAGACATATAATGTAGATATATAGATATATAAATATAGATATATAGATGACATAGATATACATATGGCATACTGGGGCCACTGGACAGTGGTAAAGGGCAGAGATGTTGGTAAACCTCCACATAACAGCCCCTCACAACAACTAATTATCTAGTCAAAAATAAAAGTGTCGAGGTTGATAAACTCTGATATATACATATATCCAACTACTATTTCGAAAAATCTAGGGAAAAGATGGAATGCTTTTAAGTTTTCATTTGAATGTTTGACATCATAAAGCTCCAAACAGAATCATAGCTTTCTAATCCTGATTTTATTATCCAATTTAAATTAGAATATTGCTTTCTCACTAAAATCATTGTTTTGTATAAATTACTTATTTTAAGAAGTGAGATTAGGAATCCCTCATTTCCAGATTTCTCTTGACATATGTGTACCCCTTCACAATTTTCAAAGGCTTGGTATGAATCCTGTACTTACTAACTCCATGTGGCAGATGCTAGTACCCAGTATGACACGTGAGGAAACAGAGAGGTACAGTGGCTGCTCAGGCACCCGGGTGAGTAAGAAGCACAGGTGAGATCTGAATCCAAGTCGTCAGTCTCAAGGATTTGAATGTATGTTTGATTAAAAGACAAAATACTCCGGGACCTGGCCCAGCACTATTCCAATCAAGCCAACATGCCTGCCAAAATAATAAAAAATAATCGAATTGGATTTAAAAATATCCACATTTTCAATAGCATCACAACCACAGTGTACAATATCCTTTAAATTATAATTACTGGTCTTAACGGCGTGTCCTCTTTGTTGCATTTGTTTCTTTAGGAACTTGTCCATCTCTGTCTGAACTCTTTTATGAAAGCTTTGGTTCAAAACAGACAGTAGTCTCTGAAAACATCTCACATCTGCCTTAGAATTTCTGACTTTGCATGAGGCTTCTACTTTGCATTATTTTTTGTTTATTTTTTTTAAAGCTTTCCATCTCTGGATAGCTTTGGAAAGGTGGAAAAATCGCATTCTCAGACAAACTGTGTACTACATAGTAATTGGGCAGCAATTCCATCATCTTAAAAATGTATGCACTTGTCTTTCTTTGTTCGTCCTAGATGAAATTTCTGATTTTTTCCTAATCTAATACCAAAATTATAAAAACACAGCAAAATTTAAATTTATTTCTCTATATCCCCACTAGAATTGCAATCAGGAATCTCTAAGCACTTGAATAATATGACCTAAACAATAGAGACCAGCCTACAAATCCAGAGATGCATTTTCAATGTCTCTACACCAAAGAATTAACCATGCCATTTTTATTAACAAAAGTACATTAATATGTCTTTGATATTCATTTATATCTGAAACTTTTCCCAACACGGAAACTTTTAGAAAAGTCAGTATAAAACAGCTTTCAAATAAGTTGGTACATTTAAAACTCTCACACTTCAAGCTTCCTTCTGCAATTATGCAACAACTCTCACATCGTTTTGTATTGCTCATCATTTGTGCACTTGCATTCAGAACAGCCTTCGAAATAGCTAAGCACCTAGTTGAAAATTTGACTCTGGCAGAAAGAAAAGTCTAAGCTTTTTCATTCTATCTTACTATCAGCGTGGTCCCATGGGGGAAAAGGCAGGCTGCTAAAAGTTCTTCTGAGGACTGATAAACGCATGATACTTGCTTACAAGGCTAACTAAAATGGATGTGTGTTGTATTTTACATGTTTCTACTGGATTAAAATAAAATACCGGTTTTTATCTTTGATGCCATGTTCCTCATCTAATCTGTGTACAGGTTCTTGCTTTTTCTGTGTATTCCCTTTGGCTAGGGACATACCATCCTTCTCGGTAAAACTGTCTCCTTTTTTTTTTTTTCCAGCATGACTATCTCATTATTTATTCCTGTGAATGGACTCTTAGCTGTTTTTTGTGGTTGTTTATAACACTCATTAAACTACAAGAAAAGATGACAAAGTCAGAAATGAGGTAGACAGAGAGGAGACAGTAATAATATAATGTGCCCAGGCTGCTGCTAGAGTCTGTAGCAAAGAGCGCAATGGGATGTTTTACACAAATGAGGATAATTGTAAAGCAGGACAATGTTTCTGAATATTTAACTGTAAATAGCCTGCACGTGTACACATGTGAGAACTATGTTATTCTGAAATTGCTTATCTGGCTGGCAGGGAAATCTCAAAAAGGCTTTGTCAAGGATGAAATAAAATAAACTGCATATGCTGATAATATAAGATTACCAGCAATTTTTCTTTCAAAAGGCCCAGCATGGTCTCCTTAGAAAACCATTATGGAAAAAAGCCAAGAAAGCCAAGAAGAGAAGGAAGAAGTGAAAGATTCCCCAGAGTAAGGACAAGAATGAGATGGAAGTCAGTGCTATGAGAACCCAGTTTAAATGTATAGGAAGTAACCTTGAAAGCAGATACATCTTGATACAAATCCATTAGCATGAGTGCTATATTTTTGCTGTAATTTTGTACCCCTCTTCTAGCCTTTCCTTCTGTTGTCCATATTGTAATTATTCTGAAGGATTTGGGGTTGGTTTTATAGACTCTGGAGGGGTTATGAAAAGGAGGGGGAGTGACAATTTTAAGGCCACTCTCCTCCAGGACTGAGGGGGCAATGTCTTGGTGCCGTCATATGAACTCCTTACCCCCGGTTTAGATTAAAAACAAAACAAAAAACCCTGCAACTTCATCCCAAATCCCCTGGGAGGCTGCAGGAGAGGACCGGGGGGAGAAAGCAGGTCTTCGGGGGAACTGCAATGCTCTTGGCCGAAGACCGCACCTGGACTACTCCAAGAGGAAAAAGGAAGGGAGGGTGGCCAAAAGTACGCTCTAGTAGATCCGGCAACGTGGTGAAGAATAAAAAGAATCAAAACAGGGACTGCAACGCTGCTCAGGGTTTGGTGGTGTTAACACATTTGCACCAGTCTAGCTCAGCCCCACATTCAGTGGGAACTCCTTGTTTACCGTCCCAAGAGGTCCTTAAATATCTGCCTGCGAACTCCAATGCTTGGGCGCTTACTAGTTAAGGGAGGCAGCTGTCCGGGAGGGTGTCAGCTGGGAGGGCTGGCTGCTCTAGCACTTGTCCGTAACTTCCACTTCGTGGTCTTAGGCTCCCCTCGGCTTTGGTAGCGACCGAGTGCCATCCTTATTTCTTTTGACCCAGTCGGAGCTGCAGCCCACGGTAAAACTGCAAGGGCTGGCAGAGTTCCCGGCGCGAGGGGCCGAGAGGCGTGAACAGCGCTCGGCCGAGCTTGTGAGAGAAATGGAACAGTAGCTGCTCCGTGGGCTTGTGCAGGCCCCTCCCGGGTGCACAGCGGGGACATTTGATCTGCGGGGTGATTGATAAGTGCGGGAGAGGGGCCGCCGTCCCTCCCTCCCTCCATCCCTCCCTCCCTCCTCCTCCTGCTCTCTCCCGCTCTGCTTCCCTCCTCCCCCCTCGGCTTCCTCCCTCCTTCGTGCTGGAAGCGCTGCCGGGCAGAGAGCAGCTCCAGAGGGGATCTGCCTACCCGGGGGCGCCGCCGCCTGTGCTCGCCGCCTTGCTCTCCCTCGCGGGCCGCGCGGGTCCCAGGCTGTGTCTGCTCCCGTGCCTGCTGGGGTCGCCCGATGCTGCGGGCGCCTCCGGGGGAAGCTCCGGGCGGCGCACTCGCTGGGTAAGTTCTGAGCACTTACCGACGCCACGGCGACGCGGCGGGCAAGTGGGCTCTGCTCGGCCCCCTGCCCCCTTCGCGGTCACCTCCCCTCGCGGAGAGAACCGCGTGGGAGTCCCCGGGTGCTAGCCACCCAGGATTATGCCCTCGCCTCTTGCCGCCGCGGGGGCTGCCTGGCTCGCGGACCGTCCGCGAGGACATGGTCGAGATCCCAGCGTCGCACATCCCTGCGGTCACCGCCGCCGCGGGCGGCTCATATGCCGGACCGGCCCAAGGGCGACGGTAGCGCAGGTGGCCGTCGCAGCTGCGGGCCCCGCGCCGGGCACCAGGCGTCTCACAGAAAGGGGGAAGATAAGGGGGATTCCCTTGGTTGTCACTGCCCGCGCCCAGGCGACGCCGGATTCACCCGAGCCCCCTGGCTGCCCAGAAGAGTCCTTGGGGAAAGGCGTTTGCCCGTAGTTGGGGAGTGGGGGAGGGGACGTGAGAAGGCGGCTGTGGGCAGTTAGTTGAAACCCCCACCTACCCACACACACATCCACACCACTGCAGTCTTGGGGACTCCTGTTAACCCCCTGATGGCCTGGCGACGGCCGCGACTAAAATGAACTGTGTGCCCGCCTCACTCCCTGCGCCCTGGGGAGGCACTGGCGACTCGAGCCAGACTCTACGAAGATGTGAGACTGAGGCCACCGAGTTCCCCTTTATGTCTCCCTCGCCCCAGCGAAAGAGGGAGCGTTTGCCTTATTTTAGCGTCCGCCTCTGCCTCCCTTGGGCTCTCAGTTCACCTTCCCATTGCTTTTTGCCCGCTCTCCCTAGCGGGGTGCTGTGGCCATTCTTCCCCAGCACGCGGGGCCAAATGAAACTTACTTAAAGTGCTTTGTCGGGCTGGAGGCTGATTCGATCCCAATAACTAGGTTGGGAAAGTGGCTGAGGAAGCTCAAAGAAAGGCAGGAGACTGAGGAGTGGTGGGAGGGTCCGTGGGAAAAAAAAAAAAAAGATGTGCCACAACACCTCAGGGTCTCCGGTGTCTGTTCGTCAGCTAGCTTAAGTCCTCATTTCCTTCGCTGTGACTGTCAAAAATTTCAAGAGCCCCAGCTCTCCCAATCTCTCTCTCTCTCTCTCTCTCTCTCTCTCTCTCTCTCTCTCTCTCTCTCTCCTTCTCCCCCCTACTCGCTCTCTCCCTCTCAGAAATTCCTAAGAAAATAGTGTCTGTCCACAAGAAGCAATGACAGCGTCATCAATGTCTTGAGGGAAATTATTATATTTGACAATTAAAACCGTTATTTGACATTTCACTTTCAAATTTTTTCAAAAAGGATACATTTAGGTAAAACACCATTGCCACTATTTAAGTTTATGTAGGTAGTTATCTGTCACCATAAGCAGTAGTTAGCTTTTTCGAAAGCTGCTGGACAGGAATTCAGAATTCACGGGTTCTGTTTCTAATTTTATAGATTCTTGAACTTAAGCAAGTCAGCACTTATCCTGGTTGAGAAATGTCCTCATCTATAAGATGAATCTGATTTCAAAGGTCTTTGTCCAGCTCTCATGTTGCCTTCTACTTCGATGAAATATTAACCTAATTAACAAATAACTGTTTGTTTAATGAATCACTGAATGAGTATACCATATCTCTCTAGGAAATATGTATATTTAATATTTGTAAATATATAGAAACAAATGCCACTTGGCTATGAAAGGAAGCCTAATCATGGTCGCAGTGCATCATTCTGCTTACATCTAATGATGCAATTGCAAAAGAGTGGGGGGCCCCCTCCCCCCTCTGAGGACAGCTCATCTCAGTGTTGCCCTTTGGCATGGAGGACAATTTGAGGCCCCAGAAGAAAAGGATCTGGCCCAAGACCAAGCAAGAATTACAGGATAGGGAGGAAGCTCATGGTGTCTGGTTCAAGGTTCTCCCTCCAGAGAAAAGAAAAGGGAAAGGAGAAAGCCCAAGAAAAATTCCCGGAGGAGACTGCCAGAGCCACAGGTTGCCTTCGTGCCTGTCTGTAAAGTGTCCAGAGCCCTTCCTGAGAAAGAAGAGCTTATACGGGCAAAGAATCCTAGGACCCCAACTTAACAAGGAAGGAGGTGGGGGAAGCAGGGGGCTTTCCCTTCTCAGACGGCTCACTTTGCGTATGTGATCATCTCTATTCCACGTCTGGCACAGCAAAGGGACCCTGTGTTGACTTGTCTGTAGCAGGCTGGGACTAAAGACATGGGGGAAGAAAACTGAAGTGTTTGCAGGACAGGGGCTTGACTTGGTCAATTCCTTTTCCCATTTCCTTTCATTCCTTCCTTTTCCTGCTTCATCTCCCTGAGAGGCAGCCACTGGCACTTGTGGGCAACAGAACAGAGGGGTCATCCATGAGAGGGGCCTATAAAGGAGCTGGCACTGTCCTGGTGGCACAAGACACTGACATCTTGCAAATGGACTGCACACTGGGAGACACCTGGGTCCAGAGGACCTTAACACACCAAAGGGAAAATGAGATAAAGAAGGCAAAACCCCAACACCTGGCCATTAATAATGCTGTTGAAAGGTTATCTGAATCCAATGGAAGGTCAGAGCAGGGAGGGCCCTGATAGTCCACTCGCTTTTGTCAATGGAGATGGGAAGATCCAGAAACAAGTGACATACCTGGCAACAGAGCTAGATCAGAACCCAGGTCTACTGGGTCTCAGGCGGGACTCCCTTCATCTCTCCTGTCTTTCTCAGGAGCCAGTCTTCCTGCATTGCTGTCTTCTGTTCTCCTAGCTCCCGGGCTCCTTAGGCACCCTTCTGTGGGCTCCCACTCCCAGCTGAGGCTCAGCCTTGGCAGTGCTTTCCTGACACCCACTCCTCTTCTCCTTCCTTCAGGCAAAAAAGCACACGTT
The DNA here is from genome assembly GCA_030015415.1 of Cynopterus sphinx. NCBI lineage: Eukaryota > Metazoa > Chordata > Mammalia > Chiroptera > Pteropodidae > Cynopterus > Cynopterus sphinx. The sequence goes on from CM057388.1 coordinate 95,694,441, forward strand.
TAAACCTCATTATCCGGCTAAGTATAAACCTCAGGGGGAGAAAGATTTTATTGTTGTTTATCTCAGTCCATAAGCTAACGCTGAGCTGGCTTTCAGAATCCAGGCAAATATTTGGCCAGTCACCACCCAGAAAGTAATTCTCTCAGTACTGAAACAAAGCTCTGTATGTAAAGCATACATCCCCTAGGAGAGCTCGCCCTCCTACACAGACAAACTGGTGCGCACACACCCCACTCTCGAACCAAGAGCATCTGAGCTGGGAGGCTGGCAGGAGAGCCCCAATCCTGTAGCAAAGAGGCACATCGAGAGAGAGAGAGACAGACAGACAGACAGACCTAGACCCCTGCTTGAGAATCTGGAATGAGACACCCCCCTCCCCGGAATGGCCAGGAGGGAGGAGCAGGTGGAAGAAACCACTAGGACGGCGCCAGCCCCTTAGCGGGGCCCCTCCCGGAGAACCCCTCTCCAGGAACCTCGCCAGCAGCTCGCTGCCGGCGCGGTTGGAGGTGGAGTAGTTCAGAATCAACTGACGCAGCCGGGATTTGAGCTTTGCAAAGCCACTCACAGGGAAGGGAAGCATCTGCCCCTCCCTCCCCCGGCGCGCGCCCTCGATCCGCGGCCTCCCCTTCCCTCCTCCCCCCGTGACGTCACCGTAGCCCTGTCCCGGGGTGCCTGCAAAGCCTCTCAAATTCAAACTGCTCAGCGCACTGCTGCCGCTGCCACTGGATTGGAAGCGCGCGCCCAGGCTTGCCCGTCGCCGTCGCCCGCCGACCCGGCCGGCTCCCCGACCTCCCTACGCAAGACGCACCCCCGGGTCCGGGTCTGCTCAGTTTCCCGCCGCTCCAACCCTCTCTTCCTCTCCTGCCGCCTGCCGGATTTCTAATTTCTGCGCACTCCCGGGCCAAATTAAATCAGTCAACAGAAATCAGGGCATTGCCCCCGAAAAGCGGCGTCTTCTTTTACCTTGCTCTCCCTCTTTTTCTGAAGATGCTAAACTACTGGCGGACTGTGGAGGAGAGGGGTCTCGTCTTCTCCTGATGCGTGAGTAACCCCCACGCCGCGCTATCATTGCTCTTTCATCCTCCCCTTCCCCCGCCGCCGGTCCCCTGATTTTCCCACCCCCTTTTTGCGCAGTTAAAAAAAAAAAAAAAGTAAAGCAATTTCTGCTGCGAGCCCAGGATGGGCGAGCGCTCGAGATCTCTTCAAGATACCCCAGGGGAGGAGGAGATGGGCTGGATTTAGTAGGACAACTCGGTTACTAATGACTCCGCGGCTGGCTGCGACCCGCCGGGAAATCAGGTGCAAGCATGTGTGTTTGGGGATGCGTGTGTGGGTGGGCTGGGGACGGGGTGGCGGAGAGAGGAGAAACCGCTTTGAAAAACGCAGTGATTCCATTCTGCCTTGTGACCCACTCCCCGCATTCTCCCTCCTCCCTCCCACTCCGCCCCCTGGCTTTGCCGTTTTAATCGGGCTTCCTTGTTTCTTTCTCCCCCGCACCCTGCTCTCTCCCGCCCCCCTCCCGAAGGTTTGCCTGTAGGTACCTGAGCTGACACCGACGGTGCCTAAAGATGCTGAGCGGCATTTGGTTCCTCAGTGTGTTAACCGTGGCCGGGTTCTTACAGACAGAGAGTCGCAAAACTGCCAAAGACATTTGCAAGATCCGCTGCCTGTGCGAAGAGAAGGAAAACGTACTGAATATTAACTGCGAAAACAAAGGGTTTACAACTGTCAACCTGCTCCAGCCCCCCCAGTATCGAATCTACCAGCTCTTCCTCAATGGAAACCTCCTGACCAGACTGTACCCTAACGAGTTCGTCAACTACTCCAACGCTGTGACTCTCCATCTAGGTAACAACGGGCTGCAGGAGATCCGAACTGGGGCATTCAGCGGCTTGAAAACCCTCAAGAGGCTACACCTCAACAACAACAAGCTCGAGGTGCTAAGGGAGGACACGTTCCTGGGCCTGGAGAGCCTGGAGTATCTCCAGGCTGACTACAATTACATCAGTGCTATCGAGGCAGGGGCATTCAGCAAACTGAATAAGCTCAAAGTGCTCATCCTGAATGACAACCTTCTGCTGTCACTGCCCAGCAATGTGTTCCGGTTCGTCCTGCTGACCCACTTAGATCTGAGAGGAAATAGGCTGAAAGTGATGCCTTTTGCTGGTGTCCTTGAACACATTGGAGGGATCATGGAGATTCAGCTGGAGGAAAACCCGTGGAACTGCACTTGTGACTTGCTTCCTCTCAAGGCCTGGCTAGACACCATAACTGTTTTTGTGGGGGAGATTGTCTGTGAAACTCCCTTTAGGCTGCATGGAAAAGATGTGACCCAACTGACCAGGCAAGACCTCTGTCCCAGAAAAAGTGCTGGTGACTCCAGTCAGAGGGGCGGCCATGCTGACACACACATCCAAAGGCCATCACCAACAGTGAATCCTGCTCTCAATCCAACCAGGGCTCCAAAAGCCAGCCGGCCACCCAAAATGAGAAATCGTCCAACTCCCCGGGTCACTGTGTCGAAGGACAGGCAGAGCTTCGGCCCGATCATGGTGTACCAGACCAAATCCCCTGTGCCCCTCACCTGCCCCAGTAGCTGTGTGTGCACCTCTCAGAGCTCAGACAATGGTCTAAATGTAAACTGCCAAGAAAGGAAGTTCACAAATATCTCCGACCTGCAGCCCAAACCTACCAGTCCAAAGAAACTCTACCTGACAGGGAACTACCTTCAAACTGTCTATAAGAATGACCTCTTAGATTACAGTTCTTTGGATTTGTTGCATCTAGGAAACAACAGGATTGCAGTCATCCAGGAAGGTGCCTTCACAAACCTGACCAGTTTACGCAGACTTTATCTGAATGGCAATTACCTTGAAGTGCTGTATCCTTCTATGTTTGATGGACTGCACAGCTTGCAGTATCTCTATTTAGAGTATAATGTCATTAAGGAAATTAAGCCGCTGACCTTCGATGCTTTGATTAACCTACAGCTACTATTTCTGAATAACAACCTGCTGAGGTCCTTACCTGATAACATATTTGGGGGCACAGCCCTCACCAGGCTGAATCTGAGAAACAACCATTTTTCTCACTTGCCTGTGAAAGGGGTTCTGGATCAGCTTCCAGCTTTTATCCAGATAGACCTGCAAGAGAACCCGTGGGACTGCACCTGTGACATCATGGGGCTAAAGGACTGGACAGAACATGCCAATTCCCCTGTCATCATCAATGAGGTGACCTGTGAGTCTCCCGCTAAGCACGCAGGGGAGATATTAAAGTTTCTGGGGAGGGAGGCTATCTGTCCAGACAGCCCAAACTTGTCAGACGGAACGGTTTTGTCAATGAATCACAACACAGACACACCTCGGTCGCTTAGTGTGTCTCCCAGTTCCTATCCTGAACTACACACTGAAGTTCCACTTTCCGTCTTGATTTTAGGATTGCTTGTTGTCTTTATCTTATCTGTCTGTTTTGGGGCTGGTTTATTTGTCTTCGTCCTGAAACGCCGAAAGGGGGTGCCAAGTGTTCCGAGGAGTGCCAACAACTTAGATGTAAGTTCCTTCCAGTTACAATATGGGTCTTACAACAGTGAGGCACAGGATAAAACGGATGGCCACGTTTATAACTATATCCCCCCACCTGTGGGGCAGATGTGCCAAAACCCCATCTACATGCAGAAGGAAGGAGACCCAGTAGCCTATTACCGAAACCTGCAAGAATTCAGCTACAGCAACCTGGAGGAGAAAAAAGAAGAGCCAGCCACTCTTGCTTACACTATAAGTGCCACTGAATTACTAGAAAAGCCAGCCACACCAAGAGAGCCCGAGCTGCTTTATCAGAATATTGCTGAGCGAGTCAAGGAGCTCCCCAGTGCAGGACTAGTCCACTACAACTTTTGTACCTTACCTAAAAGGCAGTTTGCCCCTTCTTATGAATCTCGACGCCAAAACCAAGACAGAATCAATAAAACCGTTTTATATGGAACTCCCAGGAAATGCTTTGTGGGGCAGTCAAAACCCGACCACCCTTTACTGCAAGCTAAGCAGCAAACAGAACCAGACTACCTCGAAGTTCTGGAAAAACAAACTGCAATCAGTCAGCTGTGAAGGGAAATCATTTACAACCCTATGGCATCAAAGGATGTTGCTTCAAACTGTTGGAAGCACTGCATTTGTTTTTGTGTTTGTTTGTGTTCTCCCTTTCCCAGCGTCAACAGGGGACTTTAAAAATGTTTGGGGAATGGGGTGAAGAAATGATACTGCTTTTTCAAGCTTTCTTTAAATTATTTCTCTCTTGCTCCCTCCTTCCCCCTTCTCTCCTTAGGAATCATCATTGAACATGAATGTGTCTACAATGCATTTTTTCATATATTTTGTTTATGGTTTTGTTTCTTTTTCTTTTCTTTTTTCAGTGGGGGATGGGAAGAGAAGATTATAGTGAATGAAGAAAGAGTAAGCAAACTTTTCAAATGAAAATGGCTATTTAGTGTATTTTGTAGAAGATCTCCAAAGATCTTTTGAGACTCTAAATTCTTTTGTAAATAATGATATATGGTATTTCCATCTTCAGTTACCAAGTATAGCCACTAGGTATCACTTCTTTGTGTTAAAGTGCCTTTGCACTTTAAGTACATTACTTAAATGTTGCTTTTAGCTTTGATAAATTGAACATATTTTAATGTGTTGTATTTTTGAAATTAAAAACACTGTAAAATAGATCTAAATGTCAGCTATATGAAGTCAACGTACAGTTTGCTTGAGTTATAGAAACCAGCCTGTCATGAAATGATTCTAGTTCTAGGACTTTATAGATTTAACTGTAAAATATTTCCTTTCCTCTGGGTTTGTTCTAAGTGATTTTATTTAAGTCAACTAAGGGGATTTAACAGTGGACTAGAGGTAATAAACCGCCTCAGATGGGATTATAATTCATTAATAAAATATATTTAACCCAATATCAGAGTGAATTGAACAATTAATGCCCTTCGGTAAATTATTATTTTACACTAACATGGTCAGTGTTTTAGATTATTTTCCTAATTAAGAGTACATTACACAACTTGTAATATATTTTTTCTGCATTAAATTAGATATTTTTATATATTTAAATGACAGAGTCTGTATTTCTAACTTTTTAATTGAAATTAATATTTTTTCTGCCTATCGAAACATTTTCTATAAACACACACCAGTAGAGGCCGCCACACACCTCATTTAATAAAGACATACGAGCCATTAAATACCTTGAGGGAGGACTTCAAAGGTGAGCTTAAAACTTCCCAAGTAAGTTCTCTGCAAATTCAAGGCGGCAGAGAGAAATGTATACATTACTTTCTTTTGGGATTAAAGTTTAGACTCAGAATCCTTCTCAATTCTCACATGTTCAAAGAAAGCAGCGTTTTCATCTTGAGTTTCTTGAAGCTTTAACGAGGTGCTCTCAAATCATATACTATTTGCATCTCCAAATTGATTAATAATAAGTACCTTAACCAAGAAAGTAAGCATTTCGTTCTTCTGCCTTCTTTAGGCATGTGTTTCTTGATTTTTTTCCTTGTGAGTTTGAGTAGCCTTTTTGTTTTGGTCTTATCATTAAAATGATTTTAACTAACCAAGTCTATATAATGTTTATGAAGCGTTACTTGCCTGTAAATAGTTTTTAGATGCAAACATTATTGTGTGATTTAAACAAACAGCCCTTCTTTACAACAAAAAATAGTTTTGTTTTGTCTATTGTAAATCCTTATGCAACTGGGGTGGTGATCTGCATATAAAGTAGTCCAGCTTTTCAAATCCTTATTAAAGCAATTGATGGCGTCTGAAAGAAGCACACTGTTTCCTTTTCATAAATAGGTTACTGGACATAATAATCCTTTATTATCGTGTGTAGATTGAAGTGGGTCCTGATAACTTACTTTTAAAGCTTTAAAATGACTAATAGTATATTGTCTGCCACTATAAACAATTCATGTGATAGGCTTTCAATTAGAAATTACTTAAATCCAAATTATTTGGATTAATAATGACTGGTGCAAAATCGTTTTTTTTAAACAATAGAAGGTAATTGTGTATATATAAATGTAAAGGGCATTCAGAAAAAAAAATACCTCTGACAACCTAGAATCTCTGAATATCCACAGTGACAAGCTAACATGTTCATTCCTTGATTAGAGATTGTAATTTTTATTTCAATCCATTAGATGAAAATTGAAAATGATGGGCTGCAATGATTTACAAGAAAGTTAATGTAAAGAGATTTCACAGAAAAGGAGCTGGAGTATTATGCTAGTTGAACTTGGACAGAGCTCCTGGAAACCACTCCTCTTTGAGTGAAGCGTTTATATATATGAAAGAGTTTCAAAAATCCTCTTGTGGCTGTTCTCATTCGGTATAATGGTAAACAAAGAATACAGAGGTAGGTAGTATGGGAAGTGATTATGAAGGGAAATTAGTATATATATTCTATTAAGATAGTTTCTAGGTTTAAACTGTATGACTAGAACTAATGATGTAGCCATTCCACTTCAGCGTTTGCTCTTATTCCCCTGAAAGTAAAGTCATTCCTGTAAAATGCCATTATCCATAGAAAAACTAATTCATTAATTTTAAATAGAGGTAGCTTAATATTCATTTACTTGCATGATTTCAAAAAGGCCTCCTGGAAGAATTCAGATTCATAAACTCTTTCTTAATAATTATGTTTATATTCTAGATTCTCAAACTTTTTAGATATGTACTTTATTTGTATTAGATTTTAAGATGGAATCATCTGAATTTGGTCCAGACTATTTCATTTTAAGGCAAAATACACCATATATTTTGAAACTTTATTTTCTAATGTAATCACACTTTATGTTTATCAACTTCTTAACATCCCCACTGACTATATTGTTTTGCTGTACCCACTCAAGTGCTTTCAGAACATATTTCATTTTGATCTCCTATAGCTGGATTTTGCTATTTCTCTTTTATTTTACATGCAACTTGTAATAGGTATGAGCATCAGCCCAGCGAAATGGTTCCAGCCAACAGAATGTGATCTCCCCTGGCCCTGCCTGGAACAGATCTATGTGTCTGGACCTACAAATGGCAAATGGTAATTCCCTTTGATTCTAGCTCTTAATTAGTTCCTTTCACTGCTTTCTGAATATACCTGTGTTTAAGTTTGTATTGAAACACTCAAAAGTACCACTTTTCAGTCTGGACACAATTGCCAAGAGTCTGATTTGGTTCTGGACTCTGGTCAACCTGTGTGCCTTGTTAGTTCACTCCAGCAGTTAGTGAGTAAGGAAATAACCCTTCAATTTCCTCTGCTTTGTCCTCTGACCTCTAAGGTGATTTAATTTTTCTAAGTATTTCCATATCATCAAGGGCTCAATATCTTATGGATTTTATAAAAAGTGTAAAAGGAACAAGAGAGAGGTTCTGTGATTTTTGACTCAGGAAATTCATTTTGATTGTGCACATTCCAGAAACACACTGGATTGGATGCTAGAGTGAAGAAAGCCTTCCCGACAATTCTCCCGATCCAGTCATTTCTTTATTCACTCAAGAAATACTTATTGAGCGCTTGCTTCCTAGGTGCCAGGCTCTGTGCTGTGTGCTAAGGGGACACAGAGACACAGTAGATGGGATCTCTGTCCCACCCCTCACCCGTACCCCTGCAGTGTGCTTAGTGCTCATCGAGGAATGACAATCACCTGGAATAAACAGTGGGAAACAGTAATGAAATACAGGATGTTGCAATTTTTATAGCTGATTCTGTGCAATGAAGTATAAAACAGATATATCATAAATAGAATAGCTATAGTGTAACCACCATTAACATCTCTTTACAGTAATACAGCTAAAAAGGAAAAAAAAACCCACTAAAATAATATACAATAAATTTCTTCAGAACAAGGCCCAATAGTATGGCCTGAAGATAGCTATATACATGTGCTATCTAAAGACGAACAATGGAAGGATGAGTCCCAAAAATGTAAATACAAAGACACAAATATACTTTAATTTTCTGGAATATCCATGCTTTAGAGGCAATATTTACTTTATTATTTCAGTGGCTTAAAAGATAACATTTTGGCTTAAGTGTCTTTTACCAATACAGTAAGGCATTTACGTAAATCCTGAGAGAAAATTAAGTACTGTATATAGGTGTACTTTGCTTCTCACAATGGTTGTGCAAAAAGTCATGTGTAAATTGAAGTTTTGTAAATCAAATTGTATTTTAAATGCATTAGGGAAAGTGCCACTTAGAGGAAACTTGTGAATCCTTTTATAAAGCAGAAAATCATTTTATAATACAAATAATCACTCTCTAATTTATCTGTTTTGTATATTTGGATTTTCAGTATTGACTTGGCTTAAAACAGAGCCCACCTGCATAATAAGAGTGTCTTTGTCAATGCTGCTTGTGCTACCAGTTTCTTGGTTGCTAAGGGCTTATACTTGAAAATCTGCTGCAGTTTTGTGTGAATTGAGCTATCAGGCGATTCTATGATGGCGCAGTAGCATTCCTGAACAGTCCAAGTAGCCAACCCATTTCAACTTAATTGAACACAGACAGGACTCTTCTGCTCAGCAGCGTCTCCTCTCAAATGTGGCCATGTTTCATTAGAGGGTAGAGTGACTCCTGCATTCACATCCTATAAAGTGCTTAGAGTCATAAGTTTTATAATTAATATGTTATTATGTAAACCTATTGAATTGCATGTGTGTTGGAATTTTTTAGCAGTATTTTAGCTTGAAAGTACTTGTACAAATACTGTTACAAATTTAGTTGCAAATAATTGTTCTCAAGTTATTGGAATAAATGGCAAATGAAACAAGCTCTCGTGTAAATACACTTCCGTGCCAAATAGTGACATTGTTTCAAAAAATGAATGCCATCTTTTGGGCTGTTAGTAGGCAAAATGAACTATTGGAAATGTGATCAAATGATATTGTGTTTTATTACCTAAACTGTTTACACAGTCATTTTATGCTGTAGCTAGCTTTCAATTAACAAATAAATATTCACTAAAAATAAACATTTATTAGAAAAATTCTTCAGAATCTTAAGGGGAATTCATTACAAAGTATTACTGAAAACATCCTATTTGCCTTGATATATAATGTTGAAATGTCTACAAATTAAGGTATCTCTTTATATGATCATAAATTACATATTATAAGTAAAATGAGCTATTTTAAAAACATATTAAGACTTTTCCATGAATGTTCGTTAGTATCGGACAGTTAAAAATCAACAAAAACAATTCAAATAAACTTGTTTCTCTAGGAATTGATTTCCCCCTCCCCCACCACACACTCCCACCCAAACCAAATCCAACTGTTTTTCATTATAAAGTTCTAATATAACTGACTTAATAAATTTATATTAAAAAATGTGAGACAGATTTACATGCAAACTGACTGAAGGAAAAGAAATTATAAATTCATTAACTGAGATACTATCACTATATTCTGAAAGACAAATTAAATGAGACAGGGAAAGGGGCATTCATTGCTGTAATTGTGATATCATAGCAAAGTGACTTCCTTGGCTGTTTGCATTTGGTTGACCATCACTATATATATTCCAGGTATTCTCCATTTACAAATGTACAACATAACAAAGGGTTTGAGATTTCTGTGTTGAAAGCAAGAATTTAAAACAGATTAAAATAATCTCTTGAGATTATTAATTTGCTATGTGCACAATATATTCAGTTTACTCATGTAGCCTTCACAGAGTAGATGAAATCATTGGAATAGCTTCATTTTAAAGTGTTTTGTTGAAGAAAAAGAGTTAGTGCTTAGTACAGTAGATTATCCAATCCTGTAAAAAGATTTATCGAAATGGGATGAAAATGAAAGTAATATACAGTTCCCCATTCTGAACATGCATAATATAAAACATCAACAAGTCATATATGTCTGTTTATACTGGCAAAAGGCCATCAAAATAAATGTTGTCATTCCTGAATGAGGTCTGAAAACGCACCTGATCCATGTTTTCCCGGGCAACTGCTTTATAATCAGTTAAACATAATTTTTATTCATTTGATTTTCAAATATTGTTTTGTTTGCTATCAACATTACCCTAAAAAGGAACATTTGAGCTAATGATCTGTCAGATCCAGTTACTTAGAATTTTGGGCCATACTTGACCTTGACAGAATGTTGGCTACCACATGGATCTGGCTCACAAAGTGACTGTTGGGTGGACAGGACAAGCGAAGGGCATCTGTCTGGGCAAATCCCCAGCCAAGGCCCTCGCTTCTCAAGCCCCTTTTACCTTCATGTTGTTAATACTTGACATAGTGTTTTGGAACATAACTTTCACATAAATATTTCTTTAACCCTTTTCCCATTTAGGGAAAAAAAAGTGCAGCTGGCTGCCAGCATTCATTTAACATCACACGTAGGAATGCTAGGATTTCTAGGATTTGACATTTTCAGTGATTGAGAATTACTATATTTTGTAAATGGAAATACCACTACTAAAAGCAGAATGCTATAAATAGAATGATGTCATTTGTTTCCAAAGATTATCGATATATTACAGCGATGCGAAATAATAATAAAAGAGAGATATTTCATGGAAAAATTTGGGGATAAGGTTAGGACTGTAATCTGCAAATTATCTCACAGTAAACACTGCAGCTGCTAGCTCCACCAGCGAGTATTCTCAGGGCAAATGGGAGACAGGTTAATGAATAAATGAATAAGACTCTGGCTCTCATGAAAGTTGAAAACTGGAGGATCTAAGTTCAAAGCATAATTACAACAGATTCTTAACTTTTCCATGAAGTCTTAAGCAAACATTTAGTTGGAACATTTTCCGAACTCATGAGAAACACATTACACATGCATGTACACGTGCACACACACGTACACACACACACACAAAGACACACCCGATGAGGATAGCAGAGAAGTTATGGTAACACATGGCTGGGATCCAAAGTTCATTTCATGCAGGCAGGCTTAATTTTAAGTGCTACTTGAGTTTGTCTATTGAACCCAATGATCTCATTGTAGAATTAAAAGCGACTTTACTGCTGAGCTGTGAGACTGCTTTTATATTGGTTTTTGGAATTGGGAGATTCTGAGTTGAGAGAAAATGTGCTCCTTGACAAGCTTAAATGATGAATTCTTCCAGAACTTATCCTTTAGTTCTTCCTGTGGCTCTGTGTTTTTATTGTTTTGTTTAAGTCTTCCAGATAGGAGAGAAAATCATTGAGCTCCAAACTATATAAAATCATATTTCTCATATAGTCTGATTTATACAAAATAACAACCTACAGGTAGTGTTTCATAATGAAGAGTCCCAGAATCTGGGGTTCTGATCTTCATGCAGCTAAAAAGCTATGAGGACAAGTCATAGGTTTCCTTGAATGTCAATTTCTCCATCTGGGAATAGTATTGAACTGAATGAACTCAATGGACATATCCAACTTTAGTACTCTAAGATTCTAGACTATTTTGAAAGTAGTTGCTACACACAAACGAGGGTATGGAGACAATTGTTCAGTTGATTCAATTCTGAAAATCTGGTTTTCTAATTTGGACTAGCCTTACTCTGATTTTATTTTATTATTAAATTTATTGTGGCGACATTGGTTAATAAAGTTATATAGGTTTAAAATGTACAAATCTAAAATACATCATCTGTATACTGCATTGTGTGCTCTCCATCCAAGGTCAAATCTCCTGTCACCGTATATTTGACCCCATTTACCTTTTTCTGTCTCCCTCTTCCTCTACACTTTCCCTCTGATTTTATTTTTTCAGGATCCGAATGTACCACTTGTCTTGGGTTAATTTCTCTTCATAAACTTGAGTTTAAAAAAAAAAATGTTTAAACCACTTTTCTTACTTCTTTGTAAATCACAATATCCTACTGATTCTTTTGGTGGTGGGGGTTAGTGGGGAGTTGATGGGTTTTTCATTTAGCTGTTTTGTAGGGAAGTTGTCTCTGGGGTTGATGAGTTCAGTTATTTTGCGTGATAATTAAGAAAGTAAAACTATGAATCTAAAAAGATTGCGTTTTCACATTTCAGGGCATACAGCAGTTTGCCTGTTTAGTTTTTCATCATCCCACCCTTTTAGCCAACACTGCCAAGTCTCTTATGATCAGGAAAACTGATGGACCCTTGGACAATTCAGTTGAGCTTCCGAAAATTAATGATTTATTCCTGTGAGCAAAGCTCTTAGCTGACAAGTGGTGTTTGGCCTCTTCCTGATCATAAACTTCAGCCATTGTTTTACTGCTGGGCCAACGTGTCTTTATCTGGTGAAATAGATTTTAACTGGAAAGAAGCAAAGAAATAAAGCCCTCAATCTTTTAATATTCAACTGGCATGATCTTTGCAACAGTTAAAAAATGAAGAAAAAACATCCATTCAAAATCCTCCACTTTTCAGAGGTTTCTGAAGGGCTTATTAAAAGCATTAGTGAATGAAAGAAGCATCTATACACAATTTGCTGTGTGGTTTCTTCTGTCATGTTACAGAAATTATGAAAAAGAAAATGTAGTGTAACCTTGTCCAAGCCATTATCTTAAAAAATAAATAAATAGGATGCTGTTGAGACAATAAAGACCTAGAGTATGATTACATTTTGAATGTTAGACTTGAAATTTAGGAACCAAATATATTTTATTTAGTAAAAAGTGAAAGTCTGCAATACTTTTTAAGCAATAATCTGAGCAATTAGAGAGAGGGGCTTGTTGAAATAATCTCATTACTTTTAGATTTTGTTGGTAGAAATTCATCAAAATGTTGTTCTGTTCTTTGCAAACAGCTCAAATGTTCTGAAATTTTAAAAATAAGTGAATTCTCCTGCTCTTACAGATTAAAATGGGGAGGCTCTGCTTGTGTTGATACAGTTTGCTATTATTTTTAATTGAAATTTCTGGCTTTTTCTCTAGATATTTATACAAAGGCAAGGTAAAGTCTCAGGAAGAAAGGGGTAAATATACACTTTTTCAAACGAATTCGAACAGAGGGCCAAGAAATAGGTACCTTCACAAAATTCTCTTCCCTTGCCTCTCCAAGAGAACTCATCCCCAAGTTTTGATCCCTGACCAAGAAAGAAACATATTCCTATACAACCAAGATCTTGACTTTTACTGACTTCTGTTTGATTTTGCTCTTCAATCACACTGATTCCTTCTGATTTGCTCACTGAGGGAGATGTGAGGACAGTGGCAAGATCATTCACCAGAGGTCAAGGACCCCTAAGGTTTGGCCTCCATGTCTCTCTCTCTGCTAACTCACTGTGTGACATTGAACCAGTTCCTTCTCCACTCTGAACTTCAATTTCCTTATCTGAGAAAAGAAGCAGCTAAACTTAATTTCCCAGTCAAGAAAACAATGGAATACATATGAGATTATTACTGAGGAAACCTAGAATCTATTTCAATTCACACACACACACACACACACACACACACACACACACACACACACAATAGTAAATCATTCATAAACTTGATACATTAATGATCATTAATAACAAATTATTTTTAACAAACTTCACACCTGTTCTTATGACAAACGAGTGAAAACATTTGGACTAGAAGTTCTATTGTTCCTTTTGGCTTAAAAAATAGTCTCATGATTTTCTTTCCCCCTTCCTTATTTCAGCTCCTAAACATTAAAATTGTATAAATTCATTTACACAAAGAGTATGAGTAATTTCTGGTAGTCCTTATGTGGTAACAGATTGTCTCTAAAAATACAGTTTATAGAGTGCTCATTGTGTGCTGAACACTTGAGCAGATGCTATGCACATGTAAAACAAATCCACAAGTGTTCCTGAAGGCCCAGCCTATGCACAGCACTAGGATGACTCTGGTGTGAAAGGAAACACCACTGGCCACTGTCTAGGCATCAAGGACCTCCTACATGTCAGGGAGACATAACACATACACTAAATAAGACATGGCTCCTGTCCTCAGGGAACATATAACCAAGTGGGAAGATGGGCTAATTATTCATGAAAGGGGTATGAAAGGTCAAGATCAGAAAGGAAAAAGATCAATGCAGACTCGATTGGCATTATCTGAGAAGGCTGTTTGGAGGGGGCAAGACATAAAAAGAGCCTAGCCTTGCTCAAGGAAAGGCTTGGGGAATCAGCAAGCTGGAAGATATAAAGACAGAAATAAGTGTGTAAAAAACAGTGAAGAGAAAGGAAGGACTGGCTTGAATTACCTTTTGATGGCTTTGAAAGACAAAGTAAGGAATCTGGACTTGATTTCATAAATAACGGAAGGTTCCTCAAGCAAAGTAAAAGTCATAGAACTCTTAATATTTGTATTGGGTCTTATAAAGTACTTCATGTGCATCTCTAATGTTAACACTGGTTATCACTATTCGAGATTATTATGTGTGGGTTTCAATGAGGAAATTGTGGTTTAGGGAGGTTCAGTAGCTGGCTGAGTGACCCCATGAGAGGAGGGAGGGAAAGGCCGCCTAGTTCAGTGAGTCAGCAAAGAGAAGTGTTAAGAATAGACATTCGGGAACCAGCAAGTGGAGATTTGAAACCCAGCTCTGCCACTCACCAACTGAGTGATATTGGGCAAGTCACTTAACATCTCTGGGCCTCAGTTTTCTCATCTGAAACAAGGTGACAAGGATATTTTCCTTCACAAGGTGGTTATGAGGATCAGTGAATTAATATTTGCAAAATAAAATGTATTTGTTAAACAAAACAAAGTGGCAAAGGTGTAATTCAAAACCAGTTTGGACAGATTTTCAGCCCATGTCCTGTGCATTCAACCACTAGGTCTCACTGGATTAACAAAGAAGACATGAGTCTTCTGGCAGAAAGAGTGATCTGTGCATTAGAGCAGAGAGGACACTGGGCTCCAGGAAGCTACTGTTGTGATTGAGGATTAAGGAAGTGAATCCTCGTGATTAGGAAAATGAAGAGAATATGAAGCCAAGACACCACACGCTTCTGTTCAACCACAGACTGTCCACAAACTGGGAGTACAGACTGATCTTTTAGAGAGCAATATTTAGTAACACATCCATCTTTTATCATCAGCAGGTTCTTAGTTTAATAATACTCATATTCTCTAGAGAAAACGTGAATGGATAAAGAAAAAGGGACTTTTTGTCATGGATTCTGAAAGGAGAGAACTTTGAAGCAGGTTGGTTATGAGATGAAAAACCTGAGGCCACCTGAGAAGAAACTTTAGATTTACCTGAGAATCACATAGGCCATCTGGGTTTTGGATCTGTGCAGGCCCCACTTCACAGGTGTGCAACCTGTACAGTTGCCCAGAGACTCAAGCTTAAAAGCATCCCATACTTGGTTTAATGCTCAGCTGCTCTGATGGTTCTCGGAAATATGAGTAACTTTTGAACAAGGAACCCTATATTTTCATTTTGCACTGGGCCTCACAAGTGACATAACCAGTCCTGGGTCTGTGACACCAATGACTCAGTTAACTTGCCACAATTTCCTTTTGCCTAAGGCAGAATCATCTCTACTATGACCACTATTGTTTTCAAAATCCTGCAACCTCTTTTCCTAGCTATGTGTCTCTCATTCCACTTCTCAGATGAGGTCTCACACTAAATGGTAGTGCAGCTGCTTCTCTTTTTAAACAGTTTTTTAAATTTATATTTTACACAATTTTTAAGCTAATTCGGAACGTGTGTGTGTGTGTGTGTGTGTGTGTGTGTGTGTGTGTGTGTGTGTAAGAAAAATAACAGCATCCAGTACTAAAGCAGTCACATGGGGGGGGCGTGCAGTTTTTCTGTTCTTTGCACAGCCTATTGTTATCTCAATGGTGTATAGCTAGTAAGAGCAGGTGAATGATTTTGCAATGTGAGAGTAGCAATTTGTGTTTCGTAGGGCAGGTAAAAAAAAGCTTTATATAATTTGGCTAAGCTTTGTAGGAAAGTAATTGTGGACTTTTTTAAACTCTCCATTTACCTCTGTCATCTAAGCTGTGACTACAAGAATAACTTCCAATGGGCCCAGGTTTCTTTTGTCACAATGGCCTTAAAAAGTAAAAAAAAAAAAGGAAGGAGCAGAATTTTCTCCATTTAAGAACTTAAAGAAACAGAAGCATTTTGAAGGGAAGGGAACTTGGAAAAGTTGACACAGTAAGTTAGAGTGGGGTGGATATGATGAAAGCCTGAGTCACAGAATTGAGATATTTCGATTACCTTCTATTGCCGCATTGTAAGTGAAATTGCTTCAACAGCCTTTGAGGATTTCCATTAAATGGCACACAGATAAATTTTCACAGTTATTCTTAGCAAAAATCTTTAAATAGTAAATGAGAAAGGTCACATCATGACAGCATTGTTCAAGCAAAAACTCCCCTGACGCCCATGCAAAGATTTTTATCAAGCAGTCAGGCACATAGGAGCTGCGCATGGGCAAACCTCACAGCTGCCTTTGAAACCCGGAGCTTACAGAAGCCTGAGATGTTGGGCCACATATCGGTCTTTTGTTTACAACTGACCCACAAACATTGAGTCTTACTTAGAATGCAAATGAATGAGTCCTAGGGACAACAGTGTCTGTGATTGATGTATTTGGTCTCCCCCGACCTGAAAACGCATCAGTTATTGAAAGGCTGCGGGGGCGTTGGTGTGACTTAGGAAGTACAGACTATATGTTGGGATCAAAGCTTAGGGCTTATATTTTTTAAATGAAAGCACTCAGGCACATTACCCATTGATTCCTCAGGCTGACAAAATCCCCAATAGTGCCAAGTAGGGCAGAGGCTCTGAGTCTTGAGCCGGCAGGACAGGCAGGCTCCACTGCTGGGCTGATTGCCTTGTTTCCTCAAGCATGGAAGTGTGGGTTCAGGAACCACAAGCCTTTCTCCAGCTCTGGGACTGGTCAGATGGCTCAAGATTCAGAAAGATTTCCTCGCAAATGCTAAACATTGCTGAATCACAGTAGAGAGCTATCTTTTGGCTTAGGAAACTTCTGGCATTGTTTTGCTTTGTTTTATTCTAATAACTTCAATGTTATTGAATTCCATTCATGACTTATAAACTATTGAACCAAGCAAAGATTACAGAAATAAAACTTAAAGACTGATTTGGTAAATAAGTACATAGGTCTCTGGCTTAATTCTTAAGAAGATGAATCAAGAATTCTTTATGTTTATTTTTGGTTAGCCCTTGAACTGGTAGATTAAAAACTGAGGTTGTGGCTTTTTTTTTATGCCTACAATACCTGCAGTACCTGGTCTTCCTAGGTGGACTCCCATCCAAGTACTAACCAGGCCTGATCCTACTTAGCTTCTGAGATCAGACATCAGTCTTTTGCAGGGTGGTATGGCTATAAACATGGCTTTTAAAAAACATAACATTTCTTATATTGCCAATAGCTTTTTTTCCTAGGAGTAGTAAGGACACCAACATTTCCCCAAATCTGTCATCTACATTGAACAAAAATGCTTCTAAGACCTCATTTGACCCAAAAATGTGTAATTCTATGGCTTACTTTATAAATTGTGCCATGATTCGAATTATACTAAAGTATACCTGTGAATTAAATTTTAGATAAAGAATTCCCAGTTTCATAAATTGAACACGTAATTTCTACCTACAGCAAGCAATTTGCTTTTTAAACCATGTTGTCACATTTGTAAATCTCACCTGACCTTCAAAAAATTATGAAATTCAAGAACAATTAATATGAAAATATTTTTTCACTTTTTAGAGACCAGAAGTCAGGATGAAAACTTAGTGGCTTTTTTTCTTTTTTTGCATTTGGTTAACATTGCCAAGAGCAGGTGGGGGAGGCAACTGAAATATGGATTATTTACCTTATTGTTCCCAAGGATAAAGAAAAGAACTGTTTACTCCTAGCTATTAGGCAACAAACCATTTTTTTTTCAACATTCTCATTCATAATGTTTTCTGAGGTGTTAACTTCTGTCTTTGAAAGTTTTAAACTACATTTTCATTTATTACGTTTCCTTTTCCCAGACCTCTGGTCAGCTTAAGAGGCCTCATTATACTCTACGGAAATAAAGAGATTCCCAAATGGAAAAGGACTGTTTTGAATGCTGACTAATGTCCATAGCATTTGGAAATAATTAACTCATTAACTCATTCATTCATTCATTCATGTAACAAACATTTATTAAACACTATGCAAAACTCAGGCTTTAATCCTCAGGAGTTCACTATCAAGTGGTGCAGAAAGTCTTGCATAAAGAGAATGCTAATGCTGAGTTGTCAATGGCACATAGAAGGATATGCAGAGTACACTGAGAATAGAAGGGAGGCAGCCACTGTCTCAGTATGGGTAAGAACATATAGCAAGTTACAGTAGAGCTGGAACTAGAGTGTGAATAGAATTGTTTTGGCAACCGAAGGTGGGAAAAGGAAGAGCAGATCCAAAGGCACAGACCTGTGCAAGTGCATGTTTTGGCCATAGTGAGACATCTGGTGTTACTAACTATAGGATAAGACATTAGGGAGCAATGGCAAAGATGAGCCTGAGAAAGTAGGATGCAGTCTAATCGTGAAGGACCTCAAATGTCTTGCTCAGGAGACTGAAGGTATTATGAGTTTGAGCAGGGGAGTAGTAACATAAATGAGTCTGTATTTATAATAGTCATTTTGGTGCCTTGAGTAATGGGCTAGGGTAGCGAGAAACTAGAGGTGGGAAAGTCAATTTCGAAGTCAAAACAGGAACTGGAGCAGCTGAAAGTAGGAGATGAGCATGTCCTAATGAGAAGAAGGTATGGAGTTGGAGGACCTATTATTAATTATCTTTGCAAGATGAGAAAAAAGGAGGAGTCAAATCTTTTTAGAATCGTGAATGCTTATATCATACAGACTGCTAACATATATTTAACTAAAGCTTTGTTAATTTATAAAGTCTTGGCATTAAAAGCATTTATTAAGAGCATGCCCCTGTTTGTGTGAAATTCCAAAGTACCTATGAGAAGCATAGATATTTCACTTCTTCATATGCACCAAAGGCTTTTGTAGATAATGTCTTGTTTCAAATAAATGGCTATACTTCCAACAGAAACACCTACAAATGTTCTAATTAATAAATGTGGTAACAGTTCTTCTATATCATGAATAATAGAGATGGTGTCTATTCTTTGGTATGGACAAGTGTATGGTGACTGTCTGAGCATAAAAATTCTATATGGAATATGGAAACCCTGTAACATGAATTTATGGTAAAACTGAAACTACTTTTAGGTGGAAGGTCAAATATAGTTTGGATGTTAGTCATGTCTTACACATAGCAATAGCTAGAAAGCATTCAAGTAGAGAATTGTAATTGAGTCATTACTTAACATTTGATTCTTTCTCAATATTGTTACTTAAAAGGGCTTGTGTATTTTATATTGAAGGGGGCTATCTTTTAACCTCTAGGTCTACTATGGTTGCTTTATAAAATGATTTCTATAACGTATTCATTATGCTACTACACCATTAATCAAGTGCCAACATCATGCTAGGTCCTGGAATCCTGCATGTCTGAGGCAGATAGGCAATGATCCTTATAAAGACGAAAGGGGTGTGGGAAAACACTGCCTAGGAATATATTCTCCTCAGTTTCATTGAAATCACACCACATAGTTCTCCAAAGAATTGGTTCTATAATCATTCATTCATTCATTCTTTCAACTGATTTGGCACTTCCTCTATGCTGGGCACTATGACCAGTGCTGGGTAAACAGCAGTAAATAACAGACAAGATTTCTGCCTTCATGGAGCTTATTATGTCCTAAGGAGTACTCACAGTGTAATGTACTGAGTGCTGCAGTGCAGTTGATAGAGATGAAATGGGCACTTGAGTTTTGATGCACAGATATATGGGAGGGAAGGAGGGGAGAGAGAGAGAGAGAGAGAGAGAGAGAGAGAGAGAGAGAGAGAGAGAGAGAGAAAGTAGTGCTTATCCTAATTTTACCTACATATAATCACATTCTCTCAGTCATCTGCGAAAGGAAACAATAGAGAAATAAACAAGTAGAGAGGGAAAAAATATGAAAGTTGCATCTCCTCCATTAAGCCTTTGTTGCTTCCTCCAAGTGGAAGTGACTCCTCAATAATTATGGTTCTCAATTCTGGACCATTTCTTCCAATTTATGGGCGTATTCTTTCTTGACCAGAAATAAAGAATAGCTCACAATATCAAGTCATTTTCTATTCCCACTTTTAAATATCTCTGGGAATGATCTTTAATGTTTGTTCTTTCTAAGTGCTCTTCCAAAAAGATTCAGCAGAAAGCTGTGTAAAGACAAAAAAAAAAAAAAAAGATGAGGACCATAACCTGTTTAAGCTTCATTTTCTTTGATTATTTATACTCCTTTTTCTTCACCTTTGCCTCCTTTGTAATCAGCCTCATCCTGTAGAAGCTAGAAAGATGTTGATTACATACAAGTCAGGGGTAATTTACCCTTTTGACCTTCTTTGAGCTCTTATAAATATCTCCACTACTGGGAGGCTGAGGTTTTGTCTTCCCTCAGCAACAAAGGACTGTTGCTTTATAAGCTGCCTCACATAGCAGCTGAAAGGAAACACTGAAAACTGTGTGTGTGAGGCTGGCTGGGGGAAGGATGCTATGACCTTGGCCTTTTTGAGAATGTAGGTAAGAAGAACACTTCCCATTTTCCCCGTGATAGCAGCCCTAATCATGCTAGAAGCAACATTAGTGACAAATTGGAATGCAGTTATCAGTTGTGAGTCTAAAATGAGGAGGTTGGACCAGTTGATCTCAAAGGCTCCTTCCGGCTCTCCCATTCCAGTATTCTAAATATGTCTCAAGAGTGATAACTTGAAGAGAAAATTGAATAGGCTGATGAATTAGGCTTATGTGTGAGGAGCACCCTGGTGGATACGGCCATTCACAAATCACAGCTAGAGATAGCCTATTTCACATCCAGAGTCGAGTAAGGAAGGTTTGGTCTAAGTTGTGTTAAATAAACATAGACAGCCTGACTGCTATACTAACTAAAGCAGGAAGGTTCTGACCTCCAGTAGAAGGTAAGCATTTAGGAAAATATTTTCACCTTTAGAGTTCTATAAGCCTGGGACCTTTCACCTCTATAATCACACGGATGCTTGAAAAACTCCTAATATTCAAGATGTATATGTTGGCGGGGGTGTTCTGAAAGGTTTTCTAAAGTCTGTCTGGTGATTTCATTTGGTCAACTGATGTTTCTTTTTCTCTAGGATTCTGCTTAGGATAGATAGCATTAGAATTCTGATTTCTATGTTTAGTTAGCCTGATCCTAATTGCTGCCATTATTTTTCTCACTTCTCTTTCTGCACTGATTTTAATGTGCAAAGGTGAGTCCTCTTACAACAACTGATGCATTCTTGTGGAGGTATGGCTATGAAGCAAATATCTTGAGCAACTTGTGTTTTATTCCTTTGATCGATCTAATATGTATATAGGCTCAAATTAATACAAATAATAATAACAATTGCACAGAACTTAAATTTGTGGTATACAGCAGCAGTCCCCAACTTTTTGGGCACCAGGGACCGGTGCTCCTATGAGAATCTAATGCCCGATGATCTGAGGGGGAGCTGGGGCGGTGTTGCTGGTGCTGGGGAGTAGTGGCTGCAAATACAAATGAAGCTTCACTCATGTGCCTGCCACTCATCTGCTGTGTGGCCCAATTCCTAATAGGCTACGGACCAGTACCATCCTGCAGCTTGGGAATTGAGGACCCCTGGTATACAATAATCTAAGTAATCTGCATGTATTAATTCATGTTCACAAGTACCCTATGAGTGTATGTGTCCATGGTTATGGGAGTTTTCCCCCTGTTCTGGTTTACATTTGTAGTAGTTCAGTGTTCTGTGTTTTACTTTTAGTTTGGGATTCTGAGAAAAGAAATTCTCTTCATTGGTTCATTTCTCTCTCTTACTGTGGCACTCAGCCCTGGCCTGGCAGCCTTTTATGCCCAAGAAATATCTTGGCAGTGCCCAGAGTCTAAGCAGCCATGCTCCTGGGAGCAGAGCAGCAGCAAACACCATGTGCCACTTGGAGAGCCAGTTTGCCCAATGCACAAGATCCAGCAGGCTTCAATAGGCACAGAGCATTTGCTGTTCCTATTTTCATCTCGCTTAGGGAGATATATGACCCAGGGAGACATTCATTTCAGAGGAGACACGGAGAGTTGTTCTTCAAGTGCCTGAGAGCAGGTTCCCCATGACAGCCTTGCAGCGGTCCAGATATTTACCCAGAGTGTGTGAAGGCAGCACCACAGTGAATAGCACTTCAGGGCAGTCACAGAGCACAGCTACTGTACAATTCTGGAAAAAAATCACCACGTTTTTTGAATTTTCTGGGAAGGGCTTTTCATATCCAACATAGTGTCCTTGTTATGGTCTTACTGAACACTTTTAAAAGCACTTGTATCAACGCAAGGCTTATAAAAGCCCACGTGCTTGATGATGTTTGAGATCCATGAACAGAATATTAAAACCAAGCCTGAACACTCACTAAGAAAGTGAGAGGAAACTCAACATTATTTTGTGAGCAAAAATGATCTCTTATCTGCTTGGGTTTTAGTGAGAGCTTTGGAGGATCAATTTAACTATCTAACTTACTCTGGCAACCAGAGCACAGAGACTTCTTTCTTCTGCCGGGTATGAGTAGCATTAAACAATAGTGGTTGTTTGTCCTAATGAGTTTTTTTTAAATGATTATGATTAAAGCACAGCCACCCTACCCTCTGCCTAAGCATGAATGACTTTAGAGGATATGATA
The DNA here is from genome assembly GCA_030015415.1 of Cynopterus sphinx. Classification (NCBI taxonomy): domain Eukaryota; kingdom Metazoa; phylum Chordata; class Mammalia; order Chiroptera; family Pteropodidae; genus Cynopterus; species Cynopterus sphinx. The sequence goes on from CM057388.1 coordinate 95,717,159, forward strand.
GATTTCACAAATGCCGCTGCTCCCCCAAATCAACAGTGCAGTATAAACTACAGATGTTACAAGATTGGGTGCATCCTCATTTGGGTGCAAATGTCACGGGACCACTGTGCACACGTGCACATTTTTATTCCAAAAAGCTTCTCATTCCATGGCTACTAAACCACATTGATAAGTCGTACTAGAAAAGGAAGCTGGCATGCAAGTGGTAGCATCTTGCAGGCAGCACTGTGACATTTACATTTCCCTCAAAGTACCCATAAAAATCCCAAGATTAAATTTGGTTTGCCTTTTATTTCTTCTGACACCCTATCCTGGCTTTTCATTGCAGAGACTTCTCGTGAGCATGTTGGATGTGGGAATGGGCTGCTAACAGATGAAATAAAAATATGTTCATCATTCCTCTTACAACTTTCAAGAAGTAGATGAAAATACTTACAGGTCAGAGCTCAAATTTACATGGTATGTACAACAGCACATAGTATGTCAACTGGTGTGCTATCATTTCATTACTAAATGCAGCCAAAACAGGCACAATGTAGTCTAAAATTTTTGGTTACTTCAGAAGAAAGAAAATAGATATTTTAGTTTTCAACAACAGAAGAGAAGAAATGTGTTCAACGTTGTCGTGCTAATTTCAAACCATTGTAAAGAAATGTTTGTGTTTGCTAATATTCACTATAGACAGACACACAGTGTACATGGGACTGGTTCCACAAGAGTCATTGAAAGGCATACTGAGAATATGTGCTAAGAATAAGACACAATTCTTTGTGCCTGTTCTCTGGCTAAACTCTTTATGACAAGTGATTTCAAAGTCATAAGAGATGACATATTCATATGTCTTGGAAGAGAAAGGGTTGAATGGCAAGGGTCTTCTTTTTTTCTCTTTCATGACAGCACTTTTGGCTGGTATGGCAAGAAGACATACTGGAAGCAGGCAGAAAAAATGAGAGACAGCAGAATCAGGGTGAGAAGAGACCAGTCTAACATGTTATTGGTCAACACTCTGACCATACCATTTAAATTACACACTTTCTAATAGCATATCCCGTGTACTTTCTAAAAAGGCTCTTTTGCAAGATAGATAGGGTTTTGGAGTCAGAAGGCAGATGTTTAAATTCTGGCTCTGCCAATTCCTCTGTGATCTGGAACAAGTTCATCTCCTTGAATCTCCATTTCCTCAACTTGAAAATGGACAAAAAAATAGCACCTACCTCACAGTGGTGGAAGGGTTAAATGCATGTTAATACATGTGAAAGTGCCTAGTATAGTGTGTGACACTCAACAGGTGATTCATACATTTAAAAAACCTGTCAGTAGAAGGAATGAGAAAGTACCCAACATCATGGCATGTGACTTGATCCATTCATGAGTGTGCCAAGCTATGAGTTCCAATTAAATATACTATATAGTCATTCCTAACACCAGGGCCTCTTCACTCAGGCTTTCTTTCATGTGCAATAACAATTTCCTGCTAAGTCTTAGTGTTTTGCACTAGCTATTATACATGACTACTGTTACAGAAACATACACCAAGAGCAGTGGTTATCAACTTTAGGGGCACATGGTAATCAATCAGGGCATCACAAGTGCCCAGGCCCTACTGCAGAGATTCTCATTCACCTTGTCCTGGGTGAGTCCTTAGATGGTTTGGCATCAGCATTTTGAAGAGATTGCAAGGTCATGGTCTAGAGTGTACCCAAAATCAAAGACTCTGCTGATTTACAGGGTTCTCCTTGTTCTCTCCCTTTCTCTCACCTGTTCCAGCAAGAGCTGTGATGTATTGCCAAAGCCAAACTTAATCTCCTGCATATTTGTTTTTACCGCAAGACTTTACACAGTGACTTGAACATGGTAAGTACCCAATAAATATCTCTCAAATGAACAAACGAACGAATGAATGAATGGTCAGTAGTATCTGCTTGCAAGGTTGCTTGTTTAGTCACTGAGTGATAAAATAGAAAAAAACATTAACTTAGGAGTTGGAGAATCTGGGCTTTTATTATGATTTAGTCACAAACTTTTTCATGTTAGAAGCTTATGTTAAATCACTTATTCACTCCAAGCCTCAGTTTCCCCATGTGTAAAAGGAGAGGACTAGACTAAGTGATGCCTCAGGGCCTCTATAGCTCTGACATTGTTATTCCATGAGTCTGTGAAAGTTCACGACACCAGTAGCTGTATTTCAGCCACCCTCATAAAATAACATGGACACGGTTCAAAAAGGGAGTTTAATGAATCTTATAAAAAGCACTTTCTGGGACTAGAGAAGCCATTTTCATAATGGAGAGCATTTAATGGACTTACCTTGTAAAGAAGCAGTTTAGTAGTTTCTGTCCATTTGGAGCTGTTATCCATGCTAAGCAGAAAGAAGAGAATGAGAAACGAGTAATCGTGGAGTACCCACCTTTTTTCAGAGATGGAGTGTGGCCTCTGGAACCAGACTAACTTGGTCCAGGCTGGCTGTTCACTAGCAGGGTGATTTGGACATGTTCTTTGGGGTTTGGTAAAGATAAAATGAAATAACACATGTAAATCACTTAGAATAGCACCTGGTGAGTAGAAAGAAGGCAATAAATGTTAATGAAAAAACACAACAAAAACAGAATAAAATCCCATCAGTCCAGAACTGTTTGTCTCCATATTCCAATTGAAGAAATCAAAGATCAGGGAGGTCAAATAAATTTGCCTGAGGTGACATAGCCGGCAAACCACAAATCTGGGATTTCAATCATGAACACGTGACTGCAAAGTCAGCGGCCTTGCCTTCATTCTTCACTGTTTTATTGGGATTCCTAACATAGCTAGATCTGCTTGCAAACTGCTGTTCATGCTTTGCTTGCTCCATTAGTCAATATTGGGGGTCTGCTCGCTTCAGCAGCCTATCCCAGGTCCTGACAAGTTTGGTTTGGCCACCAATCATCAGCTCTTCCCCACTACTGGCCCTCCAGTAGAATGTCTTTTCCCAAACTATATTTTGGTATGATAATACACCATTAACCTCTATCAAGGGTCATGTTAAGCAAGATCCCAATGAAATTCATTGTTACATATAGAGATAGTGTTAGAAACCTTTGTTATTATACTACCTACTACAATTTATGTGCAGGCCTGGGCAAACTTCCTGTCCTTTCTACCAAGAATCATTATACATGCATTGTGTAATTCATATATTTCTACACCACAGACATTATGGCTTTTACAACATACAGATTCTATTTTCCTAATGGCTGCTAGGTCTTTTAGAGAAAAGCTTGTGGCTAAATCCTTGCTAAATGTGTGGAATACCATTGTCTGCAATTTTAGTTCAGATCTACATCACTTTGTTTTTATACTTTTTTTCCCTTTCATCTTTTAACTCTTCTTTTGATCAAAGCTACCAAGGCATATTGTATGCAGTTTTGTTTCTTTTCCAATGTTTAATATCTGACTATGAAAGAGAGGAAGAACAAAAGGAAGGAAGATAAATAAATATTAGAAAGGCTTTCTTGATCCTTCAAAATTCAACCTACCGATATTACATACATCAGGCTTCACCCACAAGCCCAACTCCCATAATACGAAGATTCATTTTCAAAATGTTCATATAGGCATTATATTTTAAAAGTCAAGACCAATACGACTTATAAGAAAAGCCAGTTAGACATCTATTGTGTCACTTCAGACTCATGGGACAGACTCATTTCATTCAAATTGTCTCTTCCTTCCTAGGCAGTGATGTTCTTTGAAGAACACAAAGAGAGAGCCATCCACAATCGTGGTGATTCTCTTTTCCAGCGTCTGGAGCTTTCTGTGCTTTTCAGTTTCTGTGATAAATGTATGTTTGAGGAGGAGATAGCTTAAAAGAACCTAGATTTCACTGTGTTGCATTTACTTAATGGTGCTTATGCTAAAAGATATTTTGAAAATAAAATCAGAAGCATGACATGTCTTCCTAAATCAGTAGCTTAATATCTTGGTTATAGATAATCCTACCATTAATTTTGGTCTGCTTGTAAAACTATCAGTCATACTTGATATAGCAGGTAAATAAGCATGACTTTTCATTGATTTGGGCTCAGAAAGATAAGCACATTTTTAGATGCGCTTTATTTTAAAGAGATGAATATCACCATCAACCATTTAAAAAAACTCTTTTTGGTCATAAATATTATTTCCATGTCACTCTATAAAAGGAAATGAAACAGGGTTCCAGTCAAGATGGCAGGATAGGTAAACGTTATGCATACATCCTCTGATGACAGTAAAATTGCAAATAAATTATGAAATAGTCAATCTGGAAAATCATCTGAATGTCTAGCTGAACATAACTCCTCTAACTAAGGACATAAATAAGAGGCTATTTCAAGACTGATAAGAGGGGTGGAGATATGAGGCAGGCTGGTCCAACAGCCACATGTGGTGGTTGAACAACAGGACGGATAATCTCTCAGCTGCAGAGGTCCCGCCAGAGGAGTGAGATGCTCCAGTCCCACAATGGAAATCCTTAGCCTAGGATTCCAGTGTGGGAAAGAGGAGTCTCCACAAAATCTGTTTGCAAAAATCGGTGGGGTTTCCCACCATGCAGGTGAGAGAAAGGTCAACTAGAAACCCAGACCTCCCCTTAAAAGGTCCATGCACAGAATCACTTGCTCACAGGCACTCACCCTGGCTCCAGCAGAGGGAAAACAGCTCGGGAGGTACAAGAAACACATAGGGAAAGACTGATCAGTGTGGCTTCAGGGTGAGAGCTGGAGGGACAGCCACAATTGTCACTTTATTGAACCCTCATCTTGTGCAGCCTACAGGTGAGTGCCATCATTCCTATGTTGAGCCCTCCCTATCACATTTTGAAAGCCCACCCACCCAGCTCAAAAATTGCTGGTAGCAATTTTATTGCTGGGCATCTAGTTCCACCCTATGCTCTCAGCATGAAGCTCCTTCTGCAGCAATCAGCTAGACCTCCAATCACCCCCATCAAGAGATCCTTTCGGTGGCAGGCAACCAGCCTCAGACTTAGTGGGAGTAAATCTCAGGGTCTGGAAGCCTGAAGTTGGCAGTGGCTGGCCTCCGTGTGAGCTGAGACTTTCAAGAGTGGTCACAGACTCAGCACTGGCAACAAAACCAAACCTGCAACAACTTAGGGAACACCACTTGTCCTATCTTGGTGATTTCTTGAGACATAAAGGGAGAGGTCAAAAGTAATAAACTCATAGTAGGAGATTTTAACACCCCATTGACACCAATGGACAAATTTTCCAGAGAATCAACCAAAAAAACAAAACAAAACAAAAACAGCAGCCTTAGGTGACACCTGACCAGATGAATTTAATTGATATTTTTAGAGTATTTCACCCTATAGCAACAAAATATACATTCATCTCAAGTGCACATGGAACATTTTCCAGGATACACCACATGTTAAGCCACAAAACAAGTCTCAACAAATTTAAGAAGATTGAAACTATATCAACAGTTTTCTCTGATGACAATGGTGTTAAACTAGAGATTACAAAAGAAAAAAAAAACAAACAAAAAACCCACACAAACACATGGAAGCTAAATAACATACTAATCAACAATGAATGGGTTAACAATGACATCAAGGAAGAATTCAGATACCTTAATACGAATGAAAACACAATGACTCAAAATCTATGGGACACAGCAAAAGCAGTCTTAAGAGGAAATTCATAGCAATACAGACCTACTTTAAGAAACAAGAAAAATTGCAAATAATCTAACCTTACACCTAAAGGAACTAGAAAAATAACAACAAAGTCCAAAGTAAGTACAAGGAAATAATAAAAATCAGAGTGCAAATAAATGACAAAAAGTCTAAAAAAAATACAAAAGATCAATGAAACCAAAGGCCTGGTTATTTAAAAAGGTAAACAAAATTAGTAAACCTTTAACCAGCCTCATAAAAAAAAGAGGACCCAAATAAATAGTGACAACCAATACCATAGAAATACAAAGGTTTCTAAGAAAATATTACAAACAAATTTATACCAAAAAATTCGACAGTCTGGAAGAAATGTTTAAGTTCCTAGAAACATACAATCTTCAAGACTGAAATTAAGATGAAATAGAAAATCTGAACCACAAATTACTACTAATCAACTTGAATCAGTAACCAAAAACCTCCCAAAAAACAAAAGTCCAGATGGCTTCACAGGTGAGTTTTACCAAACATTCAAAAAAAAAAAAAATTAACGCCAACTCAAGCTATTCCAAAAAATTCAAATGGAAGGAAGGATCCTGAGCTCATTTCATGCTGTCACTATTACCCTGATTCCAAAGACATTAATTACAAAGAAAGAAAATTATAGGCTGATATCCCTGATGAACATAGATACAAAGATCCTGAACGAAATATTAGCAGACTAAATTCAGGAATACATTCAAAAGATAATACACCATGATTAAGTTGGATTCATTCCTGAGATGCAAGTTTCGATTCAATATCCACAAAGCAATTAATGTGATATACCACATTTACAAATTAAAAGATAAAATCATATAATCATATCAATAGATGCAGAAAAACTGACAAAATCCAGCATCCATTTATGATAAAAACTCTCAGCAAAGTGGGAATAGAGCCATAAGAATAGACACACAAATTAATGAAATAGAAAAGAGAGCTCAGAAATAAATTATATAGCCATTTAATCTATGACAAAGGAAGCAAGAATATATAATGTGTTAAAGACAATCTCTTCAATAAATGGTGCTAGGAAAACAGGACAGATAATGTAAAAGAAATGAAACTGGACCACCTTCTTACACCATATATAAGAAGATTTAAATTTAAGACCCGAAACCATAAAACTCCTAGAAGAAAACATAGGCAATAAACTCTCTGACATTGCTCTTAGTAATATTTTTCCCTGATATATTTCCTTAGGCAAGGGAAACAAAAGAAAAAAATAAACAAATGGGACTATTATCAAACTAAAAAACTAAAACGTTTTTGCACAGCAAAGGAAGCCATCAACAAAACGAAAGACAGCCTACTATATTTGCCAATGGTACAATTGATAAAGGGTTAATATCCAAAATTTGTAAAGAACAGGGACAACTCAACACCAAAACAATCCAATTTAAAAATTGGCAAAGGACGTGACTACACATTTCTTCAAAGAAGACATACAAACGGTCAATAGACACATGAAAAGGTTCTCAATATCACTCATCATGAGAGAAATACAAATTTAAACCTCAATGAAATATTACCTCACACCTGTTAAATATTACCTCACACCTGTTAAAATGTTCATCATCAATAAATTAATAAATAAGTGCTAGTGAGGATGTGAAGAATAGCGAACCTTTGTGCACTGCTGGTGGGATTGCAAATTGGTATAGCCACTAAGAAAAACAGTTTGGAGGTTCCTCAAAGAATTTAAAACAGAACTACCTCATGACCCAGTAATTCTACCTCTGGGTATTTAACCAAAGATATCCAAAACACTAATTCAAAAAAATCTATGCACCCCTATGTTCACTGCAGCACTATTTACAATAGCCAAGATGAGGAAATAACCTGAGTGCCCATCAATATATGATTGGACAAAGGTCTTGCATATATGTGTGTATGTGTGTGTATACATATACATACACATACACATATACATATACACATACACATACACACATACATACATACATACATACATATACACATACATATATATATATATATATATATATATATATATATATATATATATATAGAGAGAGAGAGAGAGAGAGAGAGAGAGAGACTAATACTCAGCCATGAAAAATGAAATCTTACCATTTGGAACAACATGGATGGACCTAGAGAATATTATGCTAAATAAAGTAATTTGGACAGAGAAAGACAAATACCATATGATTTCACTTATATGTGTTCTTTAAGAAACAAAATAAATGAACACACAAAATGAAAATAGACTGAGAGAGAGAACTGGTGATTGCCAGATGGGAGTGAGGACTGGGAGGCTGAGTGAAAAAGGTGAAGGGATTAAGAAGTACAAATTGGTAGTTACAAATAGTCATAAGGATGTAAAGTACAGCATAGTGAGTATAGTCAATAATATTATAATAACTGTGTATTATTATACATAGGTGGGTACTAGACTAATTGGGGGAATCACTTTGTAAATTATATAAATGTCTAACCACTATGCTGTACACCTGAAAGAATATGAAATAATATTGAATGTCAATCTATCTGAACAATAAAAAAATACAAATAAATACATAAAAAGAAATGAAACATTCACAGCTAGCTTTATGATGTGCTCAGTACATATTGACATATGACAGATTTAACTTGAAATACATCAGCTATAGCCTTATATCTGCATTCACTTATACTTCACCTTAAAGATAGTCATCTGTACAACAGAAATCTAACTTTTTAATGGAATTCTCTAGGCTATGCTTGGGAACTTATCAATGTAGAGTGGCTTTTGTAAATGCACATGAATGTTAACCATTAATTTCCTTATCACAATAATCATCTTCAATTCAGCAGCCCAGCAAGCAAATTGCTTCTTTAAAAGCTAGGTACATAAAATCATATTCATTATGAAAATGGCTCTTCTCATTTCCAGGAAGTGATTTTTACAACATTCATCAAACTCTCATTCCCAGAGTATAGGTCATTTTAAAAGGGAAGTCGACATGTGGATAGTGCAGTCATGGTTATTCATAGACTTTAAAACAAAGAATGTTAGAGTGAGAAGGGGTCTTACAGGTCATTTAGTTTTCTTCTTTTTACAGAGAGAAAAGTGAGGATAAGAGAGGGGGGAAATGCATTTACCTTGAGACTGCCCAGCTTAAGTAGAAAAAAATTGCAAATGCGTGCACACTAATGTATGGGGAGGGGGCAGGGACTGGGGAGAGATTAAATCAGCATTTTCTTCCTTCCTTCCTTCCTTCCTTCCTTCCTTCCTTCCTTCCTTCTTTCCTTCCTTTCTCTCTCTCTCTCTCTCTCTCTCTCTCTCTCTCTCTCTTCCTTTCTTCCTTTTTTAAAAATTTTATTTCCTTTATTTCTTTTAAAATTTATTTATTTGTTTGTTTGTTTTTATGGTGACATTGGTTAATGAAATCCAGTAAGTTTCAGCTGTATACTTTAACAGTAAGGTGTATATATATTTACACTGTGCTCACCTCCCATAGTTAGATTTCTTTCTGTCACCACATATTTGACCCCCTTCACCCTGTCTACCTCCCCTCTCCGACTTTCCCCCTACCCTCTGGTAACCACTAGTCTATTGTCCTTGTCCATGAGTCTCTGTTTGTTTGTCCTGTTAGTTTGTTGCTTTAGATTTATATCCCGCATATAAATGATATTATGTGGTTTTCTACTTTCTCTGTCTGGCTTATTTCGCTTAGCATGATTATCTTGAGGTCCATCCATGTTGTCACAAATGGCAGTATTTCTTCTCTTCTTATGGCTGAGCAGCTCTTTCTTTCATCTGAGCATCTAGTGTTTTGATGACTTAGTGCTTCAATGAATATAACTAAATCTATTTGGCTGTAACCAAAGTCTACAGCTATTTAAAATGTGGGGGAAATGCTCTCATGCTATTTAAATGTATTTTCACATTAATATTGGCATGGATGCAAAATGGTCCAGATTTTAGTATAGACTGCAACTAAAATTATGGAGCAAATCCAAAGATCCATGAGATTCAAGAGACAAATGAACCCAAGGAATATCCTCACTGAAAACACTTGCCTTTTCAGATATATGTTTATAATAGGGTGAAATTTATATTACCTCTTTTTGCATTATTTTGTATACTAAATGCCTTAAAGGTACAAACCAGCAATTAATCTTCTTAAAAGCAATATATTTTTGAAATTTTATTTTATTAGCAAGAACATTCCATCTATGTGTTCTTTTTATTTTATTTTATTTATGTTTCAAGTATACAGTACATTGGTTAGACATTTACATAGTTTATAAAATGATCCCTTTAATTGGACTCTGGCTTTCCAGTTAGCTTTGTCTATCATACTTTATTGTATCCTAATGTGTTTTAGGGCAATTCTGATGTATCCAATTGCCTGGGTGAGGAAGTCTGTTACCTGGACATCACAACCCACTTACATCTGTTCTCTCTCACAGAGCCACCATCAGGGCCGAACAATAATTATAAAGACATATGGAGGCCCAGGGCAGGCTGAGGTATGAGCAAAGCAAGGGAAGGAGTCAGTAATGAAGATGGAAAAGGGAGAAAGGTGACTGAAAGGAGAGCGAGAGATATAGATGAGGCAGAAAATAACGAGGGGATTAAGAAAGGGTATCAAATGCCAGGGCATAATGTTATAGCAAGCTGAAAATCCTTGCACTAGCCTGCTGTGAACTTTTTTGCATTATTTCCAAAGTCTCTAAAATCTTTTTTTTTAAGTAATGTTATATTTTAAATCATAAGCTTTTTTGAAAAGTATGAAATATTCATTATAATGCTATTAAAGCACTTGTCACTCATAATACACCAAAAGTCTACAGGATTTCATACATCTTTACAAGGTATACTTCCACGCGATCCTATAGAATTTACATTATTACAAGTAGGAAATTATTAAGTGTGTCAGATGCTTTAAGACGGAACCTGTGCTGTTAAAATTTTATTTATTTTAATCTAATGATTATCACTCTGGAAAAGTATATATATCATCAAAACCACAAGTAACCAAGGAAGTACATTAAACGAGTGTTGTTTTACTGCTTCCCACTAAATAGCAATTATGCCACATGGCTTTCCTTTGTCTCTTTTGCTATCTGCTCAGAAAGCTAAACTGTCATGAATAGGACCTTCATGGTATCCCAGAAACTTTTCTCTAGCACATAATTTAGGCAGTCTATTTCCAGATAGCATCCAGGAATCACGTGGTTTTAATTAAGAAATGTGCCATTGTATCCCAAGAGTTGATCAACAGATGAATGGATAAACAAAATGAGGTCTATCCATACAATGGAATATTATTTGATCTTAAAAAGGTAGGAGACTTTGACACATGCTAAAACATGGATGCATCTTGAGAACATTGTGCTCAGTGAAATAAGCTAATATCCAAAAGACAAACACTGAGTGATTCCACTTATAAGAAGTCCCTAGAGTAGTTAAATTCACAGAGACGGAAAGTAGCATAGTCGGCTGGAAGGGAGTGGGGAATTGGGGAATTGTGTTGAATGGGGACAATTTCAGTTGCACAAAGTGAAAAGAGTACTGTGATGGATGGTGGTGATGGCAGCACAACAATGTACTCGATGCCACTGAACTGGCCACTTAAAAATGGTCAGGGTTGTAAATCTTATGAGTATTTTATCACAATTTAAAAAATAAACAGGTCACAGTAGCACCTCTGGAACTTGTGATTTTCACATCTGTTTTCTTGAATCCTTCATGGTCTCTTTAAGATGTGAATCTTAAAGAATACCCCCTGAACACCTCAGGTATGCCCTCACTGCTACTTCTAGAGCTCTCCTTGTATAATGTGCTCTTCCTACGAGGATAATCATTAATATTGAGGCTATTAGAGCTTTCCTCAAGTTATACCTCTGTCAATTAACATTCTCCTCATAATTACATATTCTATCATGTTAGAGACTTTTCATGCTGAGGGGCTGAGGCATTAACGGATGTTGTGCGGTGGGGTGGTGGTGGAAGCTTTTTCAGCATAAGGACCAGTGTGATTCTGAGTCATCTGGTATTTGATTGCCTAATGGAGTTCAATGGATGGTATGTAACCTTTGAAAACAGCTTTTCATCTGCTTTGTTTCTGTCTGTAGAAACATTAGTCATTTTCCCTGATTTGGTACGTTGCCTCCTTGAATTTTTGCCTTTAGAGAAATAGTCAATTTGCCTGCATTCTGGTCTGAATTTCCAGGTCATACACAGATGACTGCCTTGATTTTAGATCTGCCCATTGCTGAGATATCATGACACATGGGCCAGAGCCAGTTCCATTCAAAGACTTGAAGGGGTTACAGAAGCTGGGTACCTAGAAAGTTCCCATTTATCATCCCTGTCAATCAATTGTTTGGGCCTATATAAAATCCTTGAAATTTTAATGAAAAAAAATTTCCATTAGCACATAAGGACAGAAGTGTTTCTAAGTTAATAAAACAGATTTCCATTGAAACTATCTGGAAAAGTTAGAAAAAAATAACACAAGAAATATAAAACACAGTAATACAGGTGGTTTCTGTTTTTTAAAATAATAAAATAAGCCTACATACCAATATGCATTTTAAACAAACATGACAGAATGAGGGCGTTGTTATTTAGACTCTTTGGGACAATAAATTTAGTAGACTTGAAAAACGGCCTGAAGACCTTGCAGTATCATATGGAAGAGACAAGAGGGGGCACCTGGATTATGGAACTGAGCGTGAAGCCACAGACACAACTGGAACTATTAAAGGCCTATAATCTTTTAAGAGTTTGCTCCTCATTCCCACATACGGTGAAGGTTTTTGAATTTCAGTTGGCCAGTATGGTAGGTAACGATTATTATAAAAGTGTTGTCTCCACTGTTTTTGAGGCAGTCTATAATTTTAAATAAGAAAAATAGAATGTTATTGAAACCAGCGTTCTACAGTCTATTTCCATTACAGATTACAGTTCTGTACATTTGGACTGAAGCTGATCAGGGTGTCCTGTATTATGCTCATAAATGTGATCATGCTATATAAATGTATAAATGTGATCATGCTATATAAATGTAGGTTTCACTTTGGGCACAAGGGGACAGATATTTTAGTGCCAAGTTCAGACACTTAGGGAAATGTCACTCTTTCATATTGCCAGGGATATTGTTTAAAAGATTAAAGAAATGTGGTGATTTCCAAACTGATCCGAAGGGAAAGGCTGACTTTGCAAAGTGTCAGACATCTCCTTAGGCAACTTTAAGTTGCAATGCAGTCACTACCAGGAAATAATCCAGAACTGAGAGCTTTGCACATCTAGGTTCCAGTATCCTTCTCTTTACACAGGAAATGCAGCCTAGCACAGCTGGCTGGCAATCAAACCTCTTATTTACACATTCTATAAAATCAGATCACTTTTTGCATTGAATAAAAGTCACAAATTATATAGAAAATATGTGGCAAAGGAGGTCTAGGATAGTGTCATCTCTGCACCCTACTTACTGAAGGGGCATCAAAGCAGTCATAGATCTTCAACAATTCTCAGTGAAATGAACCTTTGTTTCCTACACACAGAACCAGACCTTTGCATCTCTACCCACTAACACGTACTCTTCTTTGTCTTTCATTCTAGAATTTTCACGTGAACTTAGCCAAAAGGCCAAGAAGCGATCATTCCAGATTTTAAATTAATGTTCAATGGAATCACAAAAATGTTAGACCTGGGAATGATCTATCTCAACACAGTGCAAGCCCCTCATTTTGAAGATGACATTTGTTAGATGACATGACTTGCTTAAGGCTGTATAACTAGTTAGAAGCAGAATGTTATCTGCACCATGTTTAATCAAGCTACTTTAAATTCATTTTTTAATCTATACCATGATTAATCAAGTTGTGCCAAGGCACTACTGTGTAATAGAGTCAACCCCTCAAAACCAACTATGAAGGGTATTTTCTAATGGAAAATAAATTTGCAAGGCTTTGGGGAAGATCCTGCTGTATATTTTGTGTTGGTGCTTCATTTCAATTTAAAAAATAATAGTAATAAGTGAAGCTGATTGCAAAAATTTTAAATAACATAGAAAGATTTAAACTAAATCCTGATTCTTTCCCAAAATTAAACCACTTAAATGTTTTAGTCTGACGTTTCTATAGGTTAATATGTATACACCCAAATCGTATATGTGTATATTCTCTAGAAAATTGGCTAACCCTGCGTTCACTCAAATCATAAGTAACTAACACACCTATGAATGTCTTGAGAATGGAAGCTCCATGTGAGTGGGTACCTTTTCCTCAGCCACAATAAATAGCATCTGTAACAGTACCTGTTGATTGGATAATTAAATGGTTTGGGAGAACAAAGGAATGGGCCAGGGAAGGTAAAGAACAAGAGTTAAAAAGAAGTAAGAATCAAAAGTGAGCATGGGAACATAAATCGTCAGGTTTTCATAGAAATAATGGAGGAGATACTGGACTTCACACAGGACATGGGATGGTAGATTAAGAAACTTACTTCAAATCTCAAATGTCAGAATGACTTTATCTGACATCAATATTTTTCTGTCTTTCTCTGCTTATATATAATTTCACCAAAAAAAAAATCATACAGGCTTTTTTCACTTAGAAATAAATACAGATTTACTGTCACTTGAATGGCTTCATATTTGACAGATATAGTCAACTTTTGTTAGTTTCCAATTTTTTACTATGAAAAACAATGCCACACTAAATAGCCTTATTAAGCAAAATGCGTGTATAAATATAAACATGACAAAATCTGTACCATCACTGGAAAACAGAAGGAATCGATCAGCAAACAAGAAACCAGGGACATTTTGAAAAATGTGGTATAAACTGAAGAATGTCAAGAAAAATACTATTTTGTTCTTCTTCCACACGTGAATGAAATACCCGGTTGAGGAGTTAAGAGATAAGTAGGTGGGATCCCTCAGCAGAACTTCCTCAAAACACCACACCCCGTGGGGAAGTGCGTATACTCTCATGGACCTTTGAGGCAGTAGTGGGGAAGGGACAATACAATCCAACAACTACTTTACTACACAGACCAAGAGGTGGCAAGCCAGGGTGCTCATTCACCTATTTTCTATCACAAGGATAGGTAATGTGCTAAGTAAAGAAAGTGCTATAACAAGCCGAGAAAGGGTAGTAATGACAATTTTGAAAGGGGAAAAGTCCTTGGACTATCTTTATGACACCATCACAGAGAGAGAAACTGCTGGGCACAGCACTGTCCACAGGAATCCCCTTCATGTTTACCTATAACCAGGTAGATCATCAATTAGCAAAAAAAAAAAATGAAACTAAAAAACTGTGTAACTCCACTTTTCTTCTCTGAAATAAACTATTTGTACAAAAGAAAAACCCACCCTAACTGACAGGGCCTAAAAGAGACCACTCTGTTAAGATGTTAAAACAGCAACTTTCTAGACATTTGAAAAGAGTTGGTCATCCCAGAGAAAGAAGCTAGCCCAGGGAATAAGGGCATATTTCTCCCAATGAAATTGGAAAAAAAACATTAGAAAAAAGCTAGTTTTTATTCTCCAAGAATTTTGAGAGAACATTTCATAGGTGAAGACAAAGCAATGTGAAACCAAGCAAGACTGCTCTCAGATAAAAACAAAACAAAACAAACAAGAAAAAACACGATTACAGAATTAAATAAAACACATGGAGGTAGTGAAAAGTAGATAGATTATTGCAGAAAACTAAATCTTTAAAGTAGAATTCAGAAAATTCTCCCAGAACCTTAAAAAAAAAAAAAGAGTTAGAGATCAACATGATATGCGAAGATATAAAGGCCATGGAATTCTTAAATACGCAGGATAAGAATTCTTGGAAGAGAAAAAGGATCAAATGAAGGATTAGCAATCAATAAATAATAGGAAAAAACTCTCTGAGCTTAGGCTAATTAAGTTTTAGCTAGTTAAATCTTATCCTGATTGGGGGAAGAAATACAGGATGTGCATTCATGCTGCTGAAAGGAATTCATAGTGCAGCCAGTCTTTTTCTTTTGACATTTGCCAAATAGCAAAGAGGAAATCAGCATTTTTTCCCTTGGGCAGAGACAGAAAGCTGAAAATATCAGCTGGCATTCCAAAGGACAATTATAGTGATTCCTTGGATAAGGTGTTAAGGAGGATAGAGAAAGAGCTGAAAGTAGGATGAAAGCCTGAATGGAAGCTTGCTGGTTTCCTGCCAAAGGTAAAAGTGTCTGAGGATCATCATTCACCTCCAGGCAGACTACTTGAATTATAAGCTCTGCCTAAAAAGTAAACTGTCCCACAGATGCTGGGCCAAACCAAACCAAACCAAACCAACAAACTGACAACAGATATCAAAAAATTTCTCACTATATTAAAATGATGCGTGGATATAGATATCTACATATATATGTGTGTGTATGTATATATGTGTGTGTGTGTGTGTGTGTGTATGTAGGTATTTGTATATGTAGGTATACACACACATATTTATATATATACACACATGTGATAATCACAAGTAATTATCACTCTCCCACATAAATGCTTTATATCACATGCCTTTGTGAGTTATGTACTATTTGTTGTGCAATTAAATGCAATTCAACTCATATTAACTGTATACTTATTATATGCTCAACATGTGTATGAATTCTGTGTTTCGTACTCTTTTTCATGTGGAAATCAATGACAGGCTGATGCCAGGAGAGTAGTGTCTCATCAAATTTCAGTGTGAAATCAGATCATTTGGCTGGACTACCACAAGGGTCACACATTGGTTCTCAATCCTATGAAAGATATTTCCATAGTTACTCTTGATCTCCCCTTGTGAAAATAATGAAGAAGCACTTTAAAATATTCTGTTTGAAAGGATAATTTTGCAGAAAATCATACACCTCAGATGTCCATCTAAGGTCTCCTTTCACTTTGAGAACAGGATAAGATTGGCTTGAACACCCTTTCTACATTCCATTGAAGTTCAAGTTTTTCCCAAGAAGTTATGATCTTCAGGATTGGGTGGCTGGGAGGAGTGGGGGTATCTCAAATTTGCATGGTAGGCAAAGGTTCCCAGGCCCTGCTGTGTCTGACCAGTTGATGGGTTGTCTCACTCACCTAAGGAGACTGTCACTGCTCACAGACATTGACAACGTATATGGCGAATAGCCTTTTTCTTCAAAAAGGAAAAAAAAAAAGGACCTAGTTACACAAAGCTTTCTGCAGCAACTGTCTTTCAAAAGAAAGACTTGGAAAGGAGCTTGACCTCCCAGGTCTGGGATCTTCCTAAGAACTCACAGATCACTTTAGGCCGCTTCTCACTGTTGAAGAGGGAGTGAGAAGGCCAGAGGGTAACAGAGTTGGGCATCACTCATTAACCCACCCCCCACTGCTGGGGAGTGGGTAGGAAGTATTCCCCTTTAGAATCCAGAGAAAGGGCTGGGTTTCCTTGATTTCCATAAAAGAGCACCTAATTTCAAAGGTAATTTTCATGTCTATTTTAACACTTGGCGTCTCACACATCTGAAAATCTGGGGAACCTCACTTTCTTCTTATGCAGGTCTTTTCTCCATAATAAGTGACTGAGATCTTGAGTTTTGAGGTTTTGTAGAAAATTCTCTAGGCTTTTCATGGGACCTGGAGACAATGAATGGTATATTTGTTGGGCAGAGACGGACACCTTCACTTTATTTAGATTTTTAAATGATCCCTTTGGTCCCCTCAAAATTATTTTTCTCATCCTCCATTCTCCCAATGTGGGATCTCTACCGGATGTCTAAATATTGGTTATGGGCCGACAGTGTTTAATAGGGTTTGAAACACCATAGCTATTTAGTTCCATTTGTCCCAAACCCTGCTCAACTGACATCTGCAGTTGCAGCTGGGATTACGATCGAGTCCATCTTGACCATACTCAGTGCTTCACTAAGCAACTAATATCCATCTGCCAGCCTTGCTATTCTGGTTGCCCCAATCTGACAGTCACTGCTGTGACTTGTTCAGGGTGCATAGATACAAAACCATAGAATTTCTCTCACAGCCATATTCGCTGAATATAGATGAATTGATTTCCACTTCAGTTTTGGATAAATAGTTTGGTTCCCTCATTATATTTGGAGCTCTATCATTAATCCATATCTACTGAGAACCTGAAAGACCATGAAGCCCTAACTAGGGTACTTTGTTGGGGGGCTGGACCTGACTGATGTCCAACCAGTCACCCAACAGCATCCTCCAGCTCTCTCTACTCATTTGAAAGCTCCCAAGGGCACTCAATCATTCTGTCCCAGCCTCAGTGGGCCTGTTTCATTGGATGACACTGATGACCTCAAAGGCTGGACATCAGGCATTCCATCAAATTCACAGCAATTTTCAGATCATGTGTCATAGTCATAGCCATTTTTCCAAGACAGTCAACATAGTCATCCAATGATAGTCACCCAAACTTATCACAACTTTGAATAATGGTTTCTCCTAGAGGTAGGAAAATAATTTCCTCAACAGTACATCTAAATGTTAAAACATACTCTCTAGACTGGCTGCAAAGGATTCTGAGTCTATGGTATCCAGTGTCCCCCTCCTGCCCCCACAGCCAATAAACATGATTGACAAGCCCATCGTCAGTTCCTCTCTGAAACATATGCCCCTCAGGATACTAGCCAGACCATACTTCCATAAATGCAATCAGCATATTTAATGGACTGAAATTGATAAGACACAAATAGAAAATGATTTTTTCCAAATACTGTTCCCTACTCTGCTCTGATTGATTTCTCTATTCCACTACTAAAAGCATAGATTCCATGGTGTTTTGGTTATGTAGATTTTTTTTCTAAACCCCATGACTTACTTTCAGAGATTCAGAAGTCCAGCCCAGTCCAGCCCAAATCCAAACTTCAATTTCACATCTAATACAAAGTTTCTCCCTTCTCCTGCACTCATCCCTCTTTCTAAGTTCAGGCCTGATTTGTCTTGGGTTCCTGCAGTTAAGAGGTAGAGTGGCTTGTGTTTTTCTTTTTCTTTGTTCTTTTCCATTTTTCCAAGTGTCAGGGTAGGAAGGTCGTTGAGAGAAAAGGGGAGAAAGACTATTTACTTAGCTGGTGGGAATTTTAGTTTTAAGTTGTAAGTGTCCAGTGTGACTAGTGACCAAATGCTAGTTCCTTTGTGGGGACACACAGGCTCTTAGGATAAGTTTACTTTTTATCAGTCCACGAGAAATATGCAATTCAATATGATTTTTTTCCCCTCTTTTCCCACCAGGAAGATCAGCGCGCACACACACAAACAAAATCCTATTGTTTCTCTTTCTCTGGAGAACCCTAATACAACCCATAAAAGCAAGCCAATCAAGTCATTTAATGACCAACTGAAGAAAGAATCTGTGCCAACAATGGAGGAAAAAATGGTTGTGTTGAATTTACATAGAGATGTTCTGAACTGTACTTTTGGGAGCAATTTAAGGCAGTTCCAAGGGATTTGATTTTAGGCTTACTTGCTACCTTTCTTCAAATGGTGGTTTATTCATTTGTAAAACTTTTTAACAGAACGATATTTTTCTGCACACACACACATATTGGGGGAAGAGTGGAGAAGGGGATGAGGAAGAGAAGAATGTGATTCTTTAAGCCTATGATTTCAGCAGGGAAAGAGCGGGTGAAATGAGCAAATCTAAGTGGTAGGCCTCACAAATTACTTCTAGGTTCTCCTCTAGTTGATTTATTTCACTCCATGTATTGTTTTGCTAAAGTGGAACAACTACAGCCATTCCAGGTGTCAAGCTGTGTCACTCTTGTTGATTAGCAGTTGTAACTGCTCAATAACACAGGATTTTCCCTGCACCTGTGAGCTGAAGAAGACCTTTAAAGAGTAAATAGGGCCAAGTATGAAAATAACCTTTTCACTTTTGTCTCCTTTGATATTGAAGGAAGGTCTAATTGAATATTTGGACTGTATGCCATGTAGACATACGGGATGATCAATAAAGCTCAATCACTAATCTGATTCGTTAACCAAAGTTAAGGCCATGATGGAAGAAATTAGATTGCTAAACCAGGTAGAGCCCCAGTGAATTTCCTCCAGTTCTACTGGTCAACAGTTTGATGCCACAATTAAGACTACAGACGACTTGAATTGGAATCCTGACATTATCTGTTTAACTGCGTGACCTTGGAAAAGTTACTTATCTTCTGGGCCTCAGTTTTTTCATCTGTAAAATGGACACAATAATGGTACCTACATTTAGAATTCTGCAAATATTGAATTAGTTAATATACATATTGAATGCTTAGAGCAATGCCTGGCAGAGAGTGGTGGCTGTTACTACTACCTAGAAGGGAGTTCTCCATCAGAGTGAAGCCCCAGGAACTGATAACTTTAACTGATAACTTGAAGTGACTTCACTGCTGAAGTACTTTGACACTGTCCCTCTCATCACATATACTAGAATATTTGAACAAGTGACTCTACTTTTCAATAAATATGTGACTTTGGATAAAGTATATCATCATCAGGTCCACATTTTATAAAACTGGGATAATAACAGTACTTGCATTACAGGTTGTTATGATATAAAAAGATAATAAATGTATGAATGTTTTACAAATCTTAGATATGACTGACATTAACTGCTATTTTTGAAAATCCACAAAGAAATTGAAAGGATATGTTAGGATTGAAAAAATGTATAGGGCTTAACTTGTGACTAGAAGTACTGAAAGTTTAAATAAAAAAAATGTAATTATGAGGATCACTAGATACTGACATAGACTCAAAACTGGTAGAATTAATTTTTTTAGGACTGACATATAATTGCTAAAGGGCTTTTACAGGAAAATGGATTTGACACCTTTAAGATTATATGTAAGCCTTTCTATATAAAAGCAATATGCTTAATTTCTCAGAAGTAAAAGTTCAATTACATGACCACTTAAGTCAGTTTTTTAATAAAAACTAATAATTTCTGTACCCTAGTTCTGGATACTCTGTTCTGTCCCTTGGACCTTAAAAATTCATTTGGGAGGTATTTTTTAAAGCTTTGATTTTTAAGATATGTTCTTTCTAAATTAAGACAGGGTAAAGATTTGCAATTTCAATATTATACTAGTTTGAGGGTTTTCTTAAAATTTTTTTAAAGGGCTCTACTGTGGACCACCTGATGTGATGACTCAAAGCAAATCTTGGGAGATCTTACCCAATAACTGCTGAATATTTTCAGTGTCTTCTACAGACAGGAAAATTTGCATAGATTTAGTTATAATGGGAAAATAAAGAACTCCAATGCAGACAGTTTTCAATTATCTACAATAATAGAGGTAGTCAGGGTATGGAACTTCCCATACTCAACACTGTTTGAGGGGAAAGGAAAGGCTGATCCAAGTTCAAAGGCATCTTATCACTGATATTCTTTCAGATTGTTGTGCTCTCACACTCACCCATTTTGACTTTTTATTATTCCTTTGCTTGATCTTAGGACTCCAAGCCCTCAACTTTATACTCTATCTCTCTCAAACCCATCTTAAAATTTCTTCAATTTGCTGACCCACAGCACATAATTCCTTCACTTTACAGAACTCATTCTGGCCTCTATACTCTCAACTTGGCTACCCTCTTAGCTTAATGCTCCAAAAGCTGCAGATAGTAAAGTTATTGACACTAGTTCTAGCTCTGCAGGAGGGAGAATTTTTAATAGATCTGGGGCAGTAAAAGAAAAATAATTTTGCATATTACAAAAAGCAACTTGTGCCACCTTATTTCTTTCTAAGAGTTAGTAAAACTGCTTTTCTCTTACAAAGTCTGATAATTAGAGCTATCTGAATTTGTTGACCATTATTTGGAGAAATACAAATGCATATGTGCACACGTTAACAGGTAAATAGTTATGAAATATGTTTATACAGTTAATTTAACTGAGTATAATTTGTTAGAATATAGATAACCAATATAAAAAAAAGTTATACACACACATGACTTTTGGAAAAGAGAATAAAATCCCCAGCTTTTCCAACATGGTTCTTGATTGCAAACAAATCTTATACCATTATTTTCCATTAGCAGTGTACCAAAAGACTTAGTTGTCATAAGACCTAATTGTTCATCTTTTCTGTTAGCCCCCGATGTACAGTAGGTGAAATTCTCTCTCTCTCTCTCTCTCTCTCTCTCTCTCTCTCTCTCTCTCTCTGTGTGTGTGTGTGTGTGTGTGTGTGTGTGTGTGTGTGTGTGTGCTCAGAATCTTATTTCAAGATTTCAAAAATAACTTCTTTTCTCCTCGAAATTTAGAGAGTAGGCTATAACTCTCCTTTTTACTATCTTCAATTAAAATGTTCTTCAGTTGTACTGTTGTAAGATAATGTATACTCTTTATAGAACCATAAAAAGATTTGTGGAATCAAACGTACATGTCACTTAAAGAACTGGTTCTCTGAGTAGGGTCTCCCTCAATACCCAAGTCATTTCTTGGTAGTTAATTAAGCATATGAACTCTTTCTAGCAAAACTACCTAGACTATTGCTAAACAACCACATATTTAAAAAAAATCAGGTGGTGAATTTTTCAAATAGAGCACAGTTCTTTGAAGAGCTCCAATGATACAAGCAAATACAAGCAGTGATTTCTTAGTAACTACTGATATCTCTAGAAAATTCAGCTGCTTTGACCTTGTATTTTTAAGGACATTCATTCAGCCACCCTCGGTGTAATGAGTATGGATAATGTAAATTTAGCTGAATTCAAGTAAATTAAACTATCTACTAATGTACAGTAACCACTAGCAATGAAGTTTTTCACTGTTTGTATCTAGCTTTCTTCTTACGTTGTCAGACAAAATGTGAGCATCTATTACTTAGCCTCAATTATTCCCAAGTCTAGAGTAACATTCAAATGGCCCTTTCAGCCATTAAAAACAACCAGCTGTAGAATTACTTTCAAGTCAGCACTATTGACTTTTGTGTAAAAGGTGTGTAAATACAATGGATGAACAAGTGAAATGGCAAAGTTTTGCTCTGGATCCTAAACTGTCTGCCCAGTGAGGATGCTTACTGTTTCAAAAGCTCTTCTCCAAGAAATTGTGAATCTTTGCCTAAGGTCTGCCATATTCTGCTTCGCTATGAAAAATGCCAGTTAACAATTCTAACGTTAATATGTGAGAATGAATAAGATATGAGCTAGTTTTATTTGTCCAACTCGACTTAGGCTTCTACTATGAACTAAAGTGTGCTTAATGACCACTGACAATGAGAGTTTGTCTAAATGAGATAAATGATTGAAGAGGACCTTCAAGCTGTGCAAAGGAAAACATTACTGCAGATGTAAAGAGAAAAGTTGCCTTGTACTTCCAGAAAAAGTTTACCTGGTGGGTAATTTTGTTTTTCTTATTAATTATGAAAATAAATTTTGAAGATACTTAAGCCAAGAGTTTCTAAACTGCTCAGCAGAAGCCCTCATTGGTCACCTCATCAGAGATGATCTCTTCCTTATTGCCCCCAAAGCAAATTTCTATCCCTTTTACATAGTGATTTTGTATATAATATTTTAATACAGTCCATTACAAAGAACATGAACACCATCTCACTGAATAACTTCCCTTGCTGGAATCCATGATTTTAATTTACATGTGAAACACTTTTTTTCATTACAGATGGTGTGGAAATTAGTGGGCATAATTAGAATGTCTGCTCTACAAAGAAGCTATTGCTTTTTGCGAAGATGAGACTTGAATTCAGACTGAAGTTTTCACTTTTGACATTCTGCATAATCTGTCTGAAAAGCCTCTTCTTTCCTCTTCTTTAAATTCTGGGAAGTCATTTCTAAATGACTGGAATTCCTCAAAAGAAATTTTAGATATAAAATATCACCTGCATTTCCTCTACCAAGAAAACTACCAGACAGTTGAATGAAGATGGGTCTTGAACAATTTGTTATTTAATTGAAGGCTGGAAAGTCTGAGTGTGGGCTAGATTTATTGATAATCTACATGAGCTATTTAAATTGCTCTTACCTCAGTTTGCTAAAAAACAAGGTCCTTTGTTCTTAATTTAAAAATTATTTATATAAAAGAACACATTGCAGGTTATTTGGAGCTGGAAATGAAATGAATCCCTGGATTCAAATGTGCTCTTTCTTAATTTAAGTGTCAAAGTGAGTTAGAGCAGACATTGTCTGGTTCCTGCCCACTAGGTTAGGTAAGCCCTATGGGTACATTGCTCACAGAGGTGACCCCAAGGTAGAGGGATTCTTAACTGAGTCAAGCCTGAAGGAATGTTCTACTCAAGTCAACTTGAGACAGTTTAGGGAGAGAACCAGAATCACTGTTAAGCCAGAAGGAGGAAAACACTGGAAGTAGATGATAGAGGCTCTGTTCATCCCTCTGGAGACCAAATCAAAGTTGTGATGGAAACAAGGAGCAGCAGCAAGGAAAAATCGCCTGGGATCCAGAGGAACAAGCCATACAACTAAAGAGAAGTCTGGGAAATCACCCTGTAATGGCAGAAGGTAAGGCAGTGTGAGGACTCAGGGCTGCTCAGGCAGCTCAGTGAGACGGAGACTGTAGCAATAGCAGCAGCAGTGGCAGTGGCAGACTCCTCTTAAAGGGGCCATGTCCACGAGCGAATTTTTCTGATGACAGACTTGCTTGCTCTGAGTACCAGTGCCGATCTGGCTGTGCGCAGGGCCCACCAGGGACTTATAGAAAGACATTGTTGGAGTGACAGCCAAGGCAAGACTCAGTGGGTACAGAAGTGCTGATGGTATCCATTGTTTTCTGTTAAGCCCTTCCCCTCCCAGTGTGCCAGACACAGAGCCGCCATAGCTGTGATGTCATCAAAGTGGATAACAAAGGTTGCTGTGCCCAGAAGATTCCCTGAAACCCTGCCTCCCCCAGCTCATGGCCCTACCCAGGCTGCATCCAGGCATGTCCTCAGTGAGTCAGGTGCTCCTTGCTGAGCAGCACCAAGACACACTGGAGGCAGCTGGCCTCGGTTTCTGGTGTGGCCTTTTGAGCAACTCTAAGCACAGCATCTGTGGACTGCTTGATGAATCTTGACTAGTGGCTCTGGAGGGGTAGAGGCTTGGGCTAAATTTGGCCTGTAGCTGAGCCCCTCTCAGGAATGTGCTACTAGACACCGACTTCACAAATCCACACTAATAAGACTGGGAGACTTAGGAGCTTTGTTTAGTACATAGAAATAGACACATAAAAGCAGCCAAAATGAGAAGACAAAGAAGCAGAAACCATATGATAAAATAGAACAGAGATCCAGAAATAATAGAGTCAAGTAACCTAACAGAGAATTTAAAACACTGGTTATAAAGATGCTCAATGAACTTATAAGAAGTGTAGATAAATTCATTGAGAATTTCAACAAAGAGATAAAAAACATAAAAATGGAAATGAAAATTACAAAAGGGAATCATACTGAAATAAAGACCACACTATCTGAGATGAGAAGTATATTAAACAGAATAAACAAAGGAATAAACAAAGCAAATAAAGAATAGGATGAAATGTCCTATATAGAGGACAGGAAAGCCAATCAGGACAATCAAACAGAATGGCATGAAAAAAGATGCTAAGACTATAAAAATAATTTAAGGAGGATATGGGGCACTATTAAGGCTCCAAATATTTGTATGATCGGCATAACTGAGAAAATCAAGATGTTGAACAGTTGTTTGAAGAAATAATGATAGAAAACTTTCCTAACCTGGTGAAGAAAATGGACATAAAATTTCAGGAAGCGCAGAGAATTCCAAAAATCTGGGATCCAAAGTGGCCACACTAAGACACATCATAATTAAAATGCCAAGGTTAAATACAAAGAGAGAATCTTAAAAGCAGTAAGAGAAAAACAAATAATTACTTATAAGGGAAAACCCATAAGACTGGCAGCTGATTTCTCAAAAGAAACTATGCAGAACAGAAGGTCTTGGCACAAAATATTGGACAGGATGCAGACACAAGATCTACAACCAAGAATAATGTATCCAGCAAAGCTATCATTTAGAGTGGAAGGACAGATAAAGAGCTTCCCAGACAAAAATAAGAATAAAAAACATGTACCAAAAACAGAAATAAAGAATGGCAACAACTACATTCCTGTCAATAAGTGCCTTAAATGGAAAAGAATTAAGTGCTCCAACAGAAAGATAGAGTGGCTGAAAGGATAAGAAAACAAGACCCCTATATATGAAAAGGAAGGGGATGGAAAAAGATGTTGCTGTGATGGACCTGGAATGTTTTTAAGTCAGAGAAAGATAAACACTACATGATTTCACTTATATGTGTAATCTAAGAAATAAAAAAGAAAAAATGAATCAAAAACAAACTCACAAATATTGTAGTTAATTTGGTGTCTGACAGAGGAGAGGGAGTTTGGGAGGCTGGGAGAATGGGGTAAAAGGTTAAAGAAGTACAAATTAGTAGCTGATGGATGGTCATGTAGATGGGGATCACAGCATAGAGAATGCAGTTAGCATTAATACATTGGCTAGGTGAAGGATCAGGGGAGGGAGGAAGCAATTGGGGGGGTCGTTTTATGAACTATATAGCTGTCTAATCAATGTGCTGTTTACTTGAAACTAAATTTTTAAAAAAAGAGAGAAGCCAAGGTGGAATACAAGAAAATGGTGCAAAAAGTTAGAAGCAGGAACTAGTGTGAGTAATAGGTACAGTTCAGACGTAATGCAAACTTTATAAAGAAGGAAGGTGCATGGTCTCTTTCAAAATTATGGCTCAACCATTAAAGGTGTGATTTCAGGTTTGTATAAATAACTCCTCTGTATGTTGGCTTGCACATCTTTAAAATATGGATATTGTGTCCTACCTTACAGAGTCGATATGTAAACATAACCACCATGGTGTAGGCACATAACAGACATTCAATAAACAGTAGTGTTATGATTATAGTAAGCTTTTTAGTATGACAAGCAAACTCAATTTTTTTTCTTTTTCAAGCAAGTTTCCACTAAAGGAGTCATAGAAATAAAGAGGCACTAACAAAACAACATGATGGCTAACATTTCTTCAGTGCTTCCTCTATACCAAACATTGCACTAATAATCCTTTGTACACATTATCCCACTAATCCTCACAACCACCAATAAGATTTTACAAGTCTGTGTGATCTCAGAATGTACGCTCATTTTATTATACAACACTGTCTTCCCATAACCCACTGTGCCTATAAAGTCACTTTTTGTCTTGCTTTAGAAATTTTACACATTCAGTTCACTCTGTCTTGAATTTTCTGCCTGGTGCCAGCTCTTTTGATGTTCAATCCTAACTAAAATATTGTTACTGCTTGGCGCTACTACCTGCCTAAATTGGGTCCCCATAGGTATTATTTCATAATATGCCTTTCTTTCCTTACCTATCATTTAACAATTTATAAATAGAAATCTAACTGTACTATTCAATTATCACTTTGTCCCCATTGTACTGGAAGCTCCATGAGGACAGAGACAATATCTGTTTCATTCAACACTATTTTTCCCAGCACCTAGGAAAGTGTCTGGCACATATTTTCAAGAATCAGGGGGATGGTGTCAAATATTTGTTGAGTGATTGCTGATGGCTAATATTAATGGACACTAACAGAACAGCTAAGTGAAGTTTTGGGAGGAAGTATGTTTTATAGATAATAATAATATCTGTGCATGATGCACTTAAATGAGCCAGTGATGTGCTATAAACCTTATGTGTATGATTTTATTTTTCTTTAAATAAACCAATTGGGTTGGGGCTATTATTGTCCCCACTTTACAGGTGCAAAAATAGAGGCAAGTGGGATTAACTCACTGTCTAATATTACACAATCTAGTAAGTGGCCTTCCCTCTCACAAACAGAAGAAAAAATATGAAACAATAAATTACCAAGATCTGTTTAGGACTTCTATAAAGAAATTTATAAATCTTTTTTGAGGAATAAAATTACACACACACACACACACACACAAACCCTTGAGTGTCTGTTTCTGGAATGGATGATTCAATATTATAGAGATGATAATTTTTTTCTAATTAATTTATAATTAAGCAATTACATGAGAATCCTAATATGATTTTATTTTTTTAAACAAAATGATATTATAGTTCATCTGTAGAATAAACACATGAGAGTATTTAGGAGGATGGTAAAAAAAATGAAGAATAAGGAGGGCATATTTGTTATGCTAGATATTAACTAGTTGTTATAAAGCTAGAATAATTAAAATATTGTGATAATGACTTAGGGATGGATAGAAAGAACGATGGAGCTGAACTAATAGCTAAAACCTTGTTGGTTAAGTTGAATATATTGTGGGGGGCATAGAGTTAGATTATCATTTCATCTCACATACCCAAGTGAATTCCAAATGTGTTAAAGAAGGAAATTTTAAAACATGGAATCATT
This sequence comes from Cynopterus sphinx, assembly GCA_030015415.1. Classification (NCBI taxonomy): domain Eukaryota; kingdom Metazoa; phylum Chordata; class Mammalia; order Chiroptera; family Pteropodidae; genus Cynopterus; species Cynopterus sphinx. Next base: position 95,745,181 of record CM057388.1, read on the forward strand.
TGAAAAGAACTAGGAAATGCTATTAATTAATATTTTAAAGATCTGATGGCAGAGGCCTACTGTGACTGAAGATATTAAAAAGCATTATACTTGACTAAAGATTTAAATCTTCCATAAATGAAGACATACTGCATTGAGGAGATAATATTTTGGGGGGCAAAATAGAACAAGCCTTATGTGTGTGAAAAAATATACAAATGGGAGAGATTATTAGTTTGCCCTGATGATAAGATATAGTGTTTTAATAAAAAATATTAAAGCACCATGAACAAAAGTGTCAAATAACAAGCCAGGAAAATGGTTTTAAACCATGCTAGGTAGAAGGGTAAATATAAAGACCTATTACTGATTAAGTAGTAAATTATCATCTTCCTGTCTCAGGTTGGGTTCCCTAGGAACCAAATTCTTAGGTGGAAATTTTCATGCAATAAATTTATTGGGAAGTGCTGCTGGGATCAACACCTGTAGAGTGTGAAGAAAGAATGAATAGACAGAAGGAGAAGTAACAGATCTTTCTTCACTGCTTCCCTCTCTTCCCAGGAGAGCTCTTGAGCTCAGATAGCCCTTCAGGGATGACCATCTTTAAGGTAGGGAGCCAAGCTTTTACTCCAGCATTGAACAATCATTGGATGAGGGCCATCCCACCCCCCACCAGGAGATATGACCTTGGCAAGGGATTTCATTGGGAATCATCAGACATCAACTTCCTTGCCAGCTGGGAGAAAAAGTGGCTTGGTCCTGAAAGGGGATCTGGATGGCACACCATAGAATCCAACTACATATCCCAATGGAAAAGTGGTTGAAGGAAAAGAGTAGATCAATACTCCCAAATTAAACTCATATGACCAATAAAAATGAAAAAAAAAATAAATGCAATATCATAATTTCTTAAAGACATGCAAATCAAGAGAGCAACATAGATTTATTTATTTATTTAACCAACTCATTAGCAACAATTTTTAAACAACATATGCAATCCTATTGAGGATACACTGAGATGGAAAGAATTATATACCCTTTAGAGTGAATATTGGTACAACTGGAAAGCAATTTGGATATACATTGAGGCCTGCATTAGTTCATATACTATAACCCATATTATTAGCAAACCTAAAATATGTAGGTGAGGTTATGTCATTTTCCTGCTCAAAATCCTCTAATGGTATACCAGTATACCTAATACAAAAACCCAATCTCCTAAGCATGATCCATAAGGCCCTAGATGACCTGATCCTGCCTACCTCAGCCCCTCCCATTCTCAGCTTCATCTGCTACACTCCAGTTCACGTCTTCTTTCTGTTTTTCAGATTTGCCAAGTTCCATCCCACCTTAGAGTCCTTACACTGACTCCTCCTTTTCTTAAAACACGCTGTTTCCAGAGTACTGCATGACTGGCTGTCACTCTAGGTGGTCCTATCTAAGGTAATACTCCCCTCTCCAATTCCACCTGCTTTCTAAGACAGTACCGTTTAATTTCTTCATGTTGTTTATAGATAAACAAACTTGTCTTGATTTGTTTACTTGTTCTATTCCCTTGCTCTCCACTCCATCCCACCCCCATAGAATATAAGCTCCATGAGAACAGGTTTTTGCCAAACTTTTTCACTGCAGTGTCCCTAGCATCCAAAAAAGGGCCCAACACACCATAGTAATTCAATAAATGATTTCTGAGTGAACAAAAGACAAATAATTTACATCAACAGGAAATACTATGATTGCCCAGAAATTACCTTAGCAAAAAGTATAACATTAAAATCTTAATAGACTTAAAAAATGCTATAAAAGGATTTGAAAACATTAATAAAATTATATTTATCATTTGAGAATAGATAAACTCTTCTTAAAAACACAAAAAAAATTAAAAAGGAAAATAATGAATCAATCACAGCATACAGAAAACTTCTATAAAGTAGGAACTACCATAAACAAAATTAAAAAAAAAAGAGACAGAATAAAAGAAACTATTTTGTAAGATTTATAAGTATTAAGATCTAGAGAATACCAAGAACCCCTAAAAATCAGTAGACACAGAACTATTAAGTAAGTTTCCTAAGGAGTTACAACAAAATGACAATGTTTCCAATGGGTGGTTCTAACAATTATAATGGTAGGTAATATTTATTGGAAATTTATTATGTGCCAGGCTCTAATCTAAGTATTTTGCATATATGATATAACCTAATTCTAACAATAACCTTATGAGGTAGCTATTATTATTACTCTCATTTTATAGGTTAAGGAACTGAGATGAAGGAAGGGAAGGAGACGATAACAGTTGTTAGTGTTCAAATAGGGATTTTAGCTTAATCTGGTATGCTACAATCAAAAAAATAAAAACAGAATCATGTATTTCATTTATAATTAAAAAAAGTCAAATCCTAAGTAGCAAAGTATTGCCTATTACCACCATTATTATTCCACATTGTTTTGGATGTTGTGATTTAATTACAAAGCAAAATAAATAATCAGAATAGATATTGGAAAAGAAAAAAATTCTTTATATGCTCAGGATATGGCTACATACCTAGAAAACATCAGAGGGCAAAAAAAATTCAAACTAGAATTTATATGAGATTTTGATGCCTATAAATAACATATAGGAATAAATTTATCAAGAAAGGATCTATGTGCAGAATATTATACAATTTTAATGAAGAACATAAAACAAGATATAAAAAAATGGAGATATATACTAGGTTCCTGAACAGAAAGAACAAATATAAAAATCTCCCATCCTCACAAAATTAATACATAAATAAAATTCTGTATCAGAATTCCAATAAATTATGGGCTGGATATAGTCTATCTACTTTGCTAGATGTACCTCTCCCCTTCTCTATCCTGACCTATGCTCCAGGAGAGTGATCTGTATGGACTGCATCAACCCCCTCTCTAGCTCTCTGGTTCCTGGTTGGGTTTGGCCAATAGGGAACACTTGCAGGAGTTCTGAAGGTAGGAGAGTAACTTCAGGACATTTATGTCCCTGGCTTCCAACCAGGCTCATGCTATTGGTTGGCTGTACCTTCTACAAAAGACTACAATTCCCATTGGTAACCCTCTCCAATGTAGATGTTCTCTCAGGACTCTAGTAATCTCGGGCTTCCCTTCAACCTTTAGACCTAGACCTGGTAACAAACAGCTCCTTGCTGTTGCTAGCCTGAAGGTGCTTCACCATCCCCTTTTAGTAGTCATATCTCATTCACACATGCCCTTTTATTAAATTCTCCCTAAGTATCTAAGTGATTGTGTCATTTGTTTCCTGCCAGGGCCCTCCCAGACTGAAACAGATTTATTTTTGAAACAAGATGTAATGATTTTAATGTTTACAGAAGAGAGTAATTGTCCAAGAATAGCTAAGACCTTTATGAAAAAGAATAGTGAAGAGAGATTTGCCTAAGATGTGAAAATTTACAATAAAACTGTAATACTATAGTACTGACATAGAAATGACAGATAGATGACTAAAAGAGAAGTGAAGGTCGAAAACAAACATCTCAAGAATACATAGGAATAAGTTTTTACTTAACTAAGAAAAGGATGATTTATTAATTAATGGTGCAGAAATAATTCTAACAAGGTAAAAAAAAAAACAATTTACTTTCATCTTACACCAAATAAAAAGTGAATTCCATATGGATTAAGGATCTAAGTATAAAAAGTACAATAATAAATAATAAAGTATTAGCAAAATTTAGAATAATGTTTATATGAACCTAGAGTGAGGTTTATTATCCTAAGCAAAGCAAAAAATAAAAACAGCAATGCATTAAAAATTAAATAACAAATATATAAAAATTAAAATTTGTTAAATGAAAAGAGATACAAGATATCAGAAAGAGAAACATTAGATGAAAAAATAATTGTATCACACATGACAAATAAAATGTAATAACCAGAATATACAAAGTGTTTCCAGAAGTTATTTTTAAAAGACAATAAAAAGACAATAGAAAAAAGTCAGCAAAAGTTATGTATAGGAATTAATAAGAAATATCCAAATAGCTAATAAATATATGAAATGCTGCTCAAGCTTAGTCTTAATTAAGGAAATCAAATTAAGATAACAATAAAACACTTTTTTACCCACATGCTTGGATAAAATTATAGAAGACTGATAACATCCATTTCCTAGAGAAAATATTGAGAAAATGGCATTCTTATTTATTAAAGGTGGAGTGTAAATTATTATGTCATTTGAAAATCATACAGAAATTTATTAAAATCTACAAAATACACCCAGCAGTCTCACATTGGGGAATCTATCCAAGAGAAAGAAAAGCATCAGTTTAAGAAAGTCTATAAACAAGAATGTTTATTGGAGCATTGTCTGTGCTGACAGAAGCTAAATGGATTCATCACTAGTAGAATTGAGTAAATTGTGGTTGCTCACCATTATGGAATATTGTACAATTATTTAAATAAACAATTTGCTGTAGCTCTACTGACCTACAGCAAGGTTTCTGAACCTTGGCACTACTGTCATTTTGGGTTGGATAGTTCTTTGTTGGGATGGAGGATGGCTACCATTATAGGATGTGAAACAGCATCCCTAATCAGTCCATTAAATACCAATAAGCATTCTTCCTCTAGTATGGCAAGTAAAAGTAACTCCAAATTGCTCAGTTGACAACCACTGACTTAGAAAAGATGCTCTGAACTATTTTGGCATGAGACAACCAAGTAGTAGAGTAAGGTATTTAGGATTTAAAATTGTTGTAAGAGTAAATGATAATAATGAACACTTTGCATATGTGTGTATAGGTTTGTATTTGTTTGAGCTGGAGAAGGACAAGAAACTAGAGCAATATCCACCAAGATGTGGCATTCCACCATCTCAAGGGGGATAGAAACCAGGAAGGTAAGAAGAATCTGAAACTTCTTTATATTTATCTGCCTTATTCCATTATTGTAATGTACACATATTATAGTTGTGAATAAATACAATTTAAGAAAGAAAAATAATTTTGTAATTTAACAACAGGAAAGAACCCATGCCACTCAAATGTTATGCCAACTGAAAGAAACCACTTAAGGTTTTAAAGCTTTGAATTATTACATCCATAAAAAATAATAAAACCATTGAAGTAATTGTTATGAGACTTTTATGAGAATTATATCATTTAATCTTCATGCAAACACTATTATTACATCAAACTCACACATTTCTCATGAGGTTCAATTGAAAAATATGGAAAAACGTTTTTTGGCAAAACCAACATGGCAACTGATATAATTTCTATAGTAAATTATGTACTTAACAAAGCACATTATATTACTAAAAAGTTGGTTTCCTATTTAGAATATATGTACTGAATTGCCAAGAAGTGAATGATGCAATCTAAATACTAGATAACTTTAATACTCACCATTAGACTACATTATTAAGATATCATTAAAGTTTATTTAGTACATTCTCCATGACAGGTGCTACTTTAAGTCGTTTACATCTATTATCTCAATCCTCATTACTATTTTTATCCTCATTTAATAGATAAGCAAACAGGCACAGAGAGTAAGTAATTTGCAAGGTCACAAGTAGAAAGTGGCAATGCTGGGATGAGATTCAAATCCAGACATCTGGCTAGACTGCCTCTCACTGTTAAAAATAAAATTTGCTTGGTTGGAAGCTTATACTTCGTGTGGCTTACCCATCTTCTCAGTGTCTCTCTACATGGGGTCACAGGCACCACTGTAGTCCTCTTCTGTGTCTCCTTAGACAACAGAAAACTGAATGGCAATGCCACCATCTTATTTCCAGGCACACTTCAGATGCTTTTGTTATCTTTCATGGAATTGATTTCCCATCGAAGTAAGGCTTTTCAGTCAACACTCTCACTTTTTAAATGCCATTCTAACACTTTTCTCCATAAGTATGGATTTAAATGAAGTTAAATTTACACATCACAACTGCAATCTGCATTATGAAAGTGCTGAATTTTAGAACATAAGCCAACTTTCTTACCTAATAGCTCTGGATTGACAGAACAATTAGGTAAGAAGAACAAGTTAGGGAAAAGTCCACATAGACTATATCACTTTTCTAGAAATAAGCAACAATCAAACACTCCATTTTCTGATTTTCAGCAGGTTGATTATGCATTTGTCTGAGCATAGAAAATTGTTAAAATATGCTGTTGGCACATTTAACATTAAGGCAGAGCAGTGGAAACAGTGGTAGTGGGATGGATTTTAAAATTTTTAAGAGAAAGTATTATGTTTGTAATTAAAAAGAAAATATTTCTAAAAAAGCAAAATGGGCCATTTGATGAATTTGTGAATTTACCTCCTCATTCAAATTTTCCAAGCCAAAGGTATTCTGACTCATATAAAGAGATTAAAAAAGTGTGTGCATTTAGAATAAACAAGACTAATGAAGAAAATGATAATAAATGTTTACTGAGAGCTGGCATCAATTTACTAAATGCCTAAACATGGACTAATTTAATCTGCAGCATAAATCCAGAACATGTATTATGTATTATGACTTCTGGGTCATAATATGTGAAAATACTTGAAAAAACGAAAACTCTATAGAAAAACAAGATATATAATATTACAAAGAAATTTCATTTTATATTTGGCAATTATTTGAATATTTTATAATATGTCATACTCCTTTAAAAAATATCTAGTTACAGACCAGCCAGGATTTGGGTTCCCTGAATATTCTCTAATTTCTAAGACTAACTTCCACTGTTAAGTTGCAGTTTCTACAGCAAAATATTAGTTTGGTGTTCACATTAAGGGGAGAAATCAATAAATTTTCTTCGCCTAGTTGTACTTCTTCACTATTTAGTGTAACTATTACTTTTGTAGTTAAAAATATTAAAACTTTTATTTGATGCAAATATAGAAAAATTGTTTTTTAGCTTTGCCTCATCAAAGTCTTAAGATTTCCTTTTTGCAAAAATAGAAAAAAATATTCACTGTTAAACAACCATTAACTTTCACTATGTGCATATATGTGTGTGTGTGTGTGTGAGTGTGTATACACACACACACAAATATATATATATATATATATATATATATATATATATATATATATATATATCCAGAAGCTTGATAGTTGATTCCATGCAAAGTATTCCATTTAATCTTGACAACAAACCCATGATGCAGAGAATATGATTACCTCTGCATGTCATATTTGTCACAAGGGTCAAATGAGCCATCAAAGGGGGGGATATTTCAGTGACCTGAAAATGGTCAGAAAACATAATTTATTTTATTATGACAAAATTCTATTCCATGTGTAAGAAAACATAGTTCCTTAGAACATGTATGTCAAATATCCATTTAATACCTCTTTACATACCTAACAAGGGTTTAAGTGCCTTTAGTAATTAATCCTTCCTTGTTAAGGGTGCAGATCAGTTTTTTGTCAACTAGGCTATTCTGTGGTTCCCAGTTATTTGCTCAAATACAAGTCTAGATGTTGCTGTAAAAGGTAATTTTTATATGAGATTGATATTTAAATAGTGGACTTCGAGTAAAATAGATTACCCTCCATAATTTTGATAGGTCTCATTCAATCAGCTGAGGTCCTCAAGAACAAAGACTGGGGTTTCCTAAAGAAGTAACAATTCTGCCTCCAGATTGCAACACAGAAAGCTTGCCTTACTTTTCAGCCTGCTTGGCCTGCCCTGCAGATTTTGGACTATGTTTTTCACTATGGAAAACAGTATGGGTGTTGTTCAATTAAGCAATTTCACTTCTGGGTATACACTCAAAGGAAATGAAATCAATACCTCAAAGAGATATTTCTGTTCACATGTTCACTGAATGGATTATTCACAATATTCAAGATATGGAAACAACCTAAGCATCTATTGATGGATGAATAGATAAAGAAATGATCTCTGGATGTCTGTCTGTCTGTCTGACTATCAATCTATCATCTATCACCTATCTATCTACCTATCTAATAAAATAGAATTCAGCCTTAAAAAGGAGATTCTGGAATTTTCAGAATGTGGAGGATATCATGCTAAGTGAAATAAGCCATATCCAGAAAGAAAAACATATACAATATCATTTATATGTGGGAGCTAAAAAAAATGTAATACAGGGAAGCAGAGAGTAGTAGACTGTGGTTATCAAAGGCAGAAAAAATGGAAGAAATGGGGAGATGTTGGTCAAATGGTACAAAGTTGAAGTCATGTAGGATGAATAAGTCTGAAGGTCCAATGTACAGCATGGTGACTACAGTTAATAATACTGTATTGGACTCTGGAAATTTGCTAAGAGAATAGATTTCAAGTGCTCTCAACACCAAAAACAAAAAGGTAATTAGGTGTGGAGATGAAATGTTATTAGTTTGACTAGTAATTATTTCACTATGTGCATTTATATCAAATTATCATTTTGTACACCTTAAATATATACAATTATATATATTTTTTTAAAAAAGAAAAGCTTCAGGAAAGGAGAAGTGAACATCTTTCAGATTACAAAGTATTATTTTGGACAAACTACAATAATTCAAATCATGGCTATGCCTCAAAAATTGAGTAAGTCTTCAAGGAACAGAATCATCAACTCAAATGATATCAATCAACATGAGTATTTGTGTAAAATGCACAAGTTATTCAATCGCTTTTTGTCTTGCACTAAATACTTTCATGTTAACTAAAAGATTAACTATAAAAGGATAAACCCTGAAGTTTTTGTATATGGACACATGTATTTATCTGTATTGGGAAAAGGTCAGACAAAATGTATCCATCTGTATTGTACAAAGGACAGTAGAATTGTAAATTGAGTGATATTCTATCTTAAAATAAATGAATACCACCAACTCTATCATATATGTATTTCTGTATTTATACATGCCTCACTGTATCCAGAAAATGGAGCATAAGGCATTTATGAAAAATTAGTAAAGAGAGAGGAATAATAGGGAATGAAAAGAAATTTAAAACTTAAAAAATTCAACCTTGCATAATTTTCCTATTTAGCATGACTAAGTATTGCTTTGATATTTTGAAATACTAATAAAGACAATGAAATAAAAATAACTTTAATATATGCTGCTTATTCTCATGCGTCTTGAAATAAATCCCTAAATGTTCTCAATTCTGAAGTTTCCACACGTATCATAAGGAGATAAGGCATAATATTAGTACTAATATACAGAATAATAAAAATAAACATATACTGAATGTTTAATAATTTATCAAGCATTTTGCTAAATGATTTCCTATGATTTATTTCACTGGGCTTCACTATAGTCCTACCAATTAGATACTCATCTTTCTCTCTCAAAAGATATTTTCTGAGGATTGAATAAGCAATGTAAGAAAAAATATTTTTGTAAAGTTTGAGAAACAAACAGAAGGGATTATATTATCATGACTTCTGAATCTATGAGCAAGAAAACACATTTATTTATTAAGAAGATACTAGCATCTTATTTTAGAACATAGAAGCCTATATCCAGGATTTTGATTTGATGAATAATTCTGCTTGATAACTAAACTTGCCTACCTTTCTCATCATTCAATCATGAATCACCATTTTGTATTCGAAGACAAGTAATGAATTTGTATTTCATGTGGTTATTATCGCAGCTCTGGTTGTCTCTTTAAATTTTCTACCTCAGGACCCAGATCCCATACTGCAGGTGTATGTCCTATGTCTAAAATATGGGGTGGCCAGGTAAGGACCAGGTAGGGATATAGACTTAAAAAAGCAATTGTTCTTATTTGTTCGATTTGGCAGTACATGCCACTAATCAATTGGAATGGTGAGGCATTTATAACCTTGGTTTTAATGTTGCATCAAATATAGTTAATAGGATATTACACTTTAACTATCTTAAGTATTAACATAATTAAAGTATGATAGGTAGTCAGAAAAAAAAGTAAGCAAAACTCAATATTTTCCTGCAATACCAATAATAATCAGTTAGAAAATAATTCATTGATCAGAATAAGGATAAACATAAAGCATCTAGAAATAAAATGGTCAAGAGTTATTCTAGTAGTATATGAAGTGCCCTAAAAATCTTTTCGAAATTATATCAAAGAAGGCTTGAAAATATTGATGTGTATACTCTTCACACTAGGTGGAAGTCTAAATATTGTAAAGTTGTTAGTTTTTCTCAAATTAGTTACATTTTTTCATCAAAACTCCAAAGTGACATTGTTTTAAAAAGTTGAAAATAGAAGCCAAATCTACATGTTTAAATTTATTAATACGGAAAATTTCAAATATAAATGAAAGTAGAGGTAATGTTTACCTACTACCCACTTATAATAATTATCAACTCAAGTCTAAGCATTTCCTTTCTACCCCATCTGCTGTTCTCCCTCTGGCCCAGCCATCCAATGGATTACTTTGAAGTATATCATGTCATATCATATCATATGTGACCATTTGATAATTTGAGAAAATATTGTTATATTTATTTTCAAAATTAAAAGGTTTACCAAAGAAAAAAATAAGGAAAATTCATCATGTCAAATTCTAAAAGGCACTGTAATAATATGTTATTTTAAAAACCAGATATTCTCTCCAAAATTGACAGAAATTTCACTGAAACAAAATTATAACCTGGTAAGATTAGAGAGAGACCTGCACATTTTAAAAAGATAGAATGCTGCTTCATAACATACAACCAAATGCATTCCATGGTAATTAAAGAGAACTATTAAAATATAAAACAAAGAAAATCTATTGACCTATAAAATGCTCATAATGTATTGTTATGCAACAATAGGAAATTGCAAAATGAAATCATTTGTTTTAGTAGATCCCATTTTTTTCCCAAACGAACAACCCAGGATATGCTCCTGATATAAATATATGTGCTGATACACATTTGCTTAAGACAAAAGAAAAAAATGCACAGATGTTTATGTAAATATAATATCATTTGGGGAATTGTCAAGGGATCAAGAATGAAGCATTATGAGGGGAAATTACCCACTTGTTCTTCATTTTTGCACTATTTTGTTAATTAGGATGAGGAAGCATGACTTTTGTCATGAAAGATTATAGAAGAAAACACTTTTAAAAGAAAAACAAACTTGGGCCATTCTTGAGCTCGAATTATGATTACACACATGATATTACACATGTTACTTGACCTCCAACAAGGTTTAAGTTTTATGACCTAAAAAAATACATGAAAATAGTGCCAATAATAACAATAATATAAATAAAAAATAACCTCCCATGAGTGATTAATTACATGTCAGTCAGTGACTGTTTTTGTGAGCATCATCCCATTTAATGCTCACGAAACAAACAAACAAACAAACAAACAAAAAACCCTTGGCAGAGAAATGATGTTACTACATCTGCATCCCAGATTAGTTGTGGAGATCAAATGAGCCAACATGTACCAAAATATTTTGGCAAAACAAGATATCAGAGCAATATAGGCCATTTATGTGGTAAAACTCAATCTCATGTCTGATGATACACATTTACTCATAACATATCCATTTTCTATTTTAAAACTACTGGCCAATATGACAAGATGTAAGAGCTATAAGTAATTCTTATTAGCAAATAATAAATTCCAACTTGTAAAGTGCCATTTCTTATACCATAATTTATTCAGTAAATTTGAGTTTCATGTTGCTTCCAGAACAATCTAAAATCCCTGAAAACTCTTTTTGTTAGAGACTGGATGAAAAACTAGTTTTGGAATCCTGATGCTAGCACTGTGCTACGCAAAGTTTGGTTTAGAGATTAGTAACATAGGCAGCCCATGAGATCTTGTTAGAAATCTAAAGTCTAGGGTTTGACCCCAGATATACTTAATTAGAATCTATATTTTTAACATAATCCCCTCTTTCAGTGTAAAGCTGAGCTCATAATAAATAATGTCTAAATCCATGAAGAAGAGAGAACACAATAGCTACTACAATTCAGAAATAAACTCATAAATAGGGATAATTTGAGACAACAAAAACAGAAAAGGGAAGGGAGTAAAGTTCTTTATTTGAAAAGGGGAATGGAGAATAAGACAAAGAAGAAAAATTACTACTATATATATGAAAATTTCTTTTTCATAAACTTAATGATAACCATACAAAAATACAGTACTAAGACACATAACATAAAAAAGAAAAATCAGACAGAAAAATCATAGAATACTACCTAACTAAAATAACAGACAGAAACTCAAGGACAAAGAAACCATGGAGACACAGAATTACCAGAAAACAGAAGAATATAGGAAAACCTCATATATCAATAATCACTCTAAAAGTAAATGAGCTGAACTTACCAATAAAAAGGCACAAACTAGTAGAATGGATCAAAACCAAAATCCAATTATATACTGCCTTCAAGAGACACATCTCAGCCATAAGGAAAAATATAGACTCAAAGTGAAAGGCTTGAAAATGATGCTCCATGAAAATGACATCCTGAGAAAAGTTGGTGTAGCCATAATTATATCTGATGAAATAGACTTCAAGATAAAAACAATAATGAGAGAAAGACAGACACTTGATAATAATAAAAAGGACAATACATCAAGAAGACATTATACTTATCAATATATATACTCCCAATCAGAGAGTAGCAATAGCAACTACTAACAGAACTGAAGGGAGAAACTGACAAAAATAGTTATAGTAGGGGACCTAAATATCCCCACTGACAGCTATTGATAGATCGTCCAAAAAAAACAGAAAATAGAAAATCAATAAGGAAATACCAACTTTAAATGACACAATTGGACATTATCTACATTTACTTTCATCCCAAAACACCAGATAATACATTCTTCTCTAGTGCATCCAGAACATTCTCAAGGATAGACCATATGCCGGGACATAAAATTAGCCTCAACAAATTTAAGATGATTAAAATCGTACCAACCATAATCTCCAACCACAATGCTTTTAAACTGGAAATCAACTGCAAAAGAAAGTGGGAAAAATCACGAATATGTGGAAGTTAAAAAACATGCTACTAAAGGACAACTGGGTCAAAGAATAAATAAATGGAGATATCGAAAGACACATAGAAACAAACAAGACTGAAAATACAACACATCAAAACTTTTGGGATACAGCAAAAATGGTAATAAGAAGAAAGTTCATATCATTACAGGCCTATCTCAAGAAATAAGAAAAATACCAAATAAACAACTAAACATCACATTTTAAAGAACTAGGAAATGAAGCCCAAAGTCAGCAAAAACAAGGAAATAATTAAAATTAGAGCACAATTAAATGAAATTGAGAACAAAAGGACAAAAGAAGAAATTAATGCAACAAAGACCTTGTTTTTTGAAAACATCAATAAAATTGACAAACCCCTGGTTAGATTCACTAAGGAAAAAGAAAAAAAGATACAAATAAACAAAATCAGAAATGATAGAGAAGTTATGACAGATACTATAGAAATACAAAGTATCATACTATTAAAGATTATATGCCACCAAATCCAATAACCTAGAAGAAGTAGACAAGTTCTTAGAAATGTACAACCTTCCTAGACTGAATCAAGTAGAACTGGAAAATCTAAATAGACTGATCTGAAATTGAAACAATAACTAAAACCTCTCCAAAAGCAAGAGTCCAGGACCAGATAGCTTCCTGACTCATTTTATAAGACTAACATTACTCTGATACCAAAACCTGGTAAAGAGAACACCAAAAAGAAAATTATAGACTTTATCTCTGATGAACACAGATGCAAAAATCCTGAGTAAGACACTAGTGAACCGAATACAGCAACATTTATTAAAAAGATTATACACCATGATCAAGTGGGCTTTATCCCAAGGGCACAGGGATGGTTCAATATATGCAAATCAATTAATGTGACACATCACATACATGAAATAATGGATAAGAATTATATGATCAATACTGATAGATGCAGAAAAAGCATTTAACAAAATACAGTATCCACTTTGATTAAAACACTTAATAAATGGGTATAGAAGGAAATTACCTCAGCATAATAAAGGCCATATATGACAAACCCTCAGCTAATACACTTAATGGTGAAAAACTAAAAGCCTTCCTTCTAAGATCAAGAAGACAAGATTGTCTGTTCTCACCACTCTTATTCAATATAGTGTTGGAAGTCCTAGCTAGAGCAATCAGGCAAGAGAAAGAAATAAAAGGCATCCAAATTGGGAATAAAGAAGTCAAATTGTCACTTTTTTCAGGTGACATGATTCTCTATATAGAAAACCCTAAAGACTCCATCAAAAAACGATTAGAAACAATAAATAATATAGTAAAGTTTCCAGATACAAAATCAACATACAAAATCCACAACATTCCTATACAGTAACAATGACAATTCAGAAAAAAAGAAATGGAAAAAAAAAAGCAATTCTTTTGACAACTGCAACAAAAATAAAATACTTAGGAAGAAACCTATTGAAGCATGTGAGAGACCTATACACTATAAAACTATAAGACATTATTAAAAGAAATTGAAGAAGACACAAAAAATGAAAAGATATTTTATGTTCATGGGTTGAAAAATCAGCATAGTTTAAATGGCCATATTACCCAAAGCCATGTACAAATTTAATAAATCCTCATCAAATTCCCAGTGGCATTTAAAAAAAAGAAATAGAACAAAAAATCGTAAGATTTGTATGAAATCATAAAAGACCTAAAATAGCCAAAGCCATGCCAAGAAAAAAGAATAAGGCCAGAAGCATCACCCTGCCTGATTTCAAGTTACACTACAAAGTGACAATAATCAAAACTGGATGGTATTGGCAGCCAAACAGACACACAGACCAATGGAACAGAATCGAGAGCTGAGAGATAAACCCCTGTATATATGAGCAAATAATATTCAAAAAAGGAGTGAAAATATATAATGTAGAAAAGAAAACCTCTTCAATAAATGATGCTGGGAAAATTGGAAAGCCACATGTAAAAAAATAAGACTAGACTTCTAGCTGTTACCATACATCAAAATTAGCTCAAAATGGATAAAAGACCTAAATGTAAAACCTGAAACAAAAAATTGCATAGAAGATAATATAGTACTAAATTCATAGATCTTGTATTTAGAGAGAATTTTATGAATTTGACTTCAAAGTCAAGAGAAGTAAAAGCAAAAATAATGAGTGGGATTGCACGGCAAAAGGAACCATTAACAAGGCAAAGAAGCAACCATCCAAATGGGAAAATATATTTGCAAACAACGCCTCTCATAAGGGCCTATTGTCCAAAATGAACAAACAATTCATACAACTGAATAGCAACAAATAAACAATCTGATTAAAAAATGAGCAGAAGACCTGAACAGACACTTCTCCCAGGAAGACCTACAAATATCCAACAGACATGAAAAGATGGTAAACTTCACTAGCCATTAGGGAAAAGTAAATGAAAACCTCAATGAAATACCATCTCTCACCTGTTAGAATGCTATCATCAATAGGACAAGGAATAACAAGTGTTGGAGAGGATGCGGAGAGAAAGGAACTTCCATACAATGTTGGTTGGACTGAAAATTGGTACATCCACTATGAAAAACAGTATGAAGGTTCTTCAAAACGCTAAGAGTAGAATTACTATATTACCCAGTATTTCCACTTCTGGATATCTACTCAAAAAATTGAAAACAATTATCTGTAAAGATATATGCACCCCGATTTTCACAGCAGCATTATTCACCATGGCCAGGACATGGAAGCAACCAAAATGTCTTACAATAGATGATTGGATAAAGAAGTGGTACATATATATAATGGAATATTAATCAGACATAAGAAAAGATGAAATACTGCCATTTGCAACAACATGGATGGGTCAGACAGAAAAAGCTGAGAACCATATGATTTCAGTCATATGTGGGATATAAAACTGAAAACAACAAACAAACAAGACAGAGACTTGTGGACATAGACAACATTTTAGTGGTTACCATAGGGAAAAAAGAAGAGGTAGAAAAGGGTAAAGGGGATCAAATATAAGGTGATGAAAGGAAATTTAACTTTGGGTGGTAAAAACACAACAGAATACACGTATGATGTATTATTGAATTGTACACTTAAAACTTATATAATTTTATTAGCCACTGTCACCCACAAAATGTATTAAAAAGAAATTAAATAAATCCACAAGGAAGAAACAATCAGAAGGGTAAATGGAAATAATGAGGTGGATGATATGCAGGCGCATGCTAGGCTCCATAACCTGAAGGCTTTGGTTTTCACAGTAGTGAGAAGGATAGAGTCATGGCTATAAGCCCTGGCAAGGTAGGAAATTAGAATACAACTCTCACAATAAAGATTCTAATAAAATTAAAGTTTCATTTCTAATAACACTCTTAGAAACTAGAAGTAGAAGAAAACTTACTTAATAGTATATCTCCCAAAACCTATAGCAAACATGTTTTAATGATGAAATATTCATTCTTAGTATTAATAACAAGAAAATTATGAAGAGATATTTCACATCATTATTAATCAGAGAATTGCGAGTCAAGACAACAAGGGGATACCATTTATCTCCATTTTATTGGCAAAAATTTAAAGGACTGATGACACCTAGTGTTGGCCAGGATGTCAATTCACAGCATCTCATATACTGCTCCTGGGAATGTAACTTAGTAGAATTAATTTGGGAAATAGTTTAGGATTACCTCCTAAATCTGAACATTTGCATAACCTATGGTCCATTAATTTCACTCCTAGGGAAGGCCCAACAGAAATTCTTATCCATTGCAACAGCCAACACATATAAGGTCTCATAACAGCATTTCTCGCAATGGCAAAAACCTAGAAACAGACCGAATGTCCATCATTGGGAGCACAGGTGAAAGACTATGATAAATACACACTGTGGAATGTTCCATAGCAGTCAAACGTAGTGAACAAGAGCAATACACAAAAATAAAAATGAAACTTTATGACAAAGTACAAAAAAATTAAAGCCACAAAGAAGCTTACATACAGTAAGAGAAAAAGAAGTAAGAAATGGCTGAATGGGAATCAGGGTAATGGTTACATCTAGTGGAGTAAGGCCAGGGTATGAGTTGGTAGGGGCAGCTATATCTATAGTTACATGCATGTTATTATCAATATCCTAGCTTTTCTTTTTAGTGATAGGCTTGGGTATGTTTCCTACAGTATTAAAAATAACTAATTAAATAACTAAATAAATAAAAGCAGGACAGGTATAGGCTTATATTAAGAGCATGTCATTCATGAAAACGTATAACCAATCTAATTCTTTGGACCTGAGGTAAAATTAACACTATTACTTTTTATTTAAAATAAAATAATAAAGATTATTAATATTTAATAAATTCTTATTTATTAATGAATTCTTATTTAAAATCAGTATGTTAACTGTTTTTATGGGAATTAGACCATTTAATCTTCACAATAAATGTCTGACATACATGACATTAATTCTACACAACAAGTTTGTAATGAGGACTGAATAAAGCAACCTAAGTAAAAGTACTTTTGCTAACTAAAAGGTGTTACAAAAATGGAAGAAATCACAAAGCTACAACTGTCCATCTCACTTCAAACAAAACTCATTTTTGGATAATGTACTGCTTTACAATTTAGAGCATAATACTAGACTATAAGTATGTCAAGCAATTCTTCTAGTGAGCTAAGATGAACTCTCTCCTAATAAATTTTCTTACTTTATACCAAAAGGGCTTTGGTGTGCTTTGTGGCTTACTACCTTATTATACAGATATAGATATATTATAACGATATATAAACATAGAGAGATAACTAAGCAGGAGCTGGAGCAAAGAAAGTCTCAGTCAATAGTTTGCCTTAAGAACTAGATTCTAGAAATAATCTTTATTATTTTATTCCACATCTAATACAGATGAGTAAGTTGAAAATGATTTAGCAGAGAGAGAAAGCCCCAGGTGAATCTGGTAGTAGGTAAATCTAGAAGCAGCCTGATTTGCATATCTCCAAATATAAACAATCCCCAGAAACTGGAAACTCCAGGTACTTGTGACAATGGGGGTAGAAGTGGGGCTAAAAACAGGAAAATTGCTCAAATTGCAGCTAGAACCCCAGAACCCCTCAACCTCCTATTCTCCCATAAATAATAGGCCTAGAGAACAGCATATAGGGTAGGGTGACAGAGAACTATAGAAGGCATGTCTCTAAAAATGTTGAAAATGTTGAAAATGTTGCTTGATGTACTTGAAAGTATTAAGAGGAGATTAATATCTCTACTGATAGTATAAGGGGAAACTAATAATAGTTAGAAAATTATAACAAAACAATTAATTTTGTGGAAGAAATGAAGTACATGTCCTGTAAAGAGGAAATACAATCACAGTATATTACCTGATTTGGCTCTGAACAATGTTTGCATCACGGTAAAGACGACCTCATTCAAAAAACCAAATGTGTGAGACTGAAATAATACTAATATCAATGTCTTAGGTCTATTAAAATTAAATGAGAGTAATTTACCTAGAAATACTTAAAACTTTACCTAAGAGACAAACGGTTCATAAGTATAAACAAGCATGATCATTATTGTTATTGGTAAGCATGAGTATTATTTTAATGGGAAAGTAGAAGCTAGGAGAAATTATATATGTTGTTTAGAGATCACACAAGTGAGTATCTGAACTTCCTTTCTTAAAAATAATAGTTTCCTTTTCACTTAAAACTAATATGGTACTGTATATCAATTGTAATGGAAAAAATTTTTTAAATATATAAAAAATAATAGTTTCCTTGACTGGTGTTTCAAATGAGGCAGTGAGTGTGAAACACATTTTTAAATATAAAAAGATTGATAGCCATTGTTTGAAGGGGATATTCTCAGGAAAGCTTTCAACTTAACATTCACCTCACAAGTATTATCAATGTATAACATATTACTTAAATGTAGAATTATTAAAGGAAATAAATTTTAAAATACTCAACATAGAGATAGGTACTCAGTAGTCAATATTGTTGAGAATAAAAGAAAAGCAATTTGTAGAATGGTGGATATATACAGTAAGTTCCAGGTTTTACTAAAAGGATACATAAGCATATGGAAAGATGCTCAACATTATACATCATCAGGGAATTACAAATTAAAACAACAATGAGATACCACTACATACCTACTAGAATGGACAAAACACAAAATAACTGAAAACACCAAATGCTCATGAGGATGTTGAGCAAAAAGAATTAATTCATTGCTAGTGGGAATGCAGTTACACAGCCATTTTGAAGACAATTGGGCAGTTTCTTACAAAACACAACATACATTTACCATATAATCCAGCAATTATGCTCCTTGCTATTTACCAAAAGGAGCTGAAACTGTACACCCATGCAAAATTTTGCATACAAATATTTACAAAAACTTTATTCACAAGTGCCAAAACTTGAAAGCAACCAAGATGTCTCTCAATAGGTGAATGGATAACCAAGCTGTGGTTCATCTAGACAGTGGAATATCGTTCAATGCTAAAAGGAAATAAGCTATTAAGCCACAAAAGGGTATGGAAGAATCTTAAATATATATTACTAAGAGAAAGAAACCCATCTGAAAAGGCTACATAGTATAGGATTCCCCGTATATGATATTTTGAAAAATTAAAACTATGGAGACAGGAAAAAGATCAGTGGTTTCCAGAAGTTGGTGAGGAAAAGGGATGAAGAGGCAGAGCACAGAGGCTCTTTAGGGCAATGAAAATATTCTGTGTGATACTATAGTGATGTATACATATTATTATACACTTGCTGAAATCTGTAGAACGTACAACACCAAGAGTGAACCCTAATGTAAAGTATGGAGTTTAGGTGATTATGAGCTATCCACAGAGGTTCATTGATTTTAAAAACTGTGTCACACTGGTGAGGGATGATGATAACAAGGGAGACTAAGTACGTGTGGGGGTCAAAGGTATACGGAAAATCTCTGCACAGTATTCTCAATTTTGCTGTGAACTTAAAACTGCTCTAAAATAGTTTTAAAATAAATTATGTAATTTACCATATCAATAGGCTAAAGAGGAAAAATCACATGACCCTATCAATTGATACATGTGATAAAATCCAATATCCATTGATGAAAAATATTCTCAACAAATGATAAAAAATGGACCTCTTCCCAATAATAGAAAATGCTTCTGATTCCTCAAGTAGATAACTCAGAGAAGAGCAAACACAAACGTCCAATAACCAATTGAAAAAATGTTCAGTTCTAGGTCTAAAAGATAGGGAAATTCAAATTAAGTAACATGGTGATAACACTTCCCACTCATTTGAATGGCACCAGTAACAAGAATCTGCTATAAGTGTCTTCTTAAACAGTGATGGTGGAAATGCAACATGCTCTACATTTTAAGAGGTAGCCTACTAATATATATTAAAATTAGAAATACATATATATCTTAGTATATCGATGATATTCCTGAAATAAAAGTAAAACTTCTTATAGACATAAAAATTTCATTGTAACATTATTTCTAGGAGCAAGAAATGAAGAAAACAGGAAACATTCATAACTAATAGGGACATGAATGACTTGAATGTGTTGTATTCTTACTATAGACTATTGCCTGACCATTAAAAAAAGTGAACTAGCACTATATCAGATAACTTGGAAACATAATTCATGACGTATTCTTGCATGATAAAAAATGATAAAAATAGTAATTATAGTATGATGACTGTTTATAAAACAGTGACAAAAATCTAATACTTTTACCTGTGAAAATATTTATATAGATAGAAAAATAAGACTGGAGGATATTATGTTTATGGGGAAAAATATATCAAAATACATGCTATATTGTTAACCTGGCTTACTGGGAATGGCAGGAATCTCAGGAAAAGGTGAAGAAGCATTGACATTGAGAGAGGAA
The DNA here is from genome assembly GCA_030015415.1 of Cynopterus sphinx. NCBI lineage: Eukaryota > Metazoa > Chordata > Mammalia > Chiroptera > Pteropodidae > Cynopterus > Cynopterus sphinx. The sequence goes on from CM057388.1 coordinate 95,765,992, forward strand.
GATAAAGATATCCACAATAAAAACAGCATGTGGTTAATGACCAAAGTTATATATATATATATGTATGTGTGTGTATGTGTGTGTATATATGTGTGTATATGTATATATATGCATACACATACACAGATTATATAATATATTATATGTGATGTATAATATATATATATGTATAAAAAGATATATGAAAGCATGTCTTCCATTATCACAATGGAGTTTATCTCAGCAGAATAGAATTCAAAGTGACCTTTAATTTCTTATATTGCTTTTTTACTTCACTCAATTAGAGATAATGAACATCTGTTGGTTAAAAATTGAAAACTTGCAATATATTTAAAAAAAAAAGCAAAAGAAATGAGCACATTTTATTTCTTGTGTGACATTAACCTCTCCAAGGTCACTTCATCTCACATGCAGCAAGGAGGTAATAGTGCCTAGTAAAATATAACAATGAAAAAAATTATCATAAAAGTCTACTGAATGCTTACCTTATGGTAGACCCTGTGATATGGGATTTTATATGGAAGATCTCATTAGATGGCCAGTAAAAATACATTAGTATTTTTTTCCCAATGACATCAGATTTGTTTCAAAGATAAAATTTGTCTACATATGAGATAATATAGAAGTAAAATGTAAAACAATTTATAGGCATCACAGATATTAACATGACATGATATTCTATTAAAAATAATGAAAAAAATAGGTACTATATAATATCTAGAGACAAATTTAGAAGAAATATTCAAAGAAGTCTCTCACACAGACACATAAACTATAAACTCTCTTTAGGGAAAAAACAAACACTGGCTATCTAACTGCTATCTAACCTTGAATAAGACAGAGTAGGAGTCTTTTGACTTGGAGTAATTAACTGTCTTCTTAAAATTTATCATTGATTGAGATTAATACTTGAAAATACCTTAGTAAATGAAAAGAAACATAAAATCCTAAGCAATACTTTATAAGATTCAAATTCAAGTTTAAGAAGATATTGTAACATGCTGGTTTTCTAATAAAAAACAACTTACCAAACTGTACATAAGGATTGGAGTAAGCATTCTTAATACACAAGGTTAACCCACACCATTAAATTATAATTTTTAATACCAAAAGATATCTTCAGACTTGTGGCAGATACTAGGGAAATCTATGGCTAAGTTGGCAGCATAGTCCTTATACGATATCTACATACCTGAATATATAAGAATGTCATAGGTCTAAAGGATCAATTGTCAATGGGAGTAGAAGGGCGTAGTCCCCTAATACAGCCTGCAGTCGTGTTGACTGGCTGGTTTGAGTCTGCAATGTAGAGAACTTATTGATTATAATGACATGATATGTGACTTCATTTTTACATCTCAATACATTGAAATTAGGTGTCCTTCATTTAGAGAAAACTGAAAAATCATCTGGAAAATCATGACAGTAGAAAAGGGGTCAGCAATTTGGGCAGACAGAAAATACATATACAAAAGTTGATCAATTTATGATATGCCAGTAATAGTCAATAGATCCATTTTAGTTTTTCAAAAGATAGATTTTAAAATGATCCTACTTATAATAGAAAGAGAAAATGTATAATATGCTTGCACAAAATGATCAAGTAATGTTCAATACAGAAATGAAAACTACAAAAATGTTCTGAGAATTATTAAATTGTTTCATAATTGGAGTTGCACACATGATGATGGAAGATAAAGCCCTATTGCAAAAAATGATTTTACTCTAATTCTTTGTACTAGTGATGTGATAGACTCCTAATAAGATAGTCAGTTAAATTCAAGAAAATAATGTTAATACTGATTTCAAAGAATAATGAGGTGAGAGTATGCAAGAAATAAAATACTTTGCAAGACAAGTGCCTAAATTGTATTTTCAAGCTATAATAATTAAACTATCAAATACACAAATAACTCTTAAAATTCAATAATAAGAAAACAAACAACCCAATTTAAAAAATGGGTCAAAGACCAGTAACAGACATCTCACTGAAGAAGATATATAGATAGCCAATAACCATATTAAAATATGCTCTGCATCATATGTAATCAGGGAAATGTGAGTTAAAATAAGATACTGATACACATGTATAAGAATGGCCAAAATCCATAATACCAACACTACCAAATCTGGCAAAATTATGGAACAAAAGGAACTCTCATTCATTATACTGGTGGGAATGCATAATAGTACAGCCACTTTGAAAGGCAGTCTGGCAATTTTTTACAAAACTAAACATACTCTTACCATATGATCCAATAAAAATCACATTCTTTGGTATTTACCTAGAGGACTTGAAAACTACATATACATAAAAACCTGCACATGGATGTTTACAGCTGCTTTATTTATAATTGCCCAAACTGGAAGCAAGTAACATGTCCTTCAGCAGGTGAATGTATAAACTCACTGTGGTCTAACCAGACAATAGAATATTATTCCACAGTAAAAGAAATGAGCTCTCAAGCCATGAAAAGACATAGAGGAAACTCAAATACATGTTACTTAGAGAAAGAAGTTAATCTGAAAAGGCTAAATCCTGTATATGATGCCAACTATATGACATTCTGGAAAAGATAAAACTATGGGGACAGTAAAGAGGCCAATGGCTGTCAGGAGTTGGTGAGTTGGGGAAGAAGAATAAATAGGTGGAACACAGAAGATTCTCAAGGCAGTGAAAGTATTCTCTATGATACTCAAGTAATGGGTACATATCATTATACATTTGTCTAAACCTGCGGAATATACAACACTAAGAGTGAATCTTAACAAAAAGTGTCAACTTTGGGTGATATGATGTCAATGGAGGGTAATCAACTGTAATAAATGTACCACTCTGGGGGGGAGATGTTAACAGTGGGGGAGGTCATGCATGTGTGGGGATGGGGTATATGAGAAATCTCTGTACATTCCTCTCAGTTTTTATGTGAACCTATAACTGCTCTAAAAATAAAACCTTAAAGAAATATAAAAGGCATGGAAAGCTCACATTTCCGTAGATCTAAGAAACTAATAATTTCAATAATATTAGATAATTTTGTTTTCAGGCAGAAGAAAAATATAAAACTACAGAACTTAGAACACATTATAAATCTCATCCAGCTTGGTTTATTAGGACGCATGACTGTAAACCAGGATGTGAATAGAAATCTCTGGTATCTACAATGTACCATCTGAGAAAATTGAGAATGTTTACTATGAGATGCAATTTTGTAAAATACAACCCCAAACACTATATAAGTCTATGTGAATGTATTTGTTTATACATGTAAGTCACTCATGTCACCTGCAAAGTTAATGAAGTCGGTTTGCTTCTACTACCTTTAAGTTTTCCAAGCAATCTTTTTGAAAACTTTTATTAGTTTCAAGTATACAGTATATTGGTTAGATGTTTATATAGTTTATACAACGACCCCCCCTAATTACTCTTTCTCTCCTCCGGCTCTCCACCTAGCCATTACATTACTGCTTACTGCATTCCCTATGCCATGCTCCCCATCCCCATGACCATCTATCAATTACTGATTTGTACTTCTTTAACCTTTCATTACTTTCTCCCACCCCCCCAACCCCTTCCCCTGTGGCGGTCACCATATTGACCTCCTTATTTTTGAGTATTTTTGTTTAGTTTGTTCTTTTGGTTCCTTGGATTCTGCATGAAAGTAAAATCATGTGGTATTTATCTTTCTCTGAATTATTTCACTCAGCTTAATAATCTCTACATCCCTCCATGTCATTGCAAATAATAGGATTTCATTTTTTAATGGCTGAATAAGATTCCATTGTATATAGAAACCATAATTTCTTTATCCAATCATCCGTTGATGGGCATTTAGGTTGCTTCCATATCTTGGCTATTGTACATTGTGCTGCCATGAATATTGGAGTGCATACATCTTTATGAATTATTATTTTGATTTTCTTTGGATAAATATCCAGAAGTGAAAATGCAATCTTAAAAAAATAATACATGTTCTCAAAACTGGAGATAGTAGTGGTAATAATTTTAATAAAATCAATACAATTAGGATTAACCAAGGGCTGAGATGTGTCAGATATGTTCAGTGTTCCTATGCAGGACTTGCCTTCTAATTATCACATCATTCCTACAAAGAAGAGTCTCTCCTTATTTCTAATTTAGAACCTTATCACAATGATCAAAGGAGACATATCTGTATAAACATAATTAAAATACACAGTAATTTTTACATAACAATGAAGTTTTAAGAATTATATTTTTAGGAGAAAAAAATGGTGTAGATGATACAGGCTCTGTTCATCCCTCTTGCGACCAAATCAAAGTTGTGACAGGGCAAACAGCAAGGAATGTCACATGGGATCTAGATGAACAAGCCATACACCTAGGGAGAGAAATAAGAAATCACCTTGTAACAGGAGGATGTAGGATGGGGGAGGACACAAGGCTGCCTGGTTCCGAGTGGCTGAGTGGGACAGAGGCTACAGCAGAGGCAGACGCCTCTTAAAGGAGTCATATCCATGATGGGACTGTTGCAGTGACCAACCTCCTCGCTCTGAGCACCATTGCCAGGTGGGCTAGACGGGGGGCACCAGGGACTTACAAGGGGACACTGAGTTGTCAGAGTAAGAGCCAGACATGAGGCTCTCTTCCAGGCAGAGGTGCCCACAGTATCCATTGTTCCCTATTGAGCCCTTCCCCTTCTCAGTGAGCAGACACAGCGCTTCCAGAGCTGAAATGTCATCAAATAACAGAGGTTGCTCCACCCAAAGGATTCCCTGAAACTCCGCCTCCCCCAACTCATGGCCCCACCCAAGCCACATCCAGATGTATCCTCAGTCAGGTGCCCCTTGCTGAGAAGCGCCTAGACTCACACTGGAGGCAGCTGGCCTCGGTTTTTGGTGTGGTTTCTTGATGTAATTATAAGCACAGTATCTGTGGATTGCTTGCTGGACCTTAACAGGTGGCCCCAGAGGGGCACAGGCTGTGGCTAAACTTGGCCTGCAGCTGAACCCCTCTCAGGACTGTGCCACTGGACGCCTGCTACACAAAACTATGCTAATAACACTGAGATACTTAAGAGCTTTGCTTAGTACATAGAAACAGACACAAAATGGCAGCCAAAAGGGGAAGACAAAGAAGCAGAAACCATATGAGAAAACAGAACAGAGATCCAGAAATAATGGAGTCAAGCAACCTCACATATGCAGAGTTCAAAACACTGGTTATAAAGATGATCAATGAACTTAGGGAAAGTGTAGATGAACTCAGTGAGAACTTTAACAAAGAGATATAAAAGATAAAAATGGAAATGAAAATTATAAAAGGGAACCAATCACAAATGAAGAACACATTGATCTTAGATAAAGAATATATTAGATGGAAAAAAAAACAGTAGATAAAGAAGAGGATCTAACCACCAATATAGAGGATGGGCAAGCCAAGGACATTCAATCAGAATGTCAAGAGAAAGGAAGCCAAGACTCTAATAATAATTTAAGGAGTGTATGGAACATTATTAAATGTAAAAATATCCAAGTCATGGGGGTACTGAAGAAAAACAAGACATTGAAGAGCTATTTGAAGAAATAATGATGGAAAACTTCCCTCACCTCGTAAAGGAAATAGACATACAACCCCAGGAAGCTCAGAACATCCCCAAAACCAAGAACTCATAGGCGCACACCAAGACACATCATAATTAAAAAGCCAAAGGTTAAATAAAAAGAGAGAATCTTAAAAGCAGCAAGAGAAAAACAAATAATTACTTATAAAGGAATACCCATAAGACTGGCAGCTAACATCTCAAAAGAAACCATGCAAGACAGAAAGGTTTAGCATAAAATATTCAACATGATGAAGAACCAGGATCTACAACCAAGAAGAATTTATCCAGCAAAGCTATCATTAGAGTTGAAGGACAGATAAAGATCTTCCCAGACAAAAATTTATCAACACTAAGCCAGTATTACAGGAAATGTCGGAGAAATGTTTTAAGAACAAAAAAATATATATTGAAAACAAGAATTGTCTATGGCTATGCCGCCCTTAACAAGCCCTAACCCATCTGATCTCAGAAGCTAAGAAGGATTGGGTCTGGTTAGTGCTTGGGTGAGAGATCACGTAGGAAGACCAGGTGCTGTAGGTGTAAAAAATAAAAAATAAGGGATTGTAAGCTAACAAGATCCTTGCAATCTGTGAGGTCAAACAAGGGTTGGCTCACCTAAAAAAAAAAAAACACAAAAAACAGGAAATAAAGAATGGAAAAAATATGGAAATAACTACATTTCTATCAACAAGTACCTCAAATGAAAAAGAATTAAGTGCTCCAATCAAAAGATAGAGTGGCTGAATGGATAAGAAAACAAGACCCCTACATATGCTGCCTACAAAAGTCTCACTTCAGATTAAAGACACACACAGACTAAAAGGAAGAGGATGGAAAAAGATATTGCCTTGACGGTCCTGGAGATTATTGTGCTGAGTGATGGGTCAGATAGAGAATACCTCATGATTTCACATACATGTGGAATCTAAAGAACAAAATCAACAACAACAACAACAACAACAACAACAACAAAAGAGGAAATAAACTCATAGATAACAGAATATTTTGAGGGGTACTGGATGGGGGGTTTGGGGGGGATGATAAAAAGGCAAAGGGAAGAGGTTCAAATGTATAGTTTAAGAATAGACATTGAGATGTAGAGTTTAGCATGGGGTAGATAATGTTGTAATAAACATAACAAAGAAGAGGGGTACTAGATTTTGTGGGGTGACCACTTTACAAGTTATGTGGATCTCTGATCGCTAGATCATACAACTGAAATTGGTGTATTATTGTATGCCAACTATAAGTGAAAAATAAACTCATTGAATTATACAATGTAAATATGAGCAACTACATGTCTATTTCAATGAAACTAAGAAAAAATAAAAGGTTATATTTTGGTATTTTAATTAGAATGTGAATGCCTACACAGATATCATGTGCACACACCTGAGGCTGTACATATAGTAAGTCTGCTTGAGAACTGGGCTGAAATTTCATTCATAAATCACCTTTCTTCAAACCAAAAATTTTCTAGTGAGTTGGGCTTTCGTGTGGCCACCTGGACAACCCTGGGCCAGTTGATACTAAAGTTCTTCCAATCACATTTCCTGAGAGGCTGGGTTTCACAAAGGAACTCAATTTCCTGGGGCGTCAGTAAAATGCTACCAACTTATCCATGTGCTTAACAGGCCAGGGAATTTCCTCAATGTTGCATGTATCTTTGTTATGTTGATATAATGTTTCCAAATTATAAAAAATTATCTACATAGAAAGTAAATGTCAAAAATACTGCATGATCTCACTCATACGAGGAATCTAAAGAAGTCAACTCATAGAACCAAAGTAGATCAGTGGTTACCAATGGCTTGGGGTTGAGGGAAATGGGGAAATGCTGGTTGAAAAATACAAACTTTCAGTTATAGCATGAGTAAGTGTTGGAGATCTAATGTAAGGCATGGAATATAGTTAATAATATTACTATGTGCTTGAAACTTGCTGAGAGTAGATCTCGTGTGTTCTCACAACATATAAAAAAACTAGTAACTATGAGAGGCGATGGATGTTAATTTGCTTGATGGTAGTAATCATTTTACAATATATGAAATTATCAAAAAATCACAATGTACAATTTAAATATGTACAATTTTATTTCTCAATCATTATTTTAACAAAGCTGGAAAAAATAAAAATAGTCAAATGAAAAAATTAGGTTACAGAATATATATTTTTAGAAGGTGGACTCAAAGTATAAATTGAAAAAGATCAATATAATCATTACATTACAGAAACAAGTAGAATACAGAAAAAAAAAAGAAACAAAGATACAACAGAAAGACAAAATGTAAACCACTAAGAGTACCTACTGAATAAATTTCAGGCTGTATAATTAAAATCCAAAGCTGTATTATATAATATTAAAAAGTTTAAATAATAGATATATACCCATGCTGCCAAATATGAAGCTGATATTACAGAGATGTTTAATTCTCTCAATTTCATTTATAATATTTTTAAGACAATCAGATTAAAATCCTCCATGGTAAGTTTCTGTTATTTAACAAATAGTTGTTAAAATTTCACCTGTAAAAATATTTACTGAGAATTAACAACTTTATAAAAATACTTAAGGCCAGTATTATAGTTCCGTAGAGGATTCATAACAAAATATCACAAACCTGAGTGGCTTTAAATAACATAAATTTGTTTCACAGTTATGGTTGTCACAGGCTTCAAAGCAAGGTGCTGGCAGGGCCACGCTCCCTCTGAAGATTCTGGGAGAGGATTCTCTTCATTCCTCTTCCTGCATCTGGTGGTACAAAAATTCCTTGGCTTGTGGCAGCATGACTCCCATCGCCATCTCCACCTTTACTTGCCCATCTTCTCTCTATTTGTGTCTATGTCAAAATTTACCTCTTCTTACAGGATACCAATCAGATTGGATGAAGGGCCCGCCATACTTCAGTATGATCTGATCCTAACTAATTACATCAACAATGAACCTAATTCCATATAAGGTAACATTCTGAGATGCTGGGGTATTATGGCTGCAACATGTCTTTTGGGGGGATACAATTTAAGCCATAACAGCCAGTGAGGACAAAGGTAAATAAAAGGTAATGTCAAGTTATAAAATTCAGAAAATGTGGTATGTGCTTTAAAAATGAAAGAGAAATCAAGGAAACAAATGACTTTCCTAAAATTCTGTTGTGTACATTGGATCTTTTTAGGAAAATATAATTTGATTTTCTTTGGAAATCATATCATCAAATGAATTCCATTTGGATTTTAGTTGAATTTTAAAACATGAAACAATAAAGTATATGATGACCTAAAGGGATATCTTTGAAAATATGTGCAAGAATAAAAACAATTTTTAGAGAAATGTGTGGGATAATACTAATATAGCTTCTATAAAATAATCCTATTCTTGTAAAATGAATAAAAAAACCAAGAAAATATATGGAGTTTTATATATATATATATATGTTACTATCTGTTTTGGTGCATGGAAAGAGAGGGAGCACAAGTTTATTAATATAGATAGTGAAAAAAGTGTAGAATTAGTTTTTGGTACAGGTTAATAATTTGTCAATTTATATATACAAATTCTTTAGGTAAACTGTAAATGGACTGCTTTAAATATAATGATATTGACAAAGAACATTCATATTTATAAAAATGAATAACATCAGCCACTCACTTTGTGTGCTTAAATATGTCACTTATCCTTACTCTAAATTTATACTTCCAGCCTAGAATCAAGAATGAAATAACTACTTTTAATAATTACAGCTGCAACAATAAAAATCATAATCAAATCATTAACATTAACTTAAGGCTTTCTACCAGGTCAGGAAGTATGGAAAGGCCCTTGTATATATAGTCTCACAAAAGGCCTATGAGTCAGATGTTAGGAATGAATCCTTATCTAACATATGGAAAACACTTGTGTAAGTTAAAAACCTACTTAGAAACATAAAAGATTGTATTATCACAATTGATTCTATGCATATAAAATATTTAAAAATTAACATGTAACCATTTTATTTATAATTTATGTGCCCACTAACCAATGTGAAAATACTCTGTGCAATCTTTCTTACTAGCTGTTTGCCTCTATTATTCTTTATTTTTTTTCATTCAGCAATTATTTAATGAGCACCTACTATGTGTGGGTGCTACTGTTCACAAACAAGGAATTTTCCATGAAAATATATAATACCTCCCTATTGGACCTTATACGTTATTTTGGGGTAGAGAGAGACAGTAAAGAAAAGACACAAATAATAAAATTAGATTTGAATATAGTCAATGTGGTGGAAAAAAATCAAAGAGTCTATCAGAATAAAGAGAATTGGATTGGTGTGAGGATTGTGGGCAGGTTGCTCCTCATAGGTCTTTTCAGTATGATTAAATTTGAGGAATGACTTGAGGAAAGTAATAAAGTTATCAATGACACAAAATGGATTCTTAAAAGTCTGTGATGTACATTAGCTATTTGGGAAGAAATATCGAGTTTGTTTCATATATAAAAAAAATTCTAATGAATAGGTTAGAGAGCTAAATGTTAGAGGGTCCATGGACCCTCTGACATTTGTGCATGATGTATAAAATTTTCTTTAGACAATATAAAATTAGCTTTAGTTTAGACTTTACAATACAAATACATAGGTATCTTTTATGTTCCTAAATCACATGTGAAAATCAAGCCTCTCAAACTTTGAACAGTAGTAGAACATTTCAGTAAGTTGGGTACTAAGAAATAAGCAAAGAAAAAGCACTGATTTCCCTTTATATCAACATTTCATGAAGATAATCCATTTTTAAAGTAATTCACATTAGCAAGAAAAAATTACTCAGCTGTACAATCTTGAAGACTTATTTAGACCCTTTTAATGAAAATGACAAATTTTTTCTAAGGGATTTAAAGGGAATCTTTGTAAGAGGTCTCACCACAGATGAGTGTGAGTGTGTGCGTGCGCGTGCACACAAACACACACACACAGGTCTGAGACTGATACACTGATATCAAATGTTCATTTTCTCAAAAGATATTTTCATGTTACGGCAAGTAAGTTAAAAAGCCAAATGTGGTGTTATAGGAATTTGAAAAGTGAGGTTAAATTTTAGTTGTAAATCTTTGGTAGGTGAGATTATAGAAGAAAAACCTCAAAAAAGAACAGTAATGAGGGATACTTGTGATGGTAGGTATTAAATGGTTCATTAATTAAAAGAGTGGTGTATTGGAATGTTAATTTAAAAAGATAACACTAAAGCAAAATTGGATGCTTAATGGTGCTAGCTCCTGAGTCAATATGGCATTTCTGAGGTATGGGGAAGCCTGGTGAAATGAATAAAAATTTCACTTCACCATTATAATGTATTCAGATGCATGTTGCATGGGTTATAAAGCTAAATTTAAAAAATATAACAAAATACAATCCTATTAACCTAGATGGATGGCCTTGATGCACTGTAAGAAAAGTAATATATCAATTATGATCCCAATTTTTGTACAGATGAAAATTAAAAAAAAAAAACCTGCTTAGACAGATGCAGGGAGATACACCAGGCTATTAACATTATGAAAAGCATGCTGAATGAAATTGATGTGGAATGTGAGCAGGGGGTGTAAGTTGTTAATTTGCACCCCCACACACACCAAAAAAGAGGGACATAAAAATATTTTGGAGTTGATGGCTATGTTTATTACCTTGATTTTTGTACTTGTATCACAGGTGTATGAATATGCACAAACTCATCAAAATATATACAGTAAATATATGCAATTTTGTATAAGTATACACCAATAAAATGGGGGGGTATATTTTCTTGGTTGGACTAAGAGAATTGCATTTGTATTGAACTAATTGAAAAAGAAAATCTTTAAAAATTTTTGTATCATCCACACACTTGGTTTGTGATTTTAAATGTCACCAATCTTCTCTAAGACTCAAATTCTAAAAAGAGGCCAATGACTATCTCAGTAATATTAAGAGGAACAATAATGATAGTAATCATAATAAAGTTAGGAAAATTGGCTGAATGCTTACTGGAGTGTTAGGGAGTATGGAAATGCCTTTATAGGAATGACTTCATTTTCACCCTCACAAACATCTGATAGTACAGATATTATTCATTCTATGGTGCAGGGCTGCTATTAGGATTAAATGAGGCAGAATACTGAGAAATAATAACTTTTATGAACTTAGAAACCTAAGTAATTAATAGTAAATTTGATTCTGCCCCCCTCCAAATAACCTATAGCCAGCCAATTTAGAATCTACATGCCTAAACCAGGTTGCAAGCACTGTAATTATTTAGTCTTTTCTTCCTTCATTCAGCAAAGATGTATTAGCTGCCTACTTACTATGTGTGAGGCACTGTTGCTGATGTGTGGGATAAATCACTGAACAAAACCAAGATCTTCACAGTTGTGAAGGTTTCATTCTGCTGGGAAGAGTAAGAAAACAAGGTGGCCAATTTATCTCTGTTTTTCTGGAAATGTCCTGGTATTAAAACTGGAGTCTCACCCTCTGGGAACCTCCTCAGTTGCAGGCAAAACAAAATGGTTGCTCACTCTGGAGAAGACACAATGAGTAAAAGATAAATCATGCTGAAAGGTGACCAGTGATATGAAATATAAAGCAGGGAAAGGAGCATGGACGATCTGGAGACAGAGTTCAGCATGCTGAATTAAATAAGAAGTTAGCATAGGCCTAGTTGAGTAAGTAGGTGACATTTGAGCAAAAATTCAGGGAAGACGTGAATTTGGCAGCAGGAACAGCATAATGCAAAGACTGGAGATCTAAATACCTCTCATGAGTTTTGGTTTCAGATGTCTAACTATGCAAATCTGGAGAATCTGGCAATTTCTCTCTCCACAGTTTAAATAAAGGTCTAGATTACAAAGCAACATTCTAGCTGCCAAAAGTAGGGAAGAGCCTAGATGCAAAACAATGGTATTATCTGCCTTGGTTTTTTTTAATGGCTACCTGTTAAGACAACATGAGGTGAAGAAGAGACCTACCTCATACCTAACACCTGTTAGAATGGCTATTATCAATAAGAAATAACAAGTATTGGAGAGGATATGGAGAAAAGGGAACCCATGTACACTACTGGTGGGAAAGCAGATTTTGCAGCCACTATGGAAAACTGTATGAAGTTTCCTCAAAAAAAAAATTAAATTAAAACCAGAGGTACCATATGACCCAGCAATTCTTCTGGATATCTTCCCCCCACAACTTGAAAACATTTTTCTGTAAAATATGTACTTGGGTCTATGTTTATTGCAGCATTATTCACGGTGGCCAAGATAAGGAAACAACCTAAGTGTCCTTTGATGAATAATTGGATAAAGATGTGGTACATAGATACAATAAAATGCTACTAGACCATCAGATATGAAATACTGCCATTTGTGACAACATGAATGAATGCTTGAGAGTATCATGCTAAGTGAAATAGGTCAGATGGAAAAGGCAAGAACAATATGGTTTCACTTATATACGTGGGATATAAAATGAAAAGTAACACATTAACAAACAAAACAAACAAATAGCTACAGATAAGAGAATGGTGGTTACCAGAAGGGAAGGAGAGCCAGGGAAGGATGAAGAAGGTAAAGAATATATATATATATATATATATATATATATATATATATATATATATATATATATAATGTGTGTGTGTGTATACACACACACACATATATATGTATATATATATATGTACGTATGTGTACATTATCCATTTTATAAATATCTTTTGAGTTCCTATCCTCTTCATTGGTCTAGGCTTGTAATATATGCTTAAGCATGCAGAAGAATGCAGAAATACATTTATCAGATACTTGATATTGGTTAAAACAAAGATGTGGAACTGGACATTTCAGAGGGAGGTAATTAATTTATTTTTATATGGCTTTTACTTATTTGACTGATCAGGCTCTGAAAATACTAATTGTAATTTTTTTACTAAAAACTGTACATTTCTTAAGAAGTGGAAATAAAATTAGGTCAATCATTTGCTTGGGATCTTAAGTAATTGATCCTATACTAGCAGCAATATTTATTTATATGCAAGATAATACACATATTTTGTATTAAACTTAATGATTATAACTAAAATAATGATTATACTTAATAAAAAGATAAAATTCAAAAAACATGATCGACTATTTAAACATTTTGAAAAATAAGAAAAATATACTGATGAAAAAAAAGTCCTTTTAACTTATTATATACCTCCATGGGGGATGAGTAGACTCTAAAATGTATAGGGGTTGAGTTTTTCAAAATTTATATTTAAGCTATATTATTATTAAATACAAATGATTCTTTAGTAAACTGGAAAAAGTGAAATTACTGTTATTTCCTAATAATATAGGACTGAAATGATTCAAATAACCCTAGGATAATAAGTGAAAGAACTGGTATAAGGTCTTCATAATAGAACATAGAGTTATATAAATGAGGCAGTTAAATTGGGTTAAAAACTCGGTGTGGATTGGAGAATTTGCACAAAGAGACTAATTTTTCATTTTCTGTCATATATTATTGAGAAAATATTATGTTTATTCTAAATGGAAAGCAAAATATATTTAAAACATGAAAGAGGCTTAGGGTGCTCTCTTGTTATGGAACAATTATTATATTGAGAGGGCTTGTTTGGTTGTTTTAATTCTATTGAGGTATAACATACAGAAAAGTGTATAGTGTAAAAAAAGCGGTCCCGTGAATTTTCACAAAGTAAATAGCCCTAGGTAATATTTTAAACCTAAAATGATTAAAGCAATATGGTGCAATTCAAGCACTGATGGGAGGGGGGGCTGTTGCTGAACAAAGTTCATGTTAATCATTAATAATTAACATTAACCTAATCTTTACCATATACCTTTCCAATTTCTTACTTGTGAGTACAACATTAGAAAATTAAAAGTATGGAGTACCACAGCAATCTGGAAATAAGTTTACTCAGGGGACTGTGCACCAACTGCAAGAAATATTTCATGGACAAGCTAAACTGGCATTCCGGAGCAAGGCTTCTGGCTTCAGGTTCAAAATGGCAAAGTAGAAAGATCCTGAGCTCACTTCCTCTCATTAACAGCAAAACTACAACTACACGTAGGACAGCTCTCTCTGAGAATGACCTGAAGACTAAGCAGAACAGATTTTCTACAACTAAGGATATAAAGAAAACCACATTGAGGTGGTGGCATTTCTCTGAGGACTCAGCCCTGCTGGCACTCCTCCAAAGTGACTCCTGCCCTGCCTTGCCATACCTAGTGGGCAGCCTTAGTCAGCACTAGTACACAGCAGTGTCTATAATAGCTGAGGCCGAGCCTCACAGCCAGCCACATCAGAGGCTCATCCTGCACACTAGTGCTTTACCAGCTTATAGTCAAACCCACTAGCCAGCTGCACCAGGGGTGCTGCCCTGCACACCAGCATACCCAATGAAAGTTGTGGCCAGGCCTCACAGCGAGACAGGCCAGGACACAGCCTCACCTTCCAGTATTTCTGTAGCCCTTGTGGCTCAGCAACAACAAGAAGCCACACTAGTCCACAAAAAGAACACCTCTGGAGTATCTGGTTCTGGTTATTGGAGGAGATTGCACCACTGGGCCCCACAGGACACTGTCTTACATGAAGCCATTTTATCAAGACCAGGAGACATAACTAATTTACCTAGTACATAGAAACAAACAGGCAAAACAAGGAGATAAAAGAATATGTTCCAAATAGAGAAACAAAACACCAGAAAAAGAACTAAATGAAATGTAGATAAACTATCTTTTAGATAAAAAGTTCATAGTAATAGCTCATCAAACTCTGCAGAACAGGGGTTCAACTCAGTGAACACTTCAACAAAGAGATAATACTTTAAAAAAAGGAATTAACAGCAGATCATATGATGCAGAAGAATGGATTAGCAATCAGAGAAGCCAAGACAGTGGAAAAGAAAGTTTTTTTTGAAAGAGTGAGGATAGTTTAAGGGACTTCTGAGACTACATCAAGTGTAGTAACATTTGCATCATAGGGTTCTTGGAAAGAGAAGAGAGAAAGAAACAGAAAACTTTTAATAGCTCACAACTTCCCTAACCTGGCAAAGAAAACAGACCTTCAAGTCCAAGAAGCATAGTCCCAATTAATATGAACCCAAAGAGGCCTGCACCAAGATACATCATAATTAAAATGTTAAAAGTTAAAGGTAACAAGAGAAATCTTAAAAGCAATAAGAGAAACACAACTAATTATATACAAGGGAACCCCCATAAGGCTATCAGCTGATTATTCAGCAAAATCTTTGTAGGCCAGAAGGAAGTGGTATGATATATTCCACATGTTAAAAAATAAAAACTATCACCAAGAATATTCTACTTGGCAGGGTTATCATTCAGAGATGAAAGAGAGATAAAAAGTTTTCCAGACAAGAAAAAGCTAAAAGAGTTCATCAGCAGTAAACTGGGATTATGAGAAATGTTAAAGGGACTTCCTTAAGTGGAAAAGAAAGGACCAAAACTAGAAATAAATATGTGAGGGTGATCAGGTTGCGACATCTGTCACCCCATTGACTGGCAGGGTTGATTTGGCTGATCTGGCTGGCTAGGCGAGTGTTCCCTTCCACCCTCACTGCTGCATGTGTGTCCCTCCCAAAGCTGCAAACTCAGTTGAAGAAGAGGATTTTCCCTGATAGAGGAAAGGATCATTCTTCGGCTAAGGGTATACGAGTAGCTGTACTCCCCTGCTAGAACCTCCAAACAAGCTCTCAAGGTCCATTTGTAGGAGATTGTAGGGTACTCAAGTTTCCAAGACTCCAGACACATCCAAATGAGGTGCTGTATTTGGCAGTTTGCCTTTCTTTAAAAAAAAAAAAAAGAAAGAAGAAGAAAAAAAAAAAAAAAATATATATATATATATATATATATATATATATATATATATAAAGAAAATATATGAAAGGAAAATCTCACTGGTAGAGGCAAACATAAAGGTAGTAGTACACAAACCATTTATAAAGCCATTATGAAAAACTGGCAATAATTACTTTTATATCAATAATTACTTTAAATGCAAATGAACTGAGTGCTCCACTCAAAAGACATAGGGTGGCTGAATGGATAAAAAAATAAGCCTCAAACTTCTGCTGCCTACAAGAGACTTACTTCAGATCTGAAGACACACAGAATGAAAATGAAGGAGTGGAAAGGAATATTACCTGAAAATGAAAATCCAAAGAAAGTTGGGGTAGCAATACTTAGACAAAACAGACTTTAAAATGAAGACTGTAACAAGAGACAAGGGTATGACATAGTGATAAAGAAATCAGTCCAACAAGAATATATAACACTTGTAAACCTTTGTGCACCCAACATAGGAGCACCTAAGTACATACAGCAAATATTAACAGACATAAATGGGAAGATTGACAGTAATACAATAATACTGTGGGACTTAAAATACCCCACTTATGTCAACGGATAGATCATCCAACCAAAATCAACAAGGAAACATTAGACTTAAGTGACATATAAGACAAGATGAACTTAATAGATATATACAGAACATTCCACTCAAAAACAGTAGAATACACCTTCTTTTCAAATGCACATGAACATTCTCCAGGATGCATCACACACATTAGGGCACAAAACAAGTCTCAACAAATTTAGGACAGAAATCATATCAAACATCTTTTTATACCACAACTGTATGATACTAGAAATCAATTATAAGAAGAAATCTGGAAAAAACACGTGGAGGCTGAACAACATGCTACTAAACAAACAATGGGTCAGTGAAGAAATTAAAGAGTAAATTAAAACACATCTTGAGATGAATGAAAATGGAAATGTTACAAAAAGCTATGGAACACAGCAAAATCTTTTCTAAGGAGGAAATTTATAGCAATATAGGCTTACTTCAAGAAAATAAGAAAAATCTCAAATAATATAACCTTATATCTAAAGGAACTAGAAAAATAAGAACAAACAAATCTAAAAGTTAGGAGAAGGAAGGAAATAATAAAGACCATAGCAGAAGTAAATGAAACTGAAGTTGGGGATCTCATGCTCATTGATTTTAAACTCTATTAAAAGGTATAGTAATCAAAATAGTATGATACTGGCAGAAAAACATATATAGATCAATGGAACAGAATAGAGAGCTCAGAAATAAATCCACAGTTACATAAATAAATTAAATTTACAACAAAGAAGGTAAGAATATACAACGGGGAAAAGTCTTTAATAAAAGGTGTTAAAAAAAACTGGATAGCTACACGCAAAAAAATAAAACTGGACCACTTTCTTATAACATCTATAAAAATAAACTCAAAATGAATTAAAGACTTAAATGTAAGACCTGAAACCATAAAACTCCTAGAAGAAAACATAGACAGTAAATTCTAACATTGGATTTAGAAATATATTTTTGATGTGTCTCCTCAGGCAAGGGCAACAAAATAAAAATAAACAAATGGGACTACATTTGGCCACACAGCAAAGAAAACTATCAACAAATTGAAAAGGCAATCTACTCATACAACTCAATATCAAAAACAACAACAACAACAACAACAACACATTTCAATTCAAAAATTGGCAGAAGACCTAAATAAACATTCTCCAAAGAAGACGTGCAGATGGCAAAGAGACACATAAAAAGGTGCTTACCTTCACTAATCAACAGGAAAATGCAGGTAAAAAATACAATGAGGTATCATTTCACACCTGTCAGAATGGCTATCATCAAAAAGACAAAACACATTAAATGTTGGCAAGAATGTAAAGAAAACGGAACCCTGTGCACTAGTGATGGGACTGTAAATTTGCGTAGCTACTATGGAGTAATCTGTTGTTGCCATTCTGATTTTGGTAATTCACAGCACTATCTGAATATGGCATATATTTGGTGATATTTTGTTTCAAGGGACCTAGAATAAAACCATTAGTATTCAGAGAGATAATTCAAGAAAATACAATTAAAAGGAATAGAAACTAATTGGAAAATTTAGAAAGTTATTCAGAATATAAGCTCAGTAACTTCCATGTACTGCAATTATAATCAACTAGAACATACAATGGCAGATAAAAGAACCCACAGACAAAAGAAAGTGAAAATGTAAATCACCCAGTAATAAAATTATCTAAATATTTCAGGGCCTAGATTAAGTAATTTAAAAACTTTACAGCATAATATAAAATAACAGGTCAATAAATACATAGTCATCTTCATGTATGAAAAAATTCAATACTGCCAAATGTTCATTTTTCTCGAAAATGTTTTACAATTTTAGGTCAAGAATATAGGGAAAGGAAAAAAAAGGTCAGTTCAACTCTATTGGCATTGGCAATTATAGGTTATGAACAAATATAAAAAGGTGAGATTAACCAAGCAGACCTTAAAACTAAAATAAAATGTAAAATTTTCTATGTTATCTATAAGGGATAAAGCAGTTGTCATAATGGCAAAAATAATCTTAAAATCTAGATTAAAGAACCAAATTTAGAAGGAAAATTCTGTTGGGAAAATTTTATGTTTGAGGAAATAATAAAGTTAAATATTAGTTTACATAATAGACATGAAATATGACCTGAAAGAATATATAGGAGTAATGTTTTTGAGTAGGAAATCCATTTACTGAATAACATGTATACTGTAATCTCTAAAGTAAATAAAAATGAAAAAAATCCTGTACGTCTATATGAGTGTGATATATGAAAAACCATGGTCAACAAAGGGTATGTGTTATTTTGAGTAAATATGAGGATGTGGACACTGCTTATATCGGGTATCCAGGGGTGAGGGTGGGAGTATAATCAAAGGGGACTGGTGGCTGAAATCATCACTTTCTCTGTATGTATTTTAGCAGCACTAATTATGTTCTCTTTTTTCAATGAAACATTTAAATGACAAGACATTTAAAAATGTGAAAAAATAATTGGATAAGGCTTTTTTGGTGGCATATCAAATGGT
The DNA here is from genome assembly GCA_030015415.1 of Cynopterus sphinx. Lineage (NCBI taxonomy): Eukaryota > Metazoa > Chordata > Mammalia > Chiroptera > Pteropodidae > Cynopterus > Cynopterus sphinx. Next base: position 95,785,508 of record CM057388.1, read on the forward strand.
ATTTAATCAAACTAATTTCAAGTTCACCTCTTACAGATATGGGAATAAACAATACCTATTAATAATAAGAATAGCAGCAGATTAGAATTACATGTTGCTTACAGATCAAGCACTCTGCTCTATATATTTACATGTGTTTTCCAGTTTTGTATTCACAAAAATGAAATGAAATAGAAACTACTGTTACCACATCAGAGTTTATGCAAAGATGAGACCGCTAGTATTACACTTACGATGAACAGTAATAGACAAATTCAATAGTTTATGAAAATAACAGCTTAAAGTCTATGAATGCACATTGATTGATAACAAGTTTGGCTCCTACTCAGAACTTAAATGCTCAGTGAGCAGGAAGTGGACATTAGGGTTCACCCTAATAATATTAATTAACTTTATAGATGGCTGTAAGTTTTAACATAATAAGGCCCCCCAAAGTCTATACTTTTCATTGACTATAAGCACAACAGTAAAAGAGCTGACGCAAAGTGTATGCTAATACCAAAATATTTATTGATGTGCCAGATCTCTGACACAATATTAAAAAAAAATTACTGTTTAACTTCTCTGATATGGCAAGGGGGTCAGTTACAAGATAAATTGAGATTTGACATTTTCAAATATTACAATGCATCAAACAAATATTTTAATACTGTCTATAAAAACCTAGAGATCAGGAGAAAGATAGGTTGATGTTTAACTCTAGAAATAAAAACTAAGGTTACTAAACAGAATCCTGGAAAATTAAGTAACAAAAGTTTCAATTCTAATATAGCAGCATGAGTTTTGCAAAGTCACTCCCCAGAAAAAGAAGCACAGCTGGTGAAAACTATTTAAAAAATATGGGGTGTAGTGTTGAGCAAGTACAAATCAGTAGTTGATAGATGGTCACAGGGATGGGGAGTACAGCATAGGGAATGTAGTCAGCAGTAATATAATGACTAGGTGGAGAGCCATAGGGGAGAAAGAGCAATCAGGGAGATTATTTATAAACTACATAAATGTCTAACCAATACTTGAAACTAATAAAATAAAATATAAAAATATTAAAGACAGTCAAGGATACACACACACACACACACACACACACACACACACACACACACACAGGAAAATGTCCTGAGTGCACATATCAAATGAAGAAATATGTATTCAAACAAAATTTACTAAAACTTGGTCAGAGGGACGAGAGTCTATGGCACTTGAGCCCAGACCTACCACTTCTCTCTCTTCCCTAGCTCAGCCTGAAGGAACAATTCCTGGTGACTGTAGCTGAGAAGATAGGCTCTCACCTCTCAGCTCTCAATTAAGTGCTATGATATCTAACTGGGTGGGGCAGGGCACCAGCATTTCTCATCTTCTCCCACTGCCAAGTTGAAAATGTTAAATTCCTTGTGAGTGCAGTCAAACGTTAGAGATTCCCTTCTTATATACATCCCATATTCTTAGAGTGCAGGTTCTATATGAGGTGCAGCTGCCCAAGAACACTGGGGTGCCATCGCCTTTACCCTAGCTTGATAAGGAGAACATCTCACATAGGGAGAGGTAAGCTAAGACTGTTATAGTCTACTACCCTGCTCAGTACCCAGATAAGTGGTTCAGAAACTTTGTCCAAGGAAGAAGCAGTCTATAAGAAAAGAGAGGTCCAAAGCCTGTCCTCTAGGAACTGACTTTATTTAAAAACAGTGTGGGGAAGTTCAAGACTTGAGGGTGCTCGTGAAAAAAAACAGCCATTTTTGTGGTAAGAAAACAAGAGGAGGCAAGAAGTTCCTCTTAATTTAGAGCAACAAGCTAAACCATAGGCCAGCTAGTTAAAATGCATGATGAAAAAGGACAGGTAAGAAAAGCCCTCCTAGAGTCAGAATAAACCTCAACTTTTGGCCTCCAAAACTATCTCTGCCAGAATTTAATTTAATCAGATTTTAGAGCATTTTATGCCTCAAGGCACTGTCAAAAAATAGAGCAATCAACTGGCAATTAGTGAAGCTTAATAACTGGGTATGATACCAAATGAGGTGAACAGCTGAACAGAGAAATCAGAGAAAGAGAAAGTCAAAGACAGTCTTGCTAAAACCGCTGTTATCCCATGGTAACTGTGCACTACCAAGTCTTCACCCTCTGAAAAGAAACATCACTTGTGTTACATTGTGGGGGAAATATAATTCACTGAGGTCAGTCAGTCAACTAACTAAACAAACAAAAAAGCAAACAATAAAAACAGGACATGGGGGTAAAAATCCAGAGTTGATATATTACCTAAAATATTGAGTTTTCAACAAGATACAAGACATTCAAAGAAACAGGAAAGCATGACATGTATACAAGAATAAAACCAGACAACAGAAACTACTGGTGAGAGAGCCCATGTTAGATTTAAAAGAACAAAGACTTCAAAGTAGTCATTAAAATATGTTCAAAGAACTAAAAGAAATTATGCTTAACTAAATAAAGGAAGTTATGATGGCAATGTCTCATCAAATAGAGCAAACTAATAAAGACCTAGAAATTATTATAAAAGAACCCAAGAGAAATTCTGAAATCGAAAAATTTCACTGTGGGGAGATGGCGGGGGTGGGAGTGGGGAGGCGTTAACAGTAGATTTGAACTGGCAGAAAAAAACAATCAGCAAAGATAAAGAAAGGTGGTAGAGATTATGCAATACATATAAAAGAAAAGAATACTGAACAGAGCCTTAGAGAAAAGTGGGACACTGTCAGGAAAATCAATTATTTAAAGAAATAATGGCTATATTTCCAAATTTAATTTAATTAAAAAATTAAACATTGAAAAACTAAAAAACTTTGTAATAAATGCAAAGAGATTTATATCCAGTCATAGTAAAAATGCTGAAATGTGATTGCAAAATCACAAAAATAGCAAGAGAAAAACTTATGTGTAAAAGAATACTAAGAATTAGAGCTAAATTCTAATCAGAAACAATGGAAGCCAGAAAGCATTTAAGACATACTCAAAGCACTGAAAAAAAAATAACTACCAAAAATCTTACCTCCAGCAAATTATCTTAAAAAAAAAATAGTGTGGACAAAATAAAGAAATTCCCAGATAAATAAAAACTGGATTTGTTGCTAGTGAACTGTCTTAAAAGAAATACTAAAGGAAGCTTTTGGAGCTGAGAGGAAGTGACTTCAAATGCTAATTCAAATCCAAAAACTATCCAAAAGAGCACTAATAATGATAAAATTATATAATTATAAAAGACTGTATAAATATATATTTCTCCTCCCTCCTCTTAACTGATTTTAAAACAACTATATAAAACAATATGTATTGTATTGGGGAGCATATAAAATGAATAAAAATAATATATTTGGAAATAATAGTGAAAATGAGGTTGGTGGGAGGAAAGTTGCATTGGAGTAAGTCAAGTATTCCATGTTGCAACTCAAATTTACAAGAACAAATAAAGAGAACCAGATATAGTAATTAATAACAGTAATTAATAACAAACTCTGTAAACACATCCTTGCTCTCTTTCTTAAGTAATCACTATAACAATGTACTGTTGGGTTTTTGATTAGATACAGATGTAATATGCATAACTATAATAATACAAAATGGAAGAAGAGGTAATAGAGATGTATAAGAGTAATATTTCAAAATCTCACAAGATTGGTTTAACATTCTAAAATCAGTTAATGTACTATATGTCATGTTTAGAAATTAAAGGAAAAAATATCATTTCAACAGATGATGAAAAAAGTTGGCAAAATTACATGCTCTTTCATTTTAAATAAACTCTAAGAAAACTATAAATATAAGAAAGGACATCAATGATAAATATACAACTAACAAAATATTTGTTAGCAAAAAAGCTCAATTCTTTCTAAGATTGAGAACAAATTAAGATATTGACTTCCAGTGCATTTATTTTTAATTGTACTAGAGGTCCTCACTAATACATTGTGGAAAGAATAAAAGAAATGCATATATGAAAGAAAAAAATGAAAACTATCTTATTTGCAGATGTCATAATCATGTTAGAAAACTAAGGATTCTACACATATTCTGCTAGAACTAATGAATTTAACTAGGTTACAGGATAAAAGTTCACTATATAAAAAATTAATTGTATTTCTATATAATAGCAACTAACAATTAGAAAATGAAATTAAGTAAAAATCATCTCACAATGGCATGACAAAATATTAAAGAATAAATTAAATAAAAACTTGGAAACGTGTCATATTTTGAGTTGGAAGAGACTCAATGTTTTTAAGAAGTTAACTCATCCCAATTAATATATAGAATCATTGCAATCCCAATCAAAATCCTACAAGCTCTTTTGAATAATTGGCAATTTTAACTTATGTAGAAAGGCAGTGGTCCTAGAATACCTAAACAATTTCCAAAAGATAAAAAAACAAAGTTGGATAATTTATACTACCTGATATCAAGAACTACTATAAAGCTACAGTGTTCAGGACACTGTGGTATTGTTTTGAGGTTAGACAGAATCCAGAAATAGAATAAAAAGTTAGATCAATTAACCTTTGTCAAATTTGTCAGTGAAATTCAATCGAGATAAGATAGGCTTTTTAAGAAATAGTACTGAAAAATTAGATATCTCTACAGAAAAAAATGAACCTCTACCATTACCTCATGTCATACAAACATGTTAACTCAAAATGTATCATAGAGCTAACCATAAGAAGGAACATTATTAAATTTGTATAAAAAATTTTAAAGTAAAATTTTTGTGATGTTAGGTCAAGCATTTGTTAAAGAGACAAGTACACAACAAAATAACATTTAATAAAATGGACTTATTCAAGATAAAAAATATCGCCATTCAAAGGACATAGCTATTACTTTTGGATTGTACACCTAAAACTTAATGGATTTTGTTAACCAATGTCACCATAATATAAGTAAGTAAGTAAGTAAGTAAGTAAGTAAGTAAGCAAGCAAGCAAATAAATAAAGTAAAAATAATTTGAGTTTCTCAAAACATTGACAAGGTCTTTTTATCTGTATGACTACTACTATTTATATCAGCAATCTCTGTGAGGTGATCACAGAGTGGTGATCAATGAATCCAAGCATTCTTAAATTATCAGTTAACTATGATTTAAAAAATTCTTTATATCTGTAAATGAAAATACTTTAAAAGGAAAAAAGGTATAGTTAAGAAAACAAAACTACAAGCCACAAAATGGAAGAAAATTATTCCAAAATACAAATCTACCCAAGTGATTGTATTCAGAATGTATAAAGAACATATACAATTCAGTAAGGTGAAAAACAAGCAATAGATTAATAAGAAAAATCTGCAGACACTTCATAAGAGATATACATGTGATTAATAAACTTATAAAACAGACTTTCAACACCAATAGTCATCAGATAAATAGAGGTTAAAACCAAAATGTGATATCACTGCATATACACCAGTATAGATTAAAAAAAAAAAGACTGACATTGCCAACTATTGCTGAGTTTATGGGGAAAGTAACTTTCATATGTTGCTGGTTTGAAGGCGAAATTGGTAAGCACTTTGGAAAAACAGTATGTGTATTATTATGACGCAGTAATTCTACTACTACCTTTACATAAGAAAAATTAAAATATATCTCCATGCAAAAATGTGTACATGAACATTCACAACAACATTGTTCATAATAGCTCCCAAATGGGACTAAACCAAATGTCTAAAAATGGGCAAATGAATAACAAATTATGGCACATCATACTATGGAACACAATCCAGCAATAGAAAGAAATGAACAATTGATATATGCAATAATAACACAGATGACTCTCAAATGCCTTATGCTTAGTGAATGAAGTAAAAAAAAAAAGGGTGCATTTCTATGAAATGTTATAAAAGGCAGATTTATTGTGTGAGAAATCATTTTAATGGTTGCCTGAATCCAAAGAGAGATAATAAATGCAAGGGAATATGAGGAAAAAATTTAGGATTATAGAACTGTTCTATATCTTGTCTTATGTATACATCACTGTATACTATTACCAAAACCCATCAAAACTAATACTTAAAATTGGTAAATTTTATTGTATATAACACTTTGGGCAAAGGTCTGTCAATTTTTCATAAAACTAAAAGTAAGCCAGCATTTGCACTCTGAAGTATTTATGTAAGAGAAAGGAAAATATAGGTCCATAGACTTGTACATGGAAGTTAACAGCAGCTTTACTTATAATAGCCTTAGACAAGAAATAAACCAGGTGTCCATCTGTAAGAGAATGGGTAAACAAATGGTGATGTATTCATGTAATATTCAACAATAAAAAGTAGTCGAGCACTGATATGTACATCAAATGGATGGATGGTAAAAGCAGTTTGCTTATGAAAGAGTTGTGCACTAAGAATGTATACTGGATGAAGTTCTAGAACATGTAAAGTTAATCTGTGGCCGAAAAAATTAAAAATGATTCCCTCTGGGGTTGGAGTGGAAAAGGGCATGAGGAAATTTGGGGGATGGTAATATTTTATTACTTAATAGGGGCCTGGTTACACAGGTATATGAATTAGTAAATTTTCATTGAAAGTACACTTAAGAATTGCGAATTTCATTGTATGTACACTTTACCTCAAAAGAAATAAATGTGTCAAGAAATGCTGTATCATAAATTTATTTAGGTATAGAAGTAATGATAAAATTTCTTTCTCAACAATAAATCCCAATAAATGTCATATGAAATCAAGAGAATTGTTTGTGTGTTTTGAACTTGAGCAGTGTGACTTTCAGCTTTTCTGACTATGACACACACAATGTATTTTACACATATGCCTATCCATTTGTATACATATGTATGTTTCAGCATAGGATATGGTGTAAATGATCTGAAGTTATAAAAAATGTCTAAAGGAAAACCAGCATAAAGCATTTGAGTGAGGATTGTTACTATGTTTTCAATGTTGAATTTTACTTATTTTCTCTAGTTAGGCTGAGAAAACATTCTATTTATTTTAGAAAAATCAATGTAGAAAGTCAATACATAAAACCTAAAGATAACATTGTTATAATCAACCCAGAGAATCAATTGAAAAATTCTGAGAGATGATAAAGTAGTTCAGAAAATTATAAGCAGATAGAAAATAAATACAAAAGATACTGAAATTTGTTGTCTATGTTAAAGTTACAAAATTGAAATGGTGTGAAGTTCAAAGAATCAGATTTCACTGGAAAAAATGAATATCTAAAATAATGTTCAGTTAATTCCTTATTTGAGTGGAAAAATAATTAAATCCTCACTTCACTTTCCTCACTATCACATATTCTGCATGGATTATAGTGTAGGAATTTAAGACAGATTTTTTAAATCTTATTTATCAGTGAAGATATTCATGATGTATTAAATAGGTATAAAGTATGATCTTAGTTTTTCAAACACATAATTTCAAATATATATGTATTTAACAAATAGACTTCCTTTTAGAAGGTAAAATTTAAACTTCATCTCAGCAATGCTTATATAGTACTAGCCATACTAACATTCGCTTTGGTCATATTAGTGTAGTTATAACATCATGTGGTGAATGACTATGTACCTTGGAGACAAAGTATTGAAATATTTCTGTGGTTAGATGCTCACATAGCCCAGAACTGAATAAAATTTTAATAACTCTATAGTCCTGGTGTGTCATGAGGTAATACACCTATATATAAATGGATTACATTATCCTGAAAAACCTCAAAAAGAAAGAATAAGGAGATCATTGCACACATCAAATCAACATGGTAATTAATGTCCAGGAGAAATTTACACATGGAGTTATTGCTCACATAATTCAGACTGTGCTAGAAAATAATTTTTGTTGTTGTAGCACATGGTGAAACATATAAATGGTTAAAAATTGGCGTTCTTAGTTTATATCACTAAGTTTAAAGTAGAAACCATTAAATAGTTACATTTGAAAGCTTAAATCAGAAAAAGCATCATATGTTGAAGGATATCAATCTTTTCATATTCATGGTTTGACCATATTATATAAAGCTCAGTGCATGATCCCATTTTTTAAAAAATACAGCCACATTACAAATACTCAGAGAAATACATCAACTTCTTTTAAGGTGACATGGAATACGTATTAGGGTTTTCTAGAGAAATAGAACCAATCGGATTTATGCACACACAAGTACACACACATACAGAAGAGAAAGCAAGAGTGAGATATTTATTTTAAGGACAACTGTTGGGACTAGCTAATCCAAAATCTTAAGGGCAGGCCAGCAGGGTAGATACCCAGGAAAAGTTAATGTTACATCTCAAATTCTGAAGGCATTTTGGAAAAATAACTGCCTCTTCCTGGGGGATCCAGGCCTTTGAATGATTGGATGAGGCTCAGCCACATTATAGAGGGTAATCTAATTTAAAGTCTAATGATTAATTTTATCTATCTATCATCTATCTATCTCTCTACCTATCTATCTATTTATTTATTATGGTGATATCAGTTAACGAAATCCAGTAGGTTTCAGATAAGATTCAATTTAAAAGTAACATATACACATATCTAATTACGTGAATAATGTTAAATACATATGTGTGTGTGTATGTGTGTGTGTGGAACATAGAAATTGATCTATGTATATATCTCTTAAATTCACTAGTCACTGAGATACAACTAAATTTATTTGAAAAATTAATACCAAAAAATAAATAAATATGTAACCCTCACTTTCTTTGGGGAAATAACCACATCTTTTAATTATACTCACCACTGCTTCTTACCTGTATGAAAAGGATTATAAATTTTAATCAGTAAAGCCATAATTATTAAACATTAACAATGACCATCTTAACACTGGCTTTATACTAATTTACCTGCCAATCTGGGTGCTTAGATTATATACATGGATTAAATTCATACTCAAAATACCCCATCATATAAAATTGTTATTACAAACTTTGTGTTGAAATGGGTGAAGATATATGCTAAATGAATCTGTAACCTTGAGACAGACACATCATTAATTGTATTATCACACGATTCATTTCCACCACAGAAAAGAAAATTCCTCACAAGCAAATGAGTGAAAACTGATTTCACTATACACGTGACCATCATTCAGCCTAGTGTTCTCCAGGTGTCTAGAGAACCAAGGAAGTTATGAGAACCAAAGCATCACCTGGAAGCAACCTTCATCCAGGTGGTAAGAACAGAATGTTTCTTTTACAACTTTAAAGTCAACAACACATACAGGCCTAATGTGGTGTGTCGGGAGCCTTTGATTGATGACTGCCCTTAAAGCAGGCAAGGGAGGATGTTTGCAGCAGGAGGACTGCAGCAGAAAATTTATATAGTTTACAAATACCTTGCTAATCTCTTAATTGCTGAGAAGTGCCTTTGTGGCTCCAGAGAGTGATCTGTAGGTTTTATGACTTAGATAAGGAGGAAGAAAGAAACATTGAGAAAACACAGGCTTCTTGTGCAGGTGTTACTAATTGCTTGAGCATACTTGTGGCTTGTATTTCCCATGCCATCCTGATGTTATAAATATGCTGTGCTAAATAAACTCGAGGCTGCAGTATTGACTGTCAGTCCTCCCGATTCTTTCTCTACTTCCGTCTTTTTTCCTTAATCCTCACTCCCCCTCTCAGGACTGTTTGATATTGGCCGGCAGGTTCCACCAGTAGTGGAAATCGGTAAGAGTGACCTAAACAAAAGAGACAATAATGAGCTTTGATGATAGCTGGAAACAACCTTTAAAATCAACATGAAATGCAATTATTCGAAGAGTGTCACCATGGATGAATTAGAGAGGGTAAGTTCAAAAGCAACATATGTGTTGATAAAGCTCTGCTGTGTAATTTGAAATCGAGGCTAGACAGAAAACCAAAATGTATTGTCATTTGTATCCACGAATATATTCTCTACCCAATATCTTCCCTTAGTTTTCAAGGATCTAATTGAATGAAAATACTTATATATCTATTTACTCATTGATATACATGAGGTGTTTGAAAGAACAAATTGAAAAAAGACTATAGAGCAAAAAACTTTGAAGCAGAAATGAACACGAGTACCTATACATTTCTTGCCACATGAAAAATATAGCTGTGTTAAGCACCAGGTATATAGAAGTGGTTAAAAATATGCTCTAGAAGTACAATGCACTATCTGTTATTTGGGATATAAAACAGAAAGCCACAAACAAGACAAACAAACAAAAACTCAAAGACACAGACACCAGTGTATGGTGATTACAAGAGGGGAGGGAGGTTAGGGGAGGTAGGAGAGGGTAAAGGGGATAAAATATGTGGTGATGGCAAAAGACTTGACTTTGCATGGTGAACACAATGCAATATATGTATGATATATTATAGAATTATATAATTGAAGCTTATAAAATCTTAATGTCAGCCTAATAAATTCAAAAAATTTTTAAAACAGAAAATATACTCTAGAGAAGCAAGTTTCTTTTGAGATTTTATTAAATGATTAAAATCATTTCTACATTTTCTTCAATTGCTGCTGAGAATTAAAAACAAAGATACCAACAGATCAATATATTTCTTAAAAATTACATTCTATGTGATATAGCCAGGTCCTAAAGTCATTACAACTGCTAGAAACACCATCTTGTTAAAAGGTAATCATGTAAAGTGTTTTCTGTGCTCCTAATAAACACAGCAAGAGTAGTATTAGTACTACTTGAAGTGACAGTAGCAGCAGGACTAGAAGGAGTGCTGGCAGTAGTAGTCATAAATCACTTGCTGAAGGACTGCTTAAATAAGAAGCAATATACTTTGTCTTTCTTTTTTAACAGCTTTTATGAGATATAAATTATATACAAAGAACTACAAATATGTAAATTGTCTGCACAAATGAATCACCCATGATACCACTACCACAATGAATGAAATAGACATATCCATCAAGGAGATAACATACTTTGGAATGTCTTACAGATTTTCAAATGTAGATTTTTGTTACCATCACAAAAATATATTTCTTAATAAAAACATGTATTTAATTCTTAATATTAATTAAATTACCCTTTTTACATACCTAAATTTCTCTACAAATGAGTGCTTCAGGTAGAGTTCATAGAAAACCTGTAAGGACAGAGAACATTCTCAAATCATTATTTTATTGCATAACTGAATAAATAAAAGAAACCCTCACAAAAAGACTTCAGGATTACTAATAACTATATGCATTTAGAGAGAGATTATATAGTATAGTTTCACTGAAAAATATTTCAGAACCCCATAAATGTTAAACAATGGTAATTAGTGTAAAATAAACAAGGATAAAAAAATAAGAAGTCAGAATGTTTGTTGTTGATAAGCAAACCACCAGTGAAAAAATATGAAATATTAAAAACATTAAAATAAAAGTCCAAAACTACAATGGCTAGACATAAACTAATCATATCCCATGTAAATGTCTATGACGATGCAAATTTTTCCTACAAACCCACAAAGTTTTCTAGCCTTACTCTATACTCCGAGAGAATGAACCAAGATAAACTGTGAGAATAGATTCTTACAAGTTGGCATAACAATCATTGACCCACTTGTCATGGTTAGAGGCTAAAAATCAACAAAATGTCTGAGATACAGGTATCCCACTAATCCTTATTCAGAAAGGAGTGCCCAAAGAAAACAGCAGCTCAATGCACATCATAAGGCCAAAGGCCCACACCACTGCTCTTGTTGAAAACTACATTGCATAGAAAGACTCCTGCACTCTTCTGTATAGGGAACTCCACAGAGGATGGCTTCAAGAAAAAGGACCTGCCCAATCCCCATCCTATTCTGGAATGTAGCATTAATCGACTTCAAACACAAAATAACTATTATTCCCAAGATTTTTTCCATTACCTAAAACAGTGTTACCAATGATTCTCCAACGTACACCCCTCCCAAGATGGGGATACAATCCAGTGTTCTACAATTACATGAAAAATTACAAATATCCAGAAATAATCAGGTTTCTCCTTGTTTTCTCTTTCAACTATGGGGTGTCTTTATTTTCTCTACCTGTAGGTATTACCATTATTATGAATGGATGACAAAAATCATCTTGATTATGCCCAGGATTGCACCCAGATGCCTGGCAAGGCCCTGTTGAGCTCAAGACAGAAAACTCAAGAACACACACATCAATGTATGGATAAAATGACTCCATTAAGGTTGCTTTTATTGTGCATCACTCAACTCAGAAAGGCCAATTCACATGCAATAAAGGGAATAGGAATTTCTGGACAGAGCACTGCACACAGCCTGGGTCAAGGAAAAGGATGTGGCCAGTCTCCCGTGAAATCTTCAATATGATTTTCATTGCTCTCCTCATATCACAACACTATGAAAAATGTTTGCATAAACTGAGACTGTGGAAAAAGCCTACTCTCAACCTGCAAACCTCAATTGGTAGATATCTCTCACTTGCCTTATTTATCTGGATGATGATGATGATGCAGGAGAGTAAGCTTGAGATTTTACTGTCTTTTATCTGAGGACATCTTTATCTTCTCAAACCTGTTGGTGGTTCACAATGTTAGCAATGGTCATTGAAATCATCTCAGGTTGTTTTAATTCCAGGTGGCTGAATGGGCCTCCTCAGTTCAAGCCAGTAGCTCAAGGACACATAAGCAAGTACCCACACAATCTGAAGCCACCACAAATGATGTTCGTACTGAACTTTACTCTACTTAGGAACCAATTATACGTAGTCTAAGTAATCAGCACCTTATCAAGTAAGATACTGCAGAAAGCATGTCTTTAAGGTGGAGCTCATAATCCATTAAATTGTCAAATATTGTTTTTCTTTCTCTAAAAACCACAACACAACAAAAAATATTTGATTTGAGACAATTTTAACACCATACCACAAAATTCACAACCCTTAATCGGTGGGAATACTCACCTGTTCTGTTTACCTGGATGATCATGATCATACAGACAGAAAAAATCCTGAGCTTATTTTCTGTCTTATTTGAGGACATCCTTATTTTTTCTAACCTGCTTGTGTTCATACTATTAGTGATGACTCATTGAAATCATCTCAGGATACTAGAGATCCAGGTGGCCTTAAGTGCCTCCTCATTTCAACCCAGTTAGCTAAAGGACACATGCATATCCACCTTACATGGTCAGGAGGCCACTAAAAATGATGTCTTGCTGAGCATTGCTTTCCTCGGAAGGGAACCAATTACATGTAGTTTAAGTGATTGGGACCTTTCCAAGTAGGGCACAGCACAGAGCATGGCTTCAAGGTGAAGGACCTGCCCCCAAAATCAATAAAATATAAATATTAATATTTTTTATCTGAAGGTACAACACAACACAATGAAAATATTTGCATAAACAGAGATCATTTAAACACCATACCATAAAACTCACAACCCTCAATCAGGGGGAATCCCTTACCTGCTCTGTTTACCTGGATGATCAAGATGACAGAATAAGAACAAGATACAGCCTGTTACCTCATCTAAGGGCATCTTGATATTATCTAACCTGTTGGTGTTAACATGATAAGCAATGGTCCCTGAAATCATTTCAGGAAGCCTGATAATCAGATTGAAGCAGGACCATCTGCAGCTCAAGTCAGGCAGCTCTAGAAAACATGCATATCCAACCACATAGTCCAAAGATTACATCAAACGATGACTTTACTGAGTGTTGCTCCACTCAGAAATGAACTAACTACACATAGTCTAAGCAATTGGGACATATCCAAGTAGGGCACAGCACAGAACACAGCTTCAATATGGAGAACCTGCCCAGTCTTCACTGGAATCTCAAATACAGGTTTCACTTCGCTTCCAACCACATCACCGAAAATACAAAATACTTGAAGACCCTACTGTCCAACAAGTAACCTTCAATAAATAGAATTCTCTCACTTTCTCGATTGAACTGGATTATCATGACACAGAGAGATTGAGCTGGAGCCTATTTTTCTACCATCCGATGGAATCGTTATATTCTGTAACTGTAAGTGCTCACATTGTTAGCAATGGATTGTTTAAAACATCTCAGGATGCCTGAGACCCACGTGCCCTCCTAAGTTAAAGACAAGATGCTCAAGGACACATGCAGGTCTCCACCCCCCCAGACAGTCTACAAACAACCATGAATAATGTTCGTAAGGAGTGTTGCACTACCCAGGAAACCAGTGATTACACATACTCTAAGCAATCGGCATCATTCTAAGAAAGGCACTACACAAAGCATGGCTTCAAGGTATAGGACCTACCCCATGCCCATTGAAAATTCAAATATAGTTTTCATTTATTTCCCGACAACATACAACACTGTACAAAATATTTCCACAGACTGAGACGATTTGAACATGCTACCATCGAACTCATAGGCTTTAATTGCTGGTAATCCCTTGCCTGCTCTGTTTACTGGATGATCATTATGGTACTGAGAAAACAAACTTGAGCCTGTTTTCTTTTTCATCAGAGGGCATCCTTATCTTCTCTCCCTGTTGGCAAATCACTGAAATCATCTCAGAATGCCTGAGATCCAGGTGGGAGCAGGGCACTCCAGGTGGAAGGCAGACAACTCAGGGACACATGCCATGTTCACCCACATGGTCTGAAGGCCACCACAAATGATTCTTGCCAAGCACTGCTATACTCAAAAGGGAACTGATTACAGGTAGTCTAAGTGTTTGGGAACTTTCCAAGTAAGGTACAGGGCAGCACACAGCTTCAAGATAAAGAACCTGCCCAGATTCCCCTGGAATCTCAAATATTGCTTTTGTTTTTTTCTAACAACCACATCACAACACAATAAATTTCTATGAACTGAGACTATTTAAAGACCATATTGTAAAATTCACAATCCTCAAATAGTTGGAATGCTTTACCTGCTCTATGTTTACCTGGATGATAATGATGAAAAAATAGAAAAAAATATAGCCTGTTACCTCTTTCATCTGAGGGCATCTTAATATTATCTAACATGCTGGCAATAACATGATGAGCAATGGTCATTATAATCGTTTCAGGATGCATGATAATCAGATGGAAGCAGGACCCTCTGTAGTTCAAGGCAGCCAGCTCTAGAACACATTCATATCCAACCACATGGTCCAAAGGCTACATAAAATGATGATCTTACTGAGCTTGCTCCACTCAGAAATGAACCAATCACACATATTCTAAGCAATTGGGACATATCCAAGTAGGGCACAGCACAGAACATGGCTTCAAGGTGGAACACCTACCCAGTTTCCTCTATAACCTCAAATATAGAGTTCATTTCTCTTCCAGCAACATCACTGAAGGTACAAATACTTGAACACACTCCTTAATAAGTGGGATTCCCTCACATTTTCTGCTTACCTAGATGATCATGATGGCATAGAAAGAACAAGCTTGAGGTTGTCTTCTCTTATCTCTAGTATCTTTATATTCTCTAATCTACTGATATTCACATTGTCAGTAAATGATCACTGAAATCATCTCAGGACACCTGAGAGCCATGTGAAAACAGGGGCCACTCAGTGGTTTTCTTTGCTCTCAACAACACACCAAAACACCATAGAAAACTTTGCATGAATGGAGACTATGAAAAAAGCCTACTCTCACACTGCAATCTCAATTGGTAGAAATCTCTCACTTGCCCTATTTACCTAGAAAATGATAATGACAGAGATGTACTAGCTTGCGCTTGTATTCAATCTTATTCAAAAACATCTTAATTTTCTCTACTCTGTTGATGTTCACATTGTTAGTAAAGGATCACTGAAATCATCTCAGGTATCCTGAGATTCAGGTGGACACAGGGCTCTCCAGAGTACAAGCAGGCAATGCAGGAACACATATGTGTCCACCCACACTGTCCAAAGGCCAAACCAAATGATGTTCTTACAGAGCATTGCTCTACTCAAAAAGGTGGAAATTACACACAATATAAGCAACATGCTCCTTTCTGAATGAGGTACTGCACAGTGGGGGTTTCAATGTAAAGGCTTTGCCCAGTGTCTACTGAAATCATACATTATCATTTTCAGTTCACTCTCAACAACATAAATCACTACACAAATATTAGCATAAACTGAGACTATTTGAACATTCTACCATCCAACTCATCATCATCAATGAGGAAATCCATAGCCTGCTCTATTGACCAGGGAAAGGATGAGGACACAGACGACAAGCTTCATACTGTTTTCTTCTTCACTCAAGGGCATCTCTATCTGCATTATCCCAAAATGGTCCAAAGTCCACCAACAAAGGTATTCTTGCTGAGCATTGCTCTACTCAGAAGGGAACTGATTACATGTAGTCTAAGTGATTGAGACCTTTCCAAGTAAGGCATAGCACAGTACATGGCTTCAAGGTAAAGAACCTGCCAAGTTTCCACTGGAATCTCAAACACAGGTATCCTTTCTTTCACACCTCGTCAAAACACAGTACAATCCATTTCCATAAACTGAGACAATTTCAACACCATTCCATAAGACTCACAACGCATAATCAGTGGATATCCCTCACCTGCTCTGTTTACGCAGATGATCATGATGATGCAGAGAGAATAAGCTTGAGTTGTAATCTCCCTTATCTGTGGCATCTTTACCTCTCTAACCTATTGCAGTTCACATGTTTAACAAAGGATCAATGAGATCATCTAAGGATGCCTGAGTCACATGTGGCAAAGGGGGCTCTCCTGGCTTATGGGCAGGAGAGTCGAGGCAGATGCAAACTCCCAACACAGTATCAAAGCTACCATGCACAATGTTCTTCCTGAGCATTGCTCTACACAGGAAGCCAGAGATTACATGTCGTATAAGCCATCACCACCTTGCTGGGTCGGGACTGCATGGAGCATAGAGTCAAGGAAAACATCCTGACCAATCTCTAGCCCACTCTGAAATGTAATTATGATTGCCCTCAACACCAGATGATTGTTATCAAGATATGTACATAGCCACTCCAATTCAAAGCCCCTGCATGGTGGAAAGATCCTTGGGTCTTCTATAATCACAAGGATGACTACGAGAATCCAGAGACAATGATGTTTCTCCTATTCTCTCTTCTATTGTGAGGTTGTCTTTATCTTCTCTAACATTTAAGTATCCTGGATTTAACAAAAACAAAAATATAAAATCACTTTGAATAGCTCCAGATTCCATTCAGAGGCCTCTCATGCCCTACAGAGCTCAAGGTAAGAAACTCAATAACAAACGTTCACCTGTACTTGGGTCTAAAGCTTCTTAAAATGTTGCACTTGTTGTGCATTTGTTGTGCATCGCTCACCTCAGAAATGCCTGTTCACATGTAGTAAAGTGAACAGGCACATTCCTGGTAAAAGTGCTGCATATGCCTTGGCTTTAAAAAAAGAACATGTCCAGTCTCCCTTGAAATCTTGACGAACAGTGTTCTTTCTGATCCTAGCTCTACAGACAATGGCAGAAATTACAAGTAGACCATGGATCGGCACCTATCTAATTAAGGCACTCAAGGCACGGAGGAATCAGTGAGCCTACACCAAAATCTCAAGTAGGGTTTTCATTTCAATCCCCATGATATCACACAATTATTCAAAATATCTGCATAAAAGGACACTATGTGAAATCCCTCCAATGCACCGGCAACCTTCAATCAGTAGGAGGGGACTTCCTAACCTATTCTAATGACCTGGAGGATCATGAAGATGCAAAGAGAACAAGCTTGCACTTCTATTCTCTCTTATCCGAGGGAATCTTTATTTTCTCTACCCTACTGGTGTTCACATTGATAGTCAAGGATCGTTGAAATCATTTCAGGATGTCTAACATTCAGACAAAAGCAGGACCCTCCAGACTGGAAGGCGGGCAACAGGGACATGTACATGTCCTCCTAAAAGAACCAAGGGCCTACCCGATGTTATTACTTGGTGTCGCAATGTTCGGAAGAACACAGGTTACACATAGTCTAAGCAATATGCCCCCTTCTGACTAGGGCACCACACAGTGCTGGACTTCTCTGTGTAGACCTTGCTCAGCTTCTACTGAAATCACACATATTCTTTACATTGCTCTCTCACAGGTTCAATCGCTACACAAATATTAGTATAAAGTATGATAATTAGAATATTCTGCCATCTAACTTATTACCATCAGTCGAAAAAAGTCTGGCAGCTGCTGTGTTGACAGAAAAAACATTAGGATGCAAATAAGACAAGCTTCAGACTGCTGTTTCCTTCACATGAAGGCAACCCTACCATCCTTGTCTTGTTGCTGTTGACAAGATTAGCATGAATCAAAGAAATCATCTCAGGATTCCTTAGGACTGGGTGGCAGTAAGGTCTCCTCAATTCGAGGCACTCAGCTCAAAAACACAAGCATATACCCTAAATGGTACAAAAACAAGCTATAAAGGTATACTTGCTGACCACTGCTTAAATCATTAGAAAACCAATTACATATAGTCTAACATATCAGGATACTCCCAAGAAAGGCAGAGCACAGTGAACAGTTTCAATGTAAAGAACCTGCTCAGACTCTTAGGAAATCTCAAATACAGTTTTTGATATGCTCCCCAAAGCATCACAACAGCATATAAATTTCTTTTCAGACAGTGGGACATTGTCAATATTGTAGCAGAAGACACCACTCAATAGGTACAAATGTCTCAGATTCCGACTTTTATAATCATAATGATGCAGAGAAAAGAAGTATGAGTTTTCTTCTCCTTAACTCTCACATCTTTACCTTCTCTAAGATAATAATATTCCCATAGTCAGAAAAGTGTTACTGCTTTCTTTTCACAATGTCAGAGACACAGAGGCAACGAGACCCTCCTGAATGAACGCAAGAAAGGCGAGTAAACTGCAGGCTGCATACACAGTCTCAAAGCCACCATGAATGATGCGCTTCTTGAGCATTGTTCTATGCAAAAAGACAGCAATTAGACATTTTCTGAGCCATCACTACTTTGTTAGGCATGGAACTTCACAAAGGCTGGCTTCAGGAGAAATATCCTTCCCAGGGCCTATCCACCTACGAAATGTCACTTTGATCACACACACCACATAATGATTCCTGTTGTGTCATATCCAGGGCCAAGGACAATGTCAACTGACAGACTGCCTATTTGTAGCAACCCAATGGTGTCATCTCTTCTGGACTTCGATGACCAAGTGAAGTATTAAGACTCAGAAACAATGAGGTTTCTTCTCAGAGCTCATGGGAAGGAATTCAATGAGACACGCGCAACTTTGCTTGGGTTCAACTCTCTCCAAGTGCAATGCCTTTCTGGAGCATCACTCACCTCAGAAAATGCCTGTTTACATGCAGTATAAGAGAACAGGCACATTTCTGGGAAAAGTGCTGCTCACACCGTGGCTTGAGGGAAAGGACCTGTCCAGACTCCCTCGAATTCTCAGTGCAAGGTTTTCTTTCTGATGCTTGCTCTACAGAGCAATGCAGAAATTACACGTATATCACTGACTGACACCCATCTAATGGAAGCACTCACTGCACACGGGTAAGAGGAGGACGACAAGTGAGCATCCACTGAAATCTCAAGAATGGTTTTGGTTTCAATCCTAATAGCATCACAAAACCATGCAGACATCTGCACAAACCGAGACTATGTGAAAACCTGACCCTCCAAGGGCAACCCTCAGTCGCTGGCAGGGCACTTCCTCACCTACTCCAATGACTGGGAGGTTCATGATGATGCAAAGAAAACAAGCTTCTGCTTGGATTTTCTCTTGTCCGAGTGCAACTGCATTTCATTTTCTCTACGTTGTTGGTGTTCACAATGATAATCGAGGATCACTGAAATCATTTAAGGATGTCTGAAATGCAGACAGAAGCAAGACCCTCCAGAGTGGAAGGCAGGCAACACAACAGGGACACGTCCGTGTCCTCCCAAAAAAATCAAGGGCCCACCTGATGCATTACTGGGAGTTGCACCGTTCAGAAGGGCACAGTTTACACCCGGCCTAAGTAAACTGCATCCCTCTGACTAGGGCACCACACAGTGCAGGACTTCTCTCAGGAGGCCTTGCTCAGCTTCTCCTGAAATCACACGTATACTTTACGTGGCTCTCTCAACAACATCAATCACTACGCGAATGGCATAAGCAATGACTATTTGAACACTCTACTATCTGACTCGTTATCATCAGTCAGAGGGAAGCCAGCGCCTGCTCTGTTGATCAGGGAAAGCGTGAAGATGCAAGGGACAACCTTCAGACTGTTGTGGCCTTCACCCGACTGTGTTTCTGCATTCCACCTTCTTTGCTATACATAGGGTTACAAGAAAGACTGAAATCACCTCAGGATACCTGGGATCCAGGTGGCTTAAGATCCTGTTATTTAAAGACATTCGGCTCCAAAGCACAAGAACATTTCCCAAAGTGGTAGAAAAGTCCACCAGAAGGTGTTCTTGCTGAGCATTGCTCTACTCAGAAAGGATCTCATTACACGTAGTTTTACGTACTGGGACCTTTCCAAGTAAAGCATAGCACAGCCAACGGCTCCTGTGTAAAAAGCTGCCCAGACTCCAACAGAATCTCAAACACTGTTTTTGATTCGTTCCCAACATCGACACAACCCCATGCAGCCTAGTTTCAGAAAGTGAGACCTTTTCAACATTTTCGCACAAGACAACGACCCTCAATGCGACGTAATGCCTCGGATTGTGACCTTGATGATCATGATGATGCCAGGAGAAAAACCTTGAGGTTTCTTTTCTCTTGTCTCTGGAATCTTTATCTTCTCTAACCCGTTCTTTTTCACACAGACCGTAAAGGATCACTGGTGTCTTTTCACAATATCAAAAACTCAAGTGGCAATGGGGCCCCTCCTGAATTAAAGGCAAGAAAGGCAGAGAAGATGCCTGTCCCCCAACAAAGTCTCAAAGCCACTGGGGACGATATTCTTCCTGAGCTTTGTTCTACCCAAAACGTCAGCGATTACGCATTATCTGACTCCGCTTCCTGGGAACGCAGGGCACTGCACATAGCTGGACTTCCAGGACAAGATCCTGCCCAATCCCTATCCCACTCTGAAACTGTGTTTAATCACTTTGATTAAACTCTACACCACATATTGATTCTTATCAAGATATATCTCGGGCACTGCACAATGTCAATCGATGGCACTCCCCGTAGCAGCCTTCCCATGCCGCCATCTCCTCGAGACTCCTATGATCAAGTGAAGCATTACAGGACCCAGAAACAATGAGGTTTCTCCTGTTATCTCTTCTATTTGGATGAGTCTTTATCTTTTTGAACATGTAGGTATTCCAGTATTTCCAAGGAAGAAAACCACAACACACTAAAATCACAAGATCACACCCTAATGCTAGCAGCAACACTGCTGAGATCGAGATAGAAAGCTCTGAACTGCACGCATATTTTTGTGGGTGTACAGCATCCACAAACATTGATTTCGCTGAGCATCACTCAGCTCAGAAGTGCCCTTTCATATGCAATGGGAGGAAGCAGACCTTTCTGGAGAGTGCATGGCACACAGCTGGGCTGAAGTGAGAACACGGGGCCAGTCTCCCTTATGGTCGCAAACGACATTCGTCCTTAACGTTTACCTTCAGGGAAAGGCACAACTTACACGTAGACCATGCGATCAGATCTAACAAATTAGGGCGCTCAAAGTGAACAGAGATTAGAGGAGGAAGACCAGTGAGCTTCTACTGAAATCTCAATAGGCTTTACTATTCTCCCCTCATGCATCTCAACAGTCTCCAAAATATCTGCATAAACGGAGAGTATGTGGAAAACCTCCACTGCACTGGCAACCCTCAATAAGTGCGAGGGCACTTCATCACCCACTCAGTTGACCGGGAGGAGCATGTCGATTCAAAATGAACAGGCTTATGCTTGAATTCTCTCTTATCTGAGGGCATCTTAATTTTCTCTATGCTCTTGCTGTTCACAATGATACTCAAGCATCGCTGAAATCATTTCAGAATGTCTGACATTCAGATGGAAGCAAGATCTTCCACAAAGGAGAACTCAGCAATGAAGAGACACGTGCGTGTCCACTAGAAACTACCAAAGGCCACTAGGACAATGATCTCCCTATGAGATGCGCTACCCAGAACGGCACAGATTACACATAGTCTAAGCAAATGTCCCCATCAGAGTAGGGCACCAAACAGTCCTGGGCTTCTCTGTGTAGGCCTTGCTCAGCGTCTACTGAAGTCAAACATATTCTTTACATGGAGCTTTCAACAGCATCAATCACCATGTAAAATAATAGCAGAGACCATGACTATTGGAACACTCTAACATGCATATGGTTACCATCAGTCTGAAGGGAATGCAGCACTGGCTCTGTTGACCGTGAAATTACAAGCTTAAGACTTTTTCCCCCTTCACCCGAATGCATCTCTAATTTACCTTTCCTGTGCTGTTCCTATGGTTAGCATGCATCATTAAAATCACCTGAGGGTGCCTGAGATTTTTGTTGGTTATAAGAGTTCCTCAGTTCAAGGCACACAGCTCAAGGACACAAGGACATGCCACCAAAATGGTCCAAAAGTAACTGATGAAGGTGTTCTTGCTGAGTGTTGCTCTAAATCAAAAGGGGACTGAATCCACGGACACTAAGTGAGCGAGACCTTTCCAAAATGGAAACAACACATAAGACTGCTTCAGTGATGACGATCTGCCCTCACTCCACTGAAATCTCAAATACAGGTTTCCCTTCTCTCCCTCACACCTCATCACAACACAGCATAGGCTATTTCCATGAACTGAGACATTTTCAACACTGTTCCAAAAGCCTCACAACCTACAATTGGTGGCAATCCCTCACCTGCTCCCGATACCTGGGAGATCATCACGATGCAGAGAGAACAAGCCTGAGATTTCCTCTCTCTTATCTGTGGCATTTTTACCTCTCTAACCTGCTGATGTTCTCATTGACAACAAAGTATCATTCCCGTCATCTCAGGTTTCCTGAGACCCACGGGACAACCGGAGCCCTCCTGATATAAGGCAGGGGAGTCAGGGCACACGCAGGTATCCCCACATTCTCTCAATGCCACCGTAAACGATATTCTTCTTGAGCATCGCTCTACCCAGGTACCGGTGTTTACACGTTGATTGACACTTCGCTCCATTCTCATGAAAGGCACTGCACTGTGTATGGCTTCAAGGAAAAGATCCTTCCCAATGTCGATCCCACCCTGTAATGTCACATTCATCAACGTCAACACCACATAACGATTGTTATCAAGAAATATTCATTACGGTCCAGATTGAAGCCCACCCACGACAGGCATCTCACCGGGTCATCTACCACACAGGAATGCTTACTGGGATCCAGACACAGTGGTGTTTCTCCTCTTCTACTGTGAGGTGTCTTGCTTTCCGAACACGTAGATATTCCCATTCCTACAAATAAAATGAAAACACAAAAATGACCTTAAATAGGACCAAGATTTCATCCAGTGGCCTACATGCCGTACACAACTCAAGGGAGGAAACTCAGGGAACACGCGCTCAACCGAACTTGGGTCCAAGCCTCCAAGAACGCTGCCTTTCTTGAGCATCGCTCACCTCAGAAATGCCCGCCTGCAGGGATAATAAGTGAAAAGGCACATTGCTGGCAAAAGTGCTGCACACACCATGGCTTAAGGGAAAGGATGTCTCCCGACTCCCTTGGATTCTCAACACGCGGTTTTCATTCTGATCCTTGCTCTACAGCGAATCGCAGAAACTACATTTAGACCACGGATCGAAACCTATCCCATTAAGGCACTCACTACACACAGGTGAGACGCGGAGGACCAGTGAGCCTCCACTGAAATGTCACGAAGGCCTTCTAAGCCTCATGACATCAGGAAACTATCCAAACTATCTGAACCAACCGAGACTATTGGGAACCCCTACCACCCACTGGAAAACCTGTACCGGTGGGAGGGCTCATTCTCACCTGCTCTGTTGACCTGGCCGATCATGACGATGCACTGAGAACAAGCTTACACTTGTACTCTCTCATCCGAGGGCATCTTTATTTTCTCGCCCCTCTCGGTGTCCATTATGTCAGGAAAAGAACACTGAAAGCATCTTCAGTAGTGCGAGCTTCAGATGGAAGCCGGGCCTCCTGAGTGGAAGGTAGGGAATAGAGGACACGTGCGTGTCCACCCACAAAGCCCAAGGGCCCACACGAATGATGTTCTTACTGAGCGTTCCTGTACTCAGAAGGGTGCAGGTCACACCCAGGCTAAGTTACCTGGCCCCTTCTGTGTATGGCACCACACAGTGTCGCGCATCTCTATGTATGACTTGCCCAGTATGCGGGGAAATCACACATATCGTTTACATAGCACCCTCAACAACATCCATCCGTACGTAAAATCAGAGTATCACCCATGACTATTTGATCACTCTACTATCCAATTCGTTACCATCATTCTGAGGGAATCGAAAGCTGGCTCTGATGACCACGAAAGATGAGGGCAGATAAATGGCAAGCTTCAGACTCTTTCTTCCTTTACCCAAGTCCATCTCTAATTTCCATTTCCTCTACTGTTCCTATGCTTGGCATGCATCACTAAAATCACCTCACAGTGCCTGAGATTCCGTTGGCTGTATGGTTCCTCATTTCAAGGCACGCAGCCCCAGGATGTAAGCACATCTATCCAAAGTGGTGCAGAGTCCACCAACGAAGATGTTCTTGCTGAGCTTTGCTCTAATCAGAGGGGAATCGATGACGCATCGTCTAAGTGATCGGGACCTTTCCACCTAGAGCAACTCAGGGGCGTGGCTTTAATGTAAAGGACTTGCCCAGCCTCCATGAGAATTTCTAATTCAGGTTGTGCTTCGCCCGCAAACTCATCAGAAAACGTCACAATGCATTTCAGAACGTGAGATTTTCAACATCATACCACAAGACTCACAACACTGAAAGGGTGAGAATCCCGTGGATTCCGACCCGCGTGATCAAGATCATGGAGAGAGAAAAAGTTTGGGGTGTTTATTTTCTCTACCCTACTGCTGTTCACATGGACAGGAAACAGTAACTGGTATCTTTTCACAATGATAGAGACACATGAGGCAACGAGAGCCCTCCTGAGTAAGGGCAGGAAAGGCAGGGAAGATGCAGGTTGCCCTGCACAATCTCAAAGTCACCATGAACGATCTTCCTGAGCATTGCTCTACCCAAAAAGTAAGCGGTTACACATTTTCTGAGCCATCACTTCCTTGTTAGGCATGGCACTACACGGAGGCTGGCTTCAGGGAAAACATCCTGCCCCGGCCTTTTCCACCTACGAAATGTCACTTTGATCACACTCACAACACATAATGATTCCTGTCGTGTTACATTCAGGGCCAAGGACAATGTCAACCGATGGGCTGCCAATTTGCAGCCATCCCATGGTGGCATCTCTTTTGCACTTCTACGATCACGTGAAGTATTTTAAGTCCCAGAAACAGTGAAGTTTCCCCTGTCAACTCTTCTATTTGGATGTGTCTTTAGCTATTCTAACGCATAGGTATTGCAGTTTTTACAGACACACAGTGAAAACACACAAAATTCTCCATGACCATACCGCAATGCCCTCAATGACACTGGCACGTCCTAGACAGAAAACTCAGGACCAAGTGCACCTCTGTGTGGGTCCCAAACCTTCACATTTTGCTTTCGGTGAACATCGCTCAACTCAGAAGTACCTGTACACAAGCAGTAGGAGAAAACAGTCATTTCTGGATACAGCATGGCACACAGTGGACTCAAGTGAAAAGACATGACCACTTTCTCTTCAATTGTCATCAAGCAATGTTCTTAAACACAAATTGCATGTCAACCATCAATCGACACCTGTCTAAGGATGATAGTGAACAGCACTCTGAGGAGGAGGCATCAGTGAGCCCCCACAGAATTCTCAAGTAGGTTTCATGTGTGCCCCAACGGCATCACCAAACTATCAAATATGTCTGCATCAATGGAGATGATGTTAAAACCCTACTCACCACGAGAAACCATCAAACAGTGGGAGTGTGGTTCCTCACCTACTCTGCTCACCTAGAGGTTCATGATGATGCAAAGAAAAGAAACTTACGCTTCTACTCACTCTACCCTGAGGGCATCTGTATTTTCACAACACTCTTAGTGTTGACACTGAAGGTCAAGGATCACTGAAATCACCCCATGGTTGCCTGAAATGCAGGTGGATGCAGGACGCTTGGCACTGCAAATAGGAAACGCGGAGACACGTCTGTGGATACCCACACTATCCTAAGGGCAAACCAAGTGTTGATCTTGCTGAGCATTGCTCTATTCAGAAGGGTTCAAACTGCATGCAGTATAAGCAATCTGATCCGTTCTAAATAGGGCACCGCACAGTGTCAGGCTTCGATGTGAGGGCCTCGTCCAGTGTCTACAGAAAGCACACATACCGTTTTCAGTTCACTCTCAACAACATCAATCACAACACATGATGTCAGCATGAACTCTGACTATGCGAGCCCTCTCCTGACCATCTTCTACCATCACTCTCACGGAAACCAGCACCTGCTGTATTGACCAGGGAAAGCATGAAGACGCAGGCGAGAAATGCTCCAGACTCTTTTCTCCTTCACTGGAGGGTGTCTCTATCTTCTGCTTCCTGTAGCTGCCTTCACGGTTAGCATCAACACTGAAATCATCTCAGGGAGCCTGAGATCCAGGTAGCTGGAAGGTCTCCTCAGTTCGAGGCACTTAGCTCAAAAAAACAAGCACATCCCCTAAAATGGTCCAAAGTCCACCATGAAGCTCTTCTCCCTGAGTGTTGCTCTACTCATGAGGGAACCGATTACACGTTCCCTAACTGATCAAACCTTTCCATGTAGGGCATGGTGATAAAGATCCTGCCCAATTCCCACAGGAATCTCAAACACAATTTTCCTTTCTCTCATATCTCGTCACAACACAGTACAACCTATTTGCATAAACTCAGACAACATCAACACCGTTCCGAAAAAACTAACAACCCTCAATCGAATTCTGACCTGATGAGCATCGTAATGTTGAGAGAACAAGCTTGCGTTGTCTTCTGTCTTATCGCTGGCAAGCATCACTATCTTCTCTAACAAACTGTTCCCACAATCAGCAAAGTATCGCAGCTATCATCTTACGAAGCTAGAGACCCAAGAGTCAACGGCAGCCCTCCAGAGTTACAGGCAGGAAAGTCAAGGGTACGTGCATGTCCACAGCACAATCTCAAAGCGACCGTGAATGTTCTTCCTGAACATTGCTCTAACCCGGAAGCTAGAGATTACATGTTGTGTGAGCCATCGCCACCTTGCCAGGTAGGGCACTGCATGGAGCATGCCGTCAAGGAAAAGATCCTGCCCAATCCCTATGCCACTCTGAAATGTAGCTTGAATCACCGTGAACACACATGACGATTGTAATCAAGATATATAACCATTGCCCCTCAACTTTGCAGTACTCCATGGTGGGCATCTCCTCCGGTCTTAAACGATCGATGAATAAGAATAAGAACCCACAGGCACTGAGGTTAGTCCTGTTTTCTCTTCTAATGGGATGGGTCTTCACTCTCCTAACATGTAGCCATTCCAGTTTTTAGCAAAAACCAAAAACAAACAATAAAATCACCTTGAATAGCCCCAAGATTTCATCCAGAGGCCAGTCATGCGCCTCAGAGCTCATGGGAAGGAATTCAACGAGACACGCGCAACTTTGCTTGGGTTCAACTCTCTCCAAGTGCAATGCCTTTCTGGAGCATCACTCACCTCAGAAAATGCCTGTTTACATGTAGTATAAGTGAACAGGCACATTTCTGGGAAAAGTGCTGCTCACACCGTGGCTTGAGGGAAAGGACCTGTCCAGACTCCCTCGAATTCTCAGTGCAAGGTTTTCTTTCTGATGCTTGCTCTACAGAGCAATGCAGAAATTACACGTATATCACTGACTGACACCCATCTAATGGAAGCACTCACTGCACACGGGTAAGAGGAGGACGACAAGTGAGCATCCACTGAAATCTCAAGAATGGTTTTGGTTTCAATCCTAATAGCATCACAAAACCATGCAGACATCTGCACAAACCGAGACTATGTGAAAACCTGACCCTCCAAGGGCAACCCTCAGTCGCTGGCAGGGCACTTCCTCACCTACTCCAATGACTGGGAGGTTCATGATGATGCAAAGAAAACAAGCTTCTGCTTGGATTTTCTCTTGTCCGAGTGCAACTGCATTTCATTTTCTCTAGGTTGTTGGTGTTCACAATGATAATCAAGGATCACTGAAATCCTTTCAGGATGCCTGAAATGCAGACAGAAGCAAGACCCTCCAGAGAGGAAGGCAGGCAACACAACAGGGACACGTCCGTGTCCTCCCAAAAGAACCAAGGGCCCACCTGATGCATTACTGGGAGTCGCACCGTTCAGAAGGGCACAGTTTACACCCGGCCTAAGTAAACTGCATCCCTCTGACTAGGGCACCACACAGTGCAGGACTTCTCTCAGGAGGCCTTGCTCAGCTTCTCCTGAAATCACACGTATACTTTACGTGGCTCTCTCAACAACATCAATCACTACGCGAATGGCATAAGCAATGACTATTTGAACACTCTACTATCTGACTCGTTATCATCAGTCAGAGGGAAGCCAGCGCCTGCTCTGTTGATCAGGGAAAGCGTGAAGATGCAAGGGACAACCTTCAGACTGTTGTGGCCTTCACCCGACTGTGTTTCTGCATTCCACCTTCTTTGCTATACATAGGGTTACAAGAAAGACTGAAATCACCTCAGGATACCTGGGATCCAGGTGGCTTAAGATCCTGTTATTTAAAGACATTCGGCTCCAAAGCACAAGAACATTTCCCAAAGTGGTAGAAAAGTCCACCAGAAGGTGTTCTTGCTGAGCATTGCTCTACTCAGAAAGGGTCTCATTACACGTAGTTTTACGTACTGGGACCTTTCCAAGTAAAGCATAGCACAGCCAACGGCTCCTGTGTAAAAAGCTACCCAGACTCCAACAGAATCTCAAACACTGTTTTCGATTCGTTCCCAACATCGACACAACCCCATGCAACCTAGTTTCAGAAAGTGAGACCGTTTCAACATTTTCGCACAAGACAACGACCCTCGATGCAACGTAATGCCTCGGATTGTGACCTTGATGATCATGATGATGCCAGGAGAAAAACCTTGAGGTTTCTTTTCTCTTGTCTCTGGAATCTTTATCTTCTCTAACCCGTTCTTTTTCACACAGACCGTAAAGGATCACTGGGATCTTTTCACAATATCAAAAACTCAAGTGGCAATGGGGCCCCTCCTGAATTAAAGGCAAGAAAGGCAGAGAAGATGCCTGTCCCCCAACGAAGTCTCAAAGCCACTGGGGACGATATTCTTCCTGAGCTTTGTTCTACCCAAAACGTCAGCGATTACGCATTATCTGACCCACCGCTTCCTGGGAACGCAGGGCACTGCACATAGCTGGACTTCCAGGACAAGATCCTGCCCAATCCCTATCCCACTCTGAAACTGTGTTTAATCACTTTGATTAAACTCAACACCACATATTGATTCTTAATAAGATATATCTCGGGCCCTGCACAGTGTCAATCGATGGCACTTCCAGTAGCAGCCTTCCCATGCCGCCATCTCCTCGAGACTCCTATGATCAAGTGAAGCATTATAGGACCCAGAAACAATGAGGTTTCTCCTGTTATCTCTTCTATTTGGTAGAGTCTTTATCTTTTTGAACATGTAGGTATTCCAGTATTTCCAAGGAATAAAACCACAACACACTAAAATCACAAGATCACACCCTAATGCTAGCAGCAACACTGCTGAGATCGAGATAGAAAGCTCTGAACTGCACGCATATTTTTGTGGGTGTACAGCATCCACAAACATTGATTTCGCTGAGCATCACTCAGCTCAGAAGTGCCCTTTCATATGCAATGGGAGGAAGCAGACCTTTCTGGAGAGTGCATGGCACACAGCTGGGCTGAAGTGAGAACACGGGGCCAGTCTCCCTTATGGTCGCAAACGACATTCGTCCTTAACGTTTACCTTCAGGGAAAGGCACAACTTACACGTAGACCATGCGATCAGATCTAACAAATTAGGGCGCTCAAAGTGAACAGAGCTTAGAGGAGGAAGACCAGTGAGCTTCTACTGAAATCTCAATAGGCTTTACTATTCTCCCCTCATGCATCTCAACAGTCTCCAAAATATCTGCATAAACGGAGAGTATGTGGAAAACCTCCACTGCACTGGCAACCCTCAATAAGTGCGAGGGCACTTCATCACCCACTCAGTTGACCGGGAGGAGCATGTCGATTCAAAATGAACAGGCTTATGCTTGAATTCTCTCTTATCTGAGGGCATCTTAATTTTCTCTATGCTCTTGCTGTTCACAATGATACTCAAGCATCGCTGAAATCATTTCAGAATGTCTGACATTCAGATGGAAGCAAGACCTTCCACAAAGGAGAACTCAGCAATGGAGGGACACGTGCGTGTCTACCAGAAACTACTACAGGCCAACTAGACGATGATCTTACTGTGCGATGTGCTACCCAGAACGGCACAGATTACACATAGTCTAAGCAAACTGTCCCTATCTGAGTAGGGCACCACGCAGTCCCTGGCTTCTCTGTGTAGGCCGTGAACATCGTCTACTGAAGTCAAACATATTCTTTACATGGAACTTTCAACAGCATCAGTCAACATGTAAAATAATAGCAGAGACCATGACTATTGGAACACTCTAACATGCATATGGTTACCATCAGTCTGAATGGAATGCAACACTGGCTCTGTTGACACAAGAAAGAATGAGGACAGTGAAATAACAAGCATCAGACTTTTCCACCCTTCACCCGAATGCATCTCTAATTTACCTTTCCTGTGCTGTTCACACAATTAGCATGAATCACTAAAGTCATCTAAACATGCCTGAGATTCGGGTGGCTCTAAAGGGTCCTC
Source organism: Cynopterus sphinx (assembly GCA_030015415.1). Lineage (NCBI taxonomy): Eukaryota > Metazoa > Chordata > Mammalia > Chiroptera > Pteropodidae > Cynopterus > Cynopterus sphinx. The sequence goes on from CM057388.1 coordinate 95,816,364, forward strand.
GATTAAAGGCACGTAGCTTCAATCGACTAGCATATGCCACCAAAATGGTCCAAAAGTAACCGATGAAGGTGTTCTTGCTGAGCGTTGCTCTAAATCAAAAGGGGACTGAATCCACGGACACTAAGTGAGCGAGACCTTTCCAAAAAGGAAACAACACATAAGACTGCTTCAATGATGACGATCTGCCCTCACTCCACTGAAATCTCAAATACAGGTTTCCCTTCTCTCCCTCACACCTCATCACAACACAGCATAGGCTATTTCCATGAACTGAGACATTTTCAACACTGTTCCAAAAGCCTCACAACCTACAATTGGTGGCAATCCCTCACCTGCTCCCGATACCTGGGAGATCATCACGATGCAGAGAGAACAAGCCTGAGATTTCCTCTCTCTTATCTGTGGCATTTTTACCTCTCTAACCTGCTGCTGTTCTCATTGACAACAAAGTATCATTCCCGTCATCTCAGGTTTCCTGAGACCCACGGGACAACTGGAGCCCTCCTGATATAAGGCAGGGGAGTCAGGGCACACGCAGGTATCCCCACATTCTCTCAATGCCACCGTAAACGATATTCTTCCTGAGCATCGCTCTACCCAGGTACCGGTGTTTACACGTTGATTGACACTTCGCTCCATTCTCATGAAAGGCACTGCACTGTGTATGGCTTCAAGGAAAAGATCCTTCCCAATGTCGATCCCACCCTGAAATGTCACATTCATCAACGTCAACACCACATAACGATTGTTATCAAGAAATATTCATTACGGTCCAGATTGAAGCCCACCCACGACAGGCATCTCACCGGGTCATCTACCACACAGGAATGATTACTGGGATCCAGACACAGTGGTGTTTCTCCTCTTCTACTGTGAGGTGTCTTGCTTTCCGAACACGTACATATTCCCATTCCTACAAATAAAATGAAAACACAAAAATGACCTTAAATAGGACCAAGATTTCATCCAGTGGCCTACATGCCGTACACAACTCAAGGGAGGAAACTCAGGGAACACGCGCTCAACCGAACTTGGGTCCAAGCCTCCAAGAACGCTGCCTTTCTTGAGCATCGCTCACCTCAGAAATGCCCGCCTGCAGGGAGAATAAGTGAAAAGGCACATTGCTGGCAAAAGTGCTGCACACACCGTGGCTTAAGGGAAAGGATGTCTCCCGACTCCCTTGGATTCTCAACACGCGGTTTTCATTCTGATCCTTGCTCTACAGCGAATCGCAGAAACTACATTTAGACCACGGATCGAAAACTATCCCATTAAGGCACTCACTACACACAGGTGAGACGCGGAGGACCAGTGAGCCTCCACTGAAATGTCACGAAGGCCTTCTAGGCCTCACGACGTCAGGAAACTATCCAAACTATCTGAACCAACCGAGACTATTGGGAACCCCTACCACCCACTGGAAAACCTGTACCGGTGGGAGGGCTCATTCTCACCTGCTCTGTTGACAAGGCCGATCATGACGATGCACTGAGAACAAGCTTACACTTGTACTCTCTCATCCGAGGGCATCTTTATTTTCTCGCCCCTCTCGGTGTCCATTATGTCAGGAAAAGAACACTGAAAGCATCTTCAGTAGTGCGAGCTTCAGATGGAAGCCGGGCCTCCTGAGTGGAAGGTAGGGAATAGAGGACACGTGCGTGTCCACCCACAAAGCCCAAGGGCCCACACGAATGATGTTCTTACTGAGCGTTCCTGTACTCAGAAGGGTGCAGGTCACACCCAGGCTAAGTTACCTGGCCCCTTCTGTGTACGGCACCGCACAGTGTCGCACTTCTCTATGTATGACTTGCCCAGTATGTGGGGAAATCACACATATCGTTTACACAGCACCCTCAACAACATCCATCCATACGTAAAATCAGAGTATCACCCATGACTATTTGAACACTCTACTATCCAATTCTTTACCATCATTCTGAGGGAATCGAAAGCTGGCTCTGATGACCACGAAAGATGAGGGCAGATAAATGGCAAGCTTCAGACTCTTTCTTCCTTTACCCGAGTCCATCTCTAATTTCCATTTCCTCTCCTGTTCCTATGCTTGGCATGCATCACTAAAATCACCTCAGTGTGCCTGAGATTCCGTTGGCTGTATGGTTCCTCATTTCAAGGCACGCCGCCCCAGGATGTAAGCACATCTATCCAAAGCGGTGCAGAGTCCACCAACGAAGATGTTCTTGCTGAGCTTTGCTCTAATTAGAGGAGAACATCCGATGACGCATCGTCTAAGTGATCGGGACCTTTCCACCTAGAGCAACTCAGGGGCATAGCTTTAATGTAAAGGACTTGCCCAGCCTCCATGAGAATTTCTAATGCAGGTTGTGCTTCACCCCCAAACTCATCAGAAAACCTCACAATGCATTTCAGAACGTGAGATTTTCAACATCATACCACAAGACTAACACTGAAAGGGTGAGAATCCCATGGATTCCGACCCAGGTGATCATACTGATGCAGAAAGTACAAGCGGGGTGCGTCTCCTGTCTTATCTCTGGCATCATTATCTTCTCTACCCTACTGCTGTTCACATGGACAGGAAACGGTAACTGGTATCTTTTCACAATGGCAGAGACACAAGAGGCAACAAGTCTCCTCCTGAGCAAAAGCAGGAAATGCAGGGAAGATACAGGTCACCCTACACAGCCTCAAAGCCACCCTGAACGATCTTCTTACTGAGCATTTCTCTACCCAAAATAAGAGCGATTACACATTTTCTGAGCCATTAATACCTTCTTAAGTATGGCACTGCACGAAGGGTGGCCTCAGGGGAATCATACTGCCCAGACTTTTTCTGCCTTCAAAATGTCACTTTGATCACACTCACACCACATAGTGATTCCTGTCACGTTATATCCAGGGCCCTGGACCATGTAAACCAGCGGCCCGCCAATTTACAGCCATCTCATGGTGGCATCTCCTCGGGACTTCTATTATCACGTGAAGTATCATAGGATCCAGAGACAATGAGGTTTCTCTTGTTATCTCTTCTATTTGTATGTGTCTTTATCCCTTCTAATTTGTAGGTATTCCAGTTTTTACAGACACACACAGAAAACACACGAAATTCTCTACGATCGTACCATGATGCCTGCCATAATACTGGCGCCTTCTAGACAGAAAACTCAGGATCACATGCACCCCTATGTTGGTCCAAGGCCTCTACATTTTGCTTTCATTGAGCATCACTTAGCTCAGAAGTAGCTGTTCACATGCAGGGGGAGGAAACAGGCATTTCTGGATACAGCATGGTATACAGCGGGCTCAGGCGAAAAGGTATGGCCACTTTCTCTTCAAATCTCATCAAACTATGTTCTTAAAGACAAATTGTATGTCAACCATCAATCAGCACCAGTCTAAGGAGGACAGTGAACAGTGCCTTGAGCAGGGGGAACGAGTGAGCCTCCTCTGAATTCTCAAGTAGTTTTCATGCCTGACCGAGCGACACCACCAAACTATCAAATATGTCTGCATCAATCTTCATCAATGGAGGTGATGGTAAAACCCTACTCTTCACGAGCAACCATCCATCAGTGGGAGTGTGGTTCGTCATGTGATCTGCTCACCTGGTGGTCATGACGAGGTAAAGAAAACAAACTTACGCTTCCACTAGCTCTACTCTGAGGGTATCTGTATTTTCGCTACACTCTTGGTGTTGACACTGAGAGTCAAGGATCCCTGAAATCACCCAATTGTCACCTAAAATACAGGTGGAGGCAGGACGCTCTGCACTGCATGCAGGAAACGCAGGGACACGTATATGTACACCCACACCGTCCTAAGGGCAAACCCAACGATGATCTTACTGAGCGTTGCTCTATTCAGAAGAGTGCGAACTGCATGCAGTATAAGCAATCTGCTCCGTTCAGAATAGGGCACCACACAGTTTCGGGCTTCTACGTGAGGGCCTTGCCCAATGTCTACAGGCATCATACATACGTTTTCAATTCACTCTCGACAACATTAATCACATCTCATAATGTCAGCACCAACTGTGACTCTTTGAACCCTCTAGTGACCACCTTCAAACATCACCCTGATGGAAATCAACACCGGCTCTATGAAACAAGGCAAGCATGAAGATGCAGGGGAGAAGCTGCAGACACTGTTCTCCTTCACTGGAGGACGTCTATATCTTCTTCTACCCGGACATGCTTTCACCATTAGTAAAACCACTGAAAACATCTCAGGATGCCTGAGATCCAGGTGGCTGTAAGATCCCCTTCCTTTAAGACACTCAGCTACAAAACACAAGAACATATCTCAAACTGGTAGAAAAGTCCACCAGAAGGTGTTCTTGCTGAGCGTTGCTCTACTTAGAAAGGAACCCATTACACGTAGTCTTAAGTACTGGGACTTTTCCAAGTAAGGCATAGCACAGCCAACAGCTTCCGTGTAAAAAGCTACCCAGAATCAAAGAGAATCTCATACACTGTTTTCAATTTGTTCCCAACATTGACACAACCCCATGCAACCTAGTTTCAGAAAGTGAGACCGTTTCAACATTTTCGCACAAGACAACGACCCTCGATGCGACGTAATGCCTCAGATTGTGACCTCAATGATCATGATGATGCTGGGAGAACAACCTTAAGTTTTCTTACCTCTTACCTCTGGAATCCTTCTCTCCTCTAACCTGTTGTTTATAACACGGACTGCAAAGGATCACTGGTATCATTTCACAATATCAGAAACTCAAGAGGCAATGAAGCCCCTTCTGAATTAAAGACAGGAAAGGCAGAGAAGATGCCTGTCCCCCAACAAAGTCTCAAAGCCACTGGGGACGATATTCTTCCTGAGCATCACTCTCCTTAGGTAACGGTGATTATGTGTTGTCTCACACTTCGCTCCTTTTTCGAGAAAGGCACTTCATCATGTATGGCTTCAAGGAAAAGATCCTTCCCGATGAAGGTGTTCTTGCTGAGCGTTGCTCTAAATCAAAAGGGGACCAATTCCATGTACACTAAGTGAACGAGATCTTTCCAAGAAGGGGACAACAAAGGAGACTGCATCAATGTTGACAACCTGCCCTCACTCCACTGAAATCTCAAATACAGGTTTCCCTTCTCTCCCTCACACCTCATCACAACACAGCATAGGCTATTTCCATGAACTGAGACATTTTCAACACTGTTCCAAAAGCCTCACAACCTACAATTGGTGGCAATCCCTCACCTGCTCCCGATACCTGGGAGATCATCACGATGCAGAGAGAACAAGCCTGAGATTTCCTCTCTCTTATCCGTGGCATTTTTACCTCTCTAACCTGCTGCTGTTCTCATTGACAACAAAGTATCATTCCCGTCATCTCAGGTTTCCTGAGACCCACGGGACAACCGGAGCCCTCCTGATATAAGGCAGGGAAGTCAGGGCACACGCAGGTTATCCCCACATTCTCTCAATGCCACCGTAAACGATATTCTTCTTGAGCATCGCTCTACCCAGGTACCGGTGTTTACACGTTCATTGACACTTCGCTCCATTCTCAGGGAAGTCACTGCACCGTGTATGTCTTCAAGGAAAAGATCCTTCCCAAACTCAATCCCACCCCGAAATGTCACATTCATCAACGTCAACACCACATAATGATTGTTATCAAGAAATATTCATTACGGTCCAGATTGAAGCCCACCCATGACAGGCATCTCACCGGGTCATCTACCACACAGGAATGCTTACTGGGATCCAGACACAGTGGTGTTTCTCCTCTTCTACTGTGAGGTGTCTTGCTTTCCGAACACGTACATATTCCCATTCCTACAAATAAAATGAAAACACAAAAATTACCTTAAATCGGACCAAGATTTCATCCAGTGGCCTACATTCCGTACACAACTCAAGGGAGGAAACTCAGGGAACACGCGCTCAACCGAACTTGGGTCCAAGCCTCCAAGAACACTGCCTTTCTTGAGCATCGCTCACCTTAGAAATGCCCGTCTGCAGGTAGAATAAGTGAAAAGGCACATTGCTGGCAAAAGTGCTGCACACACCGTGGCTTAAGGGAAAGGATGTCTCCCGACTCCCTTGGATTCTCAACACGCGGTTTTCATTCTGATCCTTGCTCTACAGCGAATCGCAGAAACTACATTTAGACCACGGATCGAAACCTATCCCATTAAGGCACTCACTACACACAGGTGAGACGCGGAGGACCAGTGAGCCTCCACTGAAATGTCACGAAGGCCTTCTAGGCCTCACGACATCAGGAAACTATCCAAACTATCTGAACCAACCGAGACTATTGGGAACCCCTACCACCCACTGGAAAACCTGTACCGGTGGGAGGGCTCATTCTCACCTGCTCTGTTGACCTGGCCGATCATGACGATGCACTGAGAACAAGCTTACACTTGTACTCTCTCATCCGAGGGCATCTTTATTTTCTCGCCCCTCTCGGTGTCCATAATGTCAGGAAAAGAACACTGAAAGCATCTTCAGTAGTGCGAGCTTCAGATGGAAGCCGGGCCTCCTGAGTGGAAGGTAGGGAATAGAGGACACGTGCGTGTCCACCCACAAAGCCCAAGGGCCCACACGAATGATGTCCTTACTGAGCGTTCCTGTACTCAGAAGGGTGCAGGTCACACCCAGGCTAAGTAACCTGGCCCCTTCTGTGTATGGCACCGCACAGTGTCGCGCTTCTCTATGTATGACTTGCCCAGTATGCGGGGAAATCACACATATCGTTTACACAGCACCCTCAACAACATCCATCCGTACGTAAAATCAGAGTATCACCCATGACTATTTGAACACTCTACCATCCAATTCGTTACCATCATTCTGAGGGAATCGAAAGCTGGCTCTGATGACCAGAGAAAGATGAAGGCAGAAAAATGGCAAGCTTCAGACTCTTTCCCCCTTCACCCGAATGCATCTCTAATTTACCTTTCCTATGCTGTTCCTATGGTTGGCATGTATCACTAAAATCACCTCAGTGTGCCTGAGATTCCGTTGGCTGTAATGGTTCCTCAGTTCAAGGCACTCAGCTCCAGGATGCAGGCACATCTGCCCAAAGTGGTGCAGAGTCCACCAACGAAGGTGTTCTTGCTGAGCATTGCTCTACTCTTAAGGGATATCTTTACATATAGTTTAAGTGACTAGGGCCTTTCCAAACAGACAAATAGAGCACATCACCGTACACAACTTCGATGTAAATAACTTGCCCAGACTTCTCCAGAATCTCAAATATAGGTTTTACTTCTCTACACGCCTCCTCACAAAATCATACAACCTTTGTCTCGAATGTGAGATTTACAACATTGTACCTCAACGCTCACAACCCTCAGTTGTGACAATTCCATAGATTCTGACTAGGATGACCATGACGATGCAGTAAGGACAACCCAGAGTTGTCTTCTCTCTTATCTCTGTCATCCTTATCTCCTCTCAACTTTTGCTGTTCACATGGTCCACAAGGGATCACTGATATCTTCTTACCATGATGGAGACCCATGTGAGAACAGGGACACTCCAGAATTAAAGGCAAAGTCAAATGCAGGTCTCTCTACATATTTTCAATGCTACAGTGAATAGTGTTCTTCCTGAGCATTGTTCTAACCAGGAAGCCATTGATTACATGTTCTATTATCCACCACCACCATTCTGGGAAGAACACTCCACAGTACCTGATTTCACGGACAACATCATGCCCCATCCCTATGGCACTCCAAAATGAAGCTTTCATCACTCTAAATATAACATAATGGTTGTTATCAAGATATATCCACTGCCTCTCCAATTGACCATGCTACCATGGTGGGCATCTCCTTCGGATTTCTACTGCCCAAAGAACGAATACTAGAACCCAAAGCCAATGAGGTTTCTCCTGTTCTCTTCTATTATGAGTTTTTTTTTCCATTCTAAATTGCAGGTATTTCCATTTTTAAGAACAACTAAAAATAAATACTAAAATCAACTTGAATTGAGCAAAGATTTCATCCAAAAGCCTGTCATACCCTACAACGCTCAAGGGAGGAAACTCAGTGAAACAAACTCAGCTGTACTTGGGTCAAAAGCTTCTGAACACTTGCCTTTGTTGAGCATCGCTCATCTCAGAAATACCTGTTCCACTGTATTATAATTGTACAGGCACATTCCTGGGAAAAGCACTTCAAACATGGTGACTTACGGGAAAGGACATGTCCAGTCTCCCTTGAATTCTCTACGAATGGCCTTTTTTTCTGATCGTTGCTCCATAGTGAATTGCAGAAATTACATGTAGTTCATGGATCAGCACCTATCTAATTAAGGGACTTATTGCACACAGGTTAGATGAGCAACCAATGAGCCTCCACTGAAATCTCAAGGAGGATTTTCATTACTCTCTTCAGGACATCACAAAACTACTCAAAATATCTGCATAAATAAACATTATATAAAATCCCCACCCTCCACTGGCAACCCTCAATCAATGAGAGGGCATTTCCCAACCTACTTTATTGACCTGGAGGATCATGATGATGCAAAGACAACAAGCTTGCGCTTGTGTTCTATCTTCTCCGAGGGCAGCTTTATTTTCTCTACACTGTTGGTGTTCTGAAAGATATTAAAGGATCACTGAACTCATTCCAGGATGTCTGACATTCAGACAGAAGCAAGACCTCACAGAGTGGAAGGCAGGCAACACAGGGACACATGCATTTCCTCCCAATATAACCAAGGGCCAACCCGATGTATTACTGGACTTTGCACTGCTCAGAAGAGCACAGGTTACACACAGTCTAAGTAAACCACCTTCTTCTGAATAGGGCACCACACAGTGCTTGGTTTCTCTGTGTAGACCTTCCTCAGTGTCTACTGAAATCACACATATTCTTTACATTGCTATCGCAATGGCATCAATCACTGTAAAAATATTAGCATAAATGATGACTCTTTCAACACTCTACTGTCCAACTCACTACCTTCCGTGTGAGAGAATCCAGTGCCTGCTCTGTTTACCAGGTAAAGCATTGGGACACAATTAGGACCAGCTTCAGAATGTTTTATCCTTCAGACAATTGCAATTCTACCTTCCTTGTCCAGTTGCTTCCTTGTCCTGTTGCTTGTCCTGTGAAGATGAATCACTGATGTCATCTGAGGATGCCTGAGATCCAGGTGGCTGTACGGTCTCCTCAGTTCAAGTCACTCAACTCATAAACACAAGCACATCCCCTCCAAGGGTACAAAAGTCCACCATGAAGGTGTTCTTGCTGAGTGTTGCTCTACTCAGAAGAAAACCGATTACACATAGTGTAAGGAATTGGGACATTTCCCAGGAAGACAGAGCACAGAGAACGACTTCAGTGAAAAAAATTTGCCCAGAAGCCAAGAGAATCTCAAATACAGTTTCAATGCATTCCCAAAATCATCGCAACACCACGCAACACTTTTTCAGAAAGTGACACATTTTCAACACTATAATAGAAGGCAACAACAGTCAATGCGTCAAAATGCCCTGGATTCCAACTTTCATGGTATTATGATACAGAGAGAACAAACTTGAGTTTTCTTTTCTCTTAGTTCTGACATATTTTACCTTCTCTAACTACTGATGTTCACATGCTCAGGAAAGGGTCAATGGTATCTTTTCAGAATGGCATGAGACTCCAGAGACAATGGGAAAGCACCTGACTAAAGACAGGAATATCAGGGAGGATGCAGGTTACCCTACACAGTTTTAAAGCCACCATGAACGATGTTCTTCCTGAGCATTACTCTACCCAAAAAGTCAGCGATTACGCATTATCTGAGCCATCGCTTCCTTGTTAGGTATGGCACTGCAAGGAGGCTGGACTCAGGGAAAGACCTGCCAAATCCCAGTTGCACTATAAAATGTCATCTTATCACCATAAACACCATATAACAATTCTTATCAAGACATATCCAGGGCCTGGGACAGTGACAAGGGATGGCCCTGTAATTTGCAGCCATCCCATCTTGGCATCTCCTCAGGTTTTCTATTATAACAAGAAGCATTATAGGATACAGAGACAATGACATTATTCCTGTTATCTCTTCTATTGGGAGGGGTAATTATCTTTTCTAATGTGCAGGTATTCCATTTTATATTAAAAAAATAATAATATAAAATATAAATGCCGAAATCACCATAATTATACTCTGATGCCCACTACCGTATTCTACTCAAACACTCAGAAACACGCACATCTCTGTGTGGGTCAAAGGCCTCCAAAATGTTGCCTTTGTTGAGCGTCATTCAGCTCAGAAGTACTTATTCACATGCAGTGTGAAAAAAAACAGGCATTTCTGGATACAGCACTGCACAAAGCAGTCTCAGGCAAAAAGACATGGCCACTTTCTCTTCAAATTTCATCAAACAATGTTCTTAAAGACAAATTACATGTAAACCATCCATCAGCACCTGTCTCAGAAGGAAATAAACACAGGATTGAGGAGGACGTGGAACCAGTGAGCCTCTACTGAATTCTCAAGTAAGTTTTACATGTCTGCCCACCAACATTACCAAACTCTCAAAAATATTTGCATCAATGCAGACGATGTTAATATGCTACTCTCCACAGGCAAACATCAATAAGTGGGAGAATGGTTCCTCACCTGATCTGTTGACCTGCAGGATCACGATGATGAAAAGAAAACAAAATTACATTTCCATTCACTCTGCTGTAAAGGCATTTTTATTTCTGCTACACTCCTACTGTTGACATTGATAGTCAAGGATCACTGAAATCAACTAATGGTTACCTGATATCCAAATAGATGCAGGACACATCTCACTGCAAACAGGAAAGAAAGGGACACGTGTGCGGACACCCACACCATACAAAGACCAAATGATGTTGTACTGAGAGTTGCTCTACTCAAAAAGGAGCAAATTACATGCAGTAAAAGCAACCTGCTCCTTTGTGAATAGGGCACCACACAGTGTCAGGCTTCGATGTGAGGGCCTCGCCCAGTGTCTACAGAAAGCACACATACCGTTTTCAGTTCACTCTCAACAACATCAATCACAACACATGATGTCAGCATGAACTCTGACTATGCGAGCCCTCTCCTGACCATCTTCTACCATCACTCTCACGGAAACCAGCACCTGCTGTATTGACCAGGGAAAGCATGAAGACGCAGGCGAGAAATGCTCCAGACTCTTTTCTCCTTCACTGGAGGGTGTCTCTATCTTCTGCTTCCTGTAGCTGCCTTCACGGTTAGCATCAACACTGAAATCATCTCAGGGAGCCTGAGATCCAGGTAGCTGGAAGGTCTCCTCAGTTCGAGGCACTTAGCTCAAAAAAACAAGCACATCCCCTAAAATGGTCCAAAGTCCACCATGAAGCTCTTCTCCCTGAGTGTTGCTCTACTCATGAGGGAACCGATTACACGTTCCCTAACTGATCAAACCTTTCCATGTAGGGCATGGTGATAAAGATCCTGCCCAATTGCCACAGGAATCTCAAACACAATTTTCCTTTCTCTCATATCTCGTCACAACACAGTACAACCTATTTCCATAAACTCAGACAACATCAACACCGTTCCGAAAAAACTAACAACCCTCAATCGAATTCTGACCTGATGAGCATCGTAATGTTGAGAGAACAAGCTTGCGTTGTCTTCTGTCTTATCACTGGCAAGCATCACTATCTTCTCTAACAAACTGTTCCCACAATCAGCAAAGTATCGCTGCTATCATCTTACGAAGCTAGAGACCCAAGAGTCAACGGCAGCCCTCCAGAGTTAAAGGCAGGAAAGTCAAGGGTACGTGCATGTCCACAGCACAATCTCAAAGCGACCGTGAATGTTCTTCCTGAACATTGCTCTAACCCGGAAGCTAGAGATTACATGTTGTGTGAGCCATCGCCACCTTGCCAGGTAGGGCACTGCATGGAGCATGCCGTCAAGGAAAAGATCCTGCCCAATCCCTATGCCACTCTGAAATGTAGCTTGAATCACTGTGAACACACATGACGATTGTAATCAAGATATATAACCATTGCCCCTCAACTTTGCAGTACTCCATGGTGGGCATCTCCTCCGGTTTTAGATGATCGGTGAATAAGAATAAGAACCCACAGGCACTGAGGTTAGTCCTGTTTTCTCTTCTAATTGGATGGGTCTTCCCTCTTCCTAACATGTAGCCATTCCAGTTTTTAGCAAAAACCAAAAACAAACAATAAAATCACCTTGAATAGCCCCAAGATTTCATCCAGAGGCCGGTCATGCGCCTCAGAGCTCATGGGAAGGAATTCAACGAGACACGCGCAACTTTGCTTGGGTTCAACTCTCTCCAAATGCAATGCCTTTCTGGAGCATCACTCACCTCAGAAAATGCCTGTTTACATGCAGTATAAGTGAACAGGCACATTTCTGGGAAAAGTGCTGCTCACACCGTGGCTTGAGGGAAAGGACCTATCCAGACTCCCTCGAATTCTCAGTGCAAGGTTTTCTTTCTGATGCTTGCTCTACAGAGCAATGCAGTAATTACACGTATATCACTGACTGACACCATCTAATGGAAGCACTCACTGCACACGGGTAAGAGGAGGACGACAAGTGAGCATCCACTGAAATCTCAAGAATGGTTTTGGTTTCAATCCTAATAGCATCACAAAACCATGCAGACATCTGCACAAACCGAGACTATGTGAAAACCTGACCCTCCAAGGGCAACCCTCAGTCGCTGGCAGGGCACTTCCTCACCTACTCCAATGACTGGGAGGTTCATGATGATGCAAAGAGAACAAGCTTCTGCTTGTATTTTCTCTTGTTCGAGTGCATCTGCATTTCATTTTCTCTACGCTGTTGGTGTTCACAATGATAATCGAGGATCACTGAAATCATTTCAGGATGCCTGAAATGCAGACAGAAGCAAGACCTTCCAGAGAGGAAGGCAGGCAACACAACAGGGACACGTCCGTGTCCTCCCAAAAGAACCAAGGGCCCACCTGATGCATTACTGGGAGTCGCACCGTTCAGAAGGGCACAGTTTACACCCGGCCGAAGTAAACTGCATCCCTCTGACTAGGGCACCACGCAGTGCAGGGCTTCTCCCAGGAGGCCTTGCTCAGCTTCTCCTGAAATCACACGTATACTTTACGTGGCTCTCTCAACAGCATCAATCACTACGCGAATGGCATAAGCAATGACTATTTGAACACTCTACTATCTGACTCGTTATCATCAGTCAGAGGGAAGCCAGCGCCTGCTCTGTTGATCAGGGAAAGCGTGAAGATGCAAGGGACAACCTTCAGACTGTTGTGGCCTTCACCCGACTGTGTTTCTGCATTCCACCTTCTTTGCTATACATAGGGTTCCAAGAAAGACTGAAATCACCTCAGGATACCTGGGATCCAGGTGGCTTAAGATCCTGTTATTTAAAGACATTCGGCTCCAAAGCACAAGAACATTTCCCAAAGTGGTAGAAAAGTCCACCAGAAGGTGTTCTTGCTGAGCGTTGCTCTACTCAGAAAGGATCCCGTTACACATAGTTTTAGGTACTGGGACCTTTTCCAAGTAAAGCATAGCACAGTCAACGGCTCCTGTGTAAAAAGCTACCCAGACTCCAACAGAATCTCAAACACTGTTTTTGATTCGTTCCCAACATCGACACAACCCCATGCAGCCTAGTTTCAGAAAGTGAGACCTTTTCAACATTTTCGCAAAAGACAACGACCCTCGATGCGACGTAATGCCTCGGATTGTGACCTCGATGATCATGATGATGCCGGGAGAAAAACTTGAGGTTTCTTTTCTCTTGTCTCTGGAATCTTTATCTTCTCTAATCCGTTCTTTTTCACACAGACCGTAAAGGATCACTGGGATCTTTTCACAATATCAAAAACTCAAGTGGCAATGGGGCCCCTCCTGAATTAAAGGCAAGAAAGGCAGAGAAGATACCTGTCCTCCAACAAAGTCTCAAAGCCACTGGGGACGATATTCTTCCTGAGCATTGTTCTACCCAAAATGTCAGCGATTACTCATTATCTGACCTACCACTTCCTGGGAACGCAGGGCACTGCACATAGCTGGACTTCCAGGACAAGATCCTGCCCAATCCCTATCCCACTCTGAAACTGTGTTTAATCACTTTGATTAAACTCAACACCACATATTGATTCTTATCAAGATATATCTCGGGCACTGCACAATGTCAATCGATGGCACTCCCAGTAGCAGCCTTCCCATGCCGCCATCTCCTCGAGACTCCTATGATCAAGTGAAGCATTACAAGACCCAGAAACAATGAGGTTTCTCCTGTTATCTCTTCTATTTGGATGAGTCTTTATCTTTTTGAACATGTAGGTATTCCAGTATTTCCAAGGAAGAAAACCACAACACACTAAAATCACAAGATCACACCCTAATGCTAGCAGCAACACTGCTGAGATCGAGATAGAAAGCTCTGAACTGCACGCATATTTTTGTGGGTGTACAGCATCCACAAACATTGATTTCGCTGAGCATCACTCAGCTCAGAAGTGCCCTTTCATATGCAATGGGAGGAAGCAGACCTTTCTGGAGAGTGCATGGCACACAGCTGGGCTGAAGTGAGAACACGGGGCCAGTCTCCCTTATGATCGCAAACGACATTCGTCCTTAACGTTTACCTTCAGGGAAAGGCACAACTTACACGTAGACCATGCGATCAGATCTAACAAATTAGGGCGCTCAAAGTGAACAGAGCTTAGAGGAGGAAGACCAGTGAGCTTCTACTGAAATCTCAATAGGCTTTACTATTCTCCCCTCATGCATCTCAATAGTCTCCAAAATATCTGCATAAACGGAGAGTATGTGGAAAACCTCCACTGCACTGGCAACCCTCAATAAGTGCGAGGGCACTTCATCACCCACTCAGTTGACCGGGAGGAGCATGTCGATTCAAAATGATCAGGCTTATGTTTGAATTCTCTCTTATCTGAGGGCATCTTAATTTTCTCTATGCTCTTGCTGTTCACAATGATACTCAAACATCGCTGAAATCTTTTCAGAATGTCTGATATTCATATGGAAGCAAGACCTTCCACAAAGAACTCAGCAATGGAGGAACACGTGCGTTTCCACCAATAAGAATAAAGAGCCAACTAGAACGATGATCTCACTGGGTGCTTGCTATTCAGAAGGGCACAGGTTACACATAATCTAAGTAATCTGCCCCCATCTCACTAAGGCACCACACAGTACCGGGTTTCTCTGTGTAGGCCTTGCTCACATCTACTGAAATCAAACATGTTCTTTACATTGGTCTCTCAACAGCATCAATCACTATGTAAAATAATAGCCTAAACCATGACTATTGGAACACTCTAACATCCAAACCATTACCAACTGTCTTAATGAAATCCATCACTGGCTCTGTTGATGATAGAAAGAGTAAGGACAGTGAAATGACAAGCTTCAGACTGTTTTCTCCTTCACCCGAGTGCATCTGTATCTTCCATTACCTGTGTTGTTCACACAATTAGCATGAATCACTCAAATCATCTCAGTATTCCTGCGATCCAAGTGTCTGTAAGTGGTCCTCAGTTCAAGACACCCAGCTCAAGGACACAAGCACATTCCCTCAAAATGGTCCAAAGTCCACCAACGAAGGTGTTTTTGCTGAGCATTGCTCTTCTCCGAAGGGAAGTGATTACATATAGTCTAAGTAATCGGGATGTTTCCAAATGAGGCATAGCACAGGAAATGGCTTCAATATAATGAAGCTGCCCAGACTGTTAGAATCTCACATCCAGATTTTGTTTTGCCTCAAACCTCATAATAAAATCATGCAACTTTTTTGAGAACGTGAGATTTTCAACATAATAACACAAGATTCACAATCCTCAATGGGTATGAATCCCTTGGATTCTGACCTAAATGATCATGAAGATGTAGAGAGAAGTTTGAGTTGTCGTCTTGCTTATCTCTGGCATGATTATCTTCTCTAACTTGCTGTTGTTCACATGATCACTGAAGGATCACTGCTATCGTCTCACAATACCAGAGGATCTACATGACAAGTGAGGCACTCCTGAATTATAGGCATGAAGGTCTAAGGCAAATGCAGGTCACCCCATAGTATCAATACTACAGTGAACGATGTTCTTCCTTAGCATTGCTCTAACTAGGAAGCCATTGATGACATGTTGTATAAGCCATCACCACCTTTCTGGGAAGGATACTGCACAAAGCATGGCTTCAAGGACAACATCCTGCCCAATTCCTACTCCATTCCAAAATGAAGCTTTTTTCACCCTGAGCACCACATAATGATTATTATCAAGATATATCCATAGCCACTCCATTTCATAGCCCTAGCATGGTGAAAATTTCCTCAGGTCTTCTAAGATCACATGAATGATTACTACAATACACAGACTATGATACTTCTCCTATTTTCTTCTATTGTTCACCCCCCCAAAAAAATACCACTCAAATCACATTGAATAACCCCCAGATTTCATCTAGAGGCCTCTCATGCCCTACAAAACTCAATATAGAATACTCAATGACACATGCTCAATTATACTTGGGGCTAAGACTCCAAAAATACTGCCTTTATTAAGCATCACTCACCTCAGAAGTGCCTGTTTTCATATACTATAAAAAAAAAAAAACAAGAATATTCCTGGAGAAATCACTTTACACACCTTGACATAAGGGAAGGGACATGTCCAGTCCCTTAAATTCTCTATGAATGGTTTTCTTTCAGCAAATCACAGAAATTACACATACACCATGGATTGGCACATATTGAATTAAGCCACTCACTGCAAGCAGGTTAGAGGAGGAACCAATGAGCCTCCACTGAAATCTCAAGTATGGTTTTCATTTCTCTCTCCACAACATCACAAAACTATCCAAAATTTCTCCATAAATGGACACTATCTGTAATCCCTACCCTCCACCAGCAATAATCAATTGGTGGAATGGCACTTCCTCACCTACTCTGTTGACCTGGAGGACCATGATGATGCAAAGGGACCAAGCATGAGGCTTGTATTCTCTTACCTGAGGGTTTTTTATTTCTCTAAAGTGTTGGTGTTCACATTGTTAGTTAAGGATCACCTCAGGTTGCCTGAGATTCAGGTGGATTCAAGGTCCTCTGGAAAGGAATGCATGCAATACAGGGACACATGTTTCCACCCATACCATCCAAGGGCCAAGCCAAATAATGTTCTTATTGAGTGTTGCTCTACTCAGAAGGGCTCAGGGCACAGACAGTCAGAGTAACCTGATCCCTTCTGAGTATGGCATGGCACAGTGCCATTCTTCCATGTGTATGACTTGTCCAGTATGTACTGAAATCACACATATCATTTACATTGCTCTCTCAACAGCATCAATCACTACTCAAAATATTAGCATAAACTGTCAGTATTTGAGCACTCTGCCATCAAACTGTTACCAGTAGTCTTAGTGAATCCAGCACCTTCTTTGTTGACCAGGGAAAGGCTGAGGATGCAAAGAATACAAGTTTCAGATGTTTTTTTCCTTCACCTGAGGGTATCTCTACCTTCCTTGTCCTTTGCTGTTCAAAGTTAGCGCAATCTATGAAATCATTTCAGAATACCTAAAATCCAGGAGGCTGTAAGGTATCCTCTGTTCAAGGCACTCAGCTTAAGGACATGTGCACTTCCTACCCCCTCCCCAACAAGGGTCCAAATTCCACCAACAAAGGTGTTGTTGCTGAGCATTGCTCTACTCAAAAGGGAACCAATTACACATACTCTAAGTGATCAAGACCTTTCCAAGAAGGGGACAACACAAGGAACTGCTTTAATAGAGTACCTGCCCCATCACCACTGGAATCTCAAATGCAGGATTCACTTCTCTCATACCTCATCACAATACAGGATAATCTATTTCCATAAACGAAGACATTTTCAACACCTTTTCACAAGTCTCAACATCTCAATTTGTGAGAATCCCTCACCTGGCTCCCTATAACTGGAAGATAATAACAATGTAGAGAGAGCAAGCTTGAGTTTGTCTTCTCTCTTTTCTGTGGCATTTTTACCCCTCTAACCTGCTGCTGTTCTCATTGAAAGCAAATTCTCACTCCAATCATCTCAGTATTCCTGAGACCCATGTGACAACAGGAGACCTCCTGAATTAAAGGCAGGAAAGTCAAGGCACATGCAGGTCCCCACACCGGTTCAATGCCACCATGAGAAATGTTCTTCCTGAGCATTGCTCTATCCAGGTACCAGTGATTACCTATTGTCTGAGACATCACTCAATTTTTGGATAAGGCACTGCATGGAGAATGGCTTCAGGGATAAAATCCTTCCCAATCCCGATCCACTCTGAAATGTAGCTCTGATCACCCTCAAAAGTGCATAATGATTCTTATCAAGAAATATTCATTACTCCTCCAATTTGCAGCCCACCCATGATGGGCATCCCCTTGGGTTTTCTAAATCACATGAATGATTACTAGAATCCAGATGCAAGATGTTTTTCCTGTTCTCTTCTACTATGAGGTGTCTTTCTTTTCTAACATACAGATATTCCCATTCTTACTGATAAAAAATAAAACACTAAAATCACCTAGAGTAGAGCCAGCAGCGTATCCAGAGGCCTTCATGGCCTACTGAACTCAAGGGAGGAAATTCAATGACACAAATTCAACTGAACTTGGGTCCAAGCCTCCAAAAATGTTGCCTTTATTGAGCATTGTTCACCTCAGAACTCCCTGTTAACATGTATAGTGTAAGTTAACAGGGACATTCCAAGAGAAAGCACTGCACACACATTTGCTTAAGGGAAAGGACATGTCCTGACTCCATTGAAATCTCTATGAATGGTTTTCTTTCTGATCCTTGCTCTACAGTCAATCGCAGATATTACACGTAGACCACGAATTGGTACCTATCTAATTAAGACACTCACTGCACACAGGTTAGAGGAGGAAACAGTGAGCCTACACTGAAATCTCAAGTATGGTTTTCATTTCAGTTACACAGCATCACAAAATTATCTAAAATATGTGCATAAACAGAGATGATGTGAATACTCTACCTTCCACTGGCAAACTTCATTCGGTGTGAGGGCACTTCCTCACCTTCCTGTTTACAGGGAAGATCATGACTGTGCAAAGAGAATAAGCTTACGCTCGTATTCTCTCTTACCCAAGGGCATTTTTATTTTCTCTACAGTGTTGGTATTCATATTGTTAGTAAAGGATCACTGAAATCACCTCAGGTTGCCCACAATTCAGGTGGATGCAGGACCTACCAGAGAGGAAGGCAGGCAATGCAGAAACACGTGTGTATACACCCACACTGTCCAAAGACAAAAACAAGCGATGTTCTTACTAAGCGTCGCTCAACTCCGAAAGCTGCTAATTCCATGCACTATAAGCAGCCTGCTCCTTTCTGAATAGAATATCGCACAGTGTCGGTCTTCGATGTGAAGGCCTTGCACAGTGTCTACTGAAATTGCACATACCATTTTCAGTTCACTCTCAAACAATATCAATCACTGCACATAATATATGCATAAACTCTGAATATTTTAACCCTTCACCATCTAACTCGTTAACATTTGTCTAAGGGAACCCAGCACCTACTCTGTTGACCAGGGAACGGATGAATATGCAAACAGGAGAAGCTTCATAATGTTTTCTCCTTCACCTGAAGGCATCTTTATCTTCTTTTTCTTATTGCCATTCCCACGATTAGCATGAATAACTGAAATCATCTCAGGATGCCTGAGATTCAGGTGGCTGTAAAGACACATCAGTTCAAGGCACTCAGCTCAAGGAAACATGCACTCTCCCTCTCCCCACAAGGGTCCTAGTCCACCAACGAAGGTATTCTTGCTAAGCATTGCTCTACTCAGAAAAAAAAAAAAAAAACTGATTACACATAGTCTAAGTGATCGGCACCTATCGTACAGTTTCAATGTAAAGAACTTTCCCAAACTCCACAAGAATCTGAAATATAGCCTTCCTTTTGTTCCCAACCTCCTGAAAACACAGTATAATATATTTACATTAATTAAGACAAATTCAACATTGTTCCTCAAAACTCACAACCCACAATTGGCAGGAATCCCTCACCTGCTTTATTTACCTAGATGATCATAACAATGCAGAGAGCAAGCCTAAATTGTAATCTCCCTTATCTGTGCCATCTTAACCTCTGTAACCTGCTACTGTTCACATGTTCAGCAATGGATCACTGAAATTATCTCAAGATGCCTGAGACACATGTATCAAAGGGGGCCATCCTGGGTTAAGGGCAGGAATATCAGAGCACATGCAGGTCCCCCCAAAGGGTCTTTAAGCCACCGTGAATGATGTTCTTCCTGAGCACTGTTCTACCCAAGTAGCTAAAAATTACACGACATATAACCTATTGCCACTTTGCTGGGTAGGGCACTATATGGAACATGGCTTCAAAGAAAATATCCTGCACAATCCCTATCCCACTGCAAAATGCAGCTTTGATCACCGTAAATACCACGTAGTGATTGTTATCAAGATATATCCATTGACCCTCAAATTTTCAGCCCTCCCATGATGGGTATCTCTTCCGGTCTCCTACGATCAACTGAAATCAAAGCAATGAGGTTTGTCCTGTTCACTCTTGTTTTGTAAGGTGTCTCCATATTTCCTAACATGCAGATATTCCATTCTTACTAATAAAAAAGAAAACACTAAAATCACCTTGAATAGCACAAAGATTTTATCCAGAGGACTTCATGGCCTACAGATCTCAAGGGAGGAAACTCAATGACACACTCAACTGAATTTGGGTCCAAACCTCTAAAAACATTGCATTTGTTGAGCATCGCTCACCTACGAAATGCTTGCTCACATGTAGTATATGTGAACAGGCACAATCCTGCCAAAAGCTCTGCAAACACCTTGACTTAAGGGAAAGGATGTGTCCAGACTCCTTTCAATTCTCGATGTGTGGTTTCTTTCTGATCCTTGTTCTACAGTGAATTGCAGAAATTACACGTAGACCATGGATTGGCACCTATCTAATAAAGGCACACAGGTTAGAGGAGGAACCAGTGAGCCTCCACTGAAATCTCAAGAAGAGTTTTCATTTCTCTCCCCATGACATCACAAAACTATCCAAAATATCTACATAAGTAAAGACTATGCAAAACCCTACCCACCACTGGTAAATCTCATTCAGTGGGAAGGTACTTTCTCACCTATTCTGTTGACCTAGAGGACCATGACGATGCAAAGAGAACAAGTTCGTGCTCATATTCTCTCTTGCCTGAGAGCATCTTTATTTTCTCCCCATATTGGTGTTCACATTGTTATTCAAGGACCACTGAAATCATCTCAGGTAGCCTGAGATTCTGGTGGATGCAGAACCCTCCAGAGAGGAATGCAGGCAGCGCAGGGGCACGTGTCTTTCCACCCACATCATTCAAAGGCCAAACCAAATGATATTCTTACTGAGTGTTGCTCTACTCAGAAGGACTCAGGTCACATGCGGTCTAAGTAACCTGGCCCCTTCTGAGTACAGCATCGCACAGTGCCATTGTTCTATATGTATGACTTGCCCAGTATGTAGTGAAATCACACATATCATTTACATTCCTCTTTCAACAGCATCAATCACTACGCAAATCATTAGCATAAACTGTCAGTATTTAAGCACTCTGCCATCAAACTCGTTCCCATCAGTCTGAGGGAATCCAATGCTGGCTCTGTTGACTAGAGAAAGAATGAGAACAGAAAAATGACAAGCTTCAATCTGTTTCCTCCTTCTCCCAAGTGCATCTCTAATTTCTATATCCTGTGTTGTTCACATGGTTCGCATGAATCACTAAAATCCTTGCAGGGTGCCTGAGATTCAGTTGGCTGTAAGGGTTCCTCAATTCCAGGCACTCAGCTCAAGGACACAAGCACATACCCCAAAATGTAGCAAAGTCCGCCATGAAAGTGTTCTTGCTGAGCATTGCTCTACTCAGAAGGGAACCAATTACACTTAGTCTGAGTGATTGGGACCTTACCAAGCAGGGCACAGCGCACAGCTTAAATGTAAAGATCCCGCCCAGATTCAACTAGAATCACATTTCGCTTGCAACCTCATCACTACACCATACAACATTTTTCCAGAAAGTGAGACATTTTCAACATTGTACCAGAAGTCTTACAACCCTCAATTGGTAAAAATCCCTTTGGTTCTGACCTGGATGATCATGATACACTAGGAACAAGCTTGAGTTTTATTCTCTTATCTCTGGCATCTTTATCTTCTCTAACCTTCTGCTGTTCACATGATCAACAAAGGATCCCTGCTATCAGCTCACAATGCCGGACACCCACTTGGCAACGGGAACCCTCCTGGGTTAAGAGAAGGAAAGTCAGGGCACATGTAGATCTCCCTACACAGTCTCAAATCCACTATAAACGATGCTCTCCTTAACATTGCTCTAGCCAGGAAGCCAACAATTACCCATTTTCTAAGTCATTGTTGCCTTGTTAGGTATTACACTACACAAATCATGGCTTCAGGAAAAGATCCTACCCAATCCCTATCCCAGTCTAAAAATTAGCTTTGATTGCCTTCAACAGCACACAATGATTATTATCAAGATATATCCATTGCTCCTCCAATTTGAAGCCTCCCCATGGTGGGCATTTCCTCTGCAACCATATGAAGGATTACAAGAACCCAGAGACAATGAGTTATCTACTTTTTCCTCTTCTATTAAAAAGTATCTTCATCTTTTCTGGCATGTAGTTATCCTGTTATTACAAAAATGAAAACACTAATTTTACCAAGATTGCACCCAGAGGCCTGTCACGTCCTCCAGATCTCAAGGGAAAGAACTCAATGATACATGCTCAACTTTACCTGGATTCAAGGCTTCCAAAAACACAGCCTTTTTTGAGCATCAGTCACCTTAGAAATGCCTATTCACATGCAGTATAAGGGCACAGGCACATTTCTGGGAAAAGCACTGTGCACACCTTAGCTTAAGGAATAGAATGTGTCCAGTCTCCTTTGAGTTCTCTACAGTGTTCATTTTGATTGACGCTCTACAGTGAATCACAGAATTTACACATAGACTATGGGATCAGACCTATCTAATTATGAAACTGTTCACAGCTTTGAGGAGTAAAACTAGTACTGCTTCCACTGAAATTTTTACTAGGGTTTTCATTTCTCTCCCCATAACATCACAAAACTATCCAAAATATCTACATAAACGGAGACTATTTGTAAACTCTACCCTCCACTGACAAACCTCAATCGGTGGGAGGGCACTTCCTCACCAACTCTGTTGAGCTGGAGGACCATGGCAATGCAAAGAGAACAATTTTGCACTTGTATTATCTCTTATCTCAAGGCAACTTTATTTTATCTACACTGTTGGTGTTCAGATTGTTAGTCAGAGATCACTGAAATCATTTCAAGATGTCTGAGATTCAGACAAAAGCAGGATCCTCCAGAGTAGAAGGCAGGCAATAGAGGGACATGTGCATGTCCATTCATATAGTCTAAAAGCCAATGTGAACATTGATCTCTTATTTAGTATTACTCTACTCAGAAAGGCACAAATTACATTTCGTCTAAGCAATCTGCACCTTTCTAAGTAGGGCACCACACAGTGCTGGTTTCTATGTGTAGGCTCTGCCTGGTGCCTCCTGAAATCTACTGTTCACATGGTCAGCAAAGGATCACAGATATCATCTCACAATGCCTGAGATCCAAGAGGTAATAGGGACCCTCCTGGGTTAAGGACAGGAAAGTCAGGGCACATACAGGTCCCTCCACACAGTCTCAAAGCCACTGTGAACAATGTTCTTCTTGAGCATTTCTCTGCCCAGGAAGCCAGCAATTACACATTATCTGAGCCATCACTACCTTGTTGGGTAGGGCACACACACTAAAATCACCGTGATTGCATCCCAATGCCTGCCATGACAGTGCTGAGTTCAAGACAGAAAACTCAGGAATGCGAGCATCTTTATGTGGGTCCAAGGCTTCCAAAAATGATGTTTTAATTAAGCATCACTCAACTCAGTTGTACCTGCTCACATTCTGTGGGAGGGGATAGGCATTTCTGGACAGAGCACTGCACACAGCTTGGCTCAAGCCAAAAGGCATGGTCTGTCTCCCTTGAAATCTCTTCAAACAATGTTCTTACTTACCTTTTTTTCTACTGGGAAAGACACAAATTACACATAGACCATGGGATTGGCACCTATCTCGTACGGCAGCACACAAAGCTCCATGAAAGTTGACCTGCACATTCTCCTTTGAAATCTCAAACACGAATAGCCTGTTTTTCTCCACTACATTATGACAGGATACAAACATTTGCATAAGATAGACTAAATGAACATCCTATACCCCACTCATAATCCTGAAATGGCAAAAATCCCTAACCTTCTTTGTTTACCTGGATGTCCATAACAATGCAGAAATAACAATCTGGAACCTATTTTCTATTTCAACGGAGGGCATCTTTAGCCTCTTAACCAGTAGATATTCACACTATCAGCAACATATCACTGAAAGCATCTAAGGATGGGAAAAATGAACAAGACTTGAGGTATCTGTCACTCTGACTTCAAACTCTACTACAAAGTGAAAATCAACAAAACAGCATGATATTGGCAGAAAAACAAACACAGAGATCAGTGGAACAGAAGTGAGAGTACCAAAGTAAACTCATTTACATGTCCTAATAAGTTTTGATGAAGGAGACAGAAACATACTTTGGAAAAAGGAAAGATTATTCAATAAATGGTGTTGGGTAAACTGGAAAGCCACATGCAAAAGAATGAAACTTGACTACTGTCTGGCACCTAACACCAAAAAACACACACACACACACACACAAAATGTATAATGGACATGATGAGAAGACCTGAAATAATAAATTGCATAGCAGAAAACATAGGTACTAAACTCACAGACCTTGGACTTAGAGGGGATTTTATGAATTTGAGCTCAAAGGTAAGGGAAGTCAAAGCAAAAATAAACGAGTGGGACTGTATCAATATTAAAAGCTTCTGAATGACTAAAGGAACCATCAAGAAGGCAAGGAGACAACCATCCGAATGGGAGAAATATACTTGCAAACAACGCTTCTGATAAGGTCCTAACAACAAGAAACAAACAGTCTAATTGAAAAATGGGCAGACGACCTGAACAGACACTTTTCCCAGGAAGTCGTACAAATGGCCAACATAGATATGAAAAAGGGCTCAACTTCACTATTAAGGAAATGCAAATCAAAGCATGAATGAACTATCATCTCACACCTATTAGAATGGCTATCATTGACAGGGCTAAGAATAACAAGTGTTGGAGAGGATGTAGGGAGAAAGCACCCTCGCACACTGCTGGTGGGACTGCACATTGGTACAATCACTACAGAAAACAGTATGAAGGTTCCTCAAAAAACTGAGAGTTGATATACCACATCATCTAGCAATCTCTTCTTAGTATTTACCCCAAAGACTTGAAAATATTTATCCGCAAAGATATGTGCATCTTAATGTTCATAACAAAATTATTCATTGTGGCCAAGACATTGAAGCAACTGAAGTGTCTTAAGACAGATGACTGGATAAAAAAGATGTTGTACATATATACAGAGAAATATTATTCAGCTACGAGAAAACATGAAATACTGCCAATTGAGACAACATGGATGGATCTTGAAAGAATGATGCCAAGCAAAATAAGAGATAAATTAGAAAACCACATGATTTCACTTATATGCAGAATATAAATCCAAAAGCAATAAAGAAACATGACAAGCAAAGACTCATAGACATGGAGAGTGGATTAGTGGTTATTGGAGGAAAGAGGGGAGGGGCGAAGTAGGTAGGAACAAAGGGGTCAAATATTTGATGACAAAAAGAAATCTCTGAGTGGTGAACACACGATGCAACATATATACAACATACTGTTGAACTGTATACTTGAAATTTACTGTATTTCCATGAACAATGTCAGCCATATTATTTTTAATTTTTAAAGTTGGTATAAAAAAGATACCATCTCAGAAAACTTGAGATCCACATGCAATGCGGCCCTCTTAAATTGAAGGCAAGATGTGCAAGGGCAAATGCAGGTCCACCCACAGTCGTCCCAAAGCCACCATGAACAATATTCTTCTTCTTGTGATTTTCTCTACCTAGAAAGGCACTGATTACATGTAGTCTAAGCAATTGGCACCTTTTTAAGTAGGGCACTGCACAGGGTATGGCTTTGAGGTGGCGGTACCTCCTCGGTCCACATCCCAATTGAAATGTATCATCAATCACCCTCAAACACAATATAATGATTGTTGTGAAGATTTCTCCATTACCATGGACAGTGTCTACCAAGACCCCTCCAGTTTGCAGCCCTCTCATCATGGGCATCTCTTTGGGTGGTCTATGATCACATGAAGGATTACAACCCCCAGAAATAAAGAGATTTCTCCTGCTGTCTCTTATGTTGTGAGGTGTCTTTATCTTTTCTAACATGTAGGTATTCCAGTATTTACAGTAAAAAACAAAACACTAAAATCACCCTGAATATGCCCAAGATTGCACCCCGATGCCTGACTACCATGATGCTCCGGAGTTCAAGACAGAAAACTCAGGAACATGTGCATCTCTTTGTGGGTCCAAAGCCTCGAAAATGTTGATTTTTTTGAGCATCAATCAGCTCAGAAGTACCTGTTCACATGCAGTGGAAGGTAACAGGCATCTCTGATCAGAGTACTTCACACACCTTGGCTTAAGGGATAGGATGTGCTCAGGCTCCACTGAATTCTCTTTAAACCATGTTCTTACTGATCATTGCTCTACAAAGAATCGTACAAATTACATGTAGACTACAAAGAGGCACCTATCTAAGTAGGGCACTGCAAAGAACTCATGGAAGAAGACCTGCACAGTCTTCACTGAAATCTCAAATACAGTTTCCATGTCTCTGCCCACAACATGACAAAACTATCCAATATATATGAATGTTAATTATGTGATAACCCTATCTTCCCCTCACAAACCTCAATATATTAAAATCCCTCACCTACTCTGTTTATCTGGATAATGATGATGACACAAACATTAACAAGTTTGACCCTGTTTTCTCTTCCTTCTAAGAGCATCCTTATCTTCTCTATACTGTTACTATTCAGTTGGTTAGCATGAATCATTGCAATCATCTCAAGATGCCTGAGATTCAGCTGGCTGTAAGGCAGCTCAATGCACTCAGCTCAAGGACACATGCATAGCCACCCACACAATCTAAAGGCCAACTCACATGATTTTCTTCCTAAGTGTTGCTCTACTCAGAAAGGAACCAATTACACACAGTTTAGGTAATCAGCACCTTTACAGGTAGGGCACAGCGCAGCACATGGCTTCATTGTGGTGAACCTGCTCTGTTGCCTCTGGTATGTCAAATATTGTTTTTATTTCTCTCTCAACCACATCACAACACATTTCCACAAATTGAGACTATTTGAACACCACAAAACTACCCTTGATCAGTGGGAATCCCTCTCCTTCTGTTTATCTGGATGATCATGACAATGCAAAGAGAACATGTCTGAGCCTGTATTCTCTCTTATATGAAGGCATCTTTATTTTTCCCACCCTGCTGGTGTTTACCTCATTAACAACGAATTACTGAGATCATCTCAGATTGCATGAGATTAAAGTGGAAGCAGAGCCCTCGTACTGGAAGGAAGGAAACACAAGGAAACATGCATGTCTATCCACACAGTCCAGAGGCCAAACCAAATGGTGTTCTTCTTGAGTGTTGCTCCACTCAGAAAGGTCCAAATAACACATAGTCTAAGTGATTTGAACCTTTCTAAGCGGGGCACCACACAGAGCCGTTCTTCGTGGTTTGGCTTGCACAGTGTCTACTGAAATCTCATAAAGTTTTCATTTCTCACTCAACAACACTGAACAGTACCCAGAATATTAGCATACACTGTGACTATTTCAACTCCCTACCATCCAGCTCATTAACATCAATCAGTGAGAATCCCTCATTTGCTCTGCTTACATAGATGATCATGATGATACAGAGAGGGCAAGGTGGACCCTGTTTTCTCCTTATCAGTGGGCATCTTTATCTTCTCTAACCTGATGGTCTTCACACTGTTAGTATAGATCACTGAAATCACTTCAGGATGCCTGAGATCCACATGGCTGCAAGACCTCCAAGTGAATGCAGAAAAATCAGAGACAGATGCATGTCCACCCACTAGGTCTAGAGGTCACCACAATGTTCCTAATGTTTCTCTACCCAGGTGGCCATGCTTTCATGTATTCTAACAAACCATTGACTCTCTAGGTAGTGCACTGCAGAGCATCATTTCAAGGTGAAGGTGCTATCCAGTCTACATCCCATTTTTAAATTTATCATTGATAGCCTTCTAACACAACATAATGTCTGTTATCCAGATTTTTCCTTTACCTTAGACAGTGTAAAATGGCCACCCTCCAGCTTGCCCTCTTCCAAATTGAATATTCTACAATTTCATGTATGATTACAAAAATCCAGAGATAAGGAGGTTTATCCTTTTTTTTCTCTTATATTACCAGGTGTCATTTTTATCTATCTTGTAGGTATTCCTATCATCTTGAATATACAAGATCACACTCAGCCCTCCAAATTCATGACAGAAAACTCAAGCAAACACACATCTGTACATGCATTCAAAGGCCTCTGAAAATGTTACTTTTTTCAGCATCACTCAGCTTAGAAAGGTGTGTTGACATGCAGTAGAAGAGAACAGACATTTCTTGGCAGAGAACTGCACACAGCCTGGCTCAAGGAAAAGGATATGGTCAGTCTCCCATGAAAACTCAAATATGGCTTTTATTTCCTTTCCCACCATATTACAATAACATTATCCACAATATTTGTATACACTGATTACAGTTAACTGAGCACTCTACCGTCTAACTTGTAGCACTTAGTTGGTGGGAATCACCTCACCCGCTCTGTTTTCCTAGATGATCATGATGAGATAGAAAGAATAAGCTTCAGTCTTTTCTCTCCTTTATCTGAGGGCATCTTTATCTTCTCTAACCTGTTGCTGTTCACATTGTTTGCAGTGGTCATTGAAATATTTCAGGATGCCTGAGTTCAAGGCAGGCAATTCAGGGACACATGCATATCCATCTACACAGTCCAAAGGCCACCACAAAGAATGTTCTTGTTGAGCAGCAATTTATCCAGAGGAACACCCACTGAACAAAGGCATCTTTCTTGGAAGGGTACTTACACACAGCTTGGCTTCTAGACAGAATAACTAACCAGTTATCCTCATGCTCCCAAAGTAGCTGTCATCTATCTTCCTACCACATCATGATGATTATACCAAGATCTTCCCATAACTCTAGACAATGGAAAACCACTGTTCTCCAACTTGCATCCCTTCCTCCATATTTGCTCTATGTTTACCTGAGTGACTATGAAAACCCAACAGAGAAAAAGATTGTTCCTGTTCTGTTTTCTTCTATTAGAAAACATCTTTACATTATCTAACCTTTAGTTTTTCATGTGGTATGAATGGAAATTTGAAAATGTTTTGGTTCTTTCTATAGCTTAAACAAAATCTTCCAACACATTTACTGCATCATTCTTTTTCCCATGAATTTCTTCAAGTCATATGTATAAACAGTGACAAAACATCTAATATTCTATAACAAGAAGTAGACATACATCGGAGGCGAGAAGAAAGAAATTTACCTCCCTTTCCCATACTTTAGAGGAAACTGAACTTTTATCTTTGTTAATTCCAGGGGAGAAATGAATTAAGATTTGTGAGTTGTCTTTTTTGTCCTCTCATTTCTGAATATTGTCCTACCCTAATCGAAATTCTGATTGTTGAAACTATATTTTTCTGTCTCTATATTCTGAAATTTTTAAAAGAATTGGTTGCTAACTAAGGAAATGAGGCAGGTCAGAAAAGATGCAAACTCAATTATTTTCCTTTTTTTGGCAGTAGGCACGAAACAAAAATAAGAAAAATAAGAATGTATTCAAAAGAAAAATAATAAATTCTAAGTTGTTCCGAAAAACAAATTTCAATATGTGAAGACATACAAAGCTATTTAGTTTGTTTTGTTAGATATAGCATAAGCTTGTTTGGTTAAGAAAAGTTTTATTTTTTTTTTAATTTTAAGAAATCAGGAAGTTAACAGTAGTTAAGAAAGAAGTATAGAATTAATATATTTCAATATTAAATATATTTTCTCTGGTTCCCTAATTATAGCAGAATAGCAATACATTTATTTTGAAAAACTAAGGCAAATTCAGTTCATAAAAGTAAAAAGAATTTATACCATTTCTTTTATGTAGGATCTTGTATAATATTTCTACATTAAAAAATTATTTCTTTCTGAAAATGCATTATAATTGTTCAATTTTATTAACAAATAATTAACATTTGCTCAATGTTGTCTCATCAGGCAGAGTGCTTAACATACATTTGGAGATCATTTCAATTGCTTGAGATAACATTCATATTATATTAACATCATCATTCAGGTTATACCACAGGTTTGCTATTAAGTCTGAATGGGGCAACCTATGTAAGATACTTGAGTAACCTAAAATGACATAGGCACATCACTGAGTAGTATATCACAATGTTCTTTACTGCAGCTGTCAAGACTCTTATTTTTTAATGCCATAGCAATTCCCAATTCAGAGACTACTTACAAACACACAAGTTATTAACCTACTATTAGAAAAGATTTAAAAAAAAAACACTATTCCATTGCCTGTGTTTAGGTTCTAGGGGCTCCTTAGCTTTCTGGGGCCTAAGTGAGTTTCCAAGACTCAATGGCATCAACGAGCAGCAATAATGCTCTAGTTACTGCAATCATTTTTTCCTACCCAAACAATTTTGAATTTGGTCTCACATGCAGGCCCTAACCCAGTGGCTAAAACAAACTCAAAAGAGGTAATTTATAAAATACACTGGCAACAGCATACAAAATATACTATATAAATATGCACAACCTATAATGGTATTATTATAGACTGTGGTTTTGGCTAAAATTGTAAAGAATTCAATGGAAGCATTTAGAAAGACTGTCAATTGCACCTAATTAACCCCATGCATTGCCTGCAGCTTCAAGTTTCAATTGAATATAAATAAAAATATATTTCTTTTGGTATGGGTATCCATGGAGTTTCTGGAAAATAAACTAAAACATAATGATAAGCCATGAGGGTTCTTCATTTTGTATAGCATATAAACCAACCCATACACCACTGGTATTGTAATTTCACATGAATATTGTTGCTACCATTCAATAATATTTCTCTTGAAAACTATTATTGAAAGATATCTACCAGGTATATCACTGGTTAAAAATGAGATGTGGTGTGGAAGCAATATTCGGTGGGAAATTACTAAATATCTCATTATAAATTATTTCCTTGTTTTAGTCATATCCTTAAAAATTGATACAATTTTTCCACTTGTTTTGAGACAATAGAAAATCTATAATCCTCTATGAACCCTGGAATTTCTTACTGGATAAAAGGTAATAATGGAACCTGCCATTAATTTTAGCAAAGAATACAGAAATAGTCCTAGTATTAGTAGTAGTAGTGGCAGCAGTGACAGTAACAGAAGCAATAATAGTAGTGATAATTAAATATTGACAATGTAGCTGTAGTTCCCAGGCCCATTCTTTCATTGACCCATATATCAAAATAAATTATGCAGAAATTTAGCCTACTTGTTAAATTTAATTTCTCTCTTAAATTGTCTTTGCCCTGTAGATAAAGAGCCAGAGCCACCTTGGATGAACTAAAGGCAAAATCCTCCTGAACTTGGTAAGAACTGGTTCTCAGTATTCAAATAAATCCTACTTTCTTGAATACCACCAAAAAGAAACATAAAATCCCTAAAGACTTCAAAAATAAGATTTCATTCAAAACAGAAGAAAAATATACATCTGCTAGGAATAAACCTATCATGTACTGTGTGTAATGTCAAGAAGGAAGCAGCATAATTTTCTTGAGTTGAAAATGGCTGAGTTGCATAACTGATCATGTGTAGGATAAGTAAACAGAACTTTTTAAAGATGTTTATATTCCACAACATCCTAAATTTGCACCGAATAATCGAAACTCAATGTCATTTTATTAAAGGAAACTTAAGAAAATGATGTATATGACCACCGAATAAAAATAGTTATGACTGTTCAAAAAGACAAATGAAATGAGTAAGGCACAAAATGTGCCTCCCCCTTTCCTAAACAAAACCATCAAAAGTTTAGCAATTACTAAATTGTGGAAGTAGCTGAACAACTTATATAGATGTGACTTGTATAGAATGGAGAACATGTATGTGATTCAACAAATTTTTTTGAAATTTACATTCATGTAAATGAATACTGCAAAACCAAATGTATCCCATATGGATTAAATAGTTGAATTTTAAAATAGAAACACAGTACACCATTTAAAATATAGATCAATATCCATGTCTTATGTTGATGGATTAACCAGATAGCAGAATGCACACATCATGATCTCATTCTATAAAACTATATGCATCCCTTCATACATTTTAGCTACTTTTATATCAGAGTAATAAACTCTCATTCATACATTTAAAAGGTTTTGAAAATTGATATACCATGAAGTTCACATCAGTTAAAATACTTATATGGGATATAGAAAAGTTTACTTATTCTGCTTAAGTTCACTACTTACTGAAATCATGCTACATACATCTATTATTAATAAATATCACTAAAGACATTTCATTCTTTCAAACAAAATCTATATCACTCATTATATTAGGGCCCATGAACAATTTACTACACTCCATGTTCACCAATATTTCCCATTGCCAAAATAATGATTGAAATTTTGATATTAAGAGTAATAATAAAAAATAATAACCAACATTTAGATCAACTTGATGCTTACTAACCTTTCATATAAAGTATTTAGACTGGATTTTGACTATTTAGCTTAATCATCAAAATTATATAAACTTATTCCAACTCAAAATGGGTTAAAGACTTAAATATAAGGCCTGAAACTGTAAAACTCATAGATGAAAACAGAAACTATTTGACAACAGTCTGAGTAACATCTTTTTGGATATGTCCTCTCAAGCAAGAAAACACAGACACACACACACACACACACACACACACACACACACACACACACACACGATTACATCAAACTTAAAAAGTTTCTGCACATCAAAAAAATGTTCAACAAAAAGACAACCCACTGAATGCGGGTATATATTCACAAATGATATATTTGATAGGAGGTTGATATCTAAAATATGTAAGAAACTCATTCAACTCAATAACAACTAAATTAATAATCTAATCAAAAATGGGTAGAAGACACGAAAAGAAATTTCTCCAAAGAAGACATACAGATAGCCAGCAGACATATGAAAAGATGCTTAACAACATATTCATAAGAGAAATGCAAATCAAAATCACAATGAGATACTACCTCACGGTACTCAGAAAGGCTATTATCAAAAAGTTAACAGATAACAAATGTTGGTGAAAATGTGGAGAAAAGAGAACCCCTGAGCACTATTGGTGGGACTGAAAACTGGTTCAACCACTATGAAATATAGATTCCTCAAAAAGCTAAAAATGGATATACCATACCACCCAGAAATTCCACTTCTGGGTATTCATCCAAAGAAAAAAAAAAGACTAATTTGAAAAGATATACACACCCTTATGTTCATTGCAGCATTATTTACAATAACGAAGATATGGAAGCACCCTAGGTGTCCACTGAAAAATGAATAAAGGGGTGCTACATATATGTACAATGAAATATTATTCAGCCATAAAAAGAATGAAACCTTGCCACACTGGAATATTATACATCAATGAAATATGAAATCTTGCCATTTGCAACAACATGGATGCGTCTAGAGGAAATTATGCTATGTGAAATAAGTCAGAGAAAGACAAATAGTATCTGGTTTCACTTATATGTAGAATCTAAAAACAAAACAAAATAAAAATGGACACAGAAAGAGACCAAAGGCATGGTTACCAGAAGGGAAGGGAAGTGGAGATAGGTGAAAGGGGAGGGAAATATAGTCAATAATATTGTAATAAGTAACTGATGATAACTAGAATTAGTGGGGTCATCATGTTGTAAGGTATAAAAATGTCAAAACATATTGTGCACTTGAAACTAATCAATATGGGATTATATACCAAGTATACTTAAATTTAAAAAAAAAATTAAAAATTATATAAACTTGATTTACACCATAGAATTTTTTAAGCTTTGAATAAAGAAAGGTATCTCCGTCACCTTGGTGAGGGAGATACATAAATGCCTATATAATTAGTATCCATTTCCACTAAAGGCACGTATGTTAATGACATTAGTTATTTCCTATTCAGATTTACCATACACATTCACACGGTGTGAGCCTAGACAAAGTCTTTCTTAGTGAGGACTTATCCTCACTATCCCACTACTTGTCCTTAATAACTAAAAGCATGAAAGTACTCACGGTTGCCTGGGGTCTAGGTGGCACAATGGCAAACACTTTCAGATGTCAAGCTATAAGGTAACTACACATGGACAAAAAAATATTAAGACAGCATTTATAAAAAGTAATAAATTAATCATTAAACACTATGTTCCCATTTTATTAGATATGGTGACCATTAGAAATTTTCATTAAAAATGATTAGACATGTATTTATTAAAAGTCTACTTGGAGTGGCACATTAACAAGTTGTATATCCTTTAAATATTCAAGAGCTTCCCACCCTTTAAAAGGTAAAAATTTAACTTTATCTTAGAAATATTTATAAAACTGGTTGTCATATTAGTAGTTATGGAAGTGTTAGTAGTTGTAATAACAATAAGCATCATTTGGTGAATGATTATGTAGCCAAAAGACAAGATATTTGAAAAATAACAAAATATCTGAAAAATAACAAGTTATCTGAAAAATAACAAAACTAAAAACAATTTTATGATCACAAGATTCCTTATTTGCCAAAACTTGTTTAGCATGGCATTCTAAACCAGTTAATAATTGATCATTTAAGGCTTTATTAAAGTCCAATTCATTAAAATTTGAAATTGTAATTAATTAGAATGATCTAAATATAAAAACTCAGAGAAGTAGGGTTGGAAAAACTATTTTATACTGTTCAATAATAATAGCAAAGACAAGGGGAATAAAAATATAATTAATAGAAAAAAATTGCTAAGAAAACATTTATCATTTCTAGATATCATTAAGAATACAGCATGGCTTTCCTGAGGAAAATAAGACTGTATGGTATGTACCAAAATCAGTAGGTGAGAAAAATCTGCTTTATAAAGTTGATGATTTTGCTCAAATTCCATCATTACCAAAGCACATCAAGAACAAAGATATTCAGGAAAACTTTACAAAGTGATTTTATTTTTCAGATCTAAATATGAATGAGTTATATTGTTCCAAAAATCCTCAGAGAA
The DNA here is from genome assembly GCA_030015415.1 of Cynopterus sphinx. Lineage (NCBI taxonomy): Eukaryota > Metazoa > Chordata > Mammalia > Chiroptera > Pteropodidae > Cynopterus > Cynopterus sphinx. The sequence continues at coordinate 95,851,778 of CM057388.1, forward strand.
AGTAAGAATATTTGCCACATCAGATTCAATGGTATTGTCAAAAGCTAAATAATTAACACATTGGGGTTATTGCTCAATTAAGAGACTTGCTAGAGAAAAATGCAAGATATTGTGGTATGTAGGAAAACACATATATGTTGGAAATTATTTTGCATCCTCAGTTTGTATCATTAACTTAAATGTATACCACTTTAATTAGAGTTGAATTTTAAAACAGAAAATGCTTTTGATCTAAAACATTTGTGAATTAACCATATTATATAGTCTTATGAAATATTTTGTGAAATGATACACACAAGACACACACAGATATGCAGATGTTGGCACATGTTTCTATCATAAAGACAGAATACATGTTTAAACACAGAAAATGAATTTCAGTATTAAGTTATCATGGGTTAACATTATTAGAAGGAATAGGAATGCAAGAGTTGTGTGTGTGGATGTGTATCTTAGACTCACTACTGTGAGATAAGTGTATAGATCATTAAAAAACCAATAGAAAAAATAAATTTACAACACTTTTACTGAGTCTAGCAGCTTTAACAAGTTATTTTAATAAAAAGCTTCTATCTGTGTAAAGAAAAATTTGATATTAATAAAAATCATAATCATTAACCATTAAAATTGACAATTAACACTGACTTAATGATCACTTACTTGCCATTATGGGTTCCTTAGATGAAATCTCAGTAGTGTCCAAATTTACTCACACCTTTCATCATATGAAATCATTATTAATTTCTTATTCTAGAATTGCCTGAGAAATAACTGAGAAAGTGGTAAGTAAAAGTGCTCTTTGTAGTACAAATTAGTAGTTGATAGAGGGTAAAGGGGATGGGAGCATGGCATAGGAAATGCAGTCATCAGTAAGGTAATGGCTAGGTGTAGAGCCAGAGAGAAGACAGAACAACTGGAGGGGGGGTGTTTCATAAACTATATAAATGCGTAACCAATGTTCTGCATACTTGAAACTAATTTTAAAAAGTGTTCTTTGTGTTACTAATAAACATAATAGCCATAGTAGTAATTGTAGCAGCAGCAATAGTTAGCAACACAACACTAATAATATTTGCTTAATGCTTACTTACCTGACAGAACCTATGCTAGGAACTTCCATACGGATTTTCTCATTTAATTGTTAAAATAAACATGTATTAATGAAATTTAATAATACTATAGCACAGATATATCATGAGTATCAAAGGAGATGACACATGAAAATACATTTAAAAACTGAAAATCAATAGAAACTCAAAAGCGATATTACCACAACAAAAAATGTTAAATATCATGTTCATAACATGTTGAATTCCTATTAAATTCATCAGTTTTGTCCTCAAATATCAATAATTACTGGCCAAAGACTATTGAAATAAGAATGCATGTAGAACATTTAAGAAGTTTAAATTTCCTAAAAATAAATTTACAATTGTTTTTCTGTTATCTATACAGAAAATAGAATGATATTTTGAAAAATTGCCAACAAAAATAAACTATTATGTAACTGCTAATTTATCTGTGATGGGGATGAGTAACACTTATGTAGTTGCATTATTGTATTGATTTTTTTCAAATTCACTCATTACCCATATATAATCAACAACGTCAATAATATGTTTTTTTAATGCCTACAGCACCTGGTCTTCCTAGGTGGTCTCCTATCCAAGTACTAACCAGGCCCGACCCTGCTTAGCTTCAGAGATCAAACGAGATCAGGCATATTCAAGGTAGCATGGTCATAGACTTGTCAAAAATATTTTAAAGGAAATTTTGGAAAGCACTTCTAATGTTTACCTCTTAATATAAATGGATGATATTAATTAAGAAAACCACAGACAGGAATAAAAATATGTGGACTTGGCCACAGGAGATTCAAAATAACATTATCAAATAGTAGAGTAGTTAACACAAAATTATCTTGGTTTACAAAGCCAAAGAAAGTTTCCTACAACAAAACTGGAAGCTGAAATGGCTCATCTCCTGAGAAAAAAAAATCAATTTAAAATATCACTTAAAGATACAAATCCAAAAGCCTCCACCACACATTACAACAAAGAAGAATTTTGAAGTATCACATCAAAGTACCAAAATCTGAAAAGAGTAACATATATATTAGGAAGCTACATCAAAGAGCTAGCAAGCCCTTCCTAATTGTTGAGATTAACCCACACAGGTCATAGTTAGGGCCTAAAAGTCTGAAGAACTACTGAGGTTAACTAATGTGAAGATCAAGGTATGTGCAAAGGGCCAGTGGCAGCAACATTGCCTCAGGGCTGCAAACAAATTTCTTGTTGATAATATTTAGTTAAATATTAAATTCCAATATTAGCTATATAGTCATATAAAATCAATATGAATATCCAGTAGTATGAATAGCTATGGAGTATTTTGAGGAATAAACAAGTTATATAATGTCCAAAGTGGATTCCAGTATTCATGTGAGAAAAAAAAGGTACAAAATTACAATAACTGGAACCAGGAAAAATACCTACATTCATTTCTAGGCACATCACACAATATGCCATATGTGTATATATTTTCAATGCAGCCAGAAGGATACCAGTTGGCATGTGAGGTTATAAAATATCACATTATAAATCATTACCTTAGTTCACAAGTTATGTGAGTCATTAATCGCTTTATTAATACAGTAATAATTTCATCTTAAAAATCACTTGCAAAAAGCTGAAAATCAAATGATATCGCTTATATGTGGGGATATGAACCTAAGAGCAACAAATGAACAGGACACAGAATCAGAGACTCATGGACATGGACTATAGACTAGTGGTTACCAGAGGGTAGGGGGTGGGGGAGGAGGAGGGAGGTAAACAGAATAAAAGGGGTCAAATACATGGTGACATTAAAGAATTAAAAATTAATGAATAATGGCTTGCTATGAGACCCTAGAGAAACATTAGTTTCTACAAGTCTCAGGATTTCCAGGCTCCTAACATTTGATAATTGAAGATTTCTGCTTCCAGATTAGATGGGGGAACAGAATTTATAACCTACCTAAAACAACAACAACTGAATGAAATAGATGAGAAGAAAGGCTGATGTTGTACTTTGAGTAATGGATGACTGCAATCCATGAGGAGAGCCCATCCACTGTCTAAAGAAACTGCTCAGAGAGAGAACACAGATGCTAATGGGGAGGAAGAACCAGGGCAAAGCCATGTTAATTAAATGACATGGAAAATACGTGATAATCTCAACAGAGCCAGAGAAGTGGTTGATAAAGCACAACATCCTTATTTCAAAACAATCTAAGCAAACCAGACGGAGGAGATTTATGTCTTCAATCCATTGAAGGGCAGCGATAAGAAACGTACAGGTAACATCAGACTTAACTGTAAAAGACTCAGTACTTAACTTCTGAGAGCAGGAACCAGACAGAAACATCTATAGTCACTACTTCTATGCCACACTGATGCTCAGCTCAAAGTTAATAGAAGCTGATAAAAATCCTTCTTTGTTAATTTTAAATCTTGGACAGACAAAATCAAATGTCTGACATTTGCAACTATTAACTGTCCCTCTCCCCCCCACACACACATTTGTGGTGGCTTCAATATTTAACAATGTAGAAAACGATCTCTACTGAGGTTATCCACAGTTATAGAAAATAAGCAAATTGAATAACAAGTAAAACATATTCCAATATGTAAATGAAAAACAAAGCCTACACCACACCCCACGAGTTATAACTAAATATGCTCCTCTTATCACTAACACAAGTATGCTAGTATTATCAGGGCTGATGACATTCATTGGAAGAGTTGTGGTAATAATAAATAGGAAAAACTTGTTGAATGATTACTGTCTGGGCAGGTAATATAGTTCAGACATTATTGTGGATTTTATTATTTGACATAAAAAACCTAAACCAAAGAAATTCTCCGTGATTCTATAGCTCAAAATTTTCATGAGAGTTTATGGAGGAAAAAACGTAGAAAATACTTTTTGTGACTGAAAAGCAAGAGACACAGAAATGAAATCATCAAATCGCAACCACAATTCCACAGCTACAAAATATCATTTTTAAATATGACAGGTCTAATCCCTATTTACAATCTTCTTACCTAAGTGCCAAAAGTTTTTCCAGGAAATTTGACATGACCTGAAACTGTCATTTATACCATAAACAAACTATACTATGTATTAGTGCTTCAGAAAGAATCCATGGTAAGGCTGGATCAAAAGGATGTAAAATCTCTACAAAATTATGGTTTTAGAGCTCAGTTTTGTGAATTAAATAAATCTTTGAAAAAGAGAATTGAGTACTGCTAAGGTACAATCCAAAAAAATTTTTTTTTGTATTTAATGATTTAAAGCACTGAACAGAGGATTATGCAATATGTTGAACCATTTAAAACTGCTTCAGAAAACTGTAGGTGTCACTACACGCTTAATGGTCTTAAACAAAAAGAAGGGTCAAGAGATAAGGCGGTAAGGCAAGAAGTAAAGATGTCTAAATCTCTATGTCTCTCACCCACAAGCAATAATCAGTCGTAATAAAAATAAAATGTAAATGAAATAGTAAAAAAAATGTAAAATATGCAAAACATAAACTCATTGTATCCTTTCCAGACATCTTTGAGGAAGGAAGTATAATTTTCATGTAGGACACAAAAGCTGAATTGTATAACCTATTTCTTACTGGTTCAGGGTAAGAGCAAGATCTTTTAAATTCTTTCCTATTGGCTGGAAAGAACCCACATTGGCCCTTTGCCCATATTTAGAGTTTAATGGTCTCAGCACTGTCTGATGTCCAGGTGCTTGCCAGGACTTTACTGGTTCAAACAGCAGCCAAATCTCCCCAGTAGGGCAAAGTCTACAACTCTGAATTCTCTCCACATATGTTCCCTTTCACCACTAGATTAAATGAGAATTACCTCAGAAAATTAGACTTTTAAAAAAGCAAGAGATTTAACTTCTCCATGCCCAGGGATTGCTTCTGCTACAAGGTGATTATTAACCAGTTCCCAGGTTGCATGATAAATTGAGTTGGGATCAAATTATTAGCAGTAATGGCAGTAGAATACAGCACTAACATTGCTAATTATAATATTATGAAGAATAATAGGAACAAAAAATAAGAGAGAAGAACTTACATTTTCCTGATCCTACTTGCACAGCAGGCAACACAGTTGGGGCTTTTACGTAGATTTTCTCATTTGACACCTCAGGATAACCTGAAAGCAACAGAGAAGCAAAGCTATTATATTATCAAAACATGACATTTCATATCTCCCCCAAAATTACTGATGACATATTTGCTTCCTATTTACAACTGTATTTCTTCCTATATCACTCACTGGCTGTTGCTCCTCAGTCATCTTAGCTTATTTCTCTCTATTGTCTGAATGTAGGAGCATCCCTGGGTTCCATCTTAGAATTTCTTCTTTCTCTACCTACATTCATTCCTTGGATGAATACTTCCAGTCTCAGGACTTTCAATAACATCTGTATGCCTCTGACGCCCTCTTTTAAAATTTGGAGGCTAGGCCTCCCTCCAGGCCTCAAAGAAACACAACAGCCCATCCAACATATCCATTTGCATGCTAACAGTGATCTCAAATTTAACTGACCTCCCCAACCATCTTAAAAGAGACTCACTCCCCCATCTCATCCTTCCAGTTATCTAGGCCAAATTCATTGAATGCTTTTTAAAAATTATTTTGATTTGTACTGTCTGATATAGTCACAATTAACAAGGAGCCACACGTGGCTACTAAGCAGATGAAATGTGACTTGTCTAAATTGTGAGGTATTATCCAAGAGTAAAATACATACCATAAATCAAACAGCAGAAAAAATGTAAATTACCTAGTGTTTTTTTACTGATTAGATGTTGAATAAAAATTTAGATATATCAAATTAAATTAAATATACTGACATTACTTCCACCTATTTAACTGTTTAATGTGACTATTAGGAAATTTCAAATTACATATATAGTTCACATTATGTTTCCATCAGACAGTAATGATTTATACCAGACTGGTTCCAGTTTGGTTTTCACGTGTTTGCCAGGGCATTCTTTGATCAGTTGGATTCTTAATCCCTGCAAAACATTTATTTACCTGAGGGTCCTTTTTAGAACAGAGGTGGAAAAAAATCTAGACTAAAAAAAATGTCTGAGGTTTGGGGAAGGGAAATGGGAAATAGAACAAAAGCAAAAAACCTTCAAAACTTGTTTGATAATTTCAAGACACCATTTACTTAGTTGATGTATTATACTAAAGGCACTTTGCATGGCTATCCTACTTTAATTCAAACAATATTCAAATAATAGGCATAGAATAGTGAAAATCATTCACAGAAAAACTATAAAAAATAGCAAGCCAGACCAGAAAACTGAGCAGAAAGATTAGAAACATACAGTGATAAATAGTTTCCTTACAAACCAAGCCATAATCAATTAGAATACAAGGGGAAAGCCTACCCAAAATAGAATTCTTCATTAAAATTACAATACCATACAGAGCATAAAGAAATGAGGACTGTTTCAACTTTACAACATGGCCTTAGAGAAGGCCTTTAATACTCTATTTCTTACCACTTCCTTTCCCAAACTTGTCTCTTAACTTTAGAACTGGAGCACACTCCCCCAGGCAGCAAATTTCCTGGAACATTCTTCTGCCTCCAAACAGCCACAGGGCTTGCTCCTTCCCTTAGTCCAAGGTTCTGCTAAATAAAGTACCTCCTCACCACAGGAGTCTTCTGACTCTTTCCCATCACTCTCTAGATCCTGACACTGCTTTTTCCTTCTTTGTAACACTGACTTTTTTGGTTATTGTTGGTTTGTTTATTGTCTGTCTCCTGGCGCTAGAATAAAATCATCATCAGATGTTTTCTTCACTTCTGTGTCTACAATAGCTAGAACAGGGCCTGAAACATAGTAGGAGCTTAAAAATATTTGTTGATTTAACCAACAAAAGACAATAGTTTCCTACTATTGGTTAAACAACAGCTCACTGGACATTTCACAATTCCAATGATGTGGGATAAACTGGATTTTTACAAATCATGAATTGAGTTAAACCCTCATTTTACATTATATCCCAATCATTCAAACTGTGTTCAAAGTTCTATTTTAAAATACAATTACATCAAAGCTTACTGACTAAAAGGCATGTGAAAGGTATATTATTAATGAAACTATCATTGCAGAATGTAGCATAATCCCATTGACATAGAAAAAACGAATAATATGTATAGAAATATACCTAGATATAAAAAGATAAGTGTGCACATCTATCTGTGAGGAGCACTGAATTTTCTTCAGCCAGGAAAATGTTGTGAAAATACTGTACCCTGTTCAAGTGAGGAGTGTTAGAATTTAGAGGTAGAAACACGAGAGAGCAACTTTTTTCTTCCCTGATATGTCCTGTATCTTACATTTGATAAACAAATATTGATATATAGAAAAAAAAAACAAGAAAAAGTTTAAAGCAAACCAATGCAACTCATTATATGACCTTAAACACACTCCTTACCCTCTCCAAGCCTGTAGATCCCCCATTTCTAAAAAAGATGATAATGCATACTCTAATTAGCAATTAACATTTAGGAAATGCTTTGTAGATGTTAGAGTGCTGAATGCCTTAAACTGATCATTTTATTAAACCCTTATCCCCCCCAACAAATACTGAAATACTGTCAGATATAAAATTATTACTCCTATCACAGATTTGAAATGAGAAAGCAAAGAGATACAATATGTAAAAATAATAACATCAACAAGACAGCAGACAAATTTTCAGCCTAATCATCACATCAGATTTTTTAAATGTAACAGCAAATATCTATATGTATATCTCTTTCCTAGTTATAGACTACATCTCTTTCTAGAAGGAAGTAAGTATTATGCTTATTGCCTGAGTTCAACCTTTAATGTATTAAACTGCTGTTCTTTTCACCTAAAGCTCCCTAGTGAATGTGTGTGTTTCCTGTGGCTACCAGAGCAGTCCCTAATCTGCAGCATCCAAGCCCCATGAATTGTGTTACTGAGAGTCCAGGTCCCCATCTCTGTACAGAGCCTCTATCTACAAATACCCTAATCCAGAGAGCAAGACCTCTCTGCCTGGTTTTGCCAGCATACCACTCTACAGCTCCTGTTTGGTTTCATTTGAATTTTTCAGTTTACCAGACTTTATATTCTATTACCAACAAACCACAAACACCGAGAGAATCAACTGAAAAGTTTTGAGAACTGAAAGGATATTTCAATTAAGTAAACAGGCAAAAAAATACACGCACAAACATTTAAGAATAATCACTTCTCTATGTAGCAATAATTAGCTGTGACAATGTTTTGTAACAGAACCACACACCAAAGTAAGAAAATCAACATATACAATTAATTCCCTGATTAGAATCTTAATAAGAACTGTTGAGAACCTATATAAAGACAACTAGAATAATTTTACAAACGTTCTAAAACATGGATTAAATTGATATATACATCTGAACCCAGAAGGGGAGCATCAATATTAGAAGTAAATTAATTTTTCACCAATTAATTCATGATTTAGCTATTGTACTAAAAATCTCAATGTGATCTGATCAGAAAATCGATTAAGTCAAGTTCATCTGAAAGTATGAAGCACTGCAAATATTTTTTGAGATCACAAAAATAATGAGTAGGAGGGATACTTGTCATGTGAAATGACATGGTAAACTACAATAAAGAATAGAGTGGAGAGTGAGGAGGGGTTAAGAGATTAAGACTCTACAGAATTCAGGGGGAAAAATGGGAGGTTTCAAATGATAAGTTATATATTTAGAGAGAAAAAGTAGATTCAGAGTATCACTGCTCCAAATAACTACCTCTCACATGAGTTAAAAACTTAAACTCAAGTGCAGAATAAAAGGAATTCTATAAACACAACCTAAATGCATGCCTAGTATAGATTATATTTCTTTTGCTCCATGTACCTTTGTAATTTACTTGTCTCACATTCAATTACAATCAAGTGCTACCTAAGTATTTTTCAAATACTGACAAATGTTTTAAATGCACATTAACTTGAGGCACACATCAAGCCTAGCTTACTTGGAAGGGAGGGAGGAAGGAAAAAATTAAGGAAAGAAGGAAAGGAGGGGAAAGAAAACCTAGAGAGATGGAAGAGAGGAGAGAGGGAGAGAAGAGAGACTGCTGCAAGGAGAGAAGCAACAGCAGCTAAGGGGGGGGAGTGGAAGGAAAGAAATGAGAGGAAAAGAGAAGGGGGTTGGGGGAGAGGCACAAAATGTGAAAGGGATTAATAAGTACAAATTACCAGTTGTAAAAATAGTCACAGGGATGTAAGGTACAGCATAGGGAATATAGTCAATAATATTTTAACAGGGTAGTACGTTTACCGGGATAAGGTATATAAATGACTAATCACTATGCTGTAAATGAATATTTATACATCAGCAGTAATGAAAAATAAATATTAAAAAGGGGAAAGGAAGGGGAAAAAATGGAGAAAGGAGAGAAGCGGGAGGGGAGAGAGGAGGGGAGGGATGAGGAGAGAAGATAGGAGACCAGGGGAAGAAAATGGAGGAGAGGGGAGGGGAGAAGATAGGAGACCAGGGGAAGGAAATGGAGGAGGAGAGGGGAGAAGATAGGAGACCAGGGGAAGGAAATGGAGGAGAGGAGAGGGGAGAAGATAGGAGACCAGGGGAAGGAAATGGAGGAGAGGAGAGGGGAGAAGATAGGAGACCAGGGGAAGGAAATGGAGGAGAGCAGAGGGGAGAAGATAGGAGACCAGGGGAAGGAAATGGAGGAGAGGAGAAGGGGAGAAGATAGGAGACCAGGGGAAGGAAATGGAGGAGAGGAGAAGGGGAGAGAAGGAGAATTGTGGGCAAAGGAGAGGGGGAATGGGAAAGGGAAGAATGAAGGGAGAAAAGGAACAAGGAGGGAGAAGGGAAGTGAAGGGAAAAAGGGCAGAAAAGGAGAAAAAAAAGAAGGAAAAGGAGGAAGGGACGGCAAGGAAGGGAACAATTAAAGATAGGAGTAGAGGAGGAGAGGGAAGAAGGAAAGAGGAGGGGAGATCAGAAGAAAAGGGAAAGTAAGAGGCGGGAAGAGAAGAGGAAGGAAGAGGAAAGAAGAGATAGGAGTGGAAGAGAGGGGAGAACAGGGGAAAGGAGTGGGGAAAGGCAAAGGAGGGGAGGGGAAGAGGAAGGAAGGACAAACAACAATAACATTAAGCATTTATCAAATGTTCGCTGAACTCTCAGATCTAGCATTAAGAGCTCTGAAAAGCATCTCTATTGCCTACTACATCTATTTACATATTGCACATTGTATAACTACACCACATGCATGCATAATTATTTTAGCTTTTAACTTTCATTTTTATTGTGAAGAAAAAGTGAGCCAACCAACATGAAAACAGTTTTGCAAATTGGGAACTGGCATAAAATGATGAGGGATAGTTACAGCATTGTTTCTAGGTCCAACTAAACCCTTTACGTGCATGTTTTCTTATTCAGCAGCCACACACCAGGCTGTTAGCACCGTGGAGAAGTGCCTTAGAGGCTCCATTTCACCCCGGGGTTAAATGACCGTTCTTTTTACTAAATGTCACCAGTGTGGTTTGGGCCTCACACCACTGCCCAGATAGCCTTGGGGATCAGTGTGCTGGCCACACACAGCTCCTCCTGTTTGCGGAGAGATGGCCATTCTCCAGGTTGATGCTTTGCAAAGCATCCTATGTGCAGGAGACAGTAACCTCTCCGAGAACTCCAGACCGACAGAGAAACTCTGAGACCTCGAAAGACGGTTCAGCAAGGTAAGCAAACAGGAATAAAAGCTCGGCCACACTCTCTCAGAGCAGTGAGCACCAAAAGCAGCCCTTCACTACATTTAGGAGGAAGGCAGCAGACAAACTAGCAGGAGCCAAGCAGAGATCTGCCCCGGACGGACGTGAGGGAAGAAATGCTCAGAACCCGCACTAGGCTGGAGAGAAGCAAGCACATGCCTGGGGCCCTGCTGGCCCATCACTGCAAGGAGGGCCTGTGGCCTTCAACCGCAATCCTGCCCTCAGAGCCATGACATTCCAAACTGTTAGAGCACCAAACGACAGTAAAACTCATCTGCGACAACAAACAGGGTCAGAAAGTTCATGAAACCACTCACAAAGCAGAGTAATGAGGGACACTGGCCAGGCCGACTGCACTGTAAAGTGAGGTATTTCAAAGGCCACCAGGGAGATGGGCGCTGCCACCGATATCGGGAACAGAATCAAGAGCTCAACTGCCACAGGATAGGTGGGAGCTGATGGAGCTCGGGAGGCCAGGCCAGAGCCTCCAAGCAAACTGGAGGGTGGGGGTAGGGCAATGGAGTAAAGGTCAGGTCAAGGAAGACCACTCAATTTCTTTGCAGCATTTCTCAGGTTAGGATCAACAAGTGATACATTTTTTAAGCAAAATACCAACAGAAATATGCAATGAAATAAATATAAAGTCAGTGCATGCTCTTCCCCAGTCTCTCAATCTCTCCTCTCTGTACAAATCAGGCAACACCCACTCTGAATAACAACAGCAAGGAACCAAGAAGCTATCCAAATAAAGCTAGAAAATGTTGAACGATTTGACAAAACCTGGAATCAACAAATATTTCTACTTTGCAGTAGGGCAAATTTATATATTTAAGATATTGACTTTTGTCTCATTTGCAGTTTAGGGTAACTGCACTAAAAATCCTAAAGTTTGTGACACTGGAGGAAGTGCAGTTCAAGAGTACTTTCTGAAATTATGGAAATGTTATACACCCAAGCTGTCTAATTAAGCACAGGACATGGAGCTTGATTTTACTTAGTTCAAAATAAATTCAATTTAAATAGTCACTGTGTCAGCTCAGCTTTGGGGAATTCATTCAAAAATGAAAATAAAAAGTAATGAGATACTTCTCATTCCAGATACTAAAAAAGAATTATAAAACTACCAAATTAAAACAGCATGGTTTTGGATGAAAGAATGGACGGCATTTAAAAAAAAAAAAAAGAAGAAGAAATGGGATTGAATGCTGTTGCAAAAATTAGATACCTGCTGAAAAATTAAACTGTTAAATTAGCACTTCCAAATTTATAATTAGTAATTTTACACGGGTTAGAAAAAATTTTTAAATAGAATACGCGATACATCTAGTGGCCTGCAGGAACTTCTATAGTATCATTTTAAGTAAGAAAAAAAATAGAAAGGCTTAACTGCAAAGCATGACCCCTGTTTTTAAAATAAAATAATTTTTAAACATTACCTGTGCGTTGGTACAGACCGAGATGTCTCAGCATGGATGAAGGTGAAAATGTGGGTGAGCACAAGGCAGGGCAGATTTGAAGGCGCCTGGGGGTGGGGGATGGCGGAATTGGGGAGGGGTGTGTGGGATGTGTGCATATGCACATAAGTAACTTAGTCTGCTTATCAGATCCCCTTTAACAATGGATGCCTTAAAGATGGCTTAGGGAGGAACAGGGGCTCCAGAGATCCTCTACCACTTTCTAAAATCTCTACACTTTTCTCTATGCATTTGATCACTTGTAACTCCTCTAATGGAAACAATTCAAATTTAAAGTTGCACGGAAATGAATGTCCTTTATTTGCTATTGCCCTTAACATCTCCAATTTTAATTTTTCATTTCTTCCAGAAGAAAATGCTATCTGCTATATAGAAGGATTGAAATAATGAGTATTTATTGCCCTGGTCAGAGGAGGATTCTCTTCTGGAATCCGCTCCCCAGCCCTCTCAGCAGAGACCTCCTCCCTGACTGGTGGAGCAGCTGCACAGGTGGAGAGCGAAACTAATGAAAGGACTTTGCTAAGATGCAAATGAACAAACAAGCTATGGGGGTTACATTACCAAGAGGTGAATTTGATGCTGCAGCACATATTTACCAATAACATGTTGCTTGCACTCCAAAATCCACTCACCTGGCATGTGAGTGCCAGGAACAACCTGTCGCTGTCTGTGGTTTGAGCCCCACTGCAGGCAGTATTGGTTGGTATTCACTGTGACGAAATGTTTTTCAAGGCATTTGGGGTTTCATTTGGGGAGGGAGCACCCAGATGGGTGATGTTGCCTAACTCTTCCTATATGGCCATGGGTAGCACTTAATATGTATAAGAATGTGGTAGCTTTTTTTTTTTTGAAAAATCTTTTTTATTATTAAATGTACAGCATTCACTTTATTTTAACGATGTAATGCAGACTCACAGAGGATATTATCTACTTAGAAATCCCCAAATAATATGTTAAAACTTATGAAAACTACTTAGTCTAATCAGGTAGTAGAAAAAAATTATACATAAATAATATAGCATATTAATATAATTTACATATATATATAAATTATATTTGTAAATTATATGTAATTATATGTGCAAAATCACACATAAAGGAAAAAACCAAGTGCACAGGAATAATGATATTGAAAATTGTTCTAAACTTCTAAGGAAAAAGCACAGACATTTCCTAAGTCATAAGAAAAGAGGCTTGAATGAACAGATGTGTATTCATATCACTGTTGGAGGAGATCATCAAGAGGAAATGACTGCTGGCTGACCCATAAGCCGGACCTGGGAAGTCAGAGGCTCCTCACTCCTCCCCTGTCTTTGGAATGTATGATCCGCCCACCATTTCCCACAGTAAGAGCCATTTTCAAGGATACACCTTGAGAGAGTAATGTGTTAAAATCCTCTGGACAGCATATGTTACTGAATCCCATTACAGACTCTTTATAAACTTTCAGGACTGTGGCGTGTGGGTATAGAGATCTACTGGTCTTACATTTGCCGAAGACAAGCCTCAAGTAAGTCCCCTAGCTTATTAAACTTGCCACCTACCAATCTGGAGTGGCCCACCCCTTCACTTTCTTCTTGTTCCACATATAGGAGCCAGTTTCAGGTTTCACTTCTGGCACTCCAGAAAGCAACAATTACTAAAAGGGAACATTTGATGTTTGTAATGAGTTTTCTTCTAAATTCAATGTACATTTTATGATAATTGCACCAGAAAAATCTCACATATAAATTTCCCCAAATTTGACAAAACAGTGTTAAATTCATCTGCAAGTACACATGAGTATCTACATATCCTGATGAAATTTCAAACGGTGAGGCTAATGAAGGATATTTACCACGCCAGGCACTCATTACCATTTTAAAATTGGAATAATTGGTCCAATGTGGTGCTGGCTGGCACACCAACAGTCAGGGGAACCATATAGATGAAAGAAATACTGGGGAAATAGCGGGGCACAGTGATAAAGTGCGCAGTGTCACTTTACCTGCCATGCAACCAAATGATGTACTCTGGTAATTTTTAAAATTTACTTTTAGAACTCTAATACCGTTTAAACATTGACTGGGGTTAACACAGAGTAGTTTTAAGTGGGGTAAGAATGCTTCTCTTCAGCTTGCACTGTACAAGAGCGTTTTAAGCAAAGCCCAATGAGAAGGAGCTCTGTATATCAGACAGCACTGTTTCCTGGAGGATGGCTCAGTGCCAAGTTATTGATTACACACACGGGGACTTAATCAGTTAAGATTCAAGGGGGCCCATCCTTTGAAGTAGATACAAGGAGCACTTCTAATTCTCTGAATTATAGCAATATTCAAATGAGGGAGCTGAGACACACAGTTTATGATGCTGACCACCTTAATGCTGTGTCTCAAAAAACACATTTGCTGATGGCATCTAAACTTCCAATTGGGCAGCTCCAGAACTGTGTGGGTGAGGGCTGTGAGAGAATCTGTTAACTAGCTGGATTTAACCCCTGCGGTTACATTGTTAAACAGCCTACCACAGTCCTAGGAATGTGGCTGCCAAGGTAAAACAGGGCCGGTTTTCAGCAAAGTCGTAGCAAATTATTTACCTGAATGTCCAGATGCCAAAGCAGAGCTCAATAACCTAGATCACTGCCCAGAGAGGAAATGTCCTAGAGCAAGGGGCTGCTCATTCTATCCAGCACTTAAGGACTGTGACAGGCTCTTAATGTCACACATCAAAAGTACAGATGGCATTATCTGTTTCAGGCCCTGAGGATACGGAAGTGAACAAATAAAAAAAGGTTTTTAATATTCACAAAAAGCATATAACATGTATGGCACAAAGTGAATGTCAAATAGGTATTTCTCAAGTGCAACAAATATAAAAGGTGTATACAAAATCAGTTTTTTTTTTTTTTTTTATTTACAGACCAGCAAGTCTCCATCAGAAAGTACGGGGTGGCGGGTATTTGACAGTGATAAAATCTATAATGCCTAGAATGAACTCTTTGACTCTTTTTTTTCTGAAATGACATGAAAACCAAACTACACTCTACGGTAAAATGTGAGACTACTTGAGTGAGTATTCCAGAAATTTTACTAAAATGGAAAACTAAAATGAAAAGATGTTGATTTTTCTTTAATTAGCCTAAAGGTATTGTGTTCAGAACCACAAGGTTACCACTCCACCCTGAGAAATCTTGGAGGGAACTGTTAGATTCATTTGCAAGATAAGTAGCTAAGAGAAAAAAAAAGATGGATGAAGAAGGAATACACCTTAAGGGTTCCAAATGGAATTATATGCAATAGTCATTAACTCATGTGATATTTACCCAGAACTTTGACAAAGAAGCAGGAGTAACCAAGGTGAGTAATTTAGATATTTGGGGAACAAGAGCCTCTCTTTACAAGGATCCTCAAATGCATTATTCAAAATGAAGTAAAGGATTAATTTTAAGATATGTAACCACAATCACCTATTGACCCAAAACTTTTTCCATAACCTATTCTTAAATTAGACCAGCAAGTTGAAGAGGAATCTACATTTAATAGTCTCATTATACCAGCAAGTTTAAGAGGAATCTACATTTAATAGTCTCTTTGCTGTTATACCCAATGACACCAAGCCTCCTTCTGGAACCCTGCAGATGTTTGCACATTCACATATGTGTCAATATTTTGCTTGAACAAGAGATGTACAGAAAGACTTGTGCCCGGTATTAAAATTGCTCACTTCAGGTGAGTAGGAATGGAGGTCTGGTAGGTGAGGAAATTATTATCTTTTCCTTTATGCATGTTTACATGGTTTTATCCGATGCAATTAGCATGTGCTAATTAATCTCCATTGAGATTTTTTCGATGATAAATAATTCAGGCTAAACAAGGCATTAACCTCTCTAAGCCCCACACGTTCTTGCATCTACAAAAAGACCCTACCTGCTTTTCTAAGTAACAGCACAAAAGGTACGCACAGCAAACATATCCCAGGTGGATGTTCATGAGGCAGGTGCTGTCCCCACTATCATTCTGTCATTTATTCTGACAACAATCCTATGAAAACATAGTGTCATTACTTCAGGGGGGCCACAAAGCAAATTGTGCAGCACAGACCCTAAAGCCACAGTCAGGCCCCAAATCCTGGCTCCACCACTCACTACCTGAGTTGACATTAGGTAACTTGCCTAAAGTCACTGTGCCTCAGCTTCTTTGTAGGTAAAATAAGTACAATAATAGCACCTACACCTCACAGCATTGTCATGAGGATTAAATAGGTTGATCTATGCAAACCACTTTGAACACTGTGAGATGGGTTATATGGGTCATAAACGGTTTGTTATAATCATAGTATCTCAGGGATTTGCTGTGAGGAACAAATGAGACAACTTGTTTCAAAATATTTTATAAATTCTAAGTATATACACATTACTGCTGATATATGGCTTAGTAAGATATGGTTTGCACTTTGATTTTAATGGTTTACTATATCAACGCCACGTCAAAACTTAACAAATTTTCTCAAAATTTAGGTCCCGTTTTCTGATTTTTTTATTAATAGAATATCCATTCTAGAGGGAAGAGCAACACACTGAGATTAATGTGAATTATAAAGATTTTACTAAAAATTCACATACCTCGCTGTCATAACCCCAATTGAGGAAATTCACTTGAATAGACTAAACAAGGAGAATTTATCATTTTAGTCTGATATTTAAGTTTTTCAGTCACTAAGTGGAGAAGTGACTGGATAGGGTAAAATTGAACCATACTTAAAGTTCTGCCAGTTTGGAAAATAGCCACACAGAAATGTTTTTGACAATGTCATTTACTTGGCTTCTTTCTCACTCTCTCAATCCATGCACCTAGTGTAGAAGGGAAGGCCCCATGTCACATGCCATAAATGATTTTTTCCTGAATCATCAGTGTCCATTTTGTAGCCTGACATCTGAAAGCCACAGTTAGCTGAGTCAAATATATGCCCTATCTCTTCAAGAGGAATGATGCCAACAATTTGAGAGCCTACAGAAAACCAAGGACCCATCTATGTACTTTTCATGACTACCTCCTTCAGTCTACACAACAACCCTGTACAACAGGTACTATTATTATCTACTTTTTATAGATATGGCAGTTGAGGCTAAGAGTATGCTGGCCCCAGCCTAAGGGGCAGAGCCAAGTTCTTAGCCTAGTTCTCTCTGACTGCAAAATGTGCACACTTTTCATTCAGTGCCTTGTTCAACAATCACCAGTTTCTCTCTTGCTCCCTGTCCCATCACCAATGATGCCACAGTAACTGAATCTAATCATTGTTTCCTTTATTGGTCCTCAAGTCCCTTTATATCTCTGCAGTATCTGACTTTCTTACTTTTCTATCACCAATCCTCAGATACCATGACACAGAATTTTCTGGGACCCTGTCATTTCCCTGGACCCTCTCATTGTCCCAAAACAGACCTGTAGTCTCAGCCCATCTGAGATTCAATCTTACATCCTCAGAGCTCCTTTCTCCACACTTGTACTAAACGACACTTCTGCAATCATACAGCATCAGCTCAGCTCCAGGCTTTGGGGAGTGTATAGTCATCAAATTCAACACAGAAAATGCATCAGCCCTGAAAGTGCTCCTTTTCTGGTTCTTTTACCATGTCTCTTATTGGCATGTCCACCTTCCCTAGTGCTTGAGCTCAAACTTACATTCATTTTGGGCCCCCCCAATTCAATCGGTTATCCCAGTCTTGCCTACCCAATGACTCTTGAATTCAGCCTCACCTTTCTTTCCATCCCTATGGCCTCTTTCAACATAAACAAAAATGAAAGTGTCCTAATAGTTCTCCTTACTTTCTGCCTCTTTCCAGTCCTGCCCACTTCAAACACTGATGCAAATTTAGTCTTAATACATTCATTAATTTATTTTTGGACTTCATTTTCTTATAGGAAAAGCAGGAATTAGTAATATTGTTTAAAAGATAATTGAAAAACATGCTAACCAACCTCTTTAGAGTGGTTCATATATTTTATTTTAGAAGTAAAACTATATATCGTAGCAGACAAGATCATTATGTAAAATAATAGTGATGACAGTCAACATTTATTGAGTGCTTATTCTATACCTGATACTGTAGTGTCACTAATTATCACAATAACCCATTAACCCATAAAGGTGCACATAATGATTATTCCCATTTTACAGATGAAGAAATGGAGGCTCAGAGGTAAGACAATCTGTGTTTAAATCTAGATGTTCTTGTTTGATTCCAGGGCTGTAAGTCTTACCCAAAAGTTACACTGATTTCCTACAAAGCTTAATAACTGTACATTCAACTGGGAGGCCAACAAGAGGTCAAGATGCTGTGAGGCTGATGAGTAATTGCCCAGGCTTAAAGCAGCCACAAGCAGATGAACTCAGATGAAGCAAATTACAAAGGATGGAAACAAAACATTTTTCAAATGACAATGACCAGAGCAAACCCTCTGCTCACATCCTTTCCAAAGGCACCTTTATAAAGTATACTGGGAAGATGATAAATGGGTTAGGAGATTCTCAAGCCAAAGCCCACCAGGATTCCCTCTAGCAAATAGCTTTTCCTTCAGATCAGATCAGCTTTCACTTTCACATTTGTTCTCCATACACTAGAACTCTGTAGGTTGGAAATGCACTCTACGCCAGCATCTTCTCTTTTTGAGAATTGTTCTATTTAATTCAAATGGAACTGTATGTGCAGTCCAGGACATAGGGGGTAAATGGGAGAGGTTTTCAGGGAAGCATTCACCACTGTGGTTAGGAAAAAACCTGCAATGTAGTAATGGAATTTAAGTATCAACAACATAGAGAGGAATCTTAATTTGAAACGACAGCATCTGACTATTTCATAACATCATTGAGTATCAACTATATGCTAGGTATTTTTGAACCAGGCTCTTCTATGGCTATTCCCTCACATAATCCCCTCCACAATCCCATAAGGCCAGACTTTTTAGATGAGGTGACACAGAGAGGATAACCAAATGGTCCAATGTGACACTTCAAAGGAGTAAGGAAGTTGGGATTCAAACTAACTAGGTCTGGCACCAAAATCTAAAATCCTTCCTTCGCAGCTTAGCCATTTGGGTGACATGTTTAATCTGCTTCATGAAAAAAAAAAATTGATTCTGATTTTTATGAATACCACCTCCTTCCTCTCCTTTCATACGTTTTGGCTTAGTGAAGGTTGTTTATAAGTGGGGCACTTATTTTACTTTCAGATATAAGCGCTGGACTTTTAAAAGAGTTAAATCCCCACAGGTCTATAAGCAGTCTTTAAACAGACTTTCCAAGTTAAATAAAGTATGACAGATGGTAACATACTGTGAGTAGAATATAATAATGATGTAAATTTTAAAAATACAAAAATTGGTATTTGTTTCACAAAATGAAAACCACTTTTGAAGGTTACTCTTTTTAAATTCAAAGGGTCCAAAATTATCTCAATGGGCTGAAATAATGAAACAGTAAATTTAGTCAGGTAAAAGTTAATGTAGGTAAATGTGAACTCAGTATCTGGACCAAAATGAAATAAAACAAGCAGAAGTATTACCTAAGTACAAGATGAAAGAGATTTGTCTAAGCATGAACTCTTTAAAAAGAGGGTTTATCATTTTCTGCAAACTCAGAATTAGTCAACAGTGTGATGAAGTTGCTGAGTAACGATTATGATTTTGCATTGTATCAGAAGAAGCATACTATGTAGAAAAAGGAAGATGAGAGTTTTTATTCTGGGAGGATCAGGCTTTACCTGATGTTCTGACCTAGTGTTTAATTCCACATTTTGAGATAATACTAACATACTAGATTACATTTACAGGTGAATAATGGTAGAGTCTCAGACTTTGGCAATAGAACAACAGAGGTTATCTGGAAAAAAATAAATCAGCAGAGGCAATATTGATGTCTTCAACTATTTGAAGGACCATCACACATAAAAGAACTGTGTGATTCAACAGGGAAAAACTAGGACCCTAGCTCACTTGGTGAAAATTATAAGAAAGTAGATTTTTGCCCAATATTCAAATAAATTGTTCACCAGTTAAAAGATGCCAAAAGTGTCCTCATGAGATAATGACTTCAAAATCTATCACAATCAGACAGCCACTTATCAAAAATTAGGCTGTTACTTTAGAGAGAGGATCAGGTTTGAAAAAATTTCAAGAGGAATTTCTGGTTCTGAGTCGCAGTACTCCTATCGGGCCCACCCAGTAGGTGCCTGAGTACTGTCTTCTACGATGTATGGGGACTCTCTCTAATAATGTAAAATTTGCATGACTGCATGGAAAACGAAACACCAAAAAAGAGCAAGAGATAGGGCTGGGATCATTGAAGCAATATTGCCTTTAGAAGCACATAGCCTCTTGAACTAGGGATGGGTAAGAGAACCACAGAATTATAAAGAGTTACAGTCTTTAGGGATATTAAGAACATAGAGCAGTGGATTAGGTTTGGCTTTTTCTAGGTAGAGAAGAGGCACCATGAACACAAAGATAATGAGTAACGTCAAAAATTCTACATGCCTGGCAGAAGTGGTTATGACTGTGAAGTTGAGCCAATGAGTGAGGACTGGAGCCAAGAATTTGGAAGGCTAGCAGATGAAGGCAAAGAAGATTCCTCAGAAGCTAAAGCTGACTCTGGAAGAAAAAAAATAGACAAATGAATAAATGAGACTTTGCAAAACCTCTGAAATACTGTGAGCTAGTGTTGATGAATGGTTCAGGTGCTCAAGCCCAGGTTGGGAATGGCTTGTTGGCAGGGTAAGCACTCTGACAGATGGTGTTCGCTTAAGAAAGGGTGAGAGGAAGGAGACACAATGACTGTTTATTTCAAGATATAAGGAGTAGAGAAAAGGAATTAAAAGTATGAGAAGAATTGGAAGTAATTATTTCATGGACATTTATCATGTTTAGGGAAGCCACTGAGAACAAGGTATTACAGTATGATCATGGGTATCCATAGCAACCAGTGACACAAACTAAATTCTGGGAATAGAATCTAGTTTTACTTGGGTGGCTTTAGAAGTCTTTCCAAATATGTCAGGAAAGCCTGTTGAAGAAAAGCTTCCTGGCCCAATGGAGAGACATGTTTTGTGGAACTATGCAAATAGCCTATTGTGCTTATTTAGGTAGCTGCAAAATAAAAAGGGTGAGGAGGTGGAAGGAGGAGGGAAGGAATGTATTTGTTCTGACCCCCACTGTGTGTCAGCCACTGGGTTAGGCTTTCTCACAGACATCATCTCATTTAATCCTCACATTAACAGTAGGACAAAAGTATCATCTACATTTTAGACAGAGAGAGAAACAGGCTCAAAGAGGTAAAGAGATTTGCCTAATTGTAAGAGAAAAAAAGCCAGGTCTCAAATCCAGGTCTCCATATGAAGCTCACATAATGGCTGCAGGTGGAAATAAATATAAATGGAAAAAAATTATTGGTGGAAAACGCAGAACAGAAGAGAGCATTAGATACAAAAATCCATGGTTGTAGAGACAGAAAGCAAAAAAGTGACTTAAAAACCACGTAATCGAGATAAGATGAAGAGAAACTGGTAGTGCTCCTCAGGTCACTGCCCAGCACCTGAGCCATTGTAATCGATGAGTCATAAATGGAGACTATTAAAGATAACCCATTTTAGGAATAACAACAATAAGCAGCTGGAACACTCAGCAGCTCCCCTCCCAGCTCAGACAGGGACAACAAACCCAGCACAAGGCACTGGCAATTAAAGGGTGTAACCACAAAAAGTGGAAGCTAGGCAAATTCTTGGCCAAGAAAACAAAGACAGAGCATAGAGTCCAGGTTGAAAAAAAAAAGTAAGAAGTGAAATACAGCTTGTAAAGACAAAAAGGGAAAGAGAACAATCATTGTGGAGAAAACATGTTTCCCTTAAGTGGCTGGACAGTCTAGACACCAGAACTTTGGAAAAAGGTCTGGGTGTTTTAGGAAGTAACTTGCCATAATACTCTCACAAATACAGTGATTAAGTAATACAGATCCTCCCCAATGACTTCTACAAGGAAACAGCAGTGATGCATAAAGTGAGTACAAGCTGCTGCTGTCTAGCTAATAGAGACCAGAACTGATGTCACTGACTCAGAAACTTGGAAGTTTTCCATCTAACCCTCTTATTTTCAGATATGGAAACGAAAATTCAAAGAAGTTCAATTATATTATGCGCCCTTTGAAGGAGTGTTCAGGATGGCAGAAATCTGAGTAATAGGAAGCAGGAGAGCTGCTCCTGTTGAGACCATGAATGAACACTGAAATTAAATATATCCAAATGTGAAGACTGGAATCCAGAGCAAGCCCCTCAGACCATCGGGCTACAGAGAGAAGTGTTCTTTCTGAAGATGACATGAAAATGGCAAAGAAAAGAAGATGGATGCTTCAATGCTTTGAATTTATCTAAGTGGAAAAAGAACATTCAAAAATAGCACAGAAAACAAAGAGTTTTAAATGCAGCTGATCTAATTCTCAGTGTAAAAGCAGAGATAAACAAGCCATTCCGAACATGTTAATATCATCTTGACAGTACTGCAGATCATTATATTTTATGATGTATTTGATTACTTTTTTCTTAACTTGCTATACTGTGATTTTCTGAGACCTGAACAAGGTAGTGGGCACACTGATGAATAAAAGCAGAAAAAGATAACTTAGTACTGTAAACTAACATGCATATAACTCTGCTTTCCTATGTGCTGGGAGCAAAAATAAAAATGTTCTGATCAAAAACCATTATGCCAGCTTGGGTCAGGTGTGGTCAGGCTAAATTGAACTCTGAATTACTCCCAGCAGAGGGGAAAGTGTTTGCTAAGAAGGAATGCACTTGTATTAAACCACATGCCACCTGCTTCTTCTGACAAAGACTGGATGTTATAAAACAAGTGTGAAATCTCCTGTGGATTGTTAGTTATTCTAGAAAATGTTATAATGAAACTCTAATTTCTTGTTATCAATTTTGTCAATTACTTTAAAGTGACAATTACTATATGGCTTGGCATTCTGGTTGCTTCTGCCTTCTGATTGACTGACCACAAATCTGGTGCAGCCCAGCAGGTAGCATCCTCTGAATTTAAAGTAACCATCAGTGATTTCTGAATTAAAATACCAGTTGGTCCAAATCATGCTGAGCCTCACCCAACAACAATTGCAGGCTAGACGTTTTTCCAAATGGAAGCAATGGCCAAAGCAGGGGAATTTAAGACTCTTTGTTTTGTGGACAAGGGTCATTTCCTGACAAAAAGGCTCCAATGTCAAAACCAGAGAAAGATGCTTGCAGGTGATTATTCCCAGTCTTCATAACTGCACAAGGCATTACAGAAAAGAACACTCCAGCACTTCCTTCCTGTCCACAGCCACTGTACTGAACTACTCTACATACTTAATTAACGAGGCTTCCAAACATCTCTGGCTGTCAATCCATCTTTTGACTGTACTTCAGACTCGATGTCTGGCATGGTACTGCATCTGAGATATGGGTTCTGCTTCTGGCTAGACTGCTTTAGGTATGAATCCTCCCCACCCCCCATTAATACCAGGTCCTATAATTGCTGACCTCAGTGGGATGGCCTCATGGCATCACTGCTTTCCCCTTCTGGTTTTTATTTCACTGCATGCCCGAACCTGAATAATCACTATGGCCATGGTCATATGTGTCAAATGAGATACAGTCCCAGGTTTAGTCCCAGGTCACATACTGTCCCAACTGAGTTGTGGGGTGAGGTGCCACCTGATCCAAATGGACCAATAATGGGGAAGGGTAGAGTCTCAAATGGTTACTTCCTGATAAAGTAAATGGATGCCTGGTGTCCAAAAGATAATAAAAGACCTCTATATGTCTCAAATAAATGCCCCCAGAAATAGCACTAATATTTATTAAAGGCTAATAATTCATAACAACTATTGAATTATTACTATTTACCAAGCACTATGTCAAGTGCTTACATATATTATCTCAATATGCCTCATGACCACCCTCTGAGGTTAAATACCAATATTATTTAAAGCTTACAAATGAGAAAAATAAGGCCCAGAGCAGTGAAGTCACTAGTCCAAGGTCTCCGAAGTAGTAAGTGGAGGAACAGGGATATCAACTCAGGCAGGCTGTTACCAAATTCTAACACTTTCCAGGTTAATGTATTTTGTTAGATAAAGGGGAGGTTCTGTTGGAGAAAGACAGTTGTGCTCATGGGGATCAAATTCTTTATGAGGAGGCGAGACAAAGCTTTGTGTTTTAGGGCTAGGAAAAGATCCCCTATAACAGTTGCATTAATTTAATCAGTAAGTAATAGAACATTTGATTAAAAATGATTTAAGTAGCAATGTATTATCTCACCTCTCTAGAAGTCCTAAGGCAGGCAGTTCTAAGGTCGCTTCATTTTGGAGCAATACATGAAGGAAGTAGGCTTTTCTCTCCATCATCTGGTATTCACCAGTTGGTTTGTCCCCTCATGGTTGCAAGATGGCTGTAATAGCTCCAGGCATCACATCTTTATATAACTCTGTTCAGAGACAGTGAAATCTGTCTTTTAGTCTCTCCTTTTTATCAGGAAGGAAAACCTTTCCTGAGAGTTCTACAGTTGATGTCCTCTTATATCTCACTGACTAGTAATGGGTTAGACGCTTTGCCCTATACCAATCTCTGCTGAAGGGGAATGGATTTTCTCCCTTCCTAAGGATAAAAGCCCATCCTCTCAGCATCAGTGCCAGAGATAGGGTGAGGCAAGTGAGGCATCAAGAGTACAAAATGTAAGAAGGCACTCATTCCCAAGGTTAGGTACTTGTAATTACCCTTTGAGTGTCTTCTTCAATTGTGTGCACCTTGTATGACTCAGAGAATGAGGGTCTCCTTAGGTTTTGTGCCCTAAACACTTCAATCTGTTTACCTAATCCCAGTCCTATTCAGTATATTGCCCCCTCCCAAAACTTGAAGGAAGTCAGGAGCTCTTTCAGAAGAAAAGAATGGGAAGATGGCAGTTGAGATAACAATCTGTGTTTCAATATCAGACCCACTTAACTTCTGTCATGCCTTAGTCATCAGGTATGCATATGAAGCACTAGTTTAACTTCTGATATTGGGCATTTAACCTCTCTGGGGCTTTTGACTGGAAGATCTTCAGGGTTCTTCCTAGCTTTGAAGTCTGGGGAATCTTGTTAGAGTCTTTTAAATCAAATCACATTGATGGCTTCATCTGCAGCTAAAGAAGCTGAATGAGATTGACATTATTTGATTCTACAGGAAAGAAAGTCTGACTCCCATCAACTTCTCTCTCTGTTATTGCCTCTCCCACTCCCCCACCATCATCAACACACGCATTCACAATAAAATTGAGCTGTTGTATATTTGCCAGATGGAGAACCATAGCAGACACTGTAATGTGCCATTCACTTTACCCACTTCCAGGACTGAAGCATTTATTTCCTCATTTATTGGGAGTGTTGGTGACTTGTTTCCTTTGGCTGAATCAATTTCTAGGGCCTTCCCACAACTGGAGAGAGACAACTCTCCCTCAAATCACAACTCCTTTTCCTTGGCAGCCCGTATGTAACAACTAGTCAGGGCATGTGGGGGTGGGAGATTTAAGGGGAAGAGTATGGGGCTCGTTGAACAGAGCTTGAAGGAGCAAGAATAGTCAGACACTTACTCTAACTTGGGACAACCCTGAAGGGAAATTTCGGCTCCAGAATTCTCTGGGGTGTTGGGTTGAGGCCTTTGTTTTGATTAGCATCAAACGTATCCTTCTGCTCAGTCCTCCTTCCTTCATACCCCCACAGGTGATGATCCTGAGACCACTCAACAGTAAACTTCCTGCATACAATTCTCCACCTCAGAGTTTGCTTTCCAGGGAACTGAAACTGTGACAGGAACTATAGACCTGTTTGTGGACAGTTGGGGGCATTTCTTTCATTTTTCTCTCCTGCTTCTTTTCTTTCTTTCTTTTCTTTCTTTCTTTCTTTCTTTCTTTCTTTCTTTCTTTCTTTCTTTCTTTCTTTCTTCTTCTTCTTCTTTTTTTTTTTTTGGTCACACACATACTTATAGAAATCACCGTTAAGTAAAATAGCACATAGTAAACACAAACAATTGAACACATTTCTTTGTACTAAAGCAATAATGATGTTCTCTAAATTATTTTAGTAGGATTAACTTGCTCCAAACAGCAGTGCCTGAAATCCAAGCCACATGACAGGAATCTGGAGTGATTTTCTCTTTGGGTACATGATGAATTCCTCATTTGCAATTGAATACTTTAAATTGGAGTACTAGTCCTGAGAGCCTGTATTCTATTTGGAAGAATGGTCCCCTATTGGGCTCTTCATAGATACAGAGAAAAAGTCCTTGCCATTTGAAAACATTCATTTTTCATAATGCATTTGTCCTGCTAGTTTCTGTTCTCAAAATTAAGTACTATTTCATAGGTCTCCTTGACCTGAGTGTTTAATATATATTTTCTATTAATTTCAAATTCATATACTTCACTGGGCTTGAAATTGGTCCTGATGGTGATTCTGACAGCAAGTGAGCAAGCCTTTGCCCCAAGGGCCCTGTGTCTGCATTTCTAAGCAGAGGAGTTCATGCTGACTGCTGAATTCCTTTTACTGGAACAAAGGAAGAAGGATATTTCCATTGGCTTCCTTTATACTGTTTGGCTGAAGTGACAAGTCTGCAACAGATTCATTAAAATTTCTAAACTTACTATTCTGGTCAATCATAAACAATCTATTTGGTTTGTTATGTTGAGAGATATAATGGGCTGCCCAAACAGTTTGATTTATCATCTAGTTTCTTGCTATTCTTAGTTATCAAATGAGATCAAGACCTCACTATTTTATGGATAGCAGTAACTGAAAACAATTGATTGGGAAATCTATTTAATTTTTACCAACATAATATCCATAGTTAGGACCTAGATAACTTTCACTTAGATAAGGGCATTATCCTCCTAGATAGGTCTTCTCACTCCAGTGTCTTCAGAGATTTGATATTAAAAACTGCCAAGGTGTTCTTTTTAAAGCCTAAGTTCACCGAATGTAGAAACTAGTACCAGAAGTAGGATGAAACAAAAATTTAAAAAATATATAGTATCATGTTAGTGGTCAGGCTCCTTGATGGCAAGGCAACATGAACAGGCTAGATGACTAGAGACCTATTTAATTCAATGGCAAAATGTGTGGTAATATCAGCATATTACATTATTTAGGATAGCCTAGGTTGTGCTACACAAATATGTCCCAAATCTCAGTAGCCTATAAGAACAAAGCCTGGTTTCTCACTCACACTACAGGTTCACTGTGGGTCAGAGCCCTCTTATGCTCACTTCAAGACCCAAGCTGATGGAGCTGCCACTGTTTAGGAGCCACAGCAATGATGGTTGTCATGGCCAAAAATTATAAAATTTGGTAAAGTATACAGACCGCCAGTTCTTCTCCCTAGAAGAGATATATGTTACTTTTGCTCACATTTTATTGGCCAAAGCAGGCCACATGCTCTGTTCCAGTTCAAAAAGGCTAAGGAGTAGGATCCTCCAGGAAGAAAGGGGACTTCACATTGGGGAACAATAAAAAAGACCGGATGCAGTCTAACTACTGGTTAACAAATATTGGCCTTCTCCTCCCACATTAACCCTTCTCTAATGAAGATAACCTTAACTACCATACAATCATTACTTCAAGCTCAAAGTCAAGAATCTCAAAGCACAGGGTGATATGTGGTAGTTTCTTTATCAGAGATCCACATGTCAGACATACAGCGATGAAATAGGCATAACATAACTGCATTGCCCATAAAAATAATGAAAACTCATTGGGTAGATGCTTGGAAGGGACCCTGGCCTAAGCTTAGAGAACTGTCCTGGCACTAGGCCCTGGTTGTTCTTCCTTCAGATAGTTTTCCTGTCCATTGTTTGCCTGTGGCTCTTGATTCTACCATCTAGAAGGCTCTTCTTTGCCATTTTGCTCAAATGAGAGGTGTCATACACTTAGCTGGATCTTATTCTAGAAATTTTAATCTATTGAGTTTTTAAAAGTGAGGGTAAGGATTATATCCTTAATTTGATACTGCACTGACAGGTTAAAAGGATTTAAAGATTTTAACAATGGGTAAGGAAGCAGCCATATGTTTTGATTGTTTCTTTACTGTAAGTCTTGATATTAAACCTGCTTTTATTGCTCAAAAACTTTATTTCGTACTGTTTGAAGTTTAAACTCAGTTTCAAAGCCTGAGGGTCTACCAATTTCTAGACTCTCAATTCTCTTTCATTTTTGTTTACAAAACAGCTAATTCTAGGTAGATAGGTAGATGAATAGATATATGACAAAAGGATAGGCATTCGACTGATCCAGCTATTTCTGAAGGAGTCTGTATTACTTGTATTAACACCTCAGCATCCACTCCTCATCTTACACCTATTATTTCAAGCTTGGAATTGAGAAGAAATATCTATCTGTACCTTTGTAGAAGCCCTTTCCTGGGGCTGCTTTGAGTTTTCCCCTGCTCTGTATGATGTCTTCTATTTTTTTCTATCTTGTATAAATTAACCAAAATACCAGATCTCCCCAAAACAGTCTTTCTTATTTTTCAATGCTACTATAGATTTATTCTTTAAAAATATGTTACGTCTAGCAATTCAACAGAATTTTGGAGAGAAGAGGGGTGGAAGTGTATATATAATATTCTGTCTTGAACCTCTGATCAATTTCTTCCAAGACACTTTCCAAGTGTATCTGAACCCTAGATATGAATACTCTCTAAATTCTTTCTCCCATTTCTTAGGTCTATTTCCATTCACCAACACATCTAGACATGCTTAAAATGCCAAAAATGGAAATCCAAGACTATGACTTATACGTCCTTACTACTCTATCAAAATTAGAATTTCAGTCTATCTTCACAAATAAACTAGGCATAGTACTTGAGTATAATAATAGAAAATAAGGTGCTTACTTTGTGTTTCCTCGAAAAGCCCAGGTAGAGAAGGGTTGGCATGCAGGTAGTGATCCCAAGGAACTGGAGAGAAGGACTGGGAAAAGTGAAACAGGAAGGTGAAAAAACAAACCAAGGCTTTGTTAATTAAGTTAATCATAACTATGGTCAACTGTGGCTCAATCTGAGAAGCTACTTAAAATGTGTCTCAGAATTGTCTACACAGGGGACAACAGAGGGGTGTGTATCCACTGGATCCCTTCCTCCATTGGTCAAAGGATGCACCTAGTGGGTATTAATTTGTTCACTCCTCCAGTTTTACAATTAAAGTTGCAAGATTTAAAAAACACAAACAGAAGATGGCCAGTTAAGTTTTAATCTCATATAAACCATAAAGTTATTTAGTATAAGTCTGTTCCTTAAAAAATATAAAACATACTTTTTCATAAAAAAATGTTTATCTGAAATACAAATTTATTCGTGTGTTCTGTATTTTATCTGGTAACCTTATTTGCAATATAACCAAATGGTAAGAAGTTCCTGAAGGTTTACCACTCAGAAGTCATAGCAAGACCCTTGACAAAAAGCAGGCGTATGTGGTACAGCTGAAGTGAATTGCTCTGAGGCCTGCATCTGTTTGCCACAGCAATAGCTATAGTTGAAAAGGTGGACCAAGAGGAAGTGACGCAAGGCACCACTGGTGTCTGTGCCACTTATAGGTGAAAATTCTAAAGAAGCTGCAACTAAAAAGTTCAATTTAATATGATTGTAAAAACTGAAGGTCATAATAGGTCAGGCACTGTGCTAAGGGCTTAGAAGGTGGAAGATGGAGACAAGGGCATGGAGACCACTGATGATGGTCTAATTGTGAAGACAATATAATAATGAATTAGAAGAAGATAACTATACTGTGAGCCACCAGAGACCTGAGACCAGGCCTGATTCACCTCTGTACCTAAAATATGCTTGGCACAGAGAAAGTCAGTGTTTGTTGAATAAATGAATGAATAAATGAAAAGGTAAGGAAAAGAGAAAAGAATCTTGAAAGTAAAAAGGAAAAAAAATAGAAATGAATGCTGAAGGCCTTCAAGAAAATTTGATTCTTAATTCAAAAAGATTATATGGAAAGAAAAGTATTTTGAAAGTGAGAAAAAAAAGGAAATAGGTTATCATTTATCTCTCTAAGTATTCCCAATACAATATTAAATAAGGCCTTTTAAGTGGAGTTTTTACAATATACATATCTGTATGATAGCCCATAGAACAGGGTTCTGCAGGATAATCAGAAAATATTAACTCTTGTCTCCAGAAATTCCCTGGATAATTATAGTCGATTGTGAACATATTTTTAAATATAATGTTGATTCCCCTTACAAATTTATTATGGATTAATAAAGTCAATATTTACAAAGTGAAAACAAATTTCAAGAATAGTTTAACCACTCTGAGAATTAGTCTAACAGAGATATTCATAAAAGAAAGTTTGAAGGTGTGATGGGAAAAATGTGTCCCTCCCCAGCAAAGATGTCCACATCCTAATCCCTAAATCTTGGAAACATGTTACATTACCTGGTGTTATGAGCTGAATTATGTTCTAAAATAGATGTGTCAAAGCCCTACCCCACAGTTCCTCAGAATGTGACGCCATTTGGAATAGGGTATTTTTTTCACTGAGGTAATCAGGTTAAAATGAGGTAGGCCCTAATCCAGTATGACTAGTATCCTCATAATAACAGGAAATTTGGACAGAGACCAAGAGAAAAGATTCTGTGAAGGCACATAGGGAGAAGATGGCCACGTGACCAGGGTGATGCAATCTCTACAAGCACAGACTGGCACCTGACTGACAGCAAGCCAGGAAAAGGGGCTTTAGTCCTAAAACACAGAGACTGTTTTCAGCCAGCAGACTACATAAGCCTGGAAGCAATTTACCTCTGAAGTCTCCAGAAAGGAATGTACACCTGTTGACACCTTGATTTTGGCCTTATGAAAGTCTAATCACAGGACCCAGTTGAGCCATGCTATACTCTGACTTCTGACCTTCACTAGAACTGTGATACGATAAATATGTCTTGTTATGGTGGTAGCATGTACATAATATTTACAATTTTAACCATTTTTAGGTGTAGAGTTCAGTGCCATCAAGTACATTCACACTATTATGTAATGATCACCTCTATCGCAGGCACTGAATCTCTGTTCAGCACAGTGGTAACTCCTTCCTTGTTTCACTCTCCCCTAGTCTTCCAACTTTACTCTCTGAGACCACCTCCTAAAATAACACTTTATGTGAGCCCTTGACTTAGGCTGTGAAGATGAAGAGAATTATAAAAACAATACCTGCCTTCCTCTTGGCCAGAACCACCATCTTCCAAAATGATAAACACAAAGAGAAAGAGGCAAAGTACCTGCAAAATGTTTTCTATGTCTTTTAGAAAACCTGGAGTTGTTCCTTTGGCCACATACACGTGACTCTACAAGAAAGGTGATATTGTAGACATCAAGGGAATAAGCACTGTGCAAAAAGGAATGCCCCACCAATGTTATCATAGAAAAACGAAGAGTCTACAGTCTTACCCAGCATGTGGTTGGCATTGTTGTAAACAAAGTTTAAGGGAAAAATTCTTTCCAAGAGAATAAATGTACATATTGAGCATTTTAACCACTCTGAGAACCAAGATAGCATCCTGAAACATGTGAAAGAAGATGATCAACAATAAAGGAAGCCAAAGAGAAAGGTACCTGGGTTCAAATTAAGTGCCAGCCTGCTCCACCCAGAGCAGCACACTTTATGAGAATGAATGGAAATGAGCTTGAACTTCTGGAGCCCATTCCCTAGGAATTTATGGTATGATAGGTATAAAAAAATAAAAGACCTCTAATGGAGTAGGTGTCCCCTCCCCCAAAGAAATACTTAAAAAAACTTACTATCCTAAAAAAATGTATTTGCTCATTGTAAACAATTTAAAAAGAAAGAAGAGTGAAAGGAAGAAAATAGTCCATAATCCCACCACCCAGAAACAATCACTGTTAATATTTGAGTCCATCTGCTTCCAGACTATTTCATGAGTACTTAATGGATTTGAACAGTAACCTACCTGTTTGGACTACCAAACTACGTGGGCTGTCTTGGTGACTAACACAAAATGCCAAGCTTGATCAAGATGGCTAAAGGATGAAGTGTAATTAGCACCCCTTGGCCAAAAGGACCTGGAAAAGAAAACTTTACAGTTAAAATTCAGGCAATACTACCGTCTTTGATCTAAAAGGTACAGATTTAGTTGGTCTTTAGGAGAGAAACATCCACTTGTTATTATATTTCTTCCATACGATAGTTTTAAGAATTTAGTGAGATGGTAAAAGACCTTTCTGGAACACTGAACAGGATGTTCTCATAGCCATTTTCAGTATTTTTCCCTGCTTTTTTATATAACAGAAACCCTAAAGGGATATTTTCCAACCACTGTTATCCAAAAATGCACATGTAACTCCCATGACTGCACTGACATGAGGATAATTTGGAAGAGTACATCCCTCAGGATAATGTGAAATTAAACTCTCAACCATGATGATGGCATAATCCTTTCATTCAAGAGCAAACAAGATTGAGTCATTAAGAAAAAAAGAGATGAAAAACATGTGAAAAGCAAAGGATTTTTGAGGAAATGAAATAATGAAACTTGACACTTTTTGCCTTTCTGGAAACCTTCCAGGTTATACAAAAAAATTTTTTTTCAGGAGATTTTCCCCAGAGGGGCTAACACAGCAATGCCTGTGAATACAAAAGCAGGAAGGCTCTGGCTCAGAGACCAAGGCTTAGCACTGGCTATAAATGAGGACCTACTAGAAAGTCAGTATTTCAAATCCCCAGATGCCCAGTCCTATATTACTGAGTACAGGAGTTTCCTCAACTTCTGTTGAAAAGTAAGTGGGAGAAATTCACAGTCTCCTTTGTGAGAAATCATGGCAGAAAAATAGAGCACCCTCCTGGGGCAGGAGGGAGAAAATGGAGTTGCTGTCAGAAGACAATAGCTGTTTCCTTTTTCACACCAAAGCCACTCTCTCCTCAGTGAAAAATTTGTCCATGATGTTGACATATGGCTAATAAATTGTATCATTAATAATTCAAGAAAATAAAATAAAACACATTCTGGAGTGAAAAACTGTCCACTTCATAGGATTTGTGCAAAATAAATAGTAATGCTGTGAAAGACGAGAACGAATTGATGATAATTTATTCACGAGGCACCTCTGCACATTTTTTTTATCCTTTTAGTGGAAGTATTTGTTGTTGTGTGTGTGTTTCACAATAAAGTTACTATCAGAATGGAGGATAATTATATTTATTGGTTGGTATGCTTTCTGACACTTTTTAAAGGTTTTCCTTATATTTTTGTGTCCCCAAAGTAGTTTTGTTACCTATCATATTAACACTCACACCATTTCACAGTAATAAAAATTTCTGCTTTCATTTTTTTACTTGTTTATGTGATCTGTAAGAGCTGACCTGCACAGGAATTAATATTCTAGCAGTCTTCACATACTTATTTCTGGGGGAGATTTGGTGGAGTTCCCTTGCCCACTCCCCTTTCAGGGTTTGTTCCATTATATTATATACAAAGATAGTTCTGTAACAACCACAATAAGTAGACCTTTCTGCCTTCTTCGCACCATGCTCACAGATCCTTCCTGGTAGCAAAATATTATGCTCAGGAAGCACTGAATACAAGAACCGGAGTCCACGCAATGCTGGAAAGCCAAGCTATTACAGCCTTCTTTCATTTGGTGAATTGACTCAGCCCAACAAGGCTTACTTAGGCTCTTTGCAGAAAAAAAAATGACAGATATATACATATATGGTAGCTCTGCAAACTATCGAAACTCAAGGATTGAAAGCGAGGTCTATTGATATGTCTACCTCAAGTCTTCAAATCAAAATGAAAGACTATAGAGGAAGTGAGTCTTGAGGCAAAAGAAGGAATTTGTACAGGAGAGACTACACATTTGGGAGAAGGGTAGAGCAATGGAAAAGATAGTAGGGAGAGTGTTGAGACAGAGGAGGACTGGGGAGTAAAGAAGAGAGAGGAAGAGATGTGAGGGAGAGAGGTGATGGGGAGAGGAGAGGGGGAGATAGGGAGAGAAGCAGAGACTGGGTTTAGCAGAACACATTAAAAGTCATTGGTCTTGTGTATCAAAGGGTATTTACTATTAACAGAGCAAAAAGGCAGCCTATGGAATGGGAGCAAATATTTGTAAATCATATAGCTGATAAAAAGTTAATGTCCAGCATATAAAGAATTTTTACAACTCAAAATTTAAAAATAAAGAATGACCTATGGAAAGATATACTGTATTCATGGATTGAAGAAATTAATATTGCTAAAATGTCCAAACTACCCAAATGCAATCCTTATCAAAATACCCTGAATAGCCAAAGCAATCTTGAGAAAGAAGAGCAAAGCTGGAGGTATCAAGTTTGCTGACTTCAAACTATACCACAAAGATAAGAGTAATCAAAACAGCATGAAACTGGCACAAAAACAGATACATAGATAATTGGAATAAAACAGAGAGTCCAGAAATAATCCTATGCATATATGATCAATTAATCTACAACAAAGGAGACAAGAATACACAATAGGAAAAAGACACTCTCTTCAATAAATCATGGTAAGAAAACTCTACAGGTACATGCAAAAGAATGAAACTAGACAACCTTCTTATACCATATACAAAACAATTCAAAATGAATTTAATAAAGACTTAAATGCCAGACTTGAAGTCATAAATCTCCTAAAAGAAAGCATAGACTGTAAGTTCTTGAAATCAGTCTTAGCAAGATTTTTTTGACCACTCTCCTCAGGTAAAGGCAACAAAAGCAGAAATGAACAAATAAGGCTACATCCAACAAAAAAGCTTTTGTACAGTGAAGGAAACCATCAACAAAATGAAAAGGCAACCTACTGAATGGGAGAAGACATTTGCCAATCATATATCCTATAAGGAGTTAATATCCAAAGTATATCAAGAAATTATAGAACTTAATGTTAAAAAAACAAACAACCTGATTAAAAAATGGATGGAGGACTTGAATAGACAATTTTCAAAAGAAGACATATAGATGGCCAATAGGCATATGATTATTAATCATCAAATAAATGAAAATTACAACCACAATGAGATATCATCTCACACCTATCAGAATGACTACCATCAAAAAGACAAACAATAAGTGTTAACTGGAATGTGTAGAAAAGGGAACCCTCATACACTGTTGTGGGAATGTACAGTGAATGGTACAGACACTGTGGAAGACAGTATAGAGGTACCTCAAGAAATTAAAAATATAACCGCAATTCTACCTCTGGGTATTTAAATAAACAAAAACATTAATTCCAAGAAATATATATACCCCTATATTTATTGCAGCATTATTTATAATAATAGAGATATTAAAACAAAATATTTCTCCCATTTTATAAGTGCCCACTGACAAATGAATAAACAAGATATGGTATAGAGACTTCCGGTCAGGATAGAGGAGTAGGTAAACGCTATGCTGGTGTCCGCTTACAGCCACATCAGAATTATAACTTAACTACAGAACAACCATCATTGGGAATTACCAGTAATCTATCTGAACAGAAGTCCTACAACTAAAGACATACAAAAGAAGACACCTTGAGACTAGGAGGAGGGGAGGAAACATGGGGCTGGTCCCACACCATGTGGTGGTTAAAAATCTGGAAGGATATCTTGGTTGCGCAGGTTCCCCCAAAGGTGCAAGGGTTCCCAGGCCCACACCAGGCTCTCCAGCCCAGGGTTCCAGTGCTGCTCAGAGAAGGCCCTCATAGCCTCTGGCTGTAAAAAACAGTGGAGATTGTGGCTGAGTGAGATAAAGGGTGGCTGAAATTCCTCTTAAAGGAAATGCACACAGACTTACTTGCTGGCGGCCTCACTTGCTCCGAGGTCCAGTGCTGAGGCAGCAGCTCGAAAGGTGCTGGGACATACAAAAAAGAACTGATTTGTCTGGCTTTGGGTGAAGGCTATGAGGGAAGCTTTCTCTCAGAAAGAAGTGCTGACCAAATCATTGGTTCTTTATTGAGCCCTCCCCTCTCACGGTGTGCAGATGCAGGCAGCTGCCACACCTGAGTCTCCATCAATCTGGCTAACTCTGGTTGCTCTGCTCTGGTGATTCCCTGAGACTCCATCCTACCCAAGCCTCTCCCAGTGGTTCTTCCATGCAAACTGCCTCCCTAGCTTATGCTTCAGACTTTCTGAAAATCTCTCAAAGGTTCACAAACCCCAAACAAGCAGCATTTGCCCTCAGCATGCCCCATACCTCTTGCTGAGCAGTCCCAACCTTGGCACTAGCAGCAGCCAGCCTCGGATCCCAGGTTGGTCTCATGAGGCACCTCCAAGTCTAGCACAGGTGGCAGCCATCTGTAGATTGCTTGGCGGCTCCTATCAGGTGGCCCCGGGCAGGGCACAGGCTGCAGCTAAACTTGGCCTGAGGTGGGGTCTCTCCCAAGAGGCACCGGGGGCCAGCACTCCCGGTGGCTGGCCTCAGACCAAGATGGAGCACCGGCTGGCCACCTCCGCGGATGACACACCCAAAGAGCAGACTGAGCAGGCACCAGAGCACTATTAAAGAGAATCCTGTTTTGTAGGGTCAGCCCCCTGCACAGCAGCTCCACCATTGTAGTCACAGCCAGTCCTCAATGACCAATCAGTTTGAAATTCAGTTCCTCCCAGTGACCTGTAAACAGCAACCAAGTCTCAACAGGAAGGCACACAAAACCCATACAAGGGACATAACTGCAGCACCCAGCTCAAATGACAAGGGAGATTGCACTACTGGGCTCATAGGACACCTACTACATTAAGCCACTGTACTAAAACATGGAGACATATAGCCCTACCTAATACATATAAGCAAACACAGAGAGGTGGTCAAAAAGGGGAGACAAAGAAATATGTCCCAAATGAAATAACAAAAGCTTCAGAAAGAGAACTAAACAAAATGGAGAAAAGCAATCTACCAGATGCAGAGTTCAAAACACTGGTTATAAGAATACTCAATGATCTCAGCAAGAACTTCAACAAAGAGAAAACAAAAATGGAGATAGAAAACATAAAAAAGAGCCAGTCAGAAATGAGAAACACAATAATGAAGAATACATTAGAGGGAATCAACTGTAGATAAGATGAAGCAGAGGTTCAAATATGTGATTTAGAAGATAAGATAGCAAGAAACACCTAATCAGAACAGCAACAACAAAAAAAAGAATTCAAATAAATTATGGTTTAAGGGGCCTCTGGGACACCACGCCATACTAACATTCACATCATAGGGGTACTAGAGGGAGAAGAGAGAGAGAGCAAGAAATTGAAATCCTATTTGAAGAAATAATGACAGAAAACTTGCCTAAGCAGGCAAAAAAAAAAAAAATGAACATACACGCCCAGAAAGTGCAGAGATCCTAAACAAGATGAACCCAAACAGGCTCATATCTGAAATGCCAAAGTTTAAAGACAAAGACAGAATCTTAAAAGCATCAAGAGACATGCAGTTAGTCACCTATAAGGGCAGTCACATGAGACTGTCAGATGATTTCTCAACAGAAACTTTTCAGGCTGGAAGGGATTGGCATGAAACATCAACGTGATGAAAAAAGCAAGGACTTACCCAGGATTACTCTACTCAGCAAAGCTATCATTTAGAATCAGAGGACAGATAAAGAGCTTCCCAGGTAAGAAAAAGCTAAAGAAGTTCATCATCACCAAACCAGTATAACAAGAAATATTAAAGGAACTTCTTTAAGAAGAAGAAAAAAGGTCAAAAATATGAATAATAAAATGGCAAAAGTACATATCTATCAACAACTACTTCAAGTGTAAATAGATTAAATGTTCCAATCAAAACAGAGTGGTTGAATGGAAAAGAAAACAAGATGCTTACATATGCTGTCTACAAGAGACTTACTTCAGATCAAAAGGCACAGACTGAAAGTAAAGAGATGAAAAAGGTATTTCATGAAAATGGAAACAAACAAAAAATTAGGGTAGTAATGCCTACACCAGACAAAGGAGACTTTAAAACAAAGGCTATAACAAGAGACAATGAAGGACCCAGTCATTCCACTTCTGGGTATTTATCCAAAGAAACCCAAAACAGTACTTCAAAGAGACATGTAAATTCATATGTTTATTGCAGTATTATTTACAATAGCCAAAATATGAAGGCAACCTCGGTGTCCATTAATAAATGAATGCATAAAGTAGAGGTGGTATGCATATACAATGGAATATTACTCAGCCATACAAAAATGAAATCCTGCCATCTGCAACAACATGGATGGACCTAGAAGGTATCGTGCTGAGTGAAGTAAGTCAGACAGAGAAAAACAAACGCCTTATGATTTCACTTACATGTGGAATCTAGAGAAAAATAGAACAAAAACGAACTGATGACAGTATTTCATCTCTTCTTATGGCTCAGTAATATTGCATTATATATATGTACCACAGCTTCTTTATGCAATTATCTGCCATTTGCTACAACATAGATGGACCTCATGATAATCATACTAAGTGAAATAAGCCAGACAGAAAAAGTTGAAAGCCACATTATATCATTTATATGTGGGATATAAACCTAAAAGAAACAAACACACAAGAAAAATGAACAGAGACTCATGGATATGGACAATATAGTAGTGGTCACAGGGTGGGGGGAGGAGAGAGGGGAGAGGTAGGTGAGGTAAAAGGGGACAAATATGTGGTTACAGAAAGAAATCTAACTATGGAAGGTGAAATGTATTTATTTTTTATTTTAGCATACAAACAACACTGAAGACAATAGTAATTCTAACTTAATTTTAAAGAATGGGGAGCCATTGTTTATTCTTGAGCAAAGGCACAACATGGTGACAATCTCACTTAAGCCATTATAGAAGCCCTGTTTTAGTTACTCTCTCTCTATTTATTGAGCATGTATTTTATGCTCTGTACTATGGAAATTATAACAGTAAGAGACTCAACTTTTTCCTTTAAATTTAATATATTACATGAAATGCTATGACAATATAAAGTTTCCTGTTAAGAGATAAGAATGCCTTTGGGAACAGCTAGATGGACTCAAACTTCAGAAGAAGAATGAAATCCATTAAAAAAATATTACAATTTTTTAGCTCTGACTTTAATAACCAGAAAAAGCAACCTAAAAACAACAAACAAACAAGACAAACAGAGACTCATAGACAATAGTCTAATGATTACCAGAGGGTAGGGAGGGAGGGGAGAGAAGGGAGGTAGATGGGGTAAAAGGGGTTAAATATGTACTGACAGAAAGAAATCTAACTATGGGAGAGAAACACTATATATATATATATATATATATATATATATATATATATATATATATATATAACCAATATCATCAAAAAAATAAAAATAAAAAAATAAAATTAAAAAGAAGAAGCCTGATGATACCAAGAACATTTTGAGGGTTGTCAGATGGGAGGGAGGTTGGAGGAGGGTGGGTTAAAAAGGGGGAAGTAGAAATTGGTAGTTATAAAATAGTCATGGGGATGTAAACTATAGCATAAGAAATATAATCAATAATATTGTAATAACTGTGGTGTCATATAGGTACTAGGTTTATAAAACTTATGAAGAATGATCACTTCGTAAGTTATATAAATGTCTAATCACTATGTTGTACATCTGAAACAAATGTAGTATTGTATGCTAACTATAATTTTAAATTTTTGATTATTAAAAAATTAAAAGAATAGAATTAGATAGTGTATATAGGCAAGAGAATATTACTTAGCCATGAAAAATAACGAAATCTTGTCATCTGTGATAATATGGATAGATCTAGAGGGTATAATGCTAAGTGAAATGTCAGATAGCAAAACACAAATATGGTACAATTTCACTTATACGTGGAATCTAAAAAACAAAACAAATTAACAAACAAAATAAAACAAAAACAGACTCATAAGATACAGTAAACAAACTGGTGGTTACCAGAGAGGGGAGGAGTTATTTTTTGGGGGTTGGTGAAGCAGGCGAAAGGTATTAAGAAATACAAATATCCAGTTATAAGTCATGGGGATGTAAAATATAGCATAGGATATATAGTCAATGATATTTTAATAACTTCATATGGTGACAGATTTAGCATGAGGATCATTTTGTTATGTATCCAAATGTCAAATTACTATGTTATACACCTGAAATTAATAGGATATTGTGTGTTAATTATAATTTTAAAAACTCAATTCAAAAATAGGCAAAGGAATTGAATAGATATTTCACCAAAGAAGACATACAAATGTCCGGCAAGCACAAGAAAAGTTGCTCAACATCATTGATTGTTAGGGAAATGTAAATAAAAATCACAATTAGATACCACTTATCATCCATTAGGATGGCTACTATAAAAAAAAAAAACAAGAGCAATTGCTGAGGATATGAAGATACTGGAACCCTTGTACACTGCTGTTGGGAACATAAAATGAAATAGTTACAATGGGAAACTGTGGTGGTACCTTAAAAAATTAAAAGTATTTGACCCCTTTTACCCTTCAGGAAGGTGAAGTGGGTAGAGGGGATCAAATATATGGTAGCTGAAGGAAACTGGACTCTAGGTGGTAATTACA
This sequence comes from Cynopterus sphinx, assembly GCA_030015415.1. NCBI lineage: Eukaryota > Metazoa > Chordata > Mammalia > Chiroptera > Pteropodidae > Cynopterus > Cynopterus sphinx. The sequence continues at coordinate 95,892,654 of CM057388.1, forward strand.
CAACAGAATATACAGATGTCAAATTATAATGTACACCTGAAAATTATATAATTGTATTAACCAGTCTTACTCCAATAAACTTAAAAAAATAATCAAAAAATATTTGTGAAGCCTAAATGCTAACAAAAAATTAAAAGTAGAATTACCATGTGATCCAACAATTCCACTTCTGACAATATGCCCCAAAATTGTGAAAGTGGAAATTTGAACAGATATTTGTACACCCAAGTTCATAGGAGTATTATTTACAACAGCCAAAAGGGGGAAGCAACCCAAATGTCCACTGACTAATGACTGGATAAAGAAAATATTGTCTATAATACAGTGGAATATTATTCAGCCTTGACAAAGAAGAGAATTCTGATACATGATACAACATGAGTGAATCTTGAGGACATTATGCTAATGGAAATAAGCTTGCCACAAAGGGATATATACTATATGATTCCATTTGCATAATGTATCTAAAGTAGCCAAATTCACTGAGACAGAAAGTAGATTAGTGGTTGCCAGGGGTTAGGGGAAGGGAGGACTGGGGAATTAACATTTAATGGGTACAGAATTTCAGTTTTGCAAGATGAAAAAGTTCTGGAGATGGATGGTGGTGATGGTTGCACAACAATGTGAATGTACTTAATGCCTCTTAACTGTACACTTAAAATAGTTAAGATGGTAAATGTTATATATATTTTACCACAATTTAAATCTTTTTAATTAAAAAAAAGCATGGAAATGTCTCACTGAGCAATGCTAATGGAAATAAAAACATATACTGTGCTAATGAAAAGGAATAATTAATATCAATAAAATGTCCATACTACCATAAGCAATCTATAGAGTCAAAGCACTCTCTATCAAAACATCAATGGCATTTTTCACAAAACTAGAACAAACAATCCTAAATTTTATGTGGAAGCACAAAAGACCCCTAATAGCCATAGCAATCTTGAGGGAAAACAAAGTTGGAAGTATCACACTACCTGTTATTAAACCATACTACAAGTCTGCAGCAATCAAAATAACATGGTACTGGCATAAAAACAGACATATAGATCAATGGAAAAGAAATAAATCCACACCTATATGGTCATTTAACCTATGTTCAGAGAGGCAGGAATCTACAATGGGGTAAAGACAGTCTCTTCAATATATTATGTGAGAAAAACTGGACAGATTACATGTAAAAAAAAGGCCACTGGACCACCTTCTTACAACACATATAAGAATAGACTCAAAATGGATTAAAGACTTAAATGTAAGACCCGAAACCATAAAATTTCTAGAAGAAAACATAGACAGTAAATGCTCTGATATTGCTAACAGGAATTTCTTTTCAGATTTATCTCCTCAGGCAAGGGGAAAAAAAAGAAAAAGTAAACAAATGGGGCTATATCAAACTAAAAAGTTTGTGCATAACAAAGGAAACCATCAACAAAACAACAACAAAGAAAAACCCTACTGATTGGGAGAAGATATTCACCAATGATATAATCTATAAGAGGATAATAATCCAAAATTTATAAAGAATTCATGCAATTTAACACCAAAAAATAAAATAATCCTATTGAAAATGGGTAAAGGACCTGAAAGTCATTTCTCCAAAAAGGACATACAGATGGCCAATAGATATATAAAAAGGTGCTCAACATCACTAATCATCAGAGAAATGCAAATTAAAACCATAGTGAGGTATTACCTCACACCTGTCATAATGGCCACCATCAATAAATCAACAAAGAACAAGTGCTGGCAAGGATGTGGAGAAAAGGGAACCCTCATACACTGTTGGTGGGATCACGAATTGGTGCAGCACTGTGAAAAACAGTATGGAGATTCCTCAAAAAATTAAAAATGAACTACCTTATGATCCAGCAAGTATTTATCCAAAGTATTTATCCAAAGAAATCCAAAAAACTTATTTGAAAAGTCATACTCCCTCCTATATTCACTGCAGCATTATTTACAATAGCCAAGATATGAAAGCAACCTAAGTGCCCATCAACAGAGATGATTAGATATAGATTAGATATAGATGATATAGATATAGATAGATATAGATAGATATAGATGATAGAGATAGAGATGATAGAGATAGAGATAGATAGAGATAGATAGAGATAGAGATAGAGATGATGGAGATAGAGATAGAGATAGAGATAGAGATAGATTAGATAGATAGATAGATAGATATAGATATAGATAGATATAATAGAATATTACTCAGCCATAAAAAACAAAATCTTACCATTTGCGAAAACATGGATGGACCTAGAACATATTATGCTTAGTGAAATAAGTCAGACAGAGAAAGACAAATAGCATATCATTTCACTTATATGTGGAATCTAAAGGACAAAATAAATGAACAAACAAGACAGAAACAGCCTCATAGATACAGAGAGCATTTTGATGGTTATCAGATAGTATCTTTCTCAGGATTAAAAAGAGCACACACCATTTATGGCCATGCCACCCTGAATGTGCCCGATCTCATCTAATCTCGAAACTAAGGAGGGTCGGGCCTGATCAGTATTTGGATAGGAGACCACCTAGGAAGACCAGGCATTTAAAAAAAAAAAAAAGCAAACACCTATATAGCAAAGGAAAGCATCAAAAAAAAAAAAAAAAAGACAACTGACTGATTGAGAGAAGATATTCGCAAATGACACATCTGATAATAGGTTAATATCCAAAACGTAAAAAACTCATACAGTTCAACAACAAAAAACTCCCAAACAATCCCTTTAAAAAATGAGTAGAAGACCTAAAAAGATATTTCTCCAAAGAGGAAATACAAATGGTTAATAGGCATATGAAAAGATGCTCACGGTATCAAATCATCAGAGAAATGCACATTAAAACCATAATGAGATATCACCTCACACCTGTCAGAATGACTATCATCAATAAATCAAAGAAAAACAAGTGCTGGCAAAGACATGGAGAAAAGGGAATCTTCATACGTTGTTAGTAGGATTGCAAATTGGTACAGTTGCTATGGAAAACAGTCTGGAGGTTTCTCAAAAAATTAAAAATTAAAAATGGATATAGCTTTTGACCCAGCAATTGCACTTCTGGGTATTCATCCAAAGAAAACCAAAACAATAATTCGTAAAGATCTATGCACCCCAATATTCATGGCAGCGCAATTTACAATAGCCGAGCTATGGAAGCAAACTAAATGCCCATCAACAGACAATTGGATAAAGAAATTAGTTCATATAGACAATGGAATATTACTCAGCCATTAAAAAAATGAAATCCTACCATTTGCAACGACATGGATGGACCTAGAGGTTCTAATGCTGAGTGAAATAAGTCAGACAGAGAAAGATAAATACCATGTGATTTTACTTATATGTGGAATCTAAGGAACCAAAAGAACAAAGTAATCAAAAACAGACTCACAATTATAGTGGACAATTTGGTGACAGACAGAGGAGAGGAGGATTGGGGGACTAGGAGAATGGGGTGAAGGGTTTAAGAAGGACAAATTAGTAGTTGATAGATGGTCACAGTGATGGGGATCAATACACTGACTAGGTGGGGGGTCAGGGGAGGGAGGAAGTAAATAGGGGAATCATTTTATGAATTATATAGATGTCTAATTAATGTACTGTATACTTGAAACTAATTAAAATAAACAAATTAAATAAATTAAATAAATAAATAAAGAGCAAACACCTTTTAGTACCAAGTATAAGGTCAAGTCCTACACATAGACTCTTCTCTATGAATTCCCCTTCTGAGACCGAAGATGTATCAGGAGTGTTGTTTTACCTTTCAGCTACCTGGGCCACAGGCTATAGACTAAATACCTGGAAACCTGACTGAAGAAGAACAGCTACAGGAGAAGCACAGACTGATCCTACATCCAACCAGCCTGCAGCCTTGCATCCAGTCTGATTGGTCTTGAGACAGGTACACTTTATAAAGTATACTTTATTTAAAGTAAAACTGAAGCCTCAGTGAGAAGTCAATTATTGAATTAGATCAGTGTTTCTCCACCTGGCTGCCCATAAGAATCACCTGGAGGGGAGCCTTAGAAAAAATGCCAATGCCCAGGGCCCTACACCTGACCAAGTAAAGTCCTTGAAGGTGGGTCCCTGGTATCAGTATCTTTTAAATGCTCCCCCTGTAATTTTAATGTGCAGCCAAGGTTGAGAACTATGGTTTTAGATATTACCCAAAAGCCCTATTAGGAAGATAGTCACAAATGACCTAATTCTTAAAAGGTTGTCTGGGGAGACCAGCATTTAAAGGTGCTGAGTAGAGGACAAAGAAAAAAGCAATGTTTATTCAAGAGTTGTTTCTTAAAGTTAGCCGCATTTCCAACTAAACATAGCTGCTTTAAAATTCTTAGGAATGACTTTCCTTTGGCCTCTGTAAACTGGCACAATTCTTCCTTACATAACAATCTATAGGCACTCTAAAAAAGGATGAATTTCTCTTCCATGCTATTCACACTAGCAGTTATTTTATGAACACAATGTTGGGTACCCATCTCTATTTTTCATGATGTGTCAGCTTTCCTCAGATGGTGGTGTAGACTCCCAGTTCCAAGTAAGTAAATAAATAAATGACTTAAATAATTAATATAAAACAAGACATGACAAAAATCAAAGTAAATGTGAGTAAGAGAGATTTATCCCCAATTTCCCGTCCCATCCCTCCTTCTGCATTAGCCTGGCCCTTGGACCCGAGACTGATGTCCTGCCTCTCAAACTAAACCCTGGAAAAAAAGCACTCTGCCTTTGGCAGTGACGACTTGGTTACATGGACAAAGCAGCATGTGTCCTATAAAGCCATCTACCACTGTGGTTTTCTCTGACAAATTAACACTAACCCACTGCACTGTATTCTTAAAAAGGTTCAGCATATGCAAGATGAGTGTTGAAGCCTCATCCATTAGCCGAGGGAACGCACAGCAACAAGAAACAGCTTTCAGTGGTAGAGACATTTGAGTCTTAAAAGGCAAGTGCTCAGCAGGTGGAGCAGAGTGGGAATGTAGTTTCACACAGGCAAGGGGGGACATTTATTCTAAGTCATTGGAATCAAGGCAGAGATGAGAAATAAGATGGCATGTTCAAACAAGCATGACTGGAACATAACATGCAAAGAAGGTGAGGAAAGTGTGGAGAGATAGGGAGGGAGCAGATAGAGATGAATGTAAAGGAGACCCGAGGAGAAGCAGGAAGACCAACCATTCAGGATGCTATTACAGAGATCCAGGCAGAAGTCGATGAGGGCTGAACTTAATTTAAGGCAGTGGCATTAGGAATGAAGAGGAACTAATGGTTCAGTGACATCAAGTGCATAGTATAGATGTGACTTACTGATAGAGAGGATGACAAGAGGGAAGTCTCTAGTCTCTAGTATGTCTTCTGGGTTTCTGGCTTTGGTGCTTGGCAGAAGAGGTGGAGCTCTATGTTACTCTCAGCAATGGGAATCTGATGAAGTGAACAGTTTAGAGTCAGGCTGCCAGATAAAATGTGGAACCATGAGTTGAACTTGAATTTCAGATAAGTAACAAATAAGTTTTCAGTATGTAATATGTGGGATGTACTTGAACAAAACAAAGGTAGCTTGTAGTTAATGAGATCGCAAAAGAGATAGAAAGGCAGGACTAGCTTTGAGATTATTTTTCACAGGAACCAGGACGGCCAACAAAAGATCTTGCTCTTAAGCACTTATAGTAATATATATATGTATATGTATACACACACACACACACACATATGTTAGAATTTTTCCATTTCAATCTGATGCTGGGTAATTTACTTCATGTTGCCATAGTGAAGTTCAACTTGGACTTAAGAAACAGTACTGTGGAAGTGAGGAAAAAATAGAATCTTATTGACAGCACATTTATGTACCAATTTGTTTTTCAAGATATTCTGGTCATATTTAGGCCTAGGAAATCATGATTTCCTAAAAATGTATTCAATTGGATTGATATTCTTTACTATCCATCTAATTTTGAAAATGTTAATGTTCTTATGGTTCATTTGATTTCCTTCACATTAAAGTAACATTTCTCTTCTTAGCAACTGTGACTTAAGTATGGACTGGGGAAATGAATATTTACAGAGGCAGGAGAAAGTTGCTAGGCTGACAAAAAAGACTTTACTCACAATGTACTCTGGTTTTCTATAAAAATACTACCTGGTTATTATCACTAAAATATCTTCAAGTAACAGTAGACACTTTTCTTCCAATTGTTAAAGCAGTGAGAGCAGAGAAGAAAGGATGATAATTTTTTTTAAATCACATTAAAACACATAGATGTAAAGAAGATTGGGAGATTGAAAACTATTGATTGGCATCTGTAAGATTACTAGAAGCCATATGGTGCAAGAATGGTCCTCAAAACTGATTAATTTCTGTAGACTGAGTAGCTAAGAAGAGACTACCAAAGTAGGATTCTGAAGTTGGATGTTAGAGAATGGGGAAGATTTAGATATGCCATCTAGAGAGCAAGAAGGACATTCTGAGAGTGAAAGTAGCTTGGGCACATGCACATAGGCAGGACCTTACCATAGTCTCTGTAGGGTACATACAGATTACTAACCTGTCTGAACAAGGAGACCATTTTGGGGAATCAGAGGGAGTCAATTTGAATAAAGCTGTGATAATGGAGGGTCTTAAAAATTATATAGAGGAGTCCCGGCAAAAATAAAATAAAATAAAATAAACCAACAAAACTAGGAGTTTCCTGAGATTATCATGGCAGTGTGATATGGATGAAGGATTAGAAGCATTGAGACAGGGGAGAGAAAGAGGGATCAGCTAGATGAAACAGCTGTACGGTTCAATTATGATAGAAGAGAGTCTGCTGATCCACGTCTACTTGGAACAGTTACTAAATTATCATGGCATTCTACTCTTTCACTAGGGCAGGGGTCAGCAAACTGCATCTATAAAGGGTCAGAAAGTGAAAAGCTTAAGCTTTGCAAGCCATAAGGCCATCTCTGTTCCAAACATTCAACCCTGACATTGTAGCAAGAAAGCAACCATAAATAATGCCATGAGCAAATGGGTGTTTGGTCTTCCAATAAAATTTTACTTTCAAAACCAGGCAGTGGGGTAGATTTGGCTTGTGGGCCATAGTGCGCCTACCCTATTCCAGGGTATTAGATAACTCCAGGTTTATGAACCTCTTGAACAACTTAGATGGAAAGCACAAATACATAATTCTAGAGATGCCTATTTTCCCTGCTATTCAGACAGTTAAATTCCTTAGACTATAAACAATATACATGGGAAGGGAAAATTCTTTCCTAGTTTGTTCTTCTCTGGAATGGAATTAGTGCCTTTATTTTTTTCTAACATATTGTTCCCTAGTCATCTGTCTCATTATTTTATGACTCATGTCCCTGTGATGAAGGCAATAAACGGAATGAATGATCTTCATAGAATGTGTGCATAATAGAGAGGGGATAACTTGGCATGTGTGATGGAAATTATCTGAGTCTATCTTGAAATGTTAGAACAATACAAAATAGACCACATGTACTGTTGTGATATCAGCCAAATTTCTAAAGGTATATCTATCTGTCAAAGGCACAGTTTGCTTAAGGTTCAGTAGTTCAGTTTTAGCAACTCCCAACCCAGGGAAAAGCAAGTGGAGCATGCAGAGGTGGGTTAGAAGGGTTAAGGATTAGGTAGAGAAGGGAGAAAAAAGGGAGAGAGGGCATAAGGAGGATAAAGTGGGCAAAATGTAGATAGTGGGAGAGAGAGAAAGGAGGAAGGGGCTCCAGTTATGCCAGTGCATAACTGAAGTGTGGTAGAAGTCAAGCTTCTTAAAGTTGAAGATGTAAATTTGACTAGGTTGAATAAGTTTTAAAATACAAGTTTTGCATAAATCATCGATTAGGCAAGAAAGAGTTAATGTTACTATCCAAAGGGCAAATTCTTAGTAAGTAATTTGTGCAAGAGTGAATCTTGACTTAATTTATTTTATTCCTATTTTAGAAATCTATCAGATATAGAACTTTAAAAGACATATAATTGTCAGCTATGTCTTACTTTTGCAAAAGGCAGCTCAGACTATTCCTTTAAAGTAAAATAGAATGTAAATTACAGATTGCACATTAACTGTACTGCTTTCTTAGAATTTCTAATCTAATGGATTTGGAGAGTTATTAATCTGATACCAATGAACTAAACAGTTTAAGATCATTTAATAAACATCATTGAACCATCAAAGTTACCACCATTAGGGAATTATTTTTTGGTTTGGTAGTTGATGATAATAACATATTATTTGTAATATATAAGAATAGCAAATATTTTAATTGATAATATACTATCTCACCTATATGGAGTATAGGCATTTTTCATACTGTAATAATCTCAGTATGACTAACATGATTGAAGGGCCTTTTCTTAAATGACTGACAATTCAGATGAGTTGTTCATCATTTTACATTGCCAGGAGTTTTTTTAAAAAACTCTTAGTCTAACTTTTATAATTACATTAATTGAAAATGACTCAATAGCATGGATTATTCATACTGTCATCACTCAAAAGTAAAGTTTCTGGCAATATCCAAAAGACTGAGGCAAATGTGGACAAATAATAGCTTGAGTTCTAAAATACTTCATGAAGTCATCAAAATATCTGTTGCAGGTTTCTCAATGTTTCTCTGATAGTGGTATGACTTACTATAAATTGAAATAATTAAGGTCTTTTTGACCTTGGAAGCGTTTTAGTGGTGTTCTTTACAAAAATATAAATTGTGTTTTAACAGTTTTCCTCTCCCATAGCATAAAAAGCCTTTCTTCCAAAATGTACCCATTTTTAGGGACTTCTAAGGTAGCTGAAGACAACCAAAGCAACCTACATTTCTATCTCCCGATGTTTCCTCTAGAAAGAAAGAAAAAAAAAAGAATAAGAAGGAAAAAATAAGCCTATACAAAAACCAAGAAAAGAGAAAAGAGAGGAAATAGCAACAGGGCTTATGGTGGATAAAAACACTGTGAGAAAACATAAATCTATCTTCAGTATTAAAACACTAAAAAACCATGTGTCTGAACTTTAAAAGTACACGTAATTTGAAGGAGCAGTCTTCAAAAATCATAGCTTCTATGAGAGAAAAATGATGAAAGAGGAAAGGAAAAGCATTTTCTGGCAATTGGTCAGTAAAGTGGAAAAGAAGCACAAGAGAAAATTTTAGGGTCACTCACAACAAGAGACCCATAATATCAGAGGAAATACATCCTTTCCCTACCAAATAAAACAAACAAAAATAACAAATCCACTATAGTATTTAGACTTGCTATACTAGTAGTGTGTCATTAAACTAGGAAACCTATAAAACATACAATATCAAAAAATGAACAACAAGAAAATTAACTAGACCATACAAATCATTGAAAAAAAATTTAAAAAACTAAATTTAATACATATAACTGTGGTGAGGTCACCTCAACCTCAGAAGAACAATCATGAAACAAAAAATAATAATCTAAAATAATACTACAGGTGGGATTAAATAGACACTAATTAACCTTTGGTGATATTTTAAAAATCACCTTGAATTAGAAATTCAAAAGCTAAAAACAAAAATGGACAAAATAGAAATGAATGAAGAGTTAATTAAGTTAATTTTAAAAAGTGATAGAAAAAGTAAAAGTTATTTTAGAAATGAAGAATAGAGTCCTAGCAAGTGCATTCAGGCAAGAGAAAGAAATAAAAGGCATCCAAATAGAAAATGAAGAAGGCAAACTGTCACTATTTGTGGATGACATGATTCTCTACATAGGAAACCCTAAAGACTCCACAAGAACACTACTAGAAACAATAAGCAAATACAGTAAATTTTTGGATACAAAATCAATGTTTAAAAATCCATAACTTTCCTATATTCTAATAACGAAGAGCCAGAAAAATAAGTAGAAAAAATAATTCCTTTTGCAATATAGCAACCAGAAGAATAAAATACCTAGGAATAAAGTTAACAAAACATGTGAAGCACCTATATAATGAAAACTACAAGACCCTATTAAAAGAAATTGAAGAAGATACAAAGAAATGGAAAGATATTCTGTGTTCTTGGATAAAAAGAATCAACATAGTTAAAATGACCATATTACCTAAGCATTATACAGACTTAATGCAATTCTCATCAAAATCCCATCAGCACTATTTAAAGAAATAGAAACAAAAAAAAAAAATAATCAGATTTGTATGAAAGCTCAAAAGACCCCGAATTGCCAAAGCCATCCTGAGAAAAAATAAGGCTGGAGGCATCACTCTGCCTGACTTGAAATGATACTACAAAGCAACAGTAATCAAAATGGCATGGTACTGGCTGAAAAAGACACAGACCAGTGGAACAGAATCTATAGTCCAGAAGTAAACCCATGTTTATAGGCCAAATAATTTTCAACAAAGGAGCCAAAAACATACAATGTAGAAATGAAAGCCTCTTTAATAAATGGTGCTGGAAGAACTGGAAAGCCACATGCAAAAGAATGAAACTACACTATTGTCTGGCACCAAATACCAAAATTAACTCAAAATGGATTAAGGGCCTGAATGTAAGACCTGAAACAATAAATTGCATAGAAGAGAACATAGGAACTGAACTCATGGACCATGGACTTAAAGATAATTTTATGAATTTGACCTCAAAGGCAAGGGAAATAAAAGCTAAAATAAATGAATGAGACTATATCAAACCAAAAAGCTTCTGTCAGCAAAAGAAACTGTTATCAAGGTAAACAGACAACCATCCAAATGGGAAAATGTTTGTGAGCAATGCCTCTGATAAGGGCCTAATATGCAAAATATACAAAGAACTCATACAACTCAATAACAACAACAACAACAAAGTACACCAAACAATCCAATTTAAAAATGGGCAAAGGACCCAAACAGACATGTGTCCCAAGAAGACATATAAATGGTCAACAAATATATGAAAAGATGCTCAACATCGCTAATATTAGAGAAATGCAAATGAAAAGCACAATGAGATACCATCTTACACCTGTTAGCTATAATCAAAAGAACAAGTAATAACACCTGTTAGAGAGGATGTGGAGAAAAAAGAACCACTATACACTGCAAATTGGTACAGCCAATATGGATAACAGTATGGAGGTTCCTCAAAAGCCTAAGAATTAATCTACCATATTATCCAGCAATCCCTCCACTGGGTATTTACCCTAAAGACTTGAAAACCCATATCTGAAAAGATATTAGCACACCAATGTTCATAGCAGCACTATTCACAGTGGCCAGGACATGGAAGCAAACTAATTGTCCTATGATAGATTGGCTAAAGAAGCTGTGGTACATATATACAATGGAATTTTACTCAGCCATAAGAAGAGATGAAATACTGCCATTTGTGACAACATGGATGAACCTTGAAAAAATCTTGCTAAGCAAAATAAGCCAGACAGAAAATGTTGAAAACCTCATGACATCACTTGTATGTGAGATATAAACCTAAAAGCAACAAACAAATAAGACAAACAGAGACTCATGGACATAGACAATAGACTAGTGGTTACCAGAAGGGATAGAGAAGGTAAATGGGATAAAAAGGTCAAATATGTGATGACAAAAAGAAATCTATGGGCGATGAACATATGATGCAATACATATATGCCTTACTGTTGACTTGTACACCTGAAACTTACTGGATTTAGTTAACCAATATCACCATAATAAAAAGGAAAAAAAGAAAAGCAAAACAGGTTTGAATACAAAAAAAAAAAAAAAAAAAGATTACAAGGTGCCCAATTGAGACTAGAACTTATCAAAATTTCATTGGGGAAACTGAAAATGTTAAGGGGTAGAAAAACAACCAATAGAATGAAAATGAGACTAGAAATGTAAAAAGGATAACAAAGAGAAACTAATGGAAAGAGAAGACAAGAAAAGAAGGAAAGACGTATTATTGCAGGGCCCGCGAAAAGGATAAGAGAATACAACTATTACTAAAATTATAATCCTAGAAAATTTTTCAGAAATCAAAAAGACCTATGTCTACCTATACATTGAAAATACAAATTATCTCCAAAATATAGTCTATTTCAACTATTAGATTTCAAAGAAAAATAAAATTCTCAAGGCCTCCTGACAAAAACAAATATCATGTAAAGACAAAAACTGAACTGGTATCAGGTGTATCAGGTATTTTAAAACAATATATAAAGCAAGGAAAAAATGGAGCACCTTTTAAAAGGACTAAGTGAAAGAAAATATGAACCAACAATTTCATATCCGAAAAGCTGCCTTCAAGTATCAAGACTATTAAAAAAAAAAATACACACACGCACAGTTTTCGATGTGCCAAAGCTTAGGGAATTCTGCATTCATGAGCCTTTTCTGAGGCATCTAGAACAAATGCTGGCAAGGTATGCCCATAACTATATCCTGTCTGTCCCGTTTTGTATGGGAAATGAGCTAAGAATAGTTTTTACATTTTTAAGTGGCTGAACAATTATATGCAATTCAAATTTCAGTATCTGCAGATAAAGTTTTATGGGAATACAGCTATACTCATTTATTTATTGTCTATAGTTGCTTTCATACTACAACAGCAGAATTGAGTATTTGTGACAGAGACAGTATGGCCTGAAAAGCTAAAGTACTTAGTATCTGGCCTGTCAGAGAAAACAGTTTGCCAACTCCTGAACTAGAAGATAAGCTTCTTCCAACTAAGAGATAGCTAGAAAACATCAGTGAAAGGATTGTAAAGCATTTTGGTAGGTAGATAAGTAAGCGGATAGATAGCTGATGCTATACATAAATGTAAAGAACAGAACTAATTTAGGAGGATTGAGAGTAAAAGGCTCATGTATAAACATTATATGTTTTGACATAGTAAAAGCCATGCAACCAATAAATGGGAGAAGGGGAAGTAGAAGAGGAAAAGAAAATAAGCAATAGGTAGAAGTTATGATACTAATATAGAATAAGAAACCAGACATCAATAGGTAAAATAAAAAATAAGAAACTATATATTTATGCAGAAGGCCTACTTAAGTTATATGCAAATTTTCAAATGGTCTGAGGTTGGTGCCCCTAATGCTCTCATTGTTCGAGTGTCTACTGTAAATGTATTTAAAAATGTATAAACACAAACATAACCACTATGGCAAAAATGCAAACTTTCCTAAGTACCCAAAATATATGTGTATGTTAAATTAAAGAGCAAAGAATACACATACTATAGAGAACCATAGTGAATACAATAAAATACGCATAATTATAAAAGGATATGCCAAAATTGACAATAATAATAAAAATTTTTTTAAATTTGATTAAAAAACACCTACTATGTGCCAGGCATAGGGATTCAGAGATAGTCAGCTACAGTCCTTGCCCTCCAGAGAAATAAATCTAGCAAAAGGAAAAGAAAGAAAAACAATCACCATAAGATACAATGAGGTTTGCAACAGCAGGTGTTAACTGTTACTTTGTTATGCCATGGTACTACATAAATATAACCTCTATGTAAATATCTCTTTTTATGAAATACACACTTTATATTTAGCAGAAACAGGCTATGATGCAACCAACTGATTCTCAGTGGTTCAACACTGAGAGTAGAGATGATGAGGCAAATGGAGTAAAATGTAAAATACAAAAGTGAAATCTGGATTAAGGGGATATGGTTTTGCTTATACCATTCTTACCTTGCAACCTTTTTAAAGTCTGAAATTGTTTCTGAAGAAAATGCTTAAAAATAAATTACCACTAAAGTATTTCTTCCTTTAAAATTGATATTTGTGATATTAAAGAGAAAAAAATATCTCAAGATTTTCAGTTTTTCAATTAACCTTTATATGGTTCAATCTAATTGCACCTTCCCTGGCTATATTTTATTTTTCCTTACAATGCCATGTACATTATAAAAACTGGCTTTTAGATCTTGTCTAAATATTTACGAATAATTACTTTCCATTACTTTCATATTCTCTATTGAACTTTTGTTATTTAAGCTAATTTACGTGATATGAACACAAAGTTTAAAATTACATATTTTAGAAAAATCTTTGAAATTTAGAAATTACATAGTTCATTCTTCTAAACAGGTAATGAGTTGTAAAAGGTTGTACAACTCTAATTGGAAGGACAAGTAGCAGTTCAGGGAAGAAAAAAGATAAAAACAAAAGGAACGGCATTCACTTTTAAAATACACTGCGGGCTTATGAGGAAAAAAAAAACCTTCATTTTTTTTTTTTAACTTATCCAAGAAATACTTCTCTTTCATGGCCAGGCTGCTATAGATCCATGGGACCAATGGTCTGCTCAGGGAGATCAATAATCCAGTCAAGAGGAACGAAGCCATCACTAAGAGGACCAACGGTCGCTTGTTGTCTCTTTTTTTTCCGGGTTCACAGAAAGTACTAAATAAGCCCGCCCCTTCTGACCTCTTGAGTCATGTGACTGCGTCCCGGCCAATGAAATGCGGAGGCGTCTGAGCCGCCTCCATGTGTAGCATCTCCCACGCCACTGTTTATAATACAGGTTGGCTTACATTGTTTTAAGTATTACTTTGTTATAAACTATAGCCATTCTTTTCCATTGCTGGCTTCTAAAATTCATGAAATGCCGTTTAAAGTTTTCCCGCGCTCACAATTTGTACGCAAAGAATCCAGATTCTGAGACCCAATAAGCTAGTAGAGCTACTTGACGGAAGAGACTTGTCTGACTGGTTACATTAAACAATGAATATGCAATAAATCAATCATTAGTTGTTAAACCTACCCCTTCACCCCACTAACCACTTTACACCTTAGAGTCATTTTGAGGATTAGGTGAAGATAGTGCCTGGTAACCTTCTTACAGACGTGGTTACTATTTTTCTTCCTCTTAAAGATATACACTTTTTTACCTTTAAAGACACTGACTAACTGTATAACATTAGGACAATTCTGTTACTCCTTCAAGCTTCCTTCCTCATCTGAAAATGGAGAAAACCCATTTAACAAATATCCCCTAATATATATCAAGTGTATATATATATATATATATATACATATACATACATATATATATGTATGTATATGTATATATATGTACAAATATACCCTAATACAACCAAAGAGTCATCTAGATTCAGAGGACAGAAAATTGAACAAGATCTATAAGGTCCATGCTTTCATAGTGCTTACATTCTAGTAGGAAGTGAGGTTATAACCATAAAAACAAATAATACAAATGGTTATGAAGAATATGGACAAGGTGACTGGATAGGGTATAGGGGTCAGGACTCATTTAGATTAGGTGACTTGAAAAGTTAAAACTGAGCAGGTAGCATTTGAGCTAAGACCTGAACAGCAAAAGGTGTCAGTTGTGGGTTCAAAATTCAAGAAGAATGCTCTAGGTAAAGGAAACAACCAGGGCACAGACTCTGAGGAGGAACTGAGGTTAACATGTTCACAAACAGGCCAATGTGGCTAGTGTAGTTGGAGATTGTGGGAGAGAATAGGACAAGATGATGTTGAAGATGGAGGCAGGGGCCAGATAGTGTTGAGCCTTTTTGGTCACATCAAGTATTTTGGACTTAGATGTAAGACTGTTTAAGATTTTAAGCAGGAGAAAGGCATGGTATGTTTAAACCTTAGAAAGAGAATTTTGGCTGCTGCATTGGAACTAGAATGTAGGGCAGCTTGCAAGAGTATAGGACCAATTAGGTGACTTCTATAATTATTTAGACAAAAAATGATGGTGATCTGAACTAGAGTGGTAGCAGTGGAGATGGAGAGAAGTGGATAAATTTGGGATATATATTTTAGTGGTGGAGACAAGACTTGGTAATGCATTGGATATGAAGGTGAGCATGAGGTCGGTGGCAACCATAGGTATAATGCACATGCAGTTACGTAACTGGGTGGTATCATTTACTACAATAAGAAAGATTGGAAGGGCAAACTTTCCCCTCATATTCTCTCTGTCTTTGAGAGGAGGAATCTGCTGTGGTTGTGTTAAAAAGAGTTAATTCATGGACATGGACAATAGACTAGTGGTTACCAGAGGGGAAGGGGGAGGGAGGAGGTAGACAGGGTAAGTGGGGGTCAAATATGTGGTGACAGAAAGAAGTCTAACTATGGGAGGTGAACACGTGGTGTAAATATATATGTACAGCTGAAGCTTATTGGATTTTATTAACCAATGCCACTATAAAAATTTTACTTATTAATTAATTTTTAAAAGTTAACTTATTAATAAATTTAATGATAGTACCATCTGTTTTACAGGATTTTTGGAGTAATAATATGTGTGTGCGTGTGTGTGTGTGTGTGTGTGTGTGTGTGTGTGTGTCCATGCACGTGCATGCCTACAGTGCACAATCATTAATTAGATGTGGATGAGGCTAGTATGTAGTAAGTGGAAAGGTAGGAGGTTCCTGTAGCAGAGCACTAATCATTGAGTAGCTCTAATAGTGTAGAATACCCCTTGAGTGTGGGCAGAGCCTGTGAATATAATGTGATATAACTTCTGTGATTATGTTACATTATATGGCAAAGGTGAAACAATTTTTCAGATGTAAGTAAGCTCTCTAATCTGTTAACTATGTGTCAATCTAAAGAGAGTATACTGGGTGGGCTTGACCTGATCAGGTGAGCCCTTTGAAAAGGTCCTAGACCTTCCCTAAAGACAGAGTCTCAAAGGAACAGAGATGCTCTCTTGCTGCCCTCGAAGAAACCAACCAACAGGTTGTGAACTGCCTCTGAAGAGGGAAAGCACTAGGAACTAAGGTCCTCTGTCCTATCACAGCAACAAACTGAATTTCATCAACAACCTAAATGAACTTGAAAGGAAACCCTAAACTCCAGATTATCACATAGCCTACCTGACACGAGTGAGTGCAGCCTCATGAGACCCTGAGCAGAAGATGCAGTTCACACTGCTATGCCATGGAAACTGCGATGTGATAAAGATGTGTTATTTTAAGCTGCTGAGTATGAACTAATGTGTTATATAAAAATAGATAAAGGAATCCAGGGTACTTTTCTTGTTTGGGAAAGGCTAAAATACCAAACATCCACTCCAGGCCCATCATCAATTGTAGGTATTCTGACTGGCTGCCTAATAGAGGTGATGTCTAAGCTGAGATATTAAATGAGAAGCAGTGATCTAGGCAAAAAGGAATATAAATGTGTGAGGAAGAGAGAAGCTTCATCCTTGCTTGAGACATCATGAAATGCTTTTCAGAAAGGCTTACACTTGGCATATTCGCAAAGGGAAAGATACCCCCTCTTGCCATTATAGCTTCTTTGGCAGGACATCCAATTGAGAGCATCCCAGAGTACATTTCATTGACCCCACCAGCTTTTAGACTATTTGTAGATGGCAGCGAATAATTCATCATCAACAGAAGTTTGAAAACAGTCCATTCAATGGGGAGAGAAAAACAATTTCTGTCAACTGGCTTAGAGACCAAACAACTAGATCATTGAATTCCTTTCCTTAGGAAGGGACCAGCTGACACTTTGAGAGAAGTAGCATTTGTTCTTACCCCTAGAGAAGGAAAGAGTTTCATTTTTACCGTAGATATATTCCCTCTGGATGAAGAGATATTTCATTACTTCATTTCATGGTGTGATTTCATTTGTTTTTCTTTTAAACTAATAAACACTGCCTCCCTTCTGCTGCTCACCTCAGTGGGTAGTGAGGAGAAAGTCTAGCTCGGCCTCTGATGCCTGTGGTCAGAGGATCACAGAAGTATGCAGAAGTAAGTTTTGCAGCTTCTTTTTTACATATTTGTTTTATTATTGTGGTATAGCTTGCAGAATGTTAAATTTCCCATTTCAACATGTATAACACAGTGGTTTTCAGTATATTAACTATGTTGTATAAGCATCACCACTATCTAATTGTGGAATGTTTCCATCACCACTCTCCTCTCCAAATCCATACTTATTACCAGTCAATCCCAATTCTAATTCCTCCCTTTCTCCACCACTCGGCAACCATTAAACAGCTTTCTGCCTGTATGGCTTTGCGTATGCTGGATATTTCATAAAAGTAGGATCATACAAGATGTGCCCTTTTGTATCTGACTTCTTTCATTTTGCATAATGTTTTCAAGGTTCATCCATGTTGCAGATTTTATTGATATTTGCCTTTTTCATGGCTGAATAATAGTCCATTATACAAATATACCAATTTTTGTTTATTCACCTATTTATGGACTTCTGTGGTGTTTCCACATTTGTTGGCTTCATGGATAATACCGCTATAAACACTTGTGAACATAGTTTTGCATGAACATGTGTTTTCAAACATCTTGTGTATGTATCTAGAAGTTCCTCTACTGGGTCATATGGTAATTCTATGTTCAACATTTGGAGAAACTGCCAGAATATTTTGGGCTGTACCATTTTACCTTCTCACCAGTAATGTATGAGGATTCTAATTTTTTCTCATCTTCACCAACACTTGTTATTTTCCAGTTTATTTTTTATTATAACTGTCCTTGTGAGTATGAAGTAGTATCTTATTTTGGTTTTTACTTGCAACTTCCTAATAACCAATGATACTCAGCATCTTTTTATTTATTTTTTGGGGTGTTTGCATGTCTTCTTTGGAGCAATGTCTATTGAACTTCTTTGCCCATGTTTTAATTGGGGTCACTTGTCTTTTTGTTGTTGAGCTATAGTAGTTCTTTATATATTCTGGCTTTTAAATTCTTATCAGACATATAATTTCTAAATATTTTTCCCATTTGTGTGTTGTCTTTTTACTCTCTTGACAGTGTTCCTTAATGCACAAAAATTTTTAATTTTATCAAATATAACGTATCCAGTTTTTCTTTTGTTGCCTGTGATTTCGGTGTCATATTTAAGAAACCATTGCCAACTCCAAACTCATATAGGTTTGCCTTTATGTTTACTTCTAAGAGTTTTATAGTTTTAGCTCTTACATTTAGGTCTTTGATCCATTTTGAGTTAATTTTTTATTACAGTGTGGGGTAGGGGTCCAAATCTATTATTTTCCATATGGATATTCAATTGTTCCAGTGCTAATTCTTGAAAAGACTATTTTTCTCCCTGTTGGATCATTTTAACACCCATGTCAAAAATAAATCACAAATAGATATATGGATTTATTTCTGTACTATTCCCTTCGTCTATGTATCTGTTCTTATTACCTGATACTATATTTCATTGATTACTGTAGCTTGTAGCAAGATTTGAAATTGTGAAGTTTGAATCTTTCAACTTCATTCTCCTTCTTTGGCTACTCTGGGTCCCTTGCATTTCCATATGAATTTTAGGATCAGCCTAACTATAGCTTCTTGAAGTGAGCTGAGCTTACAGCCATAACCCTGGACCATTGTTAATTAGCAGGTGTTTTTCCTTTTGAAGAGGTGGAAGTGAGAGGTGGAGAACCCCTCTGGACTTTGACAGAGCAGTAGGTCCAGGGTTCTCTGGATTGCAGCAAGTCTGGGCAGCAGGGCTCACAAATGGAGCAGTAAGTCTCTGAAGCAGCACTTCCCAAACTCTTGCACTGATATAGTTGAAAAGCAGAGTGAGTGAGGCCTGAAACTTTATTTCTAATAAGCTCCTAGGTAAGGCTGGTGCTGCATATTCTTGAACCACACTTTGAGAAACAAGGCATAATTGCCATTAGTATCTTTCCAGTTGTCCCACATAGGAAGCTGGGAAAGCACTAGAATCATTTGGACTATTCCTTATACAAAAAAATGTGGGGAGGACTTGGCAAAGTCCACAGGAGTAGGTAGAGACAGTGTAGAAATTCTGGTTTCGGACTCTCAGTTATTTTTCCCAACCTGTGGCTGCCTCCTATGTCAATCATCTTTCATTCATTCTGAAGGCACTTGTTCTCACTACCATCTTTGGCCAATTTCTCGCTCTTTTGCAGCTTATTTTTAGCAGATTTCTTTAGAAGATAAACATTAGAATTAAAGGGGACATTTGAATGTGATGGGCATTCACACAAGTTGCTATCTGTATTCCTCTAGGACTATCTCTGGTTACAGAATGAGTGGATAGACTACATGTATGCAAAGTGGTTAAATTCCATATTTTCAAAAATGTACAACATTATACATTCTATATGTGGTAGGTAGAACTCTAAGATGGTCCCCAAGATCCCCCACACCCTGATGTACACTTCCTATATAATCTAGAGACTATGAATATGACAGATTTTATTCCATGACTTGGTTATGTTATATGGCACAGTTAATTTTAAGAAAAGTAGATTGCCTGGGTCATCCTGACCTAATCACACAAGCCATCTAAATCTAAAGTTATAGACAGAGAAGTCAGATATTTGAAGCACAAGACAGATACAATATATCACTACTTGCTTAAAGATGGAGGAGGCCATATAGCAATGAAATTGAGACCTCAGTCCAACAACCAAAAGGAACTAAATTCTGCCAAAAAGGAGAATAAAATTGGGAGCAGACTTTTCCTGAGACTCCAGATGAAAACTCTGAAAACTCAGTCCTGGCTGAATCCTTGATTTTAGCCTGTGATACACTGAGCAAAGAACCCCACAGGACTTAGAATTACAGAACTGTGAGCTCATAAATGAGTGCTGTTTTAAGCCACTAAGTGCATGGTAATTTGATATACAATAGTAGAAATACTGTGCCTTCTTGATGACTGACTGAATTGTGTCTCTATTTTTCCTCCACTGTCAGGAAACTCACAGTCAAATCTGAGGCAGAAACGTTAAAAATTTTTAGAGGTCGTTACAGTCTGTACATCCATTTTCAATATTTATTTTCTCTTAGTCATGGCTTCGTGCATTTTTGTGTATTTTGCCTGATTTTTCTATTCTTATGTTTTAACATTCAATTTTACGTAATCTTTTAAAAGTCTCATTATAAAAGCAATATGTGCTTATTGTGAAATGTGTGGAAAATACAGTTATATACAAGAAGAAGAAAAATTCTAAGCATTCAAATTCTATCACTTCATCTGGAGAAAACAACTGTTAATGTTTTAATGTATTCTTTCTGGTCATTTTCTCTATGCCCATATGTATATTTTTATATAATGAAACCATGCTGTATTATTATTCGTATCTTTGCCATAAACTACCTCTAAACATTCGAGGGGGAAAAAAACAAGATAAAAATTAACATGTATTCAGTGGTTCGGGGGTGTTTGTTGGTGTTGTTTTTGTTGTTGTTGTTCTTTGCATTATTTTTGAGCAGCTAATTGCTTAGATTAGCAGATCTCACCTTTTTGTTTGTTTCATTCATTTACTTCCATTATAGTTGGCATTCACCTATGTTGAGGGTCCACAAGACCATCCCCAGATTCAACATTTTGGTAGGATTACTCACAGGACTCAGCATACAGTCTTATTCACAGCTATGATTCATTACAGTGAAAATATACAAAGTAAAACCAGCAAAGAGAAAAGTAGCATGGGAGCCAAATCTGGAGGAATGCTGGCATAAGTTTTCAAGACTTCTCTCCCAGTGGAGTCACAGAGGATGCGTGAAATTGCAACAACACCTGTGAAGTGTGGTCTACCAGTGAAGCTCATTTGAGACTCAGAATTCACAGTTTTTAATGGGGCTAGGAATGCAGGCACCCTCTGGCTAGCATGCACCAGGATTCCAGACTCTCAGAAGGAAAGCAGGAGTACAGCATAAACCATGTTGTTTTTACAAATAGTTTACGTACAGTAAGACACTATTTTTATCTAGGGACTGTTGGGAGTCTTCCCCAAATGCAAGTTCCAAGTCTCTATCCAAAAGCCAACTCTGTAAGCAAGCCTGTCTAAGGATGGCAGTCTCAGGCCTGCTATGTTAAATCTTTCCTATACATCATCTAAATACCACATTCTCATCCTACTGCAGTTATACGTAATACTCAATACCCTAGTTATACATTCTCTCTCACATAGAGTATATGGGAATATGGATATCTCAGTCAGCCCCAGCTGCTATAACAAATTACTGTAGAGTGGGTGACTTACACAACAAACATTTAATTCTCATATTTCTAGAGGCTGGGAAATCCAAGATCAAAGCAGATCCGGTGTCCGATAAAGGCCTGCTTCTTGGTTGGCTGATAGCAGTTTTGTTGTTGTTGTTGTTGTTGTTGTTGTTGTTGTTGTTGTTGTTGTTTTACCCTCACATGGTAGAGAACAGAGACAGAAAGTATGCTCTCTTCTTATAAGGACACCAATCTCATCCCAAAGGCTTCTCCTAATGACATAACCACTGCCCAAAGCCCTGCCTCTTAATGTCATCACATTGGAGGTTAGGACTTAAACATGAAATTGGAGAGGGGGGATGCAAATATGAGGTCCATAACAATGGATAGGAATCACCTCTATTTATATATTTTTAAAGTCTATTATAAACAAATGTCTATTAAAGCTATTAGTAGGATAGGGAAGAGATGATCATGAAAGACCACTACCATGCTGAAAGCTGACGCTTTGGTGTCTCTCCTAGAGAGCTGAATCTAGAGCGCTGTCTCTATTTCCCCAAGGTTTCTTTCTGTCTTTCTCCACCCCACCAGAACCAAGACTGCTAAGCAAAGGCCAGGCCTAGAGTCTCATGACAAGCTACCTTGTTAGGATCAAGAGCTCTCTCACAGAGCCTTGCACAAAGAGGGGCAAGATATCTCAGAGAACCTGTCCCCTTTGATCTAGGGCCATGTTGAGTAGATCCTTATGGATTTACCAGAAGCAAAGGACTGCCTTCATCTCTGCAATTAGGTTTACTGTGATTTTGCTGGCTGCAAAATTAAGTCACATGTATTATAAATTTTATTTTGGGGCTACCTAACAGTAATGGACTACACACAAGTGTTGTTTGTTTGTTTGTTTGTTTATTAGTTTTTACCCTGTAGAGGAATTGCTTTAACTCTGAGCTTAAGATGTGGCTTTGAAAGAAGAGGGGAGCCAATAGTCATTGGAGGGAGGCCTTTTAAAGGCTGCCTTAAATCAATAAAAGTTACATCCTTTTGGGCTTATGCAGCCCCAAGGGCACAGGACTTAGTGAGTGTACAGTGCCCTTGCACAGATTGGCAGAAATTTTCTCCCTCTGGGAAGAAGTAGCTCCTTGCCATCGTGCCAGACTTGGCGGGCAGAGCTATGGCTGTATTTAAATCTCAACTCAGTCTTTCTGCTGGGTACCTTTTGTGGGAAAAACTGGGCAATATGTCAGTACTTTTAGTATTTAGGGGAGCTTTCAGCAAATAGGTCTCATTTTTTTATGGGCAAACAACATGGGAAAATGCATCCTTTAATTAGTTGAATCTGTCAGGTTCAATTGTGTTTTATACACAAAAGAGTTTTTATTATATGGCTGCTTCTTACCTGCCTCAATCTCTCTTACCTATAATTGTTAAAATCAGTAGTCCTGTAATAGAGGGTCTAAAAATAGAGAATATAGTGCAGATCAAGAAATGTTAAATCATATTACCCAAAACATTTAAGTTCTTATTCTTTAATATTATATTATTCTGTGAAATAATTTTATTGTTTGCCAAATTTTGCAGTTATAATGCACTGCTGTGAATGAAACAAAAGCTGCACTGAGTAACATGTTGATACACTGAAAAGTTATCCTCCTGAAAAATAATTGTCTAGATTCTTCTTTTATGTTGTAGGTAAGATTCTTTCGCTTGCAACTAACTGAGATGTCTACTTTAAAATACTACAAGCCAAACCCCAGGAATTTTATTGGTAAAAAACTGAGGCATCTCATGGAGTTCAAGGGCAGAAGACAGCTGGGCATGACAAACAGAAAGCAGGCACTGTAAAGCCCTCAGGAGACCCAGGCTTCAATTAGCTGTTGTCGCTTCAATTGTTTTCCTTGAGGCATTTTTGACTCACCGTTGGGCATTCATGGGGCTAAAAGTGGTCACATGACAGATTCTGGTCCAATAAGCTATAGGTAGGCAGATTGGGTTGGAAATAGACCAAAGCTGAGCCAATCAGACTCTCTTGGATACCTACTATGAGCTGCTTGAACTGAGACCATGTAAAGGTGAGAGAAAACTTGTCAACACCTATTTAAACAGACTGTCTCTCTTCTTTTCTCCTGCTTGCTCTCTTCATCTCTTCATGTTTGTTTCATGCTCATCACTTTGTTCATGCTCATTCTCTCTGCCATTCTTTACAGGTCAATTTAGCGTGCATGTACCCTCACATGGCTGATTCATACCCATTGCTCTTCTGTGTCTTCAGTTCAGGCCTCTGGAAGAGAATGACTAGTGTCTCTCAATTCTAATTCCAACTTCTAGGGAAAGAGAGAGAATGGGTTGTTGCAAGGAATCAAATACAGCCTAATGTAGCCTAATACCTGGCACATAGTAAATATTAGTTATTCTTCTTCAAAACCTTACTTGGGTGTTCTCCGTCCAGTCTATATGCCATTATCCTTGGTCCCTTGGCCATGGCTAGAATAAATCACTTCTTTCCCATCATTACTGCTGAATGTTTTATACACTTGTTTTAATTGGGTCCATTCTATATTATATTGCAGTCATTCATTGGCATGTTTGTCCTTTATTCTGTACCATAAGCTCCTTGAGAGCATGGCCCATATCCTTCTCTCTTGGAAACCACTGGTGGAGATGAGATGTTATGCAGAAGCTAATGCATGGTTAATGCTCTGGAAGTGCTTGCTGAACTGCACGGAAGGTATGTGACAAGAATGGTAAGTCAACATTATCTTTAGTGTCAAATAGCTCCTACCAGTAGAAACTTGTGTGTAAGCTGTTTTTCTTCGACTCCACTGCCATGCCTTGTTTACTTCCACTAGTAAATTGAAAGCAGATTTCCAAATCAGACCTTATCTTTGAGCATTTAGTTAATATGGGTCATATGTCTCCTGGGTCATTTTTGTGGCTCACCAGTGGGGGAGGATTTCAATAAAGATGAACTTCATAAAAAAAGCAAGTGTCAATCTGAATTAAGCCTATTCTGGCTCTGAAAGATTGCTTTGGAGTGGGAATGTTGGGTTCAAATGTCTATGCTGTACACACAGTGGTATGTACAGGATCATCTCCACATGAAATGAGCTGAGTGCTGATTTACAAAGGGATTTACCTTCTCAGCCCCAATCTTTGTTCCTGGCTTCTTTTCCCTACACTCTCTATTCCCTCTGAGTGATTCTGCCTCCCAGCTTCATAATCTCTTCTCCTTTTTGTGCCATGTAGTCACCATTCCTCTCGGATGCCTTTTTAGCATTGGGGTTTGTTTTTTGTAGGTGCATGTGTATCTATTTCCATTGCTTTTATTATTATGACGTACAGGCCTTCGAGGCACACTGGTACCTTTTTTTCTGAGGTTGATGTTGACATAAGTCTTTTCATATCATATCTTCATCTCAATTAATTTACCTGGAAAGAGCAAATTCATATACAAATGCAAAGAAACAAGAGGGTAGGGGGGAACAGGAAGAAAGAGGAGCTGAGGAATAACTTTTATTATTTATCCTGCAGACGACCTAGGAATATAAGTATTGACTACCGTTTTTCACAATAGCTGGAAATAAACCAAATAGGTACTGTAAGTTAGATTTTAATACAATTTAGTAATACATAAAATTACATCCAGAAAGCCAATTACTTGTAACACAGGCAAATGGAATTTATTAGACTCGTGTATATATTGACTCATAGGGAGGGCAGTTTTTATTATCAATTTCAGTGAAGAAATGAAAAATGAGGCAGTTCAGAGAAGTCACTGGCTAATGAGGAGCCTGGGTATGGTTTGAAAACTAGTTTCTCATCCTTTCTCTGATGCTCTTTCTATCCCACCAGGATGTTTTCCAAATATGCTACCCTTTAAAAAAATAAGATCATCTCTTTCATATCATGAGATGACCAGGTTTTATTTAGATCGAGGGTCAGCAAACTGGCTGTGGGCCAAATGCAGCCTGTCACCCTTCTGTAACACCAGCCAGATAAGAATTTTTTATTCACATTTTAATGGTTAAAAAACAATCAAAAGAATAATATCTCACGGCACATAAAAATTATATGAAATTTAAATTTTCATGTCCATAAATAGTTTTAGTGAGACACAGCCATACGCACTCAATCATGTATTGTCTGTGGTTGGTTTCATGCTAAAATGGCATGGTTGAGTAGTAGCTGCACCAGAGACTGTAAGGCCTGCAAAGTCAAAAGTATTTCCTATCTGACCCTTTGAAGAAATTTTGCTAACTACTGATTTAGGTCCTTGCTACCCAAAGTGCTACCTAAGTGCTGATCCAAGGAATATGTTAGAAATGCAGAATCTTGGGCACCTCCCAGAACTATGGACTCAGCAGCTGCATTTCAATAAGAGTCCTCTGGTAATTTACATGTTCATTAAACCTTGAGTGGCTCCCCTCAGAAGGCCATTGATGAGGCTTTTCTCTCAGACAAGCAGTATGGGTTTACAGGAAAAGGAACAAGCTTTATTGTCAGACAGGTATGAATTTAAAATTCTGTTTTCACTCCTGAGTGGCTTCAGCTTCTTCATCTGGTGAGAATAAGCATGTGTTTCTCATAAATATGTTTTGGATTGGATGGTGTGTTAGTTTCCTAGGGCTGCCCTAACAAATGACCATAAGCTTGATGACTTAAAACAATAGAAGTTTATTCCCTCATTGATCTGGAAGCCAGAAGTCCAAAATCAAGGTGTCAGCAGGGCCAAACTCCCTCTGAAGGCTTAAGGGAAGACACTTACTTGCCTCTTCAGCAGCTTCTGGTGGTCCCAGGTGTTCTTTGACTTATAGCCACATAATTTAATCTCTGCCTTCATCTCCACCTGGCCTCTGTGTGTCCCTCTGGTAACTGCAGAACCAACTCAAAGTGTTTCTATCCTGTTTAACAAGATAGTGAGTTGCTTTTCAGAGGTAACAGACAAAAACTGCAAGTCATGCAGTGGAAGCATGTACAGAGGAGAGAGTGACCACTGGCTACACCCAGATCCAAAGGATTGGGACATGACCAGAACTTCAATGCTGAAACCCTTTCAGAAGCAAAGGGTCTGTTGTCCAGGAAGATGTCATACTGAAACCTCTTACCATAAATGGCCAGGTTCCAAGATCCTTCTGTTAAAACTTGGCCCACCAACATTTCCGCATACCTGTTCCTCCTAACACCTGAAAAACCCTCAAGCTAGTTTAGTGAGCAGGATGGATTTGAGGCATTGCTAAATTTTCCATCTTTTCTATTACTCTTTCTGGATCAACAAACCTTGCCATACTCCAAACTCTGACATTTTGAGTTTTGGCTTTTCGAAACATCAGGCACATGAACCCATTTCAGTAACACATTCCTGTCCTTATAAGGACAGCAGTCATTAAAACAAGGATCATCCTAATTTTAGTATGATATCGTCTCAATATCCTTAATTAATTATATCTGAAAAGATTATATTTTGAAATCAGGTCACATTCTGAGGTTCTGGATGCACATGATTTTGAAGGGGACAATTTCAACCCATTACAGGTTATAACAATATAGGTCAAATGTCTGGTACACTGTTAACACGTGTTTCCCCTTTTATTCAAATGACTCAGGGGCCCAGAATAGAGTGGAGAGGGGCATCTTTAGTAGGACATACATCCTGTTGCTAAACCAGTTCTTTTTTTCCTGTTTACATTTTGGACGAATGTTTCTTTCAAGTGAAGGAATGAATGAACGAAAAGTAAACTCCTCTCTGTCGCTGTTGTTCCCACCTCTGGAAGGCATTACTATTCTCTGTGAAATTCCTGTAGGCCATGGCTTTTGTTGTAACTTGAAGGACAGCTTCCCCGTCACTATGAAACCCATGTATATCTCAAGAGAAAGCGAGACAGGTACCAAATATCAGCTTTCTCATGAGCAAATCTTGGCAGGTGTTAGCTTTGAGGTGAAGGAAGTTCAGGGTCTCCTCGCTGATGCCATTATCAACAATTTTCAGATTGACCAGGTAGTGTGACAAGCTATTCCGCCAATCAAACTACCTCCCGCCCCCCACCATTTTTTTCAATGCTTTTGTATGTGTAGTCAGCAGTGTCTCCTTTCTGAAGTTCTGCATCTTACTGTCCTCTTGTCCACTTCTGTTAGATGTGGCCAGTTTACTCCATCTTAATGACTCAATTCGCCACCAGTGGTGTGCACTACTACTTTGTGAATTTTATGTAAACAGTCTTCCCAGTAAGAGAAATCTCCTTGGTATCCAGTAACCCAGTACTGTAATTCTCAGCACAGCACCTGTCTTGGAGTTAAAAAAAATCAATAGCTAAATGTGACTGCAGCTAGATTACTAACTCAATCTTCTATTCTCCAAGGGGGAAAGAGCTGCAACCTTTAATACTGACGAGCCTGCTAAAAAAGAGTGTGAGCTTTATTACTGGTGAGAAGAAATCTGCCAGAAAGGGGAGATCCTACTCTTGGAGAGGGTTTTTCTTTTAACATCTTCAAAGTTATTTTTAAAGGGATTGTTTGGTACTTATTTCCTGATTCTGTTTTAGAAATTGATAAAGGGTATTGAACCATACGCAACAAAACTCTTTTCTCTGCATGCAGCATTTAAAGAAAATACACTTTGATTTTCTACAGATGAATTCAGAGGAGCAAGGTATGTTGCCCCTGAAAGAGGAAATGAGATTGCCTTCAAAGAATTAAACTTTAAGCTCAGCGTATATTGACTAAAGCAAAGTCCCCTTAAAGTGGTGATTCTCAGCCTTGGCTGCCTAATAGGACCACCTGGGCAGCTTTTAAGACCTATTGAGGACCTAGGCCAGACACCAAAAATTCTTATTTAATTGTGCCAGGGTGGGGCCCAGGTATTTTATTAAAAGATCACCCAGTAGTTCCACTGTGCTGTCAGGGTTGAAAAACATTGCCTTAAAGAGACAATAGCTTTTAAAGCTTCAGGGTTTCACTCTTACAGTTGAAGGCTGCTAAAGAAAGAATGTGTCAATCAGAAAAGGGGAGGGCATGATTAGCTAGGAAAACTTTGGGGAAAAGGATGACTTTGCGCCCTTCTCTGATCACTAGTTTAAAATTTCACTCCCCACCTTCTAATCACTCTCTGCTTTCCTTGCTTCATGTTATTGTCTATCTAAAATATAAGCTCCATCGAGAATGTTAGAATTGGTGTTTTTGTCTGTTCTGTTCATATCTGTATCCCTAAGGCCTATTAAAGAAAGCTCAGTGCATGGCAGACACTTATGTATATTTAGCAAATGAATGGGTAAGTGAATGAATAAATGAAAGGTGTGACAAGAGCAAGCTTTCCTATTTGGCAAACAATTCTACTGCAAAAACAATACAAAAGGTTGTTTTTATCTGAGTCACGAAACATTACAAAGTAATTATTGATTAAGATTTGAATTTAAATGTGTTTGCCAAAGGAAAGACAGACTGTGTTGTCCTTAAATTATCTAGGTCATGTGACTGTACTGAGTCTCCTTGCATACTTACAAATTGGCATTCAGATTATACTTTGAATGATAGGTAGAAATACCTATATGGAGAAAAGGAAGAAAATGAACTGGTTGTGCCAACTGTTTGATTCCTGTGACAGATTTCTCATTGCATATTAATAGATTACCATTTAGATTTTATTCATTGCTCTCGAGAGCCTGATTAACACAAGTGCACCCCTGAGCAGTGAGTAGTTTCACCTCTGCCTTCCATGTGTGACTCATTCAGGTATCTCAGTCTTCAAGGTGAAGTATCATACCTTGGACCCAAACAAATGAACTGAGGTCATGAGGATAACTCTGTGAAGCCATTTTCAGCTCCACCTAAAAGAGACTTTTAACATTTTTAAATCCATACCACATTTTAATTTTTAAAAATATCTCACAAAGTCCTCAATTGTGGTTTAAAATTTCGAAATATCTACATGAAGATTACTTCATGATTTGTTTACTCAGACCACACAAACTGACCCCCGCCCGATCCATCCTCGCTCCCACTCCCAATAATTCTTTGTTTGGTGTAAAAATCACTGTTTGGACAGAGTCCTCCTCTCACACTCTTGTAGGAGTAATAGTTCCTCTGCAATGGGCAGGCTCTATTTATAGCAGACCAACATCTGCTTTCTCATAATTTCTAGGTATTAGTCTTAGCCTCTGCAACAAGAAAGCCTTTTCGGAGTAAAATTATTTGAAGACCTCTCATTGCATCCTTAGTCTTCCAGTGGAAACCCTGAATAAACAAAATAGCACAAAAACAGAAAAAAACCAAAATGACACACAACCCAGTCTATGCACTGATTGCTCTTTACCAGGCTAGAAGAAGAGAAGGAAATTTGAGCCTGAGATTGAAACCACTCCAGCACCAAGAAACAGCTTCCTGGTCTGCCTTTAGTCCACACATATACAGACAGTTCTTCAGCACAGGCATGTCCAGCGTGGCCTCTCTCTTTTCCCAGGCTTTCATTTTGTGTAACTGTCTTCAGATCATGGCATTGCCAGAAGCCTTAATATTAATGGCAATAATAACAGCAACACAACCCAAGATTTAAAGGACTTTGCCTTCTATGCATTATCGGCCTAGATGCAGCCTTTAAGTACAATGTTTGGTATGAATTTCTGGGGCCTGCACACAGGAGGTGCTGAGGAAAGGATGGTTTATCAACTAGAGGAGCCTGTCGTGTAGGGGATTTTTCTGTATTTTACTCCCCCTAGGTGATTGCACTTTCCTCTCATTACTACGTTATTTATTCCCCATTTATTTACCCCCTCTCTCATCCCACTAGAACCAGCCTCTTGGCTATTAATGTGCGTAGCAATCACCTTGAAGATTTTATTAAACTATAGATTCTGAATTAGTGAGGGGCGGCTCCAAATTCTGCAGTTAACAAGCTCCCCAGTACTGACAATGCTGCCAGTACATGGACCACATTTTTGAGTAACCAGCTTTGCCTTTCAAAAGAACTTCCTGCAATGATGGGAACGTTCTATCATCTTCACTGTCCAATACAATAGCCATTAGCTTCATGAGGCTATTAAGCACTTAAAATGTGGCCTAGTGTGGCTAAGGAACTGAATTGTAAATTGTACTTAATTTGAATTAATTTAAATTTAAATACTCATGTGGCTAGTGGTTACTGTATTAGGCAATAATTAGATGATGCAGCTCTAGAGTAGGGACCAACCAGCAAACTTTTTCTGTAGTGTCAAATAGTAAATGTTTTTGGCTTTGTGGGCCATATGGACTCTTGTGGGTCACAAATACTCAACTCTGCCATTGTAACATGAAAAAAGCAAACATATAGACAGTATGTAAACAGTTATGGCTATATTCTATTAAAACTTTATAGACAAAAGTGGGAGGTAGCCTAATTTGGCCTGTGGGCCGTGGTTTGCAGATCTCTGCTTTAGAGAATAATTTGGTGATGTTAAAAGAAAGATTGCAAAAATAACCTGAAGCATTTTCCTGACAATGAAATAAATGCCTTCCTTTAAATTTAAATCTGAACTACAAAAAACATTAGTTTTGCTTCTAATATGTAGAAATTCCATAAGCAAATTGTCTTTGAAAAAATTGAAAACCTAATGTTTTATGTTTTTGTATAAAATTATGTATTGCCCATGAATGTTTATTACTGTTAATCTGTAGGATAGCTATTTTACACATACATACACATGCACTTTTTTGTATACTTTTTTAGTTTTGAAATCTTTACCGCAGTGCCATTCATACGATGTTGGTAGGCTCTGTGTTAAATTATGCAGTTAAATACTTTCAAACACTAACCTCTCAGCTTGATGGTTATGGCTGTGAGGTTACTTTCTTAGTCTATGTACTCTATCAACACAAGAAAAATGTGTGTAGTCAGTCCCTATTAATCTAACTGCATTTCTTTTCTGTTGTTTTTTGCAATAGCTGCCTGGAATAATATTTTATATATGTTTTATTAAGTTGGCAACATTTTCCAGTTCTGCACTATCCATCTCAAAATGATGAATGGCATGCTGGGGCATTGTTAGTTTTCATCATTAACCATTAGAAACAGTAAGGAGTTATAAAATAATCTCTCATTGTGCTAAGCACAAAATGTTTTTCTCTAAAATGAGCAATCTAAAGATAATCACATTTTATAGATGCAAACGATTTCACATTTCTTATGAACACAATCTGTGTTCAAAAATCATTATTGTGCTAGTTTAATAAGCCATCACACTGAAATGGCTTGATAAATTTGCTTGATAAAGATGATAAATGTTACTGGGACACTGATTGGAAGTTATCCCTCTGGTCTAGTAAGGAACAGTTGAGAACTGTGGTACAACCAAAATGGCTTTAACCCAGGAGTGTGCTTGGACTTCAAGTGGTGAGATCCTTCAAAGGAGTTGACATTATCTATCTATCTATCAACTCCAGAGGTCATCAATGTTCCAAATCATGGCTTCTAAGGAAGATGCAGTGAATTGTGTTCAGTTAAGGCTGATGTTGACATCTGAGGTATACACATCTGGTGGAAGTGACAAGGTAGAAGGCACCTCAGCAGGCACTTGAAGTTAGGTGGATTAATGTCTCATGGTTAACCTGGCAGGGGAAAGGTAAGAAGAAATGGAGTAGCAACCGAGTCAGTGATTGGTTGTATGAGGACCAAGGGTAGGGGGCCTGGGGCTTCTAAGATCCCAAGCCTTGTATGGCTCAAAATTATTCCAGTGAAAAAGTTAAGTAGATCTCACTAGAGAGTTGGCATGTTATGTGGGATACAAGGTAAAAATTACATGGTAAAGATACCTGTGGCTCTACCCTAGACATCTTAGATCCTAGCTGTAGGGCATGTCACTACTCTAGTCCTAATTTACTTGTAAAGATAAGGCTTCTAATATATTTCCAGGCAGAAAGTAAGGCAATAAGGCCAAAAATAATGTAAGTTTCAAAACCAAGGACAAGACCTTTTGAGAACCTTTTATGTTGCAAGCTTCTGCGCCCTTTTTAAAGCTGTGAACAAATACCTTCTCATTGTTAGCATTTTCTATCTCTCTTTTCCTTTGCCTTCCTCTTATCTTACTCTCCCATAGTATTTTCTGTGTACCTCTATATCACATGACAGTGCCGGTGCTGCCTTACAATTAAGTTTATGTAATTTTCTCCCCTATTTGACTGTGAACTTCTTGAGGGTAAGGACTATCAGGTTCACCTCTATACCCTCAGTGCCTAGCATGGTGTTTGACTAAAGTAGCTACCCATACAGAGAAAAAGAAGTTTAAATTGAACATTCAAAGCCAAGTGATAATTATTCAAAAATAATTTGGTTATAAAAGTGACCTATTAAATTGAAGAATGTCTTCAAAATCCATTAACTAAAAAGGGATATGGTACTTTTTTACAAACCTGAAATTTAACTCAGCACAAAGCATTTAGCTTGCCTTTCCACTTACATATCCTGAGCATTTCATCAATGTATAAATCTAAAGAAAAAATTTTTAAGTGCTGAGATAGAGATCTTGATGCTTACCGAGCGAGCATTCCATTTGGCCCTCCACATTTTCTATCCCCTATGCGGTTAGATAAGGCTACATGATTAATTCTGGCCAGTGGGCATAAGCAGGAAAGACAGCTTTTTCTAAGCCAAAGCGTGGAAGAGACAGCATGTGCTATCCACTAGTTTATTTCATTTTCTGCTGAGTGATGGGGGACGCCCTGTGGTAGATTTTTCATTAGCTTTTGTCTTTGAATGTGGAGTTGAGACTCCTTCCACTCTGTTGAACAGAGAACACAAGTGAGAAATATACCTTTATTTTGGTAAGCCACCAGGACTTCTAGGTTATATTAGTATGGCAGAATAACCTATCCCATACTCACTAATATAGGTATATAGAATATTATTGTACGGATGTACCATAATTTGATAATTCCCTATTGTATGGTATTCCAATTATTTCTGTGAGTTTTCTAATATAAACAATGTCACGATGAATATCATTATATTTGTCTTTGTGAAAATTCACAATATTCACTTTAAAGGTAAATTTCTAGAAATAAAATTACTGGGTAAGAAAATTTGGAGATTTTTATGGCTTGACTATTTCTTATAAAATTTCTCCCCTGGAAGATAATGCCAATTTATAGTCTCATTAGCAGTATATAAGAGTGCTAGTTTCACCAAATTGGGTGTTATTCTTCTTTTGAATACTTGCAAATGTGGTAGGTGAAAAATTATATCGGCTTCAAATCTGATTCATTCTTTTAATGACTTTAATAGTGACAGATTTTCATTGACACCCTCTCTGAATGGGTCTTGGTTTCATGAGCCTAAGTAACGTGAGGTTGAAAGTAGAACTTACTTAGTATAATGACTTCTGGAAATATAATGGATGAATCTGCCAATATAACCATATAACTTATGTGAGGGCAATGATAATAAAATTAAATCACCTTTTTTTCTGTAATTTTTTTCTTTTTGTATGTTCAGGCATTTATTCCTGAACTATGAGGGAAAAAATAATGTGGGATGGCCAATTTTCTTAAATACTTTACAGGTTCGAGAATGGCTCAGTGTTAAAAAGATACCTTGCTCCTCCACTGACCCCTATCTCAATGATTTAAGAAATAATATACTTTGAAATAGTGGACAGTAAAAAGAAAAAGGATATATTCCCATTAAAAGAATGGAGTTACAGTTGAACTCTGCCTTAAGTGCTAGGTGAAAGAGAGAGGAACATGTTATATCATATTTGGAACAAGAAGGGAATAGAGACATCATCCTGTGTAATTTCTTCATTTTAAAATAAACTCAAAGTAGTGAAGTGAGTTCTCCAAGATACTGAGCTCATCATATAGCCAAGAAATAGTTGGAGTGGGACTCAAGCCTAGGTCTTTAGCTTTCATTCAGTGATTGGATAGCATTGAATAGCTGATGGTTATTTCTCTGCCACCTAAGTAAATTTGGATGAGAAGCATTTACCTATGTACAAGACACTGTGGTAGATGCTGTGCATTTACTTGGGTCTCATCATCCAGCACAGAAGACAGATGTGAAATCAAACAAGAGCTGCAATAGAGACCCATGCAAGATGGTGTTGAAAAACCAGAGTAGACAGGCATTCCAACTGGGGCAATAGGATTGGTTTCTTGGTGGAGCTGGCTTTTGTGTTGAGTGTCCAAAGATATTGCAATATCAAGGAGAGGAGACAACTATTTTTAGGCTAAGACAATGCTAAACATAAACAAAACTTTTGAAAATAATACACAAAGCAAAACTAAAGGTTCTCTTTCAGTGGATAAGAGCTGATTCAATTGTTAGCTGTGTTTTGTGACCTTGTAATTTCGCTGAATTAATTCTTTTAATTCAAAATGACAATTATACTTTCCCCCACTAAACCCAGTTGTGGGTTCGCCTTGTAGAAACAGAACCTTATTTATTTAAGTGGATCTAATTATTAAAATAAATTTTTTGCAGCAACTTTGACTATGCTAAAATAGTGATTTTGGGACAAAATTCCTTTTTTGTTTTCTTTTTTTCTGTTTCCCTTCTCATCGAAACTAGTTGTATCAAAATCTATTCCATTTATTTATAAAACCATTTCTAACACATAGTGGCTATACATTAAATGGGAAAAGAAGAAAAAGTGTTTTCTGCTCAGGACTACACATATTATAATTTTATTTACTTGCACTTCCTGGTAGGAATTACTGATTAAAAGTCCTTTCCATCTTGAGTCCAGAGACCCAGGTTTAAATCCACCTCCACTGAAGATATGCCATGTGATCCTGGATAAGTCTCTTTGAATAGATTCACAATAATTTCCACATCTTTAAAATTTTTAAAAACTTTAAAAGTGTACCTCAAGAAGTACAAATTGTAGTTACAAAATATTCAGGAAGATGTAAAGTACTGCATAGGGAATATAGTGAATAATATTGTAATTACTACATATCATGCCAGGTGGGTACTAGACTTAACAGGGAATCACTTCATAAATTATATAAATATCTAACCTCTCTGCTGTACATCTGAAACTAATATAAAATATTATTGAATGTCAGCTGTAATTAAAAAACAAAAAATAAATTTAAAAAATTAAAAATAAAAAACATACCTTTGCAGAGTTGTTGGGATGGTTGAATAAATTAATGTATATATAGCATATACTGGTGGTACCTAGACCATTTCCAGGTATTTGCTTGCTTTGCAACCTTCAGAGTA
Organism: Cynopterus sphinx; assembly: GCA_030015415.1. Lineage (NCBI taxonomy): Eukaryota > Metazoa > Chordata > Mammalia > Chiroptera > Pteropodidae > Cynopterus > Cynopterus sphinx. Next base: position 95,928,736 of record CM057388.1, read on the forward strand.
TTGCCCTGGGGCACTGGAACTGCTTTGCTAATTTGAAGAGCTAGAAATGCATAACAAGTTTACCTTCTCTGCTGGGGCTAGCCCAAAGGCAAGAGCTGACTGTGTGAGAGGACAAAGGCCCAGCTTCTTTGCCCAGAGGTATAATGCATTCTCCAGTGTTTCCCTCAATATCAAGATGCAGCTGAGAATTCACTTGAAATTGTACCCTTGTGTGGCTTCTACCCCTTCCCTGTCTTTCTTCCTCTACTCTCTTACTCTCTTTTTTTTCCTGGGAGCACTTCCTTAATAAGTCACTCAAATCCTTGGCTCAGGGTCTGCTTCCAGGAGAACCTGACCTATGAAAATATGTGAGTAAAAATGCTCTATTAACTATATGTAGGGCACCCATTTGTCCTGGTTTGCCTATGACATCCTGCTATATGTCTGTTGTCCCATTGTAATTATTAAAGGCACCTCCTTTCACTTGCAAAAACATAAATTTTCTGGTAGCCTTTAGTATAAAGCACTCTAGAGATGCTTGATAAAATAAAAAGTGAAAATAATAATAATGATAACAGAATGCAGTCAAGAACAACTTTACCAAAGTTTTCTCAATCAATGGGTTGTTTGAATTGGCATCACATAGAAATGTCAAGATTATGAGTACTGTGATTTTTCTAAAATCACATTCAGAGTGTGATGTGCTTCTTATTACATACAAGATGGATATGAGGATAAGAAAGTATTTTGAAAACTAATTGCTTTAAAGCTGGATGTTGGCAAAATTAGTTATTAGTAAAATTACCTAAACATTTTAAAAAGAGTAGATTCCAATGAATCAGCATTAAAACCATATATTGTGTACAAAATGAAATCTATGTAAAAGAAAAAAAGTAAAAAGCAATTATATTAATAACTATGGTAAAAATTTTATTATCGGCATTCTCAGGTTTTACTTATAAATAGGCATCAAATGAGATGCCTCAAATCCTTGGCCCATCACACAAGAGAATAGAAAGTTCATTTGTAAGACAGAACAGTGCCTTGCATCTCTGTGAAGCTGTTTATTTGCTAGTTGGAGAGGCTGAATTGGCAGCTAATATACTAACATTGTTTCAAGATAGCCTCTGATTAGCTGTTAAATTTTAAAACTTATCAAAGTATAAGACAAAATGATTCACTTATACAGTGGATATGGTCACATCAGACAGTCAACTGCAAAGGAACACATAGAAGCCATGATGCTGTAAATTACATTAAGGCAGATTGCCTAAATCTCCTTATTGTAACATAAGAATTTGTACTAAGTATTTTTAAGGAAATGATTGCAATTAAGTATGAAAAACAAACTTTATTATATCTTCTCTAGCAATTATTCACCTCTTAATATACTTGAAATTGTGACTTGTTTTTGAGAGATTTATTTGTTCAAAAAAAGTCCTTCAACATTTATGTAATAATCACTAATTATGGGCCAGGCACCATGCTGGTGCCATGTGACTCTGGTGTGTGTGTGTGTGTGTGTGTGTAAAATTTAGAGGATTTACTTTGAAATTTAAATATATATATATATATTTGAAATATATATATGAAATTGAAATATATATATATATATATATATATATATATATATATATATATATATAAAATTAGACAAACTTTCCTCTTCTACAGAGACTATTTATAAGTCCTGGCCCCACTGTGTGGTGTTCTGATATAGCTAGCGTTTTATTCGCTACTGACATGCTTGTTTTTAATCACACCTCTAGTGTAGAGTATGCTCATTAGGAATTCAAAAAGCATTGGCATTATGGGCTAAGGCAATTCCCAACTTATAAGCAAGTCTCTTCTGTCTTGACCTTTGTGGATAGTAGTTTAATTCCAAAGAACTGGGAGATGAAAAATAAAGCTTTGAGTTTGACCAATCCCTGCTTTGACAATGATACAATATTATTGTTACAGTTCTCCAAAGATATTACTATTGGGGAAACCTGTGTAAAGGGTACACGGGACCTCTCTATATTATTTCATATAGCTGCATATGTGAATATGCAATTATGTAAAATAAAACACTTAAAAAAGATCTGCTCTGTATCTTTGATCATTTACAGGATGTGAATTTATTTATATGTGTGTGTATATATATATATATATATATATATATATATATATATATATATATATATTTAACAAGTAGCAAAAATGTGTTTAACTTATATTTGCCACCAAAGTTTCAGGTGATAGAATATTTTCTACCTCAGTAACCAAAACTACCTGAGTGTGAATTTGTGACATCAATTTAATTGTCTTTTTTTGATCTAAATAACTTATTAGTTTATTAAATCTAAGGTTAGCTGAAAAAAATAGGACACTTAATTTAAAAAAAAGAACTGGCTAGTAACTGGAATGAGAGTGATCATACCTCTTGTCTCCTCAAAGCTTTATCCTGTTTTTACATCTATGAACAATAGCAATGAAGGCTTTTTTTTTCCAGCAGTTTGAATATGAATCCCCTGATCATGGAGGTATATTATGTAAAAACTATACCCATATTATAAAAAGGAATAGTTTGATCTCAAATGGAAACACATTTCTTAGAGCATCTTCTTTGAAACCATGAATGGCATGGAACTCATTTGCTTAGACTGAAGAGAATGAATTTACTCCCCACTTAGGTTCTTTATATTTACCAGTAATTCCTGACTACAGATCCCCCATCCTCTTTCCTTGGCAATTATCTGGCAAATGTGTGTCTTTTATCATGAGAGATAAATGGTAGGGAAATGAACAGAACTTCAAGCCTTGGAAAACTAAGAGCATTGCCTTTATTTGTGCGTAGCGATGTTCTAATACTAAATGAATTCCTTGAACACAGACCTAGTAGTTATACCTGGAACACAGGAGGTATGGTCATTGGTGAATAGGGCTGAGTCTTCTTCCAAAAAAGTGTCTATTATGATCATGTTTCCTTAGTCTCCCAAGTTAAATAGTAATAAAATGCAAAGAAATTGGGCGAACCAGCACAGAAGAGACACTCAGTAAATGTTTGCTGTTTGCTAAGTGAATAACAGTTGCAAAAAAAATTAGCTAGAGAAGAATCAGTCATTCCAGTAATTTTGATAGAGCTTATGTTTGAGTGAATTGAGATAACCAACATACATGTTAACACATAAACTAGATAATTTCAGGTAATGAAAATAAGTGACAGAGTAGCTACTTTATTTTGTTTATTTATTTTTAAAATGCCTACAGAACCAGGTGGTCTCTCATCCAAGTACTAATCAGGCCCAACCCTCTTTAGCTTACGAGATAGGGCACATTCAGGGTGGCATGACTGTAGAAGGCAGTAGCTACTTTAGACTAGATTTTTCAGGGAAATACGTCTCTGAGAAAGTGGCATTTAGCAGAGACCTAAATGATGAAAAAGAAAAAGCCACATTAAAATAGTAGGAGATAAAAACTTCAAGGTCTTGAGCCCAGAATGAGCTTAACTAGTTTTAAAAAATAGCAAGACAATATGGCTGTGACATATTGATCAAGAGGTGTGATAATAGTAGATGATGCAAGATGTTTTAGTCCTTGGTGAAGACTCTGATTTTCATCCTGAATGCAACGAGAGCCATTGGTGGCTTATAAACAGAAGGATGATATAATCTGAATTGGTTTCTCTTTTAGGGGCTGGAGTGCCTATGTGTATTGTCTTCGTTGTTGGGACTGTCAATTTCTCTTGGCTACAGGACCCCGAGACAATAAGAGATAAACATTTCCTACTACTATGTGGGGAGTAGGCAGATATCTTTAGCAATATAGTATCCTTGAGAGTGTATTATATTGGACAGACTTGAATTTGGGTACTGACTTTGCTGTTTCCTAGCCGTGAGGTTTTGGGCAAGATACTTAAGCTCTCTAATTATGTTTCTCTTAAAAACAGAAGAAAATAATAGTATTTTCTTTTGGTTGCTGTGAGGATTAAATGAGCTAATGGGCAGAAAGTGCTTAACACGCCTGATCCAGTTTTGGTGCTCAATTAACATTAAATGATTTCTTTCTTTTTTTTACAGACGAAGGTATACAAACAAAGTACAAGATAAAACTGAAATGAATCTAAATCTCTATAAACTTCAATTTTTCCATCTTTAAAATATATATAATAATTATGTCTTCCTGCACAAGTCAGAATTGATTAGGTTTGATTTCATAAAACTGAAAACCAAAAATGATGGTAAAGAGATGGAAGTTTATCGCTTATGTGAAGGAAGTCTAGGAGTTTAAGGCTAGCATGTCTTTTTCAAGATTAGTAAGGACCCAGTCCCCTTCTGTCTTTCTGCTCTACCACATTAGCACTTGGACTTCCATCTTCAAGTGACCTCATAGTTCAATCGGGCTACTAAAGCTTCCAGTCATTTGGACAACATTCCATGCGGCAAGAAGAAAGAATGGTCAGGGGGTAAAAAGAGCTTCTTTCTGTGTTGAGGCACCCCTCTTTAATAAGTCTGTCTTGAAGTTTGACCAAACTATAACACTTCCAGTTATATGTAATTGACCAGACATAGCATGACCACTTACAGATGCAGGGAAGGCTAAGAAATATGTTTAGTTAGTGGCATTGCTACCCCCAAATAAAATTATAGTTTTCTTTATGAGATAAGAAAGAAGAAAAGATATTTGATAGGTAGCCAGCAGGCTTAGCCACACCTTCACATAGAATAGTTTTAAAGGTTATGGGAGATAACATAACCAAAGCCCAGTTCCTGACAGAAAATAAGTGCTTAAAACAGAAGATGGATGGTTAAGGAATGCAGTCAGCAGTAATGTAATGGCTAGGTGGAGAACCAGAGGAGAGAAAGAGCAATTAGGGGGATTGTTTTATAAACTATATAAATGTCTAACCAATGCACTATATACTTGAAACTAATAATAAACTTAAATATTAAAAAAAGAGAACGGAATGGATATTCTGCCCAAGACACTTTTCTCTATAAACCTTTGGAGAATACAAAGACAACGAATGCTGTAGCACCTTGGATGGTGCTACTTTTTCAGTGGAATTGGATCATCTTCACGCTGGCTCAAATTGAAAATCATGGAGTTTCTTTATCCTGAAGAAAACCTCCCAGGCTTAATTATGACAATTTTCCTTCCTAAAAAGCCAGATCAACTTTTACCTCTAATAGACTGTACTACAGTATTGGAGAAAATGAGAGAGAAGCAAATCCTTACCCCTGAGTTTGACCTGCGCTTTAGATCCCTTCCTCTGCCCAGCTTTTTAGATGGAGCTAGTAACAAATGAGGCAAAGGACTACTTTTCAATGAGTGACCTTAGAGAAGAATAGAGAAATGAAAACAAAGGAACAGAATCCTGGATTCCAGCAGGCATTATGGGCTAATAAGAATGTGCCACTTCTATTCATTTTGACAGAATTATCTTAATTGTTTCCAGAGCTCTGTCCCTAGCATTGTTCATTTTAAGCAAGCACATCAATTAAAGGTGCCTTTAATATTGTAATTAAAAAGAAAGTATTTGAAAATATAGCCTGATTAAATGATTTATCATAAAGCCATTCGTTCTTTAATTTTATTAATGTCGGAATAGAAATGATTTCCCCAGACACAAATACAATGAGTTTTATGTGACCTCATAGGCACATACAAGTACCCAAATTCCTTGTGCCTCAGTTTGAATACACCAGTGGCAGACACCTTAATTTGAATAAATAGGAGAAAAAGAAAAGAGATTCATTTGTAAATCGAATCAAGCCCTGTCAGTAATCCTCATCTCCATAAATGGGTGGGTTATTCTAATTCAAATTCCTTGTAAATATGCTGGATGACTCATCATTCCTCTGAGTTATGAATTTGCCTCTTCAGAGCCCCCTCTTTCTACAAAACACAGTTTTTAGGCTCAGGAGTGGAATATCATAAATAAGAACCTCTTTTTTTGTCAGATTTACTGGGGCAGAAATACATCAGAAACAGATTTTGCATTATTTTAAGCCATAGAGGAAACATGATACAGCACAGAATTGATCACATTTTAAGTATCTTAAGCACTTAATTTAGTTTTAATGAGACAATTACTGTAAAGGATTACATATCATGTGGCTATTACATGAAAGTATCTGGAAATTTGAGAGATGTCAAGTGTCTCAGTATGGTTTACCATCCAGCAAATGCAAGGACCATTCCAAAAGTGTTCACTTTTCACACATTGTACTGATTTCCTAGTGCAAATTGAATGCTCAAGTCCAAGATTCTTTTTAACCCTTTCTGCGCTCTCTTCCTTTCCACTCCTCCCTAATCCTGGTCTCCACCACCTGTGAATTAACAGTTTTCCCTTAGATCAAATACTTAAAAATATTCATAAGTGAATTTCTATAGAAAAAAAAAGAATCTCGATGGTGATGTTTTATTTGCTTCAGAGAGAGTCATTTTAAGTCCCCTCGAATACAGTAGAAACAGTAATTTGTAAGTTTTAGTTGTTGTGCTAACAATTGAATGTGAAGACTTACAGTGAAGAGTCTACTATGGAAACTTACCATGAAAAAACCTTCTAGAAGTCAGAAGCACTGGATTTGCTGGGTTGGTGAGTGAGCCCAGAGACAGACACCTTCATGACACAACCATGTCCAGTGGTCTGCATCATCTGCCTCTCACCCACCTGTCGATGTTCTTCCTTTCTCACCCTGCCCCAGTTCTGCTTGTCACAGAAAAGAAAGAAATGCGACTAATTTTTGAGCACATACTGTGTGCCAGAGTTTTTGCATCCCTTTCACCTCATTTATTCCCCAGAGTTAACTCTGGAACATAAGACTAATCTCCATTTTTTGAATGTAGAATCTGAATAAAAGGGACTCACCCAAAGTCTCAAAGTAGATAGAAAAATAAGGCTTTGAATTTGGACCTGTCTGGCTCTGGAACAGGCATTTTTAAGCTACTGAGCTTTCTTTCCTCCCCTGGGAGCTTGGAACTCTACCCATCCTGACCCTAACCTCTAGGTGCTTCACTGTAATATGTCAGTATGCCTTACTCTTTCAGCATTCCTGTCCTCACTTCCCTCTGATTGTCTCTGCTTCTCCTAGGATTGGGATCTCTATGTTTGTTGTTCTGTTCTGGTAATGTGTCAATGTTCCCTATTGATCTGTTTTGTTACAGGACCATGGGTGACCCAATCTGGAAGTGAATAAGCTTTTGCCGAATGAGCTTTTGCCACTGATACCTAGCCCGTCAGCACAGCAGCCGTCTAACAGAAAGGTTTTCATTTTTCAGTTTCCCATGTACCTACAGCTGGAGGTAGGTGTGAATCAACCAGCCCTTGGCCTGGCAATGTGCCGTGGGAGGGGGCAGAGGGAGGTGGTCTTCCCATTGGTTAGAGAAGTCTCCCTAGGAGGCTGGAGTGAAAAACATATGAAAGAGAAAGCAAGATAACTGGGAGACTTGTAAACAGTGACTCTTAAAGAGCTCGAACTTGGCAGATGAGCTAGACGAAAGGGTTTTTTCTGTATGTGGTCTCACACACAGGGTAATCATATTTGAGAGTGCAGCGGCAAAAAGGAGGATTTTCCAGTTCTGTTCACCAGCTAATGAATTAATACCAACAATTTTTTATGTTAATTAAATGTCTTAGTATATCTCAATTCCAGGAATGCTTGCATGATGCATAACAAGGAAGAAATGCTTGCTGGCTTATGTAAAGATGGTTGCTGAGTATAATACCTTTTACAGAAAGCACGCTACTTCTCACATCCATATTCTGCACCCTTTGTGGCAGCAGGTGTATTGCATCTATGTACTTGCTGGTAAATGTATCTAAAAATAAGGTGAATATTGGGGACATTCCTGAATGACAACCCAACTGATTGAGTTGCCGGTGGGTCCTGCATCCCTCTGGTGTCTCTCCAACAGAAATGACTAAAATGTGATTTAAACAGCCATTGCCAGTTGTGGTGTAGCAGCTTGGGAAAGAATAGTCATTGGAATCAGGAAGACTGAAGCCAATCTTCTGTTAGCCAAATGACCTGGAAAAGTGCCTTATCTTTTTAGAATCTCGGCAGATTCCCCCTCCCCATGTAAAAAGTACAGTAGTAAATAACATCTATTTCAAGGATTGTTGTGATGCTTAAAACATTTGGGTCAACTTGAAACTAATTTAAATTTTAAAAAAAACTTGGGTCAAGGAAGGGCTTTCATGATGAGGCATTCCCAGAGGCCTGGACATGCCTATCTGAATTTTATTTGCAGGAAAGACTGAGGGTAGGGGCACCTACCATTAGGAAGCAAGGGAGAGAGGGAGAAAGAATGAGACACATTCCAATTTGGCTGAGAGTTATGAGCCTGTGTAAGAAGAAAGACAAGGCCTGGAGAAAAGGATTATGAAGTCAGTGCACCTATGGCCTGCCACTTGCTTTGTCCCTGGACCAACCACATGAACTCAGGTATAAGTCCCAGGCAGAGAGACTACCTTCAATAAGTGCATAAAAATTAAAAGAATGATCTTTGGCTTTTCAATTTATAAATATTTTAGCATCAATTAAGATGTTTGGCTCTAAAGAGAAAACTCCCTCACGAGTTCTGGGTTCTTGATGGTGCTCAGATCTGAGCATGTGTCAGCATTACCTGAGGACTCTTTAAGACCCAGAGTGCTAGCCTCCCATGCTAAGTGTTTCAAAGTCAGTGATTTGGGTTTGGGCCTGAGAATTTGCATTTCTAATAAGGTGAAGATAGTACTTATTCTTTGAGAAACTCTGGCATAAACAGTAAAATGAATGGCTTTCTACAGGAAATCTCAAGGAAAGGAAGCTGCCTTCTCATCTGAGAGTTTAATGATGTCCTCAATGGCACAAGATTCTTTATATCCCTCCCTCTGCCATTATCAGTGGAATGGCTTTGCATTATGTAGTTCCCCTCAAGGTGAGATTGTGGCTGCCACAATATAGGCACATATCCTGATAGAGTTCAGTGGAGAAAGAGGGACTGGCTCTCCTTCAGTATTTCCCTTGTAGAAGGACCTTTCTCAGAAATTCCTCATCAGACTTCTCATTGGCAGAATTATTTCCTATCATCGGTCCAAATCCAGCTTCTAGCAAGAAGAATGAAATGGGTGATGATTTAGAATAACCAGGGCTTTCTTTGGGGGATGGAGAGAGCGTCTTCTCTTTTCTGAATCACACAGGGGAGGACTGGAGATGAATGTCGTTGAGTAAGCAATCGACAGTAGTATCTGCTGTAGATATGTTAGCAGTTTGGGGACTGAGAGGAAGTCACTGGGGTCCATGACCTCAAACACTGGCAGCATTCCATTAGTCTTGGTACCTTCATTTTACAGCAGTATCTATAGTAGTTCTCCTAGGGAGCTCTGGCAGCTCAGTCCCTAATTTGGACACTGATAGTCACAGGAGATATCACTACAGGGGGCCAGATCCACTTGAACAACAGTGTTTGTGGTGGTCCCATGTCCCAGCTGTCTGTATTTGATTCTGATGATCTGCCAGGTTGAAGAACTATTAGTTTAGAGGTCATCAAATCCTGCAACTCATAAACCTGGAGCTTCAAATTGAGCAGCCACTTTTACATGTTAATATTATAGGGCTTCTTCATAGAATTTCCTTTGAAGAAAGGGTTCCATGGAAAAAAAAATGGAAAACAAGTTGTGGTGTCCCATCTAACCCTTGATCAATTGCTGTGTCCAGTTTGCAAAGGAAGGGGAAGAGGCGGAGAGAGATGTGTTTATGTACTCAGTAAAGAGGGAAAAAGTTCATATCATCTGGACTGGGAAAGGTAAATAGCATTTATTGAGTAGCCATGACAATAGCAGCCTGTTATGTTACTTATAGTCATTAGTAGGTTTCGATAATAATAATAATAATAATAATAATAGTAGTAGTAGTAGTAGTAGTAGTAGTAGTGGTAGTAGTAGTAGTAATAGCTAATACTTTATGAGCACTAACTGCCAGACCCTGCCCTAAAACCTTTATAAAGTAGCATCTTGTGTTATTTTTGCACCAAGTCTACGAAGCAGGTACTACTGTTAGTCTGTAGACACAGAAGTTGCTGTGAGTAAGTGTGAGAGCTGGGACTAAAATTCAGGGATCTGCTTCTATAGTTCACGCTCATACCCATTCTATTCTACTGTTTCTTCTAAGGGAGGTTTTGCTATTTCTGACATATAGGTATGAAAGTGAAGATTCAGAGGTTCAGCAATTTTGCTAGTCACATAACGTGTAAAGAGCAGGACAGGATGGAAATTGAAGTTTGTCTGACTTCAGAGTACCTCCCTTTTTCCATTCATTCATTCTTTTATTCACTCACTCATTCGAAGAGGGTTTATTTGGAGCCTATAATGTGTTAGACCCTATCCCAGGAACACTATATCTTTTTAATTTTAGAGGAAGGTCTTAAGCCACTACTCTAGAATTGTTGTTTGTTGATGGGATGGTCGAGTCAAGGGCATAGTATGGGACAACTTCCTTTTTGAGTGCATGTGCCTTTGACAGGAAATTTTATCACGCAGTGGGAATAAAATGATTCCAAAACTGTATACACAAGTGCTGAGGGAGAACTCGTCATGCACCACAAAAAGTTTTGACCCATTTGATATTTTCTAATGGAAGAATAATTGTCACTTAAAATAAAATCATAATTCTGTTTTGTGCCTGCATATTTATATCACCATTTTGGAGGCTACTGCTCCCATATGGCTAACATGAGAAGTTTTCTCTTGACTCCATGCCTGAAATAAATAATTTAGGAAAAGTAACCTTTGGAAAGTCTAAACATTTAGAAAGACTGTCTTTGATCTCTGTGGGCATGTGTAGCTTTACCAAACATTCTTTGGAAAATTTCAGCAATTACCAGTGGCTCTTTTTTGTCCCTGTTGCCCCTTGTGCAATCAGAACTGTGAAAACAGAAGAATGCTGTTCTTGCTTCCTTCAGAAACACAAGGCAAGTCTGGTCTTTTCTAAAGACCTCAGAATTTAAAGATGGCAATCTCCAGACCTCTCTTTCCTCTTGCATTCCTGAAGTTTAGATTCCCTTAGTCATTGTCATCACTTCCTTTATTATTTTATTGTTATAATTGTCAAACAGGGAGATTTGGTAAGCCATAATTTGGAGATATGCCTGTGGAGAGCTGTAAGGAACACACACACATAGTGAAACTGGGATTGTTGACACTTTGGCAACAGCAGTATGGGGAAGAAATGTTAGAATGCTAACTGGGATCGAAGGAGAAAACATTTTATAACCTCTATGGCCACTCTTAACTTACATTTAACTAGCGAAGAGATTTATTTGGTCAGAGAGTAGGGATTTGGGGATTTGTCTGAATGGACTCCCAGCAAGATAATGGAGTGCAGAAACAAAACAAGTTAGCTTTATCCTGATCTATGATGTGTTTATTCTGAGAGCTATCAAATATGCCCAAGAACAGATCGTGGTGTGGGGAACTGACCCTAAGTTGCCTCCCGAATGGCTAGTGCCCCCTGCTCTTTGCGACTGTATGTACAACTGTGTCCCTCGAGTGTGGCCAATACCTGTTACTAGCTTCTCGGCAACAGAAGACGGCAAGGTGAAAGGACTTTGCACATATGATTAAGGTCCCTAATCAGTTTTTGAGTTATCGAAAGGGAGATTATGTCGGGTTGGCCTGAATTAATCAGGCAAAAGTCCTTAAAACAGGGACTGGCCTTTCCTGAGATCAGAGAAACTCTCTCACTACTACTGGACTTGAAGAAATAAGCTGCCACGTTGTGAGAGAGCCCATGAAGAAAGGCAAAATGAGTATTCCCTGGCCAACAGGCAACTTTAATCCTATAATAATGAGAAGATGAATTTTGCCAACAACTTGAGGGAGCTTGGAGGACCACCTTTTCTCGGTCAAGCCTCTGACAAAAACACAACTCTGGCTGTCACCTGGATTGCAGTCAAGTAAGACTTGAAGCAGAAGACCCAGCCAAGCTGTGCCTGTAGACCTTCCGATCTATTAAAATTATAAGATAATAAAAGTGTTTTCGGCTGCTACGTTGTGGCTATTTGTTGGGCAGTAATAGAAAATGAGTATGCTTGTCTTCTAAAGAGTTGATCTAGATGTTTCCTAGGTATTTCTTCTAGGAAGATGGCTTGCTTTCATAGGAAGAAGACAAATTAGGATTGGATCACTATGTATTGGAGACTCAGGGATTTGATACTTACTGTATTCAAAATTAACTGCAAATAGAAGCCATCCGTGTACTGTTTCAGTCCTGGCTAGAAGGACCACTCTTTCTATCACCCTATACAATGGCCAGTTTGCATTCAACTGGTTGAATTAATTGAACTAGTTAACCATTGAAACTAAACCTTTTCTCCATATTGTCTCCCTAGGTAACCCAGGTACCTAAGAAGTTCTCAATCGTTTCTAGATTTAAAGAAACCATTCTTTCTCCTTTGCTCTCTACCCCCATTCACATTAAGCTCATCCAGGCTCTCACTCCTCCTCCAGGGCGTACTGACTTCCTTTTCCCATTTTTCCCTCTGAGTTCTCCTTTCTCCTCCCATCCACATTGCGGCTTTGGCTGCAAGCTGCTTCATCAGCCCTGCTTTCTTCAACACATCCCTAGAGTCTCTAGCCACACAGAACTGCTTATTCTTCCTCACACGTATTCTGCCTTCTCATCATTCCACGTACAGGGGATTCTTTCTCCCCCACATGCTCTCACTACCCATCCTTCCCCTCCACCCAGCAAATCTGTGCTGATTCTTCGGGACACAACTCAAATATTCTCTCTTCTCTCAGGCTTTTTATCTTCTCCTTCTTCCTCTGCCTTTCTCCTTTTCCCCCACAGGCAGGGGTAATCACTACTTGCTCTCAGCACTCACACCAGTTAGTTTTCATTCCATTATAAATGGTTACTATGCTAGTATTATAATTTTTTTAAATTTCTATGTCAAAATCACTGAGCCTCCCACCAACTGTGAATCCATCGAGGTGTATATTTTGTTCTTCTCTGTATTCCATGTTAACTCAGCAAAGCCACGAAGACAAAAAGTAGAATTCTCAATATGTCTGTGTGGCTGACTGAAGGAAAGAATAATAATCAGAATGATTAGTTTCAAGGTGCAGGGGATATGACTGAATCCTAATAACTTGTGCTATGGACCCTGCCCTTTGAAATCCTGCAAAGCTAAGGAATCACCAAAATTAAGAATGATGAACTACCAGAAGCTTCCAGAAAGTGTCATCATGTTATATACCTTGTCTTCCACCCCTGATTTTAGCAGTAGAAGATATGAAATGAGAGAAATTATGACCATGAGGAGAGGTCAGTGCTTTTGATCATGACAGATTCATGGCAGCCCTGTTTTAAATGTCAAACTTATTCCATCTTCCTGAGACCTAAGATGCTGCGATAACATGGCTGCTCCTTTCTATTTATTTTATGGTTTCTCTGATGAAGTGCTGGGTAATTTTTATATACAGAAATCACCACAAATTCAGTTCTACTATTGAAAAATTTAGTTCTCTTTATTATTCAAGGTAAAATACCATCTGAAACTGTGAGAAGCATAAAGGACCTTACAGCTCATTATCGAGTACCAGGCGTTTTCCAAGCACCATGCTAGGCCTGGGAGAGGTAGAAGTAAATATGATATGATCCATGACTTTGGGGAATCTACAGGGTGATGGGCAGAGAATGAAAAATAAATAAATAAAAATTGACAATGTGGAGCACTAAATGCTATGGTGGAGTGAAGCCTATGAGTGAGCTGTAGCTCAGACGAAGAACACTTCGCCCACACTGGGCTGAGAATGGGAGGTCATGACATGTCAGGCAATTATGCATGGCGGTATGAATATGTCAGGCAATTGAGACCCAGAGAGGGAAAGTGATTTGTCCAAGATCTCGTGGTAGTGGCAGTACCAACTCCCTCAGCACCCATTTTAGAGTTCTTATTGATATTCTGCATTATTGCAGGAAGCTGCATATTGTGATTTTGTAGCTTCTGTGGGGAAGACTGCAGACTGTGACTAGGGAATTATTTTAGGGAATTATATTCAAATAAGTTAATCACAGCCATGGAGTTCCCGGCACTTGAATGCTTTAGGAATGGATACTTATAATTCAAGCAATCTGTCAAGGAGCTGACAGCTTTAAGGCTAGACCAAGTGCTGGCACAGGCAGCTAAGAAACAAAGCTCCGACCTTGAGCCTGAGTGCATGAAATCCCAGTTTTCAGGAAAGTCGGCAATTCAAAAGTGGAGTCTCAAATGAAATCACAAAGAATAACGAGAGAGACTACGCAGAGTGCAGTTCCACTAGCTCTCACTGTCCCTTGTCTACACTGTCAGTCCCCAGATCACTGAACGCAGCATGGTCAGGGAGTGGGGCCCCATGCAAACTACAGCCTTTGGAGTATTCATGCTGGAATTAAAATCCTGGCTCTTTCTAGCAGTGTTGTCTTTGGCTAATTATTTAATTTATCTGTGCTTCAATTTCTGCACTTGTCAGATGGGAACTAAGAAAATTGTGAGGATTTAATGAGATTAGTGTACAGTAGGCACTCAGGTTGTAGCTTGTTTTTAAGTAGCACTTTTCCTATTATTGAACCTTGACTCTGAGACTTGTGACCTTGGACAGGTACGTTACCCTCATTCTCTTGGGCTCAGTGACCTCGTTTGTACAATGAATAGGTTGAACTAGATGATTCCCAAGGAACCTTCTCATTTCCAACATTCTAAGGTTCTGGCATTTAACTAAACATTATACCCCTTCAAGACCTGTGATTTTGCTTTCAGCCCTACACCCTCTGATGCAGACTGAATGCATGTTACTCTGTAGGGAAGGAAACAGTTCTGCCTTTCTCAATGCATGGGAGGTAGGGCCAAGATCCGAATGCAGATCTTCTCATTTCATTTCTATTCCTACTGCAGAGATTATAAAGGCCACAGTCTGCTGACTTCACTCACTGGGAACAAAGCTGAGTGGCTGGAAGGAAAAAGGAAAAACCTCTACATCTGATAGCTTTAAGGACAGTGACTGTCCCAGGATGTCCTGCTTCCCCATAAACCTTCATGGGGCTGCTGATCATAGTTGTATGATGAGTCATGAGAGCTAAGGTTGGCTGACTTTTCATTTCATATTAAGCCCTTTGCTAAGGGCTGTATATGTGTTATTTCACCAACTCCTTACAACAACTCTATGGAGTATCATTAGCCCCATTTCACAGATGAAGAACATTTGGCAAAAACAGGTTAAGCAATTCATCTAAGGTAGCACAGCACAGGAGCAACAGAATCCAGATTTGAACCGAGGTCTGCAGGACAGCAAAGCACAGGCACCTCATCACTACACTAAGGTACATACTGTGGCTGGTAGTCAAAAAGTGACATGGTACCTGCAAAAACAGCATACTCCAACATGGATGGGACACTGAATCATTCGGAAAAGTTCCATTGACTTCAGAGTTTTCATTGCCAAGGTAAGGTCATTTCTACTATATTCTAGAACAATTCCCTTTAATTAATTAATTAATTAATTAATTAATTTTTTTATTGCCTATAGCACCTGGTATTCCTAGGTGGTTTCCCATCCAAGTACTAACTGAGCCCGACCCTGCTTAGCCTCCGAGGTCAGACAAGATCAGGCACGTTCAGGGTGGAATGGCTGTAGACAGAATAATTCCCTTCTAAAATGATCAAATGCAATTTTTAAAAAAAATGTTTAGAAACAAGAAGAAAAAAAGAATGAGTTTAGAAACCTAGAAAACATGGGACCTAAATTCTAATTCTTACTGTTATGAACTATTTTAGTTGCCTTGAGCAGGTTTCTTCCCCTCTCTGGGCCTTAGTTTCCCCACCTAGTCCAAGAGGAAAACAGACCTGCTTAGTTCTTCTCTTGCTCTATTTTGCATATGAATCATCTAAGGATCTAGTTGAAATGCAGATTCTGATCCGGCAGGTCTGGGGTGAGGTCTGAGATTTAGCATTTCTATCAACCTCTCAGATAATGACAACACTGCTGGTCTGGGAACTAGGCTTTCAGTAATGACTTGATCACTTCGGATTTGACTCTAAAACCAAGGTGTTATAGTAAATTCCCAACTTCTTGGGAAACAAGGGGTGTTAATTTTCATCCTATAGGGCAGTGATATTTCTCCAGCTGTAACTTGTATGGCTGTTCCTCACACATAGCTTTTTATTTTTTGGTTTCAAACAGATTTGAAGTCCCCCAATCATGGAGCTTGCAGGCCTTGGCAATGCCGTGAGTCTCCTAGGAGGTGGGAAGTGAGTAACTGACCTAGAATGCCAACAGCTGTGCATGGTGGTATGAACTGTGCCCTCTCCTTTGCCCACTGGCTCAAAACCCATCTTTTCCCATGGTACCATAAGGCACTGCTGGATGTGCTGTGTTGGCTGCAGCTCACTTCCTGCTGACAGGGAGGGATTTTAGAAGTCAGTTCCTGCTTTCCCTGAGGAAATCAAGCATGTCATTTCTGCTACTTGTTCAGCTGGCAGAGCCACAGAGCGCTGCTCAGGCCCCATTTCTCCAACATACTTACAGAGTAGTGGGCCGTGTGGTCCTGTTCTCACCCTTCTCGGAGTGAGATTTCTCTCTCCCTAATAAAGAACTTTTTTTTTTCTTGCTAGGTAAAATACCTGCTAGGAAAGTAGAATTCATGTCAATGTAAACCTAAATGTTTCTGGAAACCCAAGGCCCTTCAAATTAGAAATATTTTAATGCAGTCAGCTTCAAATTTCTGCAAATGATGTAATGGATCTTAAATTAACTTGTTCTTGTTTGTTTCAATTCTTTTCCTTTTCAACACATTTTTGGTTTTGATTTTTTTTCCCTTTCAACTTTGTATATAAATGAGGTCTTTTTGCAGCTTTCATAATTTCCTGTGTCTATTTCCTGGTGTGGAAACATGCATTGTTTATCAGAATCTTCCTCCTGAGTGACGTTGATGTGCAGAACTTTCTGATCTTTGAGCTTGTCTTGAAATGTCCCCACGAGGCATAGAAACCTGTCCTCTCGGTTCTCTGTAGGTCAGCTAAGAGCTTCTACCTCCTAAGTAAGGCTCGAATTGGAAACCCTACAAAGCTTCCTGCTTGACTAGAGCAAACCTGTTGGAACCTGTGAAAAATTTAAAGTGACTGAAGAACCAAATTGCCTTTATGGGGTCTGGATGGGCTTTAAGTTTTGGGCCTTTACCCTGCTTTAGCTCTGACTCAGAGGAGTGAGACTGACACTTCTCCATGGTGGTCTCACATACAATATGCACCTAAACTTTAAGGTGCCCGGGCTTCATAGATAACAAGTAGTTTCTTCACTATAGTATCAGTAAATAGTAGGATGGTATGTTGGTTTCCTATTGCTGTTGTA
Organism: Cynopterus sphinx; assembly: GCA_030015415.1. NCBI lineage: Eukaryota > Metazoa > Chordata > Mammalia > Chiroptera > Pteropodidae > Cynopterus > Cynopterus sphinx. The sequence goes on from CM057388.1 coordinate 95,946,071, forward strand.
ACATATCGCCGCAAACAGACACTTAAGCAACACAGATTTATCTTATAGTCCTAGAGACCAATAGGTTTATTGCACTGAAGCCAAAATGTTAACAGGGTCCTTCCAGAGACTCTGGGAGAGAATTCATCTCCTTAACTTCTTCAGCTTCTAGACACTGCCTGTGTTCTTTGTCTCATGGTTCCCTTCCTATCAAGCCAACAAAGGAGAGTCGAGTTTCCATATTGCATCACTCTGTCTTCTTTTTCCTCTCTTCCAGTTCTAAGAACATTCCTGATTACATTAGGCCAACCTGGATAATCCAAGGATAAACTATCTCAGGATTTTTAATTTAATTGCACCTACAAATCCCGTTTGACATGTAATGTTCCATATTCACAAACTCCAGGGATTAAGATGAGGACATTTCAGAGGACAGGAGGGGGACATTACTCACATCCCCACCTTCTCAAGGTGGACATGTATTGTTTGCCTCCCCATGATTTATTCTTTCTTTTACCAGAAAGAGCCCCGAGATTTGATTGTTGATGCACTCTTAATCTACTAGTCTTCGTGAAGCCTGAGGAGCTGGTCATGTGCCTCAGACCTGGGGTAATCAACAGAAATCATTCCCCCCACCACACACACAGTGCTTGGTTAAAGGCTATGCATCAGGCCTGCACCAGGCAACCCCAAAAGAATTACAGTACTTCATTTTGAGAAGACAGAGCTGTATGTTGCAAAATTACTTGTTTTTGGCCTGTTGTGACTTAAGCCCTGCCAGTTTTTTTATAATGCAAATGACTGACTTAAGCTTTGAGTGTCCGGGCATCAATGCAAATGACTGACTTAAGCTTTGAGTGTCCGGGCATCCTCTGCTAAGAGGCATCCATTACAAAAGGCATGCATTACAAAGAGGCATCTAACTTCAAAGATGGCTATCTCAATAAACACATTCCAGCCACACAATTTGATAAAGAATCAGGCCACTCCCGCCACCATTCTCCTCCCTCCCCCTGCCCTACAGCCAGCCACCAGCTCTACCTTTCTGTTTTAACAGATCTTAGTTGATTTTGTTAACTCACTCTTTGGGCTACTTGTTTTTCTTTCTTTCCATGTTTTAAGTTCCAGCTCTTTAGTTTTATATGCACCCATAATGAGCCCATGAGAAACACTGGGTCCCAGGCTCTCTCTTTCTCCCCTCGACCTCAACCTCGAGTGTGGCCCTGGGTATGCCATGTAATTTCCATATCCTGGAAGTAGTCAACCTTTTCTCCCCCAAAGTTTTCTGAAGGTTATTTCTAAAGGGGATTTTGCAGTCACAGTAAGAACCAAAAGGGCCGATTCAGACACATTTGTTACTGATAGGCTGAGATCAGCACACAAAACACCTGTGGAAGTGGTTATGCTGGAGCACAACACCACCTGCCCATGCCACACTACTTATTAGGGCTCCCTTACAAATATGATGTTTTCCAGCAGCCAGTGTGTTTTCACTTCCGTTTTTCAAATTGACCATGCCAACTGAAGAATGGAGCTCTTGTCAAAATAGATATGTATTCAAGTGTATTTCCCACTTATAATTAATAAGTAGTGAAGGTAGCACTCAAGCTTGGACCCCCTGTCTTAAAAGTATTCTATATTGCCTGCCTCGATCACCACAAGATTAATGTGAAAAGGTTAGTTTCATTTGCTGTTGGTGTGGGGATATGACCAGGAGGGCAGGGACCAAGTGGAGAGTGTACTTGTGACCATCTTTGATGTAATTAATATTGTCCTAGAGGTTCTGTTATCTTTCTAGTACTGTGGGATGTTGTCCTGCCTTTGGCTCGAAAAGGAATCTAGAGATACTTGGTCTACTTCTGCCAAGACACCATTAGCTATCATTTAGGCATAGAGCCCTGACATTCAGTGACATGTTAGGCACCAGCACCTATTAGTTAATTTAATTTTGGTAACTTATCCTGCATTATTATTATTATTATTATTATTATTATTATTATTATTATTAACCTGCTTCGAAGAGGAGAACAGGGCTCAGAGTGTTTAATCCCTCAAGCCAGGATTTGAGCTCAAGCAGTGTAACTATGAAACCTGCTTTTTTTTACGTGGTGAAAGAGAACCACAGAGCACTGGTCATTATCTCCCCAGTATTTATCTCATAGAGGTAATAAATCTTTATCTGACTGAGTTTTAAAACAGTTGTGCTACCTTTTACTTGTCAAAATCCATTTCCTATTTGCTTTTCTAAATGCTGTAGGCCCTCTCCCAGGACCAAGATTGTGTTCCTTTCCTGTTGACAAAATTTGCTTCAAGGTCGTTTACCCATCACTTTGAGCAGCCCTTGTGTTAACCGTAAACCGCATCTTGTTTAACCTGTACTGACCGCCTGAATTCCTGGGAGAGAACAATTTACACAAGGCAGACCACTCTGGCTGGGCACTTTCTATTTATCTTATCTAGGCGGCCTGCTCAAATGTTGACCTCATCAGAACCGGTTATTAACATAACTGATGTGAAATAATGTTAGCAAGTGCTCCAATTCTGAGATCCAAACTCACTCTGCTCAGGGAAAGGGACTGAGACAGTTGAAGTCAGCTCTCTAGCCGTCACAAACCTGATGCTTCAGGATGGCCGTTCATAGGCATCTTCGCCTGAGGCATCTGCATGAGCCTCAGTCTGGCCATCTATAATTATGTCTAGCTTGAAGAAGAAAGTCTCTGAACTCCTTTCCTGTACTAAAATCCTTTAATCCCCATATTCTTCCACTGTTGGACAGTTTAATTCTTTGATCTTATAACTAAATGCATCAGGAATGTGTGAAAAAAGGAGGGATTTAGAACCCAGTCAGGTATTTGTCCTTTACAATATGACAGAGTTTGGAGAAAATGACCTGGTGTAGATATCAGTTGTGAATGAATGCCACAGGCATGAAGCCCAGCCGCCAGTTTTTGGCGCTGGGGTTTTGGAGGAAGTGGTGTGGGTTTCTTCAGGCAGGAGGAATGTAGCAGAGGGATACCTAGGAGTCGAACAAGTGAACATTTAGGATGTCCATCTGTGGATCTTACCCAGGAACATAGCTGATAATAGAGAGAGGCCTGAAAAAAGCCAGGCAGAAGAGTTAGCCCACTCTCTGCTGGCCACCCCTGGGCAGGAATTAGGGCTGTGGCTGCAGTTTTTGCAGTAGCAGTTCAATAAGACTAGGCAGAGCACCAGGCAGCAGGGAGCGGGGGCAGGGAACTGGAATTCATTGGGTGGAAAGATTTGTGCTTCACACATGGGGGAAAACAGCCAAAAGGGGCTCAGTAGTCAGTACTGGGAATGAGACCAAATCCTCCCCTGGAAAGGGGTGGAGAGAGGAGCAGGCACATTGTCTTTATTATGAAGATCAGTCTAGAAACTGAATGAAACTACACTTTCAGCTCCAGGGACAAATGGGCCCTGATAAGAGAAACCTGGAATAGCAGAGTGAGGTAACAAGTCGTGGGACTGCATTAGCCACAATTAAAGTGGCTTTTTTCCATTCTCGGTGTTTGCTAAATCTTTACATCATTGTTATCAATCACAGAACATCTCCCAACCCATGATCTGGCAATTTTTTATGGCACCCCACCACATACCATGACCATTTTTGAACTGGTTTTGCTCGCTGGATTCTTAAATTTTATTGATTTTGGTTCTGAAAATATAAAGAGCCAACTTTCTTGTTGAAAGACCATAAATTAGAGTGGTTAAGAGGCTCTGGAGTCAAACAGACGTAGATTCAAACTGCAATTGTGCCACTTAGCTGCTATGTGACGTTGGACAAGTCACTTCAGCTTAATGGGTCTCCAATTCTTCATGCATAAAATTGAGATAATAATACCAGTATCCCAAGGTTGTTGTGATGATTAACTAAGAAAGTGTGCTTAGCACATGGAAAGCACTAGATAAATGGTAGCTAATATTGTTGTAGCTTATTGGCTTGTCTAGGCTGTATCCCACCCTTGCATCTGGTCACATGTTCTTTGTATAGGCTTTCCAGATCAATTCAGTGTGTGTGCCGACTTTTCAATGATGCTGCCTGAGTGAAACTAGAATTTACCTTATTAGAAGATGACAGTCTTCATATGTTTTTTGAGCTCATATCATGGTCTAAGAGCCAATCCTTAGTTAAGGGTACTTAGAAAGCCCCAAATAAAATGCTAGAACTGAGGGAATGTAATTGTTTAGGAAGGTGACTCATATCTGTTCATAGATCATAATATTTCTCTAGTGCTTCTTCATCCTCTACTGAGACTTCAACGTCAGGTTTAATCTTAAGATTAAAAAGAGAAACAAATTCCTGAAGCTGTGTATAGAAAGCCAGGAAAATTTGTTGAATCCTAATAGTTCAGTGATATGAACAAAATTGATGGACCTGGCAGGAACCTTATTCTAGATACCACAAATCTGTACCAATCAATGCTGTCCACAGGTCCTGAAATTCAATATGGTTTTGGAGAGCCTCTCTCAATTTTTAGAAATGCTGAAAACCTGCAGAGTGGACTGTAGACTCCAAAGGAAGGTCAGAGCCCTTAGAGCGTTTCTGAAGAAAGCAGTATCTCTTGGCTGCTGGAAAAGACATGCAAAATGCTCAGATGTTTCTGTAGCACAGAACTGAGAGAGAAATGCTGCCTCAGACATCCAGCTCTTCTAGGTCGAATAAGAATCCCAGAGCACATTCATACCTAATGAATATTTCATGAGGCTATTTCTATGAAGTTGCTCGATGTCAGGTTTCCCTTAATTTTTCTGCAGTGTCTCAATTAGTCTGAGTCGTGATGTCAGAAATAGAGGATCTTAGGTGGATAATATGTGTCTTAGAAAGGCTTGGTCATAAAGCTTGTTGAGAACTTAGTGGCAGACAAGTGGGAAATGGAGGAGGTGAGGAATGGGATTAGTGGGACCAGAGGACTGAGAACCTCTCAACACAGGGCCTGAGTTGTACCACTGTGTGTACTTCCACTTCAGACATACAAAACAGCAATAAACAGATTGATACTGTTGAATGGGTGGGTGGATGAATAGACAATTAATGGATGGACGGATGAATAAGAACTACCTTCACTTGCACCATACCTTGTCAATTTATATGTAGCTACCTCCCCACAACAGTCTGGTAGCTTCTTAATGCTCTCTTTGTATATCCGTCATGGAGCACAGGAAGGCTAGAACCGAACTGAGTAGCATCAGGATGAGGCAATACTGGGAGCCTGGCATGTCCTTTTATCTTGAGGGTGTGAAGATTAGGATCTGACATTATGGGCATGGAGATCAGGATCAGACAAGGGCTCTGCCCCTGGGGAGGTGGGATTGAAACTAAACAGTGAACCAGTAATGAAGATAAGAGCCAGATGCCTGGTTCATCAAGAAAAGTTTTTTTTATTTAACAAAACACTTGTTCTGTGTGTTTGTAGTGTAAGAAGTTTTCAGTCAGTTGTTTAAGCCAGAAATGTAGTCTTAGTGGGATCTACCTCCTAAATATCAATGGAATTGCACTTTCTGCTCCCCACCACTACTCTCTGAACCCTAACATGTTCGGTATTTTCCTCCTAAGCATCTTTGCCATAAACATCTTTGCTGCAGGCTTTTTTAGCACAAACATTTTCACCACATAAGTCATTGGCCATAGGGCAATTTTGTCATAAAAACATAAAATTATGAAAAGTAAAAGAGAGGTGTTATAAAGAACATAACAAAATTAAAAAGACTTTATTGCAAAATACGACGTATTCGAATACACTTTAAATGTGTGCAGATTCATGGCAATTCTGCACAAATAACTGATTTAATTGTGTGGATTTTATTGTAGCTGCTTTTGTTCTATAGGAAATGTGAGTTCAAATCTGCCCTCAAAGAGGACTTATGACGTCTCTTTCTCTTCCCAACATAGTATGTTTCAAAATAAGAAGTCAACTATTGTAACAAATCATCCTAATCTAGAAGAAATACTATCTTAAGACCACTGCCATCATGTCTCCTCCTCACTGCATAGACCATTGAGAGGGCTAAGATTTATACAGAATATACAAATGGGAGTAACTGCAATAACTCTGTCAATGGAAAAATGAAACCAAACTGACAACTAGATTTAAATACATTAGGTCTGCTGGGGGCTGTTGATTTGTCAATGGGGAAGTGAAACCAAATAAACAAAACAAATTGTCAACCAGTTACTTTATCTTTTTTTTTTTTTTTTTTTTACGATAAAATTGGTTTACAGCCAATTAGATATACGGTGAAAATGTTTGCGGCAAAAATTCTTGCCAGCAAAAATGCTACGGGGAAAATACCTAGAACTTCAATTAAGGCCCTCAGTGTCCCCTACCTGTGTCCCATATTGCTCCTTCTCAATTCACAATCAGCAAGGGATAAGTTTTTAAACAGAAATTAGATCATTTCGCTTCCCTGCTTCAAAAGCCTTCTGTGGATCTCCATTTGCTACCCGATACACCACTTATGAGTTCTTTTCTGTTCACATCCTGAGTACCTCAGTGCTATCCAGGTCCTCTCTCCTCTCTGCTTCCACCTTTGCCCTGTGTTCTAGCCAGAAGGAACCACTTGCTATCTTATGACGTTCTGTTGTATCGCATTGCTTGTGCAAAGGCTGGGGTTTTAGACATGGATTTAGAGTAGAGCCTCAGCCCTCATCTTGATCTCACGTCCAGGTACCCCAACACCCCCACCTCAGACACGCCCTTTGTTCTAGTCACACCTGGCTACTCGCTGTTCACTGACTAAGCCAAGGGTTTCCAAGAGCTCACAATCTAGCAGAGGAGATCAAGGCTTAAACAAAAATTAAAACAATAATGAGGAAAATGTTTCAGTGGCTCTAGGACCCGACTGCTGAGAAATGTAGGCAAGGTATCTTGTCACTTTTGTCTGGTGGATCAGTGAAAGCCACAGGAAACAGGCAGCATTTGCCCAACCTTGAAGGATGACAAAGGTTTGTCAAGCTTTTCTAACATGCTTCGTGTTACTTGAAACCTGCTTTAAAAAAATATATTACAAACATACGGCCTCTAATTGTGTTTTTACTGCTAATTTGCCCAGTCTTTGAAGAGAGAATTTGCTGAGTAATAGATAACTTGAGTGGCTATCTAAATTATCATCCGTTCCCAATTAGTGGAGATTGAATGAATGAGGCTTTATTAGTGTAAATGGAATTGTGGAGGACAAAGATGACCCAGGAATGAATACACAGTAAGAAGGAAACGTTGTGACCTGGCCTCCTGTGCCTTAATTTAGGTCACAGCAGCAATAACAGTGCTTTTTAAATTTTATGTCTAATGGGTTCTAATGTAGTTACTTCTGGAAGATGCATTTTCACTCCTGGTCCTGCCGTCTCCTTACTCTGAGGAACATTGCCTCCTTGGAAGTCAGTTCCTTCACCTGAATAGTGAAGAAGACTAACTGAATCTGTTGTATTCGCCCAGTGTATCATGGATACTGGAGGCCCAGAGAAGGCCACCCTGTGCCTCAGTTTCAGTCAGAGCATGTCAGTTTCCTGTGTGTCCTTGGGAGGTGACTAGGACTTGTTGGGTTGTAAGTTTCTATTGTAGTATTATAAGCTGTAGACAGTAAAGCCCACAAATCTCAAGTGTACAGCTCAATGAATTTTTGCCAAATGTACACACCCCTGTAACTACTACCCAGATCAAGATACAGAACATTTTGATCTGCTCAGAGGTTCCTTTGTGTCTCTTCCTGGTCAAGCTCCAATGCTACCCACCCCCACCTCCTGCCTACCACTCTGAGGCACTGTTCCCGCTGAAATTAACATAGGTTTGTTGGGCTCATTCTTGAGTTGGTGTCACTGCAATCACTCAGCATATACTCATTTACGTCTGATTTCTTTTGCTCAACATAACACATGTGCGATTAACCCAAGTCATCTTCTCTAGAAGTAGTTCATTCTTTTTCATTGCTGAGTACTATTTCAGTATTTCGTTGTATGAATGCATCACAGTCACTCTACTGTCGATGGACATCTGAGTTGTTTTAGAGTGTGTGGCTATAATGCGTAAAGCTGCTATGAACTTTCTTGTACATGTTTTTCGGCACACAAACTTCTTAGAGAATAATGTAGGTCATAAACCTTTTCATATCCTATTGGTATGTAAGCAATTTCACCAGTTTCAAATTCAATCCACATTTGGGGGTGGGATCTGTTCTATTTCTGGAGCTGGCCACAGCATCTGTTCTTTCTGGAGTAAGATCAGCTGGGTGCCCTAGGGAGCCTTTATAGGAGGGTTGAGAAGCTCTCTGGGGAAGAACTCCCATGTGGTGAAGTAAGGTTTGAGGGGAGGTAGTTGATTCAAAGACAGTAGGGTAGTGACTCCAGAGGACAGTGATTTCATAAACAGTGCAGTGTCTGCCACTCCAATTGTTCTCTGGCACAGCTCCTACCTAATTCTTCTGGAAGGACAGGGTGGCCAAGATTCTAATGAGATAAAAAGGGATCTTAAAGAAAAGTTTTTTGCTTTAATGAGGGATATTGGAAGGGCTTCATCTAGCATGGTGACAGTGATGACAGCAGTAATGTTTCATGACAGCTGTTGAATGACCCAGACAGTGACATCAACAGTGGTAGTCATGGTCTTCTTTCCATAATATCTGGCATCAGGGCTCTTGGCACAAACACTAGCATCAGAGACCTGTAGTATAATCAGCCTCTGTATCATCAGCACCTACAGGCAGCAGAATTTTTGCTCTGGGTTTAGCTTTTCTGAGTTGGAATCTTGGCTCTACTACTGCCTATTTGGGGCAAGATTATTTCTTAGAGTCTCACTTTCTTTATATTGAAAAAGGAGCAAATAATAGTATCTATTTTAGAGAAATGTTTTAAGGATTAAATAACCTCTAAATTTATGATCTGATATGAATCACTTAGCACAGTGCCTGGCACATCATATACTCTTATTAAATGTTGCTTATTATTATTATATTAATTGCTTCTTATTATTAATGTCAAGTTTTATTATTCATGTCACTGCCACTTTTGACCAGAGGCATAACTATTATAAGCCACAGAACTGAAAAGAAAGAATGGCATGCCTTTCGGTAGATATAGTATGTGTAAAAAAATCCTCTCCCTGAGGATTCCTGTAATTATTTGGAAGAAATGAGAAGTCGTCTGGAACCAGAGAAAGACTATTTTGAGGCTGTCATTCTTCCCGTAGGCAAGGGAGGCCTGAGAAGCACTGGTTACAGTAAATGGGCTACTGAGGTCAAGGGCCTCAGGACACTATCCTTTGGTGACTCAAAAGGTGGAGCATTAACCTTTTTCTGTTTATCCAAGGGTTATTTTATTTAGCTGATCTCAAATGGAACTTATTAGACCTAAGGATTCAAGCAGCATTGATTTGTCTCTTCATTAAATTGAAGTGTTAATTTTCAGAGTTTTGACATTTGGTGAGTGCCTCTGTATTTTGTGTCCTTCCCTGACACTATGGCTCTATATTCCACCCTTGCTAGGCAGCCTGGACCTCAGGTAGAGAGACCCCAGTTCATTCCTCCTTCTACCTTCAGAAGCTAGCCTGGTGCTAGATGCCTCTTTGGTACTTAATTAACAGTTTGTTAAATGAGTGAATGACTCACACAGTACACCCACCAGGTTCAGATCCATGAGCAATGCCATGGAAAATAAGGAAATATAAAAGGAGTCATTTAATCTGTGGTAGCTCACCAACACTGTACACTTCTCAGTGTTCAGTGGCAGGTGTGCATAGGGCCACCCATGTATTGATTGCTATGTTATTCCCATCAAATTAGTCATTTGAGATGACAACATTAACTTGCTTGAGTGGCTCTTTTACAGCATAATTCTGAAGAAACAAAAGGAAGGCATCAGAATACTCTCCTGACATACAGCATCAAAGGCCCTTACTCGTAGGATATTCACTAGATCTGTGAATGTGGGTGGGACCTACCTGGCCATTCACTGGGTCCAAATGTTGCATCTCTCGCCCACGTGATATAGAAAATGAATTTCTATATTATTCCAACCTCTGGAAGAGGTCAAATTGCCAGTTTAGACATGGCACCCCTCATCACTCTTGCAATCATGGCGAGGGAACTGTTAGGCCTCTTTCATATAGCCTTTCCCTTGCTAGGTGTGTAACTGGAATTGGAGGAGGTACTGTTTTTCCTTGGATTGTTCTTCACGAGTTGAGAGGAAACTCGCTGTGGCCTGGCTCCACTGATGTATCAGAAGCTATCAGAAGGGCATCTAGAACAGTGCATCTGTTGTCTGTCTGTCTGTCTCCCCATCTCTGGGGTCTGGTCAGTTATCTGTATTTCCTGCTGAGGCTTAAAAGGAAGGGGTGAAGAGAAGACAGAAATAGCTTCATATTAGGGATGGGCCGGAAACAAACAGAGAAGGGAAATATGCTTGGGGGCCTGCTCCTAAGCAACACTGATCTAGAGCCTCCATGTCTCTGAAATCTCAGTTAAGTGTGCATTAACAATGGTTTAAAGGCCTCCTGCTTCTGTTTAAGTAAGCGTTGTAAGTTATCTGCTTTTCAAATTACTTTGGAGACAAGCTCAAGTAGAAAGAATCATCATAGCTTGGGTCTAGTGTAGAGTGCGTTAGCTCTGCCATTGCCCGCTGATTTAATTGGCCCAGTAAGCACGCTTGAGGTGGTTGGGCTTGTAATTAAAGTTGTGGCGCCTGGAAAATCCTCCGTCTGTTATTATAATTTTTTCTAAAATAAACTATCCTAGCTCACCAAACTTGTGGGGCTAATTAGAGCCTAATTAAAGTTACTTGTTTCTATTTTAAAATCTGCCCACTGAGAGAGCCGCAAGGCAGGAGGGAACATATTTTTAAAGTGACAGTTCTAAAAATGCTTCCCGCCCTGGTCTGTGAGCTGCATTGCTCTGATTCAAGCATTGATTTATTTCCAATGAAAATGATGGCCCTTCATTGCAGTTCTGCTCCCAGGGCCCCCTCCCATTTAGCTGTGTGAAAGGATTTATTTAATGAAAAAAAGACCTCTTCTTTGTCATTCATTTTCCAGCTGGAGAAGCTGACCACAGCATTCAGAGGGGAAGTCATCTAGAAAAGGGCACATGACAAAATCTGGAGCAGAGAGACAAGGAGTCAGTACATTATTGATTCCAAAGAATAAATGAAGATAGCATTTGTTAAGGACTTACTATGGACTAGATGCAGTGAACAGTTTGTACCCGCTCTCTAGTTTCATGTTCACCACAGTCCAACGAGCTGAGTATTTTGTATCATAGATTTTCCTGATAAGAAGGCAAAGAAGAGTGAAATTGCTTGCCTGATGCCACAGAGCTAATCGTGGTGGATCTGGGATCTAAAGCAACATCTGATTCAAAAGTAACCTTCTTCAGGACAGATTCTTGTCTATCTTCCACCATCGCTCCTGAAAACTTGTTGTTAAGTCAGTAACTCTCTCTCTACTTAGGCGTCTGTAAAATGGAAATAACAGTACCGCTGTTGCTGCTTATCTGAGTCATAATGACTAGCTAAGATAGGCTCGAAAGCTCTTCGTAAAATGCAATGCAGCACTCATTAGATTAGTCTTAGGAGAACTGTAAACTATATACATTTATATTATTAATTTCTTCAGGGGCATTGCTTTCATACTCTTTACAGAGGCAGCTAAGAAAATACAGGTCTTAGACCATTTCCCTTGGCAGAAAACCTTCCTTCTGAATAGCCAACCCTTTTTACCAGGGACCACTCTGTTATGCATTACTAAAAGATGTTTAAAACTACAGTGGCCCAAACTGGAATTGTCTTTCTCTTCCGGAATTGTTCCCTAGCCCCTCCTTTTCCTGTGATGCCAGACCACTAACAACACAGGCCAGGGTGTTCTCTTGATGGCTAATCTGGCTTCCCTTAACCTACTCCACCCACATGATACACGGTACTCTCTCCCACCTGAGTTCAGAGGAAGTTCCCTGTGGGCTGGCTAACCCGCCAAAATGGCAATCAGACAAGGCCTGGACTAGGCTGAGGCAAATGAAATGTCCAGGGCATAACATTTAAAGAAGCACCCATTCTCAATGTCATGTGAGTACAGACAAAGCACTTGAGAGTGAGTGCCTCCTAAATCTTGCACCCTAGGTGCCTCACTTTCCTTATCCTTGTCCAGGGTCTGAAGAACTCATATATCCTCCAGTCACTGGTGCCACTTATGCCTTAGTACATATTTGTGAACATTTTCTGAAGGTCTGCTCCTCGTCACAGACTCTGGTTGTGGCTTTAATTAAATTTAGATGTTTGTTCCTTGTCTAGACAGTGCCAGTTTTCCATAGTGTTTTCTACCCCAGTAGAAATCCTAGCTTATAAGCAAAATAAAAATAGTTACAATTTATTGATTGCCTACTGAAAGCCAGATATGTAATTAGCTACTTAGCATACATTATTTCTAATCATCACAACAACTCTTTCCTACTTAAGGGAACTGATGCTCAGAGAAGTTCAGTTCAGTTCAGCAAACTTCATATTTGTTGCAGAACTAGAAAAGATAGTTCATAATAGGAGGGAGGTTGGCTAAATTCCCAGCATCCTCTCTGGTCTATTGCCTTTGGCCATTTGAATCATTTGGGAATGCTCTAAGCAAAGAGGAAGATGAAGGACAAGAAAATTTCCCTGGTCGCTTGGTAAGAGATAATATTGAAGATCTTGGGTAAGTTTACACTTAAGCACAAACATGTTAAGTAGCTATGTTAGGAGCATGCCGTGAAATATATTGATAGAACTCATCCATCTCTCCTAATGAGACTGAATAGTCACTATTGAAAGGTGTTTTGCTTGAGTCACAATACTAGGTAGATAACACAAGGGATCAATTTCTGTAATTTGCCCATTATTGTTCCCTGGCAATGACTGGGGACCGTAAGAAAATATGACAAGATTTTGATGGTCAAGGCAGATGTTTAAATGTATAATTTTCAGCTCCTACCAAGAAAACATGGAAGTATAAGTTGAGGTGTCCTTGTCTGAAGTGAAACTCTGGCCTTTATCAGCAATTCACTCGTATTTCTTTTTGTCCCTTTTTCTGTTGCTATAGCACAGGAAATTGAGTACTCATGCATTGGTCATGCATATAATTTTCAGAGGTCCTTAGCAGGCTGTGACATGCTGGGTTATAGCGTTAACAGGCATGATTGACATGGCATTCCAAACAGCATTTCTCAAAAGTGATGGAAGTACAAAGATTTTCTCTGCCATCATAGGGGCAAACCTAGGAATCACCTAGTACTTTATTATTTTATTAGGAAAATGATATCGTGATATCATGAAATACATTTTGTAAAAAGAAAAAAAACAATTATCATCCTACAACTAAATATCACCCTTTTTTTCAGTCAACAATTGAACCTAAGGGACAATACTCAGCATAGGTTATAGGATTCAATCGGGGCAGATGTTTGCAGGCAGTTTCTATTGACACTTTCAATCATGAGGTGAGCAAGAGCCATTTACATCTACCTGTGACTGTGAAAATGGGCAGCTCTGGAATGGCGACTTTGTATTTGGTTTCATCTAGTTTCTCAAATCTTGTTGTCACAGCAACTAAGAGCATTGCCGGCAGGTATGACTTCTTCTCTCCTCACCTTCTGTGCCAGTCAGTGCACAGGTTGTATTTAATTACCTATTTAAATAGCCTTCCAGAGCCTGACCGCAAGACTTGCTCATAAAGCAGCATCAGAAAAAAAAGTCTGATTCACTAAAAATTTTCAAAATCATGTTATTATTTTCATGGTACACAAGGTTATAACCTTACCTTGATGTAATTATTAGAAAACATGCTTTCTCTTTTTCTTTCAAGTTGCCTATTTAATCCGAGAAAAATAATGATAGCTACACAGTCTTTAAAAAAGTATCAGCCTCACAAAATATAAGATGCAATTTTATTTATTTTCCTCATTTCATAGATTTGTGTATTCAGGTTTTACCAGCATGTACACATTATTTGAGAGTGAGCTAGCTACAGTGTTATGCTCAGATCAGGTAGAGGAGAGTTCCCTTTCTCCTCTTATTCTCATAATCTATAGTATCAGTAAAAAATGAGCTATATTAGTTTGGGATCTATCCCTCTATCTATTCACATATGCATCTATGCACACACATATACATATACATGTACATGTACATGTACATATACATATCACACATATATGTCTGTTTGTCTACATATCTATCTATCATCTAACTATCTATCTATCATCTATCTATCTATCTATCTATCTATCTATCTATCTATCATCTATCTATCTATCTATCTATCTATCTATCTATCTATCTATCATCTATCTATAATTCCTTACAGGATGGAGCTAAGTAAGTATAAATTATAACCAAAACTACTATAGAATTGAGGGATTTCATTGGCTCCTTCATACTCCTTCCTGCTTCTTGATGTGAGCAAATAGACGTCAGCATAAATACATTATATATTGGTACAACTCAGGGTGGATATTGTTGCCATTATTAAGTATGCTAAACGTAGTACAGGATATGCAGGATGATAAAAATACATGTGGTAAGATTTAGATTGCCAGAGGTAAAGAGAGTTGCCCATATCCTGGCATCTGTGGCCAACCTAAAGAGCTGCCTAAGATTGCACATATGTGTCATCTTTAATGAGGACAAGACCTATTTTAACTAAGCAACAGTGACTAATAATGCATCTAGGGTTTAGGGACTGAACAGGTAGGAAACTCTCCAGAGCAGTGGTCCCCAACCTTTGTGGCACCAGGGACCCGTGCTCCTATGAGAATCTAACGCCTGATGATCTGAGGTGAAGCTGAGGCAGTGATGCCAGCGCTGGCAAGTGGCTGCAGATATAAGTGAAGCTTTGCTCATTGGCCTGCCACTCACCTCCTCCTGTGTGGCCCAGTTCTTAACAGGCCTGATTGTTGGGGACCCCTGCTCCAGAGGATTTGTTAAGATTATTAGAGCTGCTCAAAGGATCTAGCCCTTTGCTTTTTTGGACATCTCCAGCAATGCTTCATTTAGAACACATTAGCATACATAGTATCAGGTACTATAAGATACCAGCAAAGGACAAAGTCCTAGGCTTCCCTGAGTTTATGGCCTAGTAGTGGAAATAGATTTTAATCAGATATTTTCACAACTAAATTTGTAAACCATGAAAATACAGTTGGAGCCTCCCAAAGTGGTATCAAACAGATAGAATCTTGCTTGGAGCTCCATGAAGGCCATTCTGAGGCCATGACATGTAGGCCGAGATATACAGGATTAGGAGAGAGACAGGTTAAGAGTGGGTTGGAAGAGGATTTCTCACAGAGGGTACAGCCCAGAAGCAGGAGCTTGAAATATGGCAGAAGGCCAGGGAATTCCAGTGTGGCTGTAGTGGTGGGAGCTAAGGGAAGAATAACAGAGTCCATTCAGAGTGGTAGCCAGGGGACGCACCACACAGGGTCTTAGAGGCTTTGACATTTTTTCCTAGGTGCAATATAAAGCATTCTAAAAGTTTTAAGCATGGGACTGACATCAGATTTATACATGAAAAGATTCCCTCTGGCTGCTAAGTGAGGAATGAATGGAGAACATGAATGAAAATAGGATAGTAGTCACATACATGGATAGACTTGAGATATTCTTTATGGAATGATCTACAGTACCTGATGAGTGACTGCAGGTGGGAATTGGAAGGGACAGAGAAGTCAAGAATGATTCCAAGGCAAATGTGTAAATAGAGGCGCTTTTGACTGAAATAGGAGTAAATTTGAGAAATATTATAATTTCTATTTAGAAATATAATTTTAAAATATTTATGAGACATCCAGATGGAGATGTCAAGAAGACTGTTGAAGTATGGGATTCAGCAGCAAGATTTGTTCTTAAATTGATGAACATGGAAGAATCAATCACCTGAGAGAGAATTTAGTTGTAGAAAAGAGTGTAGGATGAAACCACAGAGCATTGAACCAGTAATGAGAGTATTTAAAAACAAAACAAAAAACAAGCAGTGGTTGATGAGGTAGGGAGTTAACCAGAAGAGTGCCATGTCACAGAACCAGAAAAGGAGAATGTTGCACATAGAAGGAAGTGGGTTAACTTTATTGAATGCTCCTGAGAGGTTAAATAAAAAGAATAGCCTACTATACAAAGGTCACCAATATCCTTAATGAAAGCAGTTTTGATGCAGTAATAGGGGCAGAAAACAGCAGAGTATGTTGAGGGGAAAATGTGAAGTGGGAAAATAGACATAGCATGAGTAGAAACTTTAAAGAAATTTGGCTGTGAGAGGAAGCAAAAATATTAAGTAGGTGCTGGGGGGCGGAATACGGGGTCAACAAGGGTATTATTTTTTAAGATGGAAGGAATAATTAGAGCACGTTAGTATGTTGATGAGACTGTTCCTTAACAAGGAAAGACATCAATGATGTAGATGAAGGAAGGTGTATTTGTCTAATTGTCCTTCCCTCTTTTTCATCTTATATTTTACTATAAGCAGCATGAAAAAACCTTGCTTGGTAATGTCTTTAGCTAAATATTCAAGTTCATCATTTAAAAGTTCTGCTTTCCACACAACTATAGGACACAATTCACCTAAGCTTAATTCCATTATATAACAAGGATACTCTTTTCTCAAGCTTGCAATAATATCTTTCTCACTTCCTTCTGAGTTCTCACCAGCAGCATGCCCCAAGTCCAGATTTTTAGTGAGTCTGTCCATAATGTTGCTTTTCAACATTCTTCCAGACCCTTCCCACTGTCTGATTCCAAAGTTGATCCCACATTTTATGTGTGTGTTGGAGCCGTACCCTATTTCCAAGTACAAAACTGTATTAGTTTGTTGGGAGCCAAGACCCTCATCCTGACCGCCCAGCCCCCTGGCATAGAACCTGGCCGTTAACAATCTAAAGAATGCAGGAGCAGATGATGCTCCAGGGAATAGTTAACCACAGAATGTATTAACATACCCGCCGGATAAGGAAGGACCTACTGAATGGCTGTGGACCTGCCCAAGGAGCCCCTCTCCTCCTTGTTCCTCTTTTCACTTCTTCTAACCTTTGTACCCCCTAACCCCATCAACCAAGGACCAATGAAATTGTAACAAGTATCCCCCTGCCTAGTCAGTCCTGCCCCCCTTTGTTCCCCCCGTATATATGTGGCCATGAGAAAATAAAAAATTTGAGGCTTGATCAGAACCTTGTCTTGCCTCCATTTCTTCGTATCTCCTGTCTCTCCCCTCCCCCATCCTCCACAGGATCCTCTTCGACCCGCGTTGTCCTGCCCCGCCGGCCGGGGCAGAATTGGCGCCCAACGTGGGGCTCGAAGTACGGAATTCTGCGGAGGACACCCACTAGAGAAGCCCAGGCCTGGGACCCCTTGAGCCTCCACGAGGAGTGAGTTAGGCTCGCCACGAGGTATTGACCCGTGAGTGATCGCCGCGGGACTAGCCGCCCTGCCGGACTGATCGGTTCAGAGGTAAGTGGGTGATCATTATGGGACAGGAATTGAGCTCTCAAGAGCTCTTCATTTCGGGTCTTAAAGACTCTCTCAAGGTACGAAGGATTAAGGCTCGGAAAAAAGATTTGCGTGATTTTTTTACCTTTCTCTCTGATGTTTGTCCTTGGTTCCCCCAGGAGGGAACAATAGATATAAAGTGTTGGAAAAGGGTTGGGCGGTCAGGATGAGGGTCTTGGCTCCCAACATTAGTTTTCTATTAATACTCAATTAAGTTATCACGAACATAGGAGTTTATAAAAGCACAAAATTATTATTTTGGAGTTTCTGTTGGTGAGGGTTCCAGGTGCTATTTTGCTGGGTTCTGTGCTCCTGGTCTCAGCCGGCTGAATCAAAGTGTTGGCCTTGGCCTGGAATCTTATCTGCTTCCAGGCTTCCTCAGGTTCCCGGCAGAATTAATTTCTTAGTGAGTTATAGGATCGAGGTTCTTATTTTCTTCTTGGCTATTAGCCAGGTTAATTATCCAGTCCTAGAGGCCATTCTCAGATCTTAGCCATGTGGACCTTATGCAACATGGTAGCTAACTTCTTCATAGCCAATGAAAGAATTTCTCCAGAATTTCTCTCCGGGTCTGGTATAAAGGCATCTTATGTAATATAAGATAGATAATCACAAGAGTGACAACTATTCTATCACTATTGTCCATATTAAGAGGTCTCATTTATATCAAGGGATGAGGATTATATAGGGCATGTATACCAGGGAAACAGGGATCTTGGAATTCTGCCTACCACAGAAAGGGTAAAATAAAACAAGGAGAAACAAAGGAGAAACAAGATGTATAAAAGGATCGATTCTGATAAAAGTGCAGCTGTTTCTTCCTTTGCTATAGGAGGCAAGGGAAAATATGTGGTTATGCATTGCAATGAGGTTATTAGGTTAGAGAATGTTGTTGAGAAGATATGGGAGCTTTCATCTGTGGTTTGTATTTTCTCTATAAAGAAAGAGCACTAGTCATCTCTTGGGAAGCAGGCTTTGTCTGCTTGGGTTCAGTTCATGGGAGTTTCAGGCTTAGCCAGCAGACAGATAGCCTCTCATCTGGGAACAGGACTCTTATAATACTCGCTTGGTTGTACAGAACTGTCCACCTACATTGGATACTGAAGATTGGGTTTTGGTCTCCTAATGTGCCAGTTCTCTGCCCATTAAGGCATTTCCCCGAAATGAGGCCCAGATGCCAAATTCTGCTTGCATTTTGCGTTCTGTACTGCCTAAGGTTTCCTGTTTATTCTGGCTTTCTATAATCTAACCCTGGACTTGATACCTTGCCTGTTACTTCTGCTCTGGCCGCTGGATTTAAAATACCTGAACCTTCTGGCTTAATTCAACCAACCCCAAGCCATTCACTTCATTGTTTCTTTTGACAAATTATTTCTTATTTCTTCTCCTCAGCACTCTGGTTTGTGATGTTATTTTCTTTCTTTCAGCCTGTGACCTCTGCCTTAATTTCTGGCTCTTGATTTGATTTTTATTGATTCTATGAGGAGATTTCCAGGTAACATTCCTTCAAACGTGGCACAGTGTCTGAGACCTCCCAGATGGTATTGTGACTATGGCCTAGTCATTTATTTTATTTTTTCATCTTAATTCAGGGCCTGAGTTCAGTTTCATTGTTTCTTTAATATAAATCCCAGATGTTCAGTCAAGTCTTTAAACAATATCTGTTTATTTACTTACAAATTAATTAATTCAGCTAATATTTGGTATCTTTTATGTTCTAAGTTTTTGAAATATAGCAGTGAAAACAATCTATGCCTTCATGGGGCTTATATTCTACTAGGGGGAAATATAATAAATGAAAAAAGTAAATAATGTATCAGATAGTGGTAAGTGCTTTTGAAAAAAAATAATAAAATGGGAAAGTGGAGAAAGAATATTGGAGCAGTGTTGCTGTTTCACTCAGGCTAGTCAGGGAGAGCCTCACTGATAAGGCGCCATTTGACCTGATACTGGAAGTAAGCGAGGAGGTTGGCCCTATAGATATATGGAAGACCATATGTCTGTTCCAAATAGTAGCAAGAGCAAGTGCAAAGACCACAAGCATGGTTATGTTTGGCATATTTGAGGGGTAGCAGGAGGTACGTACCTGGAATAAAGTGAGTATAAAAGAGGACTAAGAATTCTAGAAGCGAGGGGTTCTAAGGAAGATATTATAAGGCCATGTAGGTCAACGTGCAGACCTTGGACAAGGTGTGAAACAGGGAGACCAGTTAGGAGGCAATTGAAATAATCTGACAGTGA
Organism: Cynopterus sphinx; assembly: GCA_030015415.1. Lineage (NCBI taxonomy): Eukaryota > Metazoa > Chordata > Mammalia > Chiroptera > Pteropodidae > Cynopterus > Cynopterus sphinx. Next base: position 95,965,791 of record CM057388.1, read on the forward strand.
TATTGACTCCAAACACAGTACTTACAGAGAAAGTGGTGCTTCTGACTCTTATTACTGCCCACATTAAGCTCTTAATTTGGTCTCTCTGACACCTTCCTTATCTTTTGCATTATGTACATATATTAGATATGTGTATATGCATCTTTCTGTGTGTGTGCTATATGGAGAAAGGATAAGTCGGAATATTAAAGGTTTTACTTATCACTTCCAAGTTGGTCATTAGCAACTGAGAAAAATATTTATATCTCCACCCTGAGGCCAGACAATAACAGATGAAAACTTTGAGGTAGTCACCACATGACAGTTGAACACGATACAGAAGAAAACAGCAAACTCTCTCCACGGGGAAATTCAGCATGAAGACTCAGTAGATGAGCAGATATGACTTCAGCCATTGTTAGGCTTTTGGGAAGTTTAAAATATCTAAATGTGAGTTTTTTGTTGGTCAGTTTAATAGATGAATTGGGTTATTGTTTCTCTAAAGAAATAAGAGGATCTACATAAAGTCTTATTTTGACCAGAGAACCTACACTTTATGGATGAGCTTGATCAGCGGTTTATCTAGGTTATTTTGATTTGGTGATTTTATCTGTTGCCAACAAAGCTATGAGAAACCTTTGTTTTTTCCTTCAAAAGTATGAAACTCATTACTAAAATCTTCTTTTGATGTTTAAATTACTACATGACAAAGATGGAGATCAAACTGTAGCTCTTTTATTTTTTAGGGGGAGAGTAAGAAATGGAAAAACTTAAGAGACCTTACTATTGATCATAAAGTCCATTTAAATACCCTACACCAAGCTCTGATTTGCCTTCCAGTCTTCAAGACTGTGAGAAAATTTTTTGAATCTACAAAAGCTATTCAACCTGTTTCTTCTTTTCTCCTTCATGCCAATCCATTACTGGGAATCAAAATGATAAAATAAAATAAATATATTTTTAAGAAATAACTATGAATAAGAATAATACAGTCTACAGCCATGCCACCCTGAACCTGAACATGCCTGATCTCGTCTGATCTCGGAAGCTAAGCAGGGTCAGGCCTGGTTATTACTTGGATGGGAGACCACCTAGGAAGACCAGGTGCTGTAGGCATAAAAAATAAAAAATAAGGGATTGTAATTTGACAAGGCCCTTGCAATCTGTTAGGTCAAACAAGGGTTGTCTCTCCAAAAAATAAAAAAGAATATTACAAAAACACACACATTTTAAGAAATACAAAATACAGATGGTAATAAAAACAAAAGGTTTATGAGTTCAAAATAATCATATTTTACATTGATCTATATGTCTATTCTTTCTCCAATACAGCAATGTCTTAATTATTATAGTTTTAAGTAAGTCTTGGGCAGGTACTATCAGTCTTCAAACTTTGTTCTTCTCTTTCAGTTCTGCATTAGCTATTCTGGAGTTTGCTTTTATAGTGTGTATCAGTTGCTAAATATTGACATGACAGGGAAAGCTTCAGGCTGCCATTTAAAAGCATTTCTCTGCAGATGACACTTTCTGGATGGGGTAGCCTTTTTTCCTAGTAAATGAATAGAAAACATGTATTCATTAACTTTATTGTCTCTTTTAAGGCTGGCTTTTGAAATTCTAGAGGTAGTTCCATGTTTCATATGAAAATATTGATGAGTCAGAAGTCATAGATCATCAAAAGGCAAACTGGCAGAATTATTATCATTTCTAGACACCTCAGTCACATGCCATATATCCCCATCAGTGTTCCCTGTGTGTTCTGTCTTCATCCTGGTCCATTCAGGGTGAAAATTAAACATATATGATAAAAATAGAAAGATTTTTTACTGTGTACCAATCAAAACCCTGAAGCCGGCTGGTGGTGATAAGAGATGTATCATAAACAAGTTCACCTATCAATCAACTACCACATGTCCACTCAATATACATTTTAAATGGAAACTTAACATTAAAATAATTATTTTAGAGTTGACTGATTTTTAAAAATAGAAATCGAAACAGGCACAATGACCACTATTACCACCTGAACCCTCAAGACCTTTCCAGATCTCTGAGTGTTTGTAAAAAACACTGCGGTGAATGATCTCACAGGGATCCTTGAGCTTGAGTGTTTTATGTGTCTATTGATTACATTGCTAATGGCCTTCATGAACTAGAGAGATGCAAATTACTCTGGCAGTTATGGTTGTTGTGAGTATAAAGACTAAATATTTTAGAATCCTTCATTTCAGTTATCCTGAGAAATAGTATGCATTTTCCATAACGTAGCGGCTTGCTTCCTCTCTCACTCTCTCTACACTGCACTGAGAAATTCTAGGAGAGAGAGGAGTCCTTTCAAAAGAAGGCAAGTAGATGCTCTGAATAAAGGTGAAAAGATTATTTGACATTTCTAAAGGTAAATTAAGTGTTATAAAATGTCAACAGGAAGCAATATTTTATCATGGTTATTTGATTTCTATCTTTGATTCAAGGCTGCCTTTTTTCTCATCCTGGTATGGTCAAAAACAGCATTATGTTGAACATTTCATAAGAAATGTCAATTCAGTGGTTATTCTCATATGCTTTAACATAGCTTGTGGAAAGTATAAGAAAATGTTGGCTATTTAATCTGAAACCAAACTAGGTCAGACTGAAACAGATAGCAAATAAATAAAGATAAAAATAATTTTGCCTTCTTTACTTCCTCACTAACCCTTCTGTATTTCTTCTAACTGAATTTTCTTAGATTCTGTATTTTTCTATTTGGCATCCATTAATCACAGGGTCAAACTAATGGTCAGAGTTGTTTACATCCCCCTTGCGATCCAGCTTTCAGCAACACACAGACATATTACAAACCCTCCAACCAATTCTGAGTCTATACCCCCAATCGACTCCTTTATCTAACTCTCACACTCTAAGCCAATGTTTTCCCTGCCCTAAATCACACAGGCTCAGGTACCAGACAGCTAGAGAAGAGACCATTGCTACAGCCCAGAACCTGCCAACATTATTCAAACTAGTCAATCCTCGGCTGTTTCCCCTGTCCTGCCTTGCCTTTCCTGAGGGAAATATAATGAAGTCTCCAGTCCCTGCTTTCCCTTGTTCCTGCTTCTGCCTCCTGACCAAGTCTAGTATTTTCCCACGTGGCCTGCAGGGTGTGGCATGTGCCCTTCTCTTAGGAAATGTAAGTAACAAAAATCATCTTTCTATGGCATTAGCCTCTCCTTGTCACATAGCTACCTCCATAAATTAAAATTCTGCAGGTACATTTTTAACAGTATTGAATTCACTCTAGTCAGGATTTTACCCTCTGATACTTCACCGAAACCGTTGCTGTCAAGGTTACCAATGACTCCCACGTTGCTAAACCCAATGGCCAGTTTTCCACTCCCAGCTTATTTGACCATCCAAGCCGCATCTGGCCCAGTAGGTTGCTCTCTCTTCCTTGTAATGATTTCTTCACTTGCAGAATCGGGGTTAGGGGAAGATGAGCAAGTGTTTCACTCAGCTCAGGCACAAAATTTAAGGGCTGCATTAAAAACTCAGCAATCAATATAAATAATATTCAAATGCAATATTTCAAAAAAACAAAAAGAGTTCAAAAAAACTGTGATAAGCATAAAAATTTTAAATGAAGATGTAACATAACAGTGTACTACCAAACCATAATGGAGCCTGAGGCCCATTTCATGTGCACCTGTCTATATGCATATATGTGAACATGTTCATATATATGTATTTTTATGCATATATTTTAATGTTTTCCAAAATATTGAAAAATTTAAAAGTAAATGTAATAATGTAATAAAAGTCATAATATTGAGTATAAATATTTTATATATACCCCTAATTTTTTAATAGTTTCATCTCCCTGGCTCTAATGGAAGCAAATTCATAAATAACATTTTCAAACTTTAGTTTTTTGTTTTTTTTTTACTTCCATATTCTGGAAACAAACCTCAACAATTTAAAAAGTCCGTCCAAAGCTTTTGCCTTGGTCTCCCCTGCAGCTTAGCCCAGCACTATTTACTTGTCTTCTAAGAAACTATACTCTCCTGGTCTTCTGCCACTGACAACTGCTTCTCAGTTCTACTTTATTGGTTTCTCGACCTTTCCTCCAACTCTGAGGGTTATAGTGGCCTGGGCCTGAGTATGGTACTATCTATCTATCTCCTTGTTATACTTATGGATTGAAATGCTATTTGCATTTATATTCTCAGCCATGACCTCTCTTATATGACAAAGTTTAGTCTTAGAGAGGATATACTTTTTCTTATTCCCTGTTACTCTGAGATTTTGCATATTTGCCTGCAGAGAATGTGAACACTAAGACAAGCTAGCTTTATGAATATGGGAACCAGGTTCTGGAAACACTTCTGTAGATACTTGCGGAGAAGGTTAGAAGATTTGTATGAACACATGATGATAATGATTCTTGCTGTGGAGGTATTAGAGTGAAACAAGAGAATACATTCTGGGTATCCCTTAGTCTTCAAATCTTCCAGAGTCAGTTCCCTTTAAGAGCTATTTCTCATATATCTCCATCTCTCAAACATAGAGAAAACCCATGCATTTTGGCGTATATATATATATATATATATATATATATATATATATATATATATAATATTTATGTATACAAAACATACCTAGATAGATATAGAGATATAGATAAAGGTTTCCAGGAAGGCTTATGGCTGTCTTTAGCTCCAAACTCCTACTCTCCACTAAAATTCCTAAGGAACACTAGCCACCTTGCCTGTTTTTTTTTTCCCTCAGCATTCTTAAATGTGCCATCATCCTTTTTGATACATTCTTAAGGCAACAGTATCAGATGTAATAAAACAAAATAAATTCTCAAGAAGAAAAAGATGGTATCTTAAATAAATGGTGCTAGTCAAATTGGGTATTCATGCAAAATAAAGAAATTAGACCACTTTTGTACACCATTCACAAAAATTAATTCAAAATGGATTAAAGTCTTAAATATAAGACTCAAAACTGTGAAATTCTTAGAAGAAAACATAGGAAAAATCTCTTTGACACTGTTCTTAGCATTAATTATTTAGATATGACACCAAAAGCACAAGCAAATCAAGTGGAAATCAACAAGTAGGACTACACCAAACTAAAAAGCTTCTGCATAGCAAAAGAAGAGATCAACAAAATAGAAAGACAATCTATAGAATGGGAGAAGGTATTTGTAAACCATATATTTTAGGAGTCCAAACCAGTCCATGGCCTGTTAGGAACTGGGCTGCACAGCAGGAGGTGAGTGAAGTTTCATCTGTTTCTGTAGTTACTGCCCAGCACTAGCCTCACCACCTCAGCTGCACCTTAGAGCAACAGGATTAGATTCTCATAAGAGCATTGGTCCCTGGTGCCAAAATGGTTGGGGACTGCTCATATATCTGATAAGGGATTAATATCTAAAATACATAAGGGATTCTTACAACTCAATAATAAAAACAAAAACAACCTGATTTAAAAATGGAAAAGGTCCTAAATACCATTTATCGAAGAAGATATTAAAATGACTGGCAGGTACATAAAAAGGTACTCAATGTCACTTATCATGAGGAAAATTCAAATCCAAACCACAATGAGATATGACCTCATACCTATGAGAATAACTATTATTGAAAAGAGAAGAAATAAGTATCGGTGAGGATGTGGAGAGAAGGCAACCCTTGTGCATTGCTCATGGGAATGTAAATTGGTGCAGCCGTTATGGAAAACAGTATGAACAGTCCTCAAAAAATTAAAAATATAAATACGTTATGATCCAACAATCCTACTACTAGGTGTATATCCAAAGAAAATGAAATTGCTATCTCAAAGAGATATCTGCACCCCCATCTTTACTGAAGATTATTTATAATACTCAAGGCATGGAAGCAGGCTAAATGTACACAAACAGATGATTGAATAAAGGAAAAAATGTATACACACACAGTGGGATATTATTCAGCTATAAAAATGAAGGAAATCTTGCCGTTGCAATAACATAGATGGACCCTGAGGGCATTGTGGTAATGAAATAAATCAGACAGAAAGACAAATACTGTATGATCTCATATGTGGAATCCAAAAATATTTAACTCATAGAAACAGAGAGTAGATTGGTGGATGCTAGTGGTTTGATGTGGGAGAAGCAGAGGATTTACTGTACTGTATATTTGAAATTTACTAAGGAGGTAACTGTTAAGTGTTCTCACCATACACACACAAAGAAAATGGTAACTATGCGAGATGATAGATATATTCATTAGCTTAGTATTAATGCTTTGACAGTGTATATGTATATCAAAACATCAACTCATACATCTTAAATATATGCCATATTTATTTGCCAGTTATACTTCAGTAAAGTTAAGGGTGTGGGGAAAGAAAAACAAACCAAATCAAACCAAAAAAATTATAAAAATTTTCTTCAAACTGTCACTTAAGTCACTGCAATGGAATCCAAATACCCAAGAACACAGTAGCTGAGTGATGTTGGCCACAATGCATTGCAGGAACTAGGCAGCAAAAGTTCAAGTGTCACAGGAGCTGGGCTCTGGGGAAGGTGCCCACACTGCAGGAGCTAGGATGTGAGGAAGCTGTGGGTGTGGAAGCTTATAGTGCTACTGGGATCTACAAGAGGGCACACAGGAACCAGGAAGCAAAATTCTCTTTTTTTTTCCAAGCGGAAAACCACATGTGTGGGATATAAATCTAAAAGCAACAAATGAACATGACAAACAGACAGAGACTCATGGACATGGACAGTAGGCTAGTGGTCACCAAAGGAAGGAGTGGAGGTAGGGGAAAGATAGGTAAGATAAATGGGGTCAAATATATGGTGACAGAAAGAAATCGAACTATGGGCGATGAACACAATGCAATATATATATAACTTACTGTTGAATTGTACACTTGAAACTTATTGAATTTTGTTAATCAATGTCACCATAATAATCAAAAACTAATAATAAAATAAAAGATTTAGGAATCTCAGAAAAAAAAATCTTTTTTCTAGCAATGTCTCTCCACCGCCCTCTATTGACCAAACTTACTATCACGCTGGCTGAGAGGAAACTGAAGTAAAGTGCTCAGACCCATTTCACAGAGCAGGCAATAATGGTCAATTTTGAAAAAGCAATAATGGTCAATTTTGAATATTAATACTATAGTATATAATATTATACACAAACACACACACACACACTAATAAGTGATATGGAGAAAAATAAAACAAGATAAGAGGACAGTGATTGACTGAGTAGTATCTACTTTAAATTGGCTGAAGTGAGGATGATGCAAAAAAGTGAGATGTGACTATATAGAGGGCCAATGTCTCAAGGCAGAAGAATCAGCAAGTGCAAAGGCCCTGAGACAGGAAAGAGTCCTGACTTTATAAAGAACATGAAAGAATTCTTTAGAATTGAGAGTGCTGGGAAAATCACAGCCACCAGACCAGATCCAGGAGACCTCAGTAACGTCTTCCACTCCTGTGATGTGGAATTATTACCTGTCCTAGTGCAGTCTTTCGGAAACTGTCATTTCTAGGTACCTCATAGATTTTAAGTCTACTGTTGCTCTTTAAAAGTTTGAACATGGAGTTATGTGACCCTGCAATGCCACTACCAGGTACACACACACACACACACATACACACACACACACACACACGGGAAATTAAAACATATGTTCACATAAAACATACATGAATATTTCACAGCTGCATTACTCGCAATAGCCAGAGTGGAAGCGACCCAAATGTCCACCAACTGATGAATGAATAAACAAAATATGGTGGACAGATATGATGGAATATCATTCGACCATAAAAATGAGTGAAGTACTGATGCAACCTAAGGACACATAACAAAATAGATGAACTTTGGAAACGTCTTGCTAAGTGAAAGAAGCAGGTCACAAAAGACTGGGGGAATGAGGTATGACTGCTGATGGATAAAAGGTGTCTTTTTGGGATGATGAAAATAATCGTGATGAAAATTGATTGTGGGGATGGTTGTACAACTCTGTGAATATACTAAAAACATCCAATTGTACACTTTAAATGGGAGTGTTGTATGGTAGGTGAATTATATTACAATAAAACTGTTATAGTCAAATTTTATTGCTGACTCATTGAATGCAGGTCCTAGAATCCTTTGGAGTCTTTAGTACAGATTGAAATGACACATCCGTTGACATGTACCTTTTCGGTGAACCAAGTACTATGTAATAGGATCTCAGGGTAGGCTCAGACTATAGTGTTATTGGCATGTACATTTGAAAAGATCTGAAAAGTTCCCTACAAATCCCAAGTCAGTTGTTATATTGATTTTTGCCTCATTCTGCCACTAGCTGTATTTTTCTTAAGAGACACAGTGAGGTCTTAAGAAAAACACTGAATTGAACCTGAAGATGTAAATTTGAAACACTGTCTTGACACTTACTAGCTTTGCAACCATGCACTAGTTACTTAACCTCTCTGAGTCTTAGTTTTCTCCTTTTGAAATAGAGACAGTAAAATATAGATCAACAGCATTGTGACAAGCAAATTAATTAATATATATAAGCATGATTCAGAAGTTATGCAACCACAGAGATATAATGAGCTATTTGATTAAACACACACACACACACACACACACACACACACACACCCCAAATGAATTCCAAAAGTATGTCACTCTTTTGTTTGGCAAAGTGTTATCTAAATTGTGATTTTCAGGAAGCCTGTTCTGCACATTAACCCCTACTTTGCCACAGTAAAACCAACCAATCTGTGAGCCAGGTTGGTTTATTTGAGCAATATAATTGGTAAATTTTGTTTTGCCCATTTGCAGAAGAATAAGTAGAAATGCCGTAAGATTGAATGGCTTCCTTCATATGGCACCCATGTAGATGTGGTGCTCAGAGTTTTCAAGAGAGACCTTCTCATGCACGGCACCGTCAGTTGACAACCTCCAGATGTAGTGCCTTTGGAGCATTCAAGCCCAGGACAGACTCTCCTTGGGCAGCTGTAGCCAATGACTGAGCACAACAGGGCACTTGGGTCGGCTTGTTTCTACTTAGCACTCTGGAGTCCCCTCTGGGCTGTATGGGACATTCTAATATCTACACCACAGTCTCAGGCTCTTCAATGCCAATTCTTTCCTCTTCCCTCCTTTCATAAATGTCATACTTGCCTCAGTCTCTGAAAGCTGTCCCTTCCTACTCTTGCCCCCTCTCCTTATCTATCACAATAGTCACTCCCAATAAATTGATTGTACTTCTGTCCTGCTACATCCTTTTTGGAGGACCTAAACTGACACTCTTTGGTGGAACCAAGACTTAAATACAAGTCTTCTGATTCCAAGGTCATTCCATAGAGCTGTCTATAGATACTGTGTATAGCCCCCTTGGACTAACTAGAAGAGACTAACTAGATCAACTATTGCCTGGGTTTACAATGCCCCAGTCCCTGTATAGTTCTATATGGATAAAGGCAATGTGAAAAAGATAGATTCTTGTGGTGGCATCCCACATGCTTGAGAAGATTCATTCATTTAGCAAGAGGAGAGAAATACACCCAAAGTTAATGCACTGGTGAGTACAACTCTTAGTTTTTTTTATTGCTTCACATGAAATATTTCCTGTGAACTTTCAGTATACACAAAGGTCTGTCCCACCACTCATACCGCTGCAGGTATTACCTAAAATTAGTTGCTTTCTTCCTTAGTGTTCAACTGAGATCAGCTACACTGAGAGAATGGAGGTTTGGCATTGGATTTGAGGTGGCAGCAGGTAAGAAGTAATTTTTTTTTGAAGTGCACAGAGCACATTAGGAGACACCAGATCTGCCAGCATGAGGGTTTTGGATCTCAGAGGCATGGAAAAAACAGAGGCACGCAGAACAGAAAGACAAGTAGAATCCTATGTCAGCTGCTTTGCATTTTTGCTAAGTAGAAACAAGCAGACCCAAGTGCCTCTGGACAGCAAGATCCTTTGTGCCCCTTCCCCCACCTATATCCTCAATTAGAATGCAAATAAATAGACTTTATTGAGCACTTATTGTATGCCAAGCTCCAAGTAGGAATCTTAGGGGTTTCCAAACTTATAATCAAGTGGAGAGGCATACGTGAAGATGACCTCTGAATTCAAGGCAGGATGTAGTCAGGACTCTAATAATAGTGCTAAGAGTGAGAGAAAAAGGAGAAATTGGTTCTTAAAGGGACTCTCTAGGAAAGTTTCTTGAAGTCAGGAATTGACTATTGTGATACATACAAAGAGGAATAAAAGTTGAGGAAAGAAAGCATTCCAGACAACAGTGACAGCATGAAGAAATGTGCCAAGGTTAGTGGTGACATCTTATTCATGGGAACCAGCAAGAATCGTTGAGTTGTACAGAGTCAGTCCAGGGCAGGGAGGAACAGGAGTGGGTGCTGCCACAGAGGTAGAAGAGGCCAGCTCACACCTGGTTTTGTATGCCAAACTAAGGAGCATGTATTTTATGGGACAGACAACCAGGAGTTGTTACTGACAGGTAAAGTGTGGGGTGGAGGGGTGTTTATATATTTTTACATTAATATGTCTAACTCTGAAGACTGCAAGGTCTTGAATACATCTTCAGAAATGAACATGTATGTACTAGAAAGAACACTAGACCGCAATAGAGCAGCTAAAGCTTTTTAGATTTCAGTTTTCTCATCTGTAAAATGAATGTGACCTCTGAGGGTCTTCCTAGCCTACACTTTTATGATTCTGTTCTTAATAGCTTGTCTAGACGCAAGTTAGATGATGATAGCGCTGCGTGAAAATCTACTTGAATTGGGTCTATACCATTAATGGGAAGTAGTTAAAGCAATTAGCATTTTAATTTGACAGTGTAGTTGAGGTTTTAAAGTAGAATTATTTAAATTGGGTCAACTATCTGGATAAGACACTTCTACTGTCTGAAAGGTATACTACTCAGCTTTTTTTTTTAACTAGTGCTTTTGTTCTACCATTTGAGATCTGATGCTTATTTTGCATTAGTCTCAATATCTCAAAAATGAATGATCTGTCAGGCTTGTTGATATTTAAGCATGCGAGACATGCCCCTAGCTAACCCTGGTCATTAGATCTGAAGGTTTGCTGGGTCCATGAAGGCAACCCAAATAGGCAGCTGAATAATTGAGTGCTGTACTGTTTTTTTTTAAGCATACTTTCAGCCCAGCCCTTTCCAGTTAACCATCTCCTTGGTGAGGATGAGGAGTTGATTTCTTCAGCAGACTGTAATTGCAAAATGGTAAACCTGGGGCCATAGAGATAAGAGTTGTTTTGCTCATCTGAGGAATCTAAGAATCAGCTTTGGAATGCTCTTCGAAGTCATTTCACCTAAGTCTTTTATTTTACAAATAAGGAAGCCATTGTTTTTTTCTAATTCCAAGATATTCATAGCCAGTTCTTTGTCCCCATTCTTCCTAATCATTGACCAGGATTATGGACTTTTCTTTTCATAAAAATGTGATTTCTTACCTGTTTAAAACTCTTGATGATAGCCTTGTGGTTTAGCCAGAGAATGGAATCTTGTGTGAGTATACTGGCAAGTTATTCGTGTAGTTATTCATAAGGGGCCCCATTGCTCTTCTTGAACAGTTATGTAAATTCATCCAACATTCATTCAGCAGCTTTTATTGAGCTGGTATTGTTCTCTCAAAGATGAGTAATACATGTTCTCTGCTTTGAAAAGCTCATTCTTTTTGGGGGGTGGACACTCTAAAAAGCAACTGCAATTTACTGTGACAAGCGCTATTAAAGGGTAACGTATGTAGGGACAAAAATGAGAGAACAATTAGTTCCACTTAAGGTATAAGAGATCAAAACAGAGTGACACTTGAGTTGGCCCTGGAAGGGGGAGAAGAGGTGTGGCAGTTAGTTGAGGAGCGGGGGCTTGATATGGGGGAGGACATTCTAGGCAGGGTGATGACTCAAAGTCATACAAGAGTGTGGCATATTCAGGAAGTGCAAGTGGTATAGCTGGAGTTTTGGATGTCTGGGTGGCAGCCCCAAAATTTCAAGTTGGAGCAGGATTGTGGAGGATTTTGTAAGGCAGCTTAAGGCATATGGGGTTTGTCTGATAGCTGTTGTCCCATAAGTGGTAGCCCATGACAATTTGTGAGTGTGACATGGTTTAGAGAGACACCCTTACTGCTTTAGCGTGCAGGAAGGACTGGATACAAGGAGATCGATGAGAAAACCTCCTTAAATGCATAGCTATCTCTGACCACAGGAATATGGCTTCATTTTTCTGTGTGTGTCGGGTTTTACTTGACATTAATCTTTATCTAGAAGACACTGGGCAGTTGTGTTAGTCTGTGCTGGCTGTCATAACAAAATACCACAGATTGGGTTCCCTAAACAACTGAAATTTATTTTCTCATAGTTCTGGAGGCTAGAAGTACCAGATTGAGGTACTGGCAGATTCCATTCCTGGTGAGAGCACCCTTGCTGTCTTACAGATGGCCACTTTGTTGCTATATCATTACATGGCTTCTTCTCTGCACATGTACACAGAGAGAGATCTCTTGTGTCTGTAACTCTTCTTATAAAGACACCAGTTCTATTAGATTAGGACCCCACCCTTACAACCTCACTTATTCTTAATTATGTCCAGAAAGGCCCCAACTCCAAATATAACCACATGGGGGTTTGTGGCTTCAACATATAAATTTGGGAGGGGGACACAATTCAGTCCATAAGAGCAGGTGACCTTCCTTCCTGTCCTGCAGGGCTATAGAGGAAACTGTAATGAACAGAAACTATACAACAACTACCATTTCTGCAGATCGCAAATGAAAGCCAGATGTGCCATATGAAGATCCCAGTTCTGTCTAGTGTCTCCAAAAAATCATAGCTTATGATTTTTCTTCTGATGGAGGAGGTGGCAGAGACTCCTTCTTTTTCAAAGAGCCCAGAGCACCAAAGTCACCTTTCATGCTAATGTTTGTTCCTGCACTTAAGAAATTTATCACTCAGCCCTAGGTAAGACCCATGACTTATCTTCTGACAGCTCACCCTTCCCCAGTTCTGGCATTGCCCTCCATGTTTTTCTCTCTCACTTCTCCCTACAACAACCCCTGACTTCTCCATTTCAGTCGATGATTCTTTTTCTTCTCCAATCTCCAGGCCCTCTTGAACGTGGCAAGCTGACTTCTTTCATCCACATTGCAGGCACAGATATTGGCACTTTAGTTTCAGCTCTCTTTTTTGCAACTTGATAAGGCATATAAACTGTGAATGCCATACCAGTTTCCCAAAGTTTACACCTGAATGACTAATCGATTAAATGCCTACTGAAGGAATGCCATGAACAAGGTGAATGTCAGCAATAACTAGAGCTAGAAATAGGAGTTGTTTATAAACTTAGCATGCAAAGCTGCACATCAAATAAAAGTACTATAAACATTTCAGTAGAATTTTCAGAACCTTGCTTTTGCTTTTTGAAATATTACTTTATGCACACTTTTATTAAAAATGAAATTACTCATTGGGCATTGTTTATAAATAGGAAGGCAATATATATTAAAAGAATAGTATTATTTACACCTGAAAAATAAGATAAAAATCCATAGTTGTAATAACATATTGGGTAATAATGATACCATAATTATACATTGTATCCCTAGCCCCTGGCTTGGCTTAGACAATGTGCTTGGATATTTCTTGAATAAGTGAATAGATACAAAATTGGGACAATATTTAACACAGATTAATTCAACAAAAATGTCCTGTGTACCAACTAAAAGGTTAAGCGATTTTCTAGGGCCTGAGGAATCTACCACGGGTTATACCTACTTCTATGCTCGTGATCAAAGAATGCCCTTCATCTATGCCAGGTGGTCATGTTCTTTGAAGCCACAGTTTTGGCAGAGATCCAAAGGGAAGACTAACTAAATCGGCCCAATCCAGAAACAACTTGGATGAAAAAGGGCCATAAAGTAAATGTTTTATGCTTTGCATGCCCTACAATCTCTACTGTGACTATTCATCTCTGCCTTTGTAGCAAAGAAAAAGAAAAAGAAAAAAGAAAAAAAGCCATAGACAGTATATAAACAGTTGGGCCTGGCTGTGTTGCAGTAAGACTTTATTTACAAAAATAGGCCAGTTTTGGCCCATAGGTTGTATTTTATCCACTCTTGGAATCACGGTGGGAGCCCTTGGGGTGAAAGATCACCTTTGTACACATGTAATTGCAGAATTTTATAATTGAATGGACTATACACATGGTGCCCTCTGTTTTACTCAGTTGACAAAATCTCACTCAATAAGACAACATGAACTAAAAAAAGCATAGGATCACATTGACTGATTTCTACTTAAGTACATGACAACTAATTTCAAGTGCGTCTTTAGTGCTACCCAGAAATCTCACTTTATTTACCTAATACACTCATTTATCCCTCACTCCTGGAAGATATTTTTTATGCCAAATCTTTCTCACTTGATCTTCAGCACCTCTCCTCTGTGGCAATGGTGAACGTGCACACCTGGATCTCCCTACAAGAACAAATTTGCTGTTTTGCTGCAGGGAGCACAGCTAGCTAAGAGTTTCTAACTGTTAATCTCCTTCAGGAAGGATTTCATTTTTCCAGGCAAGGCCACATTTTTTTCCAGATAAGCCCTAGCCAATAACTGGAAATGGCAGAGGTACAAGGGCCTGGTCATTCTGGCCAAAGTTGAACTCTTTAATGATTTTTCTTTGCCCTCGAGCTCTGCTTTGGGTTGGCCACTAATTTTTCAAATCCCATCGTTGTGTAAGGTTCTCTTCTACTGATTCTGTTTCCTTTTTCCTTCCTTTTCCCAGGTGTCCAAACCTACAGCATAGTTTAGTTTAAACAGAAATATCGTATGCAACATGCAAAAACATTTAAAACTAACCTAATTTTCCCCATCTTAGCATTTAGAGTGTTATAGCAAGAGGTTAAAAAAATTAATGTTCTATCTAGTTAAAGGAAAACACTGAATCATCATGATGCTAATGCTTGCTACTGCCTAGCTCTGTTCTCTGCACACCTCCCACTTGTATCATAAGCATTGAGCCCTTCTCTCCTGGGAGACTAAAGCAGTGATTCCAACAGCAAAGAGCATCACTGACTGAAAGATAGCAGGGTGTGACAAGAACTGACAGCTATTTTTCCACACCATTCAGAATAGTAAGGAAGTCTGTACACCCCATGGGGCTTTGCCTCCCCAATGTCTGCTTTGAAAATGCATTTATTGCATTTTATACTTGTGACTTGACTCTATGATATAGAAAAAAATTTTTTTGAAGGAGAATCATAGGGCTTCAATAGTGATTTTGGCTTTCTGTTGATTGTGTCAGTACAGCATTGCCTACTAGCTGATTTTCGTCTAATATTCACACCTCCTGTGTGCATTGTGCTTTGCAGTTGAGATATTTTGCCCTCCAATATTTCCCGTGACTCTTCTTTCAATCTTGTGAGGGGACAAGGCGAAGTATTATTATTTGTGTTACATATAAGGAAAATGAGGTTCATAGAAGATATGTGCTTTTATTTTTTCAATGTCACATAGCAGGAAAATATAGAAGCTGTCACTAGATTCTGAGTTGTTTAAGTCTGACCGAAACCTAGTCTACTATGTTGCATGGCTGGAGAATTATCACTCTGACAAAATACAAGAAGACATCTGTTATTTTAGTCTAAGCTTTTATCAAATATGGCTTAGTGCATAATACCAAATGAGGAACATTTGTTTCTTTATTCTATTTGCATGAGATGCAAAAGAAAATGAAATATTCATTAATGAAAATCCCCTTGAAGTATAACACTTGCATGCCTTGCTTAAGTATTAAAAGCTGCCAGTTGTTCATATTCGCTAAACTATTTTTGTACAAAAACTAATTTGATCGTGACTCATAATAAAGGTTTAGTTGATATGACGACTCAGGAATGAGAGAAACAATGAATTATCTGCCATCAGCATTTGCTACCAAACAGCATGCTGGACTACTTGATTAGACAAACCACTGGCCATTATATGGCTGTTGAAAATATATCCAATGAATTTTTAGCCCAGGGAAATTGGGCAGTTAGGCAAGGTTGATTTTTTTTCTTTTATAGCTCCCCAATTTAGCAGAATAAATTCAGTGGGATTGAAAAGTTGAATTTAGAGTAATGAAGCTAGTGAAACTTTTAAATGGATAATTGCATTTATCATATTAAAGGGAAATAAGAAAAGCTATAATACAGCTAGAAATAAGATTTATTTAGGAGAAAGAATTAGGGAAAAGGCAGAGATATTTATTTTAATTTGATGTTATGTAAGCCATGTGTAGATACCATGATGTAGTGAAAAATGATTTCATACAGGCACAATATAGGATAAAAATGGAAAGTGTGCCTTTAATGCTCCCTCTTTTCCCAGAGACAGCTGTTAACAGTTTAGTGTGTATTTCTAGCTATGTATATGTACAAATAAGCATTTTTAGATTATTTGGACTTTGTTCTATATATTCCACCACTCTCTTATTTTCACTAAATGAGATACATTACAGATCTTGCTGTGTCAGTACATACATCATTGTGTTTAAATGTATCATATTAATCTATAGTATAAATGATACTGCAATTTATTTAGCCACTCTCCAATTAATAGCCTTTTAAGTTGTCACCCAACAATGATGATGTAAGCAACATTGTACATGCTTCTTGGTTCACATAAGGATAAATACCCAGAAATCAAATCTTGAGTTAAAAGCATGTGTGCATTTAAAATGTATGTAGACTCCACCAAATTGTCCTTCAAAAAGATTAACCATTTATCTTATCCTCAATAACATGTACAACTAAATGTTCACCGACAAAAGTGTGTATTATTATAATTTAAAAATTTTGTTTATAATTTTACTTATGTGGGTTCTTTGTATTTTGATCTTGTTTAGTCTATCTAAAGTTTTTTCTATTTTGTTTATTTTTCCAAATAATCAAATTCTTGGTTTTGCCTGTATTTTCCATTGTTATTCTATTCTTTATTTCATTAATTTCTGCTCTCTTTTTAAAAATTTATTTTTAAATTATAGTTGACACATGATATTATATTAGTTTCAGGTGCACAGCATGGTGATTAGCCACTTATATACCTTACATAGTGATCACCACATTAAGTCTAGTACCCACCTGGCACCATACATAGTTATTGCAATATTATTGACTATACTCTCTCTGCTGTACCCATGATTATTTTGTGACTGCCAATTTGTACTTCTTAATCTCTTCCCCTTTTTCACTCAGTCCCCAACCCCCTTCCCATCTGGCAATCCTCAAAATGTTTTCTGTATCTGAGTTTGTTTCTGTTTTGTTTTGTATGTTCATTTATTTTGTCTTTTAGAATCTGCATATAAGTAAATCAAATGGTATTTGTCTTTTTTGTTTGACATTTCATTTAGCATAATACCCTCTAGGTCAATCCATGTTGTTGCAAATGGCAAGATTTTTTTCTTTTTTATGGCTGAATAAGAAATAATTTATGTGTCCATGGATGATAGATGAATGGATAAAGAAGATGTGTGTGTGTGTGTGTGTGTGTGTGTGTGTGTGTGTGTGTGTGTGAAATTTTTGCTTTAATCTTTATTAACTCCTTTCTTCTGTTAACTGTGGGCTTTGTTGCTAGGCTCAGAAAGTTTTCCAGATACTATCTTTTTTAGGCAGATCAAACATTTCCTCAGTATTAAACATTGTCCTATAACCCCTTTTGTCCAATTTAATCTTTTTGGATGTGAATTCTCCTTTGTATTAATATCAACACTTCTGCTTTTTCCACATCTTTGACTGGTATATGCATTTTTTTCTTTCTGTCCTTTAATTTTTAATCATTCTCTGTCCTGTTGGTGTAGATCTGCCTTTTCTTAATGAAACATACCTAGATTTTTTAAATCAACTCTAGAAGCATCTATTTTGGAATAGTGGAATTTAATACATGCACATTTACTGTAATTACCAATCTGTTTGATATTCCTGCCACCAAATTTTATGCTGTCTATTTATTATATTTTTTTCTCTATCCTTACCCTTTGCCATTTTTTGGACTGATCAAAATTTTTTGTTTCATTTTTTTACTATTTTTATTTTCTAATTCTTTAAAATTTTACACATATTTAAATTTCCTTATTTAAATTAATGTTTATGGTGACATTGGTTAATGAAATCCAATAAGTTTCAGCTGTCTGCTTTAACAATGAGGCATATATATATATTATATATACTTATATATATATTTATAAATTATATATTTATTTATATACATATATACATATATATACATATGTGTGTGTGTATACAAATTTACACTGTGTGTTCACCTCCCATAGTTAGATTTCTTTCTGTAAACTTCTTTTTTATGAACATCTAGAACTAATCAATATTTTTATGCTCCCTCTGAAATAGAAGAAAGTCAATTACCTTCTCTCATTCCCTAAGATCCCCTGTGTAATCACCATCTGAGGTTCTTATTCTATGTTGTCATCAAGTTTTTACATAACATAAGCACATTTATTTAGCTATAACCAGAAACTACACTGGATTCTTTGTTCAACACTCCTTTCTTTCTTTTCTTTCTTTTTCTTTCTCTTTCTTTCTTTCTTTCTTTCTTTCTTTCTTTCTTTTTTTTCTTTCTTTCTCTCTCTCTCTCTCTCTCTCTCTCTCTCTTTCTTTCTTTCTTCTTTCTTTCTTTGTCTTGCTTGCTTTCTTGCTTTCTCTCTCTTTCGCATTTTTTTTGTTTTGTTAAACTATGTTGTCAAATATTTCTTTCAGAGAGGGTCTCTAGATAGTAAACTTTTTGATTTGTTGTTTGTCCAGAAATGTCTTTATCTTACCCTTACATTTGAATTGTAGCTTGGTTAGATATTGATTTTTAAGTTCAAAATTATACTTATGCAGAATTATTCATGATAAGCCTGATGCTAGTCTGATTTTTCTTTTTCTCCTCTAGAGGAAGGGCAGCTCAGAAAGTCTCAGCTTGAAAATCTAGAGAAGTAAAAGGGACCTGGATGCATGAGGCTGACTAACACACAGTGAAGGGAAAGGAGGTCAGGTAAGACCAGTGGGGCCTGTGCAGAATGGGCAAATGTTGTCTGAGATTTGTCACCACAGCACTGATCAAACCTCTGATTGTTTACTCTGCTTTGGCTATGTCTCATGTGGGTTTTCTTGTTTCCTCTCTAGTTTGTTGTAGCCAGAAGGAACTCAGGGTCGTTAAAATGAATTTTATTCTTCATTTAGGCCAAACAATCGAAAATAGTTATTCATTTAAGTCATTCATTCATTTGTCATTTACTAGGAGACTACAATTTGGGCAGACACTCTGTAAGGTGCTAAAGTGAATTAGTTGAAATGCTAATTTTGTAACAAACAGCCCTGAAGTCTGGGTGGCTTAACTTCATAAAAGTTTAACTTTTGTTCTGCTCACAGTCCCACGTGGATCAGTGAAGAGACTTTTCTTTATGTGGTCATTCAGTGAGCTGGGCCCCTTTCAACTTGAATTACCCTTTTCTTGGTCCTTGGAGATCTCCCACATTCAGAGGACAGATAGAGAATGAGACAGATGTGGTCCAGGCCTGAAAATGGTACACATCACTTCTACTCATATCTCTTTAGCTGAACTTGGTCATTTGATTGCTATTCCTAACTATAAGGGAAACTGGGAAATGCTGTCTTCCTGTCAATCTAGGAAAAAGAGAACACACATATTGCTGATCACCACCAGTGTCTATGTATGGAGCTTAGAGAGATTTAGCATTCTAGTAATATGCAAAGAAATTGAAATCTTAAAATATGACTGCCAAGGGAATGTAATGAAAAAACATAGGTTGCGTGCGTGACAAGTGTAAAGAACCACTGAGGATGCACCAAATTTTTTTTGGAAGAGAGAAAAGTAGGATCAAATATATAAGTGACATTAAAGTTCTTAGATTTTTGAATAGCTAGACAAGAGAGTCCACCATTCGTACTTTCCAGTTAGCTGACCTAACATTAAAAAACTTAAATGAAGCATTCTTTGTTAGGTCCTGAGCTATGTTGGCACCGAGGATACAAAGATAAATAAAACTAGTCCCTCCTTCAGGTGGTCCTCAGCCCAGTGAGGAGGTACTCACATAGGTGGCTAACCATGTACCAGTCAGAGCATGCTCTTCACTTCTGATCCAGGGGCATGCTGTCATGTGGGAGGGCAAGTGAGGAAGCCAGCCATCTCTGCTTGGGGGATCATGAATAGCAAAGAGCATGTCATTGGAGCCTTGGAGGTTGGTTCTATGGACAATTAAAGCAGAGAGAAAATCATGAGCAAATAAACAGAGAGGTGGGAGTATGTGGCATCTTTAAGGAATTTCACAGGAGTTGGTGGCTTTTTTCCTAAAAATCAAAAACAAAAACAACTCAGTGGTCCTGAGAAAGACCTTAAAAAATAACTGTGCTATTAGCAAATGGTTTAAAATAGCAAGGTTTGTACTTAGTATTACAGAGAATGACTATTAAAAATGAAATCGTTGTAGTCATTTCAGATATTTTTTGTTCCTTATTGGGCAGGAATTGTTCTCTCATGTAAATATTAGAGCAGCAGAAATATTTGAAACCATATTTATGCTATTTCACATTTGTTCATTTTTATTTAACCTTATGTAACATTTACTATCTGTCAACTACTTATTCTAAGCACTTTGCAAATATTCACCTATTTAATTCTCCTTACAACCATATGAGGTAAATACTATTATTATCTGCATTTTACATATGAGGAAACTAAGGTACAGAAATGTGAAGTAAGCTGCTCAAGATCACACGGCTGGTAGGTGGCATCAGATAGATTTTAGACTCAAGTAAACGAATGTCCCAGTGTCTGAGCTCTTAATTTGTGGGTAATTTTCAATGATTTACTCATACCAAGCAACACATATGAAATTTATTTTGTGACACTAACCATCTTACAGTTCACAAAAAGATGACACATTTTAAAGAATGAGCAGAGCAAGATGGTCAAAATGTCAAATACAGAAAAGGTGATTTCATCAGAGACCCTGAAGATTAGATTCATGGAGTGGGACTGGACCAGGGAGAGCTGTGAGAATGTGGTTGCTTCTTGCTGAGTTGCTGGGGGAATGGCTAAGACAGAGAGAGGGAGGCAGAACTACAAACCAGACTGTGCAGAGAAAAAGCAGCAGGTTCTGACAGCAGGTGGGAAGGAGGAGTGAGAGAGAGGCACGACTTTCCGGTGGGGTCCATCTGTTGTCTTGTCGCTTGTCTGCCAGTCGAATTTAGCCAGGTGACTTCTGAAAGCCAACTGCCCTTCACCTTAGAGTGTACTGTTGACAAACAATAATAGTACTTACAAGTGAAGAAGCAAAGAGCAGGCTTGATCAATTAGTGCTCCTTGTAAGAAATAGGGCAGAAAATTTTCCATTCAGCAACTCTCAAAACATAGACCAGCCATCATCTTCACTGAAGGACCCCAGTGGGCCCAAAGCCTCTTTCACTGATGA